>JAYESD010000004.1:159747696-160947696 GCA_036927565.1 Tuctoria greenei
CCTCAATTTCTGCAGCGTAAGCCTCAAGTGTTCCTCATGTTCCATCTCATCCTTCGAGTAGATCATAATATCATCAATAAACACCACAACGAACATATCTAAGTACTCCATGAAGACTTTATTCATGAGGTACATAAAGTAGGCAGGCGCATTTGTCAATCCAAAAGACATCACGGTGTACTCATAAGATCCATACCGTGTCCTAAAAGCTGTCTTGGGTATGTCCGATGGTCTAATCTTCATTTGAAAGTATCCCGACCTCAAGTCAATCTTAGAGAACACACAAGCGCCTTTCATCTGATCAAACAAATCCTCTATGCGGGGCAAGGTGTACTTGTTCTTGATGGTCACCTTGTTGAGAGCTCGGTAATCCACACACATCCTTTGCGTTCCATCCTTCTTGTCTACAAATAGAACGGGCGCTCCCCAAGGTGAAGAGCTAGGGCGAATAAAACCTTTCTCTAGTTGTTCTTGAATCTGCTTCTTGAGCTCTGCTAATTCCTTAGGAGGCATCCTATACGGCCTCTTAGCTATAGGTGCAGTTCCAGGTATTAAATCAATAACAAACTCAATGTCTCGATCGGGTGGCATACCTGGTAACTCATCTGGAAAAACATCCAAAAATTCACACACTACCGGAATCTCCTCAATTGCGTCACCGTCCACATGGTTCAGCTCCAATTGCTTCGGTGCGGTTTGAGATGCTTCAAATTCTACGGTGATCCCTTCCTCATTGGTCAACTTCACCGTCTTCGTGGCACACTCAATAACTCCATTGTGCTTCCTTAACCAGTCCATACCAAGTATAATGTCCAATCCTTGAGAATCCAAAACAATGAGGTTGGCGGAGAAGTCTACACCCCTTATTCTAAGGCTTACTTTTGGACATACTATATTTGTCCTCATCTCTCCTCCAGGAGACTTAACCAACAGAGTAAACTTCATATGAGAGATAGGCAAACTATACTTGGCAACATACTTTGATGCAATGAATGAATGCGATGCTCCAGAATCAAATAACATAGTCGAGGGATTGGAGTTGGCGAGAAACATACCAATGACCACGTCATCCGCTTGTTGAGCATCCTCCGTAGAGACATGGTTCACGTTACCACGAGCAAAATTCTGCTGTCCACGGCTTCCGTGTGGCTTTCCTCCATTGGGTCTTGGGTTTTGCCTCGGCGCATTGCTTCCTTGACCAAGGCCTGACTTAGGACATTGATTCGCAAAGTGTCCAGCTTCTCCACAAGTATAGCACCTCTTGACTCCACCAGAATTATTGGGACGAGCTTGGTTTTGAGCATTGGTTCCAGGAAAATCAGCACGAGGCGCATAAGGCATTGCTTGCATAATAGGGCGCTGCTGCACAAACTGAGTTGGGCGTGGTGCAAAATTAGGGCGCTGAGCAGGAATAGTGGAGCTGTAATGAGGCGCATTGGGTGGCGCAAAGCGAGGGCGCACATTACTTCCTTGTTGCTTTCCTTGATACGGCGCCTTCCTCTTGATTTCTTGCTCCATCTCACGGATCTTGTTCTCAACCACAATTGCTTTGTCCACCAGCTTCTGGAAATTTGCATAGTCACAATTGAGTAGTTGCACTTGGATTCCATTGTTGAGACCCCTCATAAACAGATACTGCTTCCTACTATCAGTTTTGATGTCTTCTGGAGCATATCTTGATAATTGAGTGAATTTGTTGAGATACTCGCTCACACTCAACCTTCCTTGCCTGAGATTTTCAAAATCTTGTCTTCTCAGTATCATAACTCCTTCCGGCACATAATGAGAACGGAAACTCTCCTTGAATTCCGCCCAGGTGATCCTCTCTTGATTCTCATGAGCATTGCAATAAGCATCACACCAATCTGCAGCCGCTCCAACGAGTTGATGAGAAGCAAATAGGACCTTCTCTCGGTCACTACATTGGACAATAGCAAGTTTCTTTTCAACAGACTTCAGCCAATCGTCAGCTTCCATTGGGTTTGTGGCTTGTGCAAAGGTGGGCGGTCTGGTCCTCATGAACTCTCCCAAACGATTATAAGGAGGCGGGGGTGGCGGTGGAGGCATGTGGGGCTGATTGTTGTTATTGCCAGCCTGCAGTTGTCCCATTGTCTGTATCATGGTCTGCATGAGCTGGTTTTGCATAGCCAAAAGCTGCTCAATGTTGATAGCTCCATGAGCAGGTCCTTGTCCGTTGTTGTTCTGAGGTACTCCATGGTTCTCCTCCTCATCATTGACATCCCTCTGGTTGCGAGTCCTCACCATCTGAAGAAAAGCAATAGGTAAGAATTTAGAAAACGTCCCCAACTATATGCATCAAGGGATGTGAAACTAAACAGCTAGCTACACTAGCCTAGGTGGACATGGCAATGCTAAAGCACCCCAAAATCCTCTATTAAGCACACAAGCAAACAATATATATAGCAAACAGCACACCAAACAAAAACACATCGATTCCTGAGTGGTCCTATGTGCTCTAAAGTGTCCATTCTATCTAGGCTGCATCCTACAGCCAACCTGGCTTTGATACCAATCTGTGATGCCCAGTTCCGAAAATGAACCAAGCTAACGCATATGTGTGCCCAGGATGTTCAACACACATACACGAGTGATTCACAAATGATAAACAGATAATTACCACAGCTCAAATTATTAAATAAGTGCTCTTATTACATAATTCATTATATCCTCGAATACAACCTCTAATGAATATTAATGATAAGTTCAACTAATGCAGTGGAAATAAACTAATTAAACAACTAAGCAAACTAAGCAAAAGGGATAGCGCAGCTCCATGCAACACCACAGGCAAGCTGACAGTAGACACGGCCTAGAACTCTGCATTATCGCCATTAAACTCATAATCCTGTCCTGCAACTGTTGGGGGGGGGATTGCAAGAGTGAGTACATGTCGTACTCAGCAAGTGTGGAAAGTATGACATGTGGCTGATTCAAACGACGAATGTAATAATGGCTAAGTGCTGAAAAGTACAGTAAAACATTTGAAAAGCATTATACTATGTCTATGTGAAACAATCCCATCATAACCATCATATTAACAAAATATAAACCATATCAAATTATTGTCAACATCACCATTATCCATGTCCAATTACCATAACTCAAATTCATATCCATGATCATAATCCATAAACCATAACCATTACCAAACCATAACCATAATCATTACCAAACCATAACCATCTCAAATCCCAATTTCCCTCTAATCATGGAAGTTGTCCAGGTGCTCATAACCGGGAGCACGGCTATCATGATAGTTTTATTTAACTCTGCAGAGTTTGTACCTCTTTACCCACGTGTTTGTGATTTCATCACCCGTCGGCGACTAAAGAACCTCCCTCATGCCAATTACACTTCCTTTGGTGTATGGCCAAGAGATCACAAAATAGCCTTTACAAAGGGATTACTAGACTATTTAGACCCCACTGAGGTTTCACCAGTGGCGATGCCTCCAACTGAGCACATCTTCAACCAAGGGCCCCCCTCTTGAGCCATTCGGATCCCAGGGTAGTCCCACCAATCATCAACAAACCCAATCCGACTACCCCTTCCCCGAGCATCCACAATGGTCCAAACAGCACTAGCAAAGTCCTAATTAATCAGCTACGCCGCACCCATACTTGGCCTCGTGGTGGTACTGTAGTCCTGGCTTATTCTCGCATGAACCGGTCCATAGATCTAAAGCAAGCAAACCACCATAACATCCAACCCATCCACATACCAGGCTTGCTTAGATCACCCATCGTATTGACCAGTTCACATTAACAAGAATATCATTGATGCATAATTAAATGTGTAGTGTTGTTTTCCATCCCAATTAATTAAGCGAAGCAAAAAGGTGAAAGCCCTTCCCGACTCTCTATCATATATTCCAGGTGACAAGGGTGGTCAAACAAAACTAGTAAACTTCCTACCATAGGGTTCCCATCAAATTAACACAAGCATGCAGTTTTGCAAACAAAACATTTATTTTAAAATAGGATCAATATGCTTCAAGGACACTTGCCTTGCTCCGGCGGATGGGGTTGCTCAAGCGCTTCGAATTCTTGGTTCTGAAAATCCTCGTACACGATCTCTTGAGCACTTCCCTCTACTCGTGATCACACATACAAGAATATACATACAAATCAACATGATGCACACACATTAATCAACATGCGATGATATGCATGCATGCAAGTACAATAATTAATTAACTATAATTGTTTATTAATTAGATGTAACTAGTTCATACGCGTTCATATGAGTTTGCGGAGAATTTAACGTGGATTAATGCTGCTGAAAATAAAATTATGGTGCAACTAAAATCAATTTATGTCTATTAGTTCTAATGCGTCGCTAAAATTCGCATCAGGAACATGGCCTACCGTAGATCTGACGGCTTGACGGTCGCGGAACGAATGCGACGCGTAGACCCTCGGTGGCACGACGACGGCGACGATCTCCGGTGAACGGTGGCACCCTCCTCTTTTTCCTCCTCTTGTTCTCCTCTTTTTTTTCTTCTTTTTCTTCCCCTGGCGGCGGCGGCTCTGGTGCTTTTCTATTTCTTTTCTTCCTGGCGGCGTGGCTTTCCTTCCCCTGGCGGCTGAGCTGCTCTCTGGTGCGCTTTTTTTTCCTGCTGCAACCGGCGGCTAGGGAAAAACCTAGGGACCTACGGTCCTTTTTATAGGGTGGAGGCCACGCGGTAGGGCGCTAGGGCCGGCTGGCGCGGGAATCGCGGTCCGGGCGGGAGTCTGCGTGAGCCAGCGGGAATCCCGGGCGCGGGAGGTGGGCGTGGGGCCCGGGAGGCGCTGCGTCGGTGCGGGAGGCGTGGCGGCGGGGTCGCGGGGCCAGGCGGTCGCGTCGGGAGCGGGAGGCCAGGCGTGGCTGCGGGGAGGGGCGATCGAGGCGGGGGGGGGGGGGGGGGGGGGGCGGGCCGGGCCAGGCGGCGGGGTCAGCGCCTCGGGCGCGTGCCGGTCGCGTCAGGCGGCGGGCGGGGCCCAGCCGCGCGGTGCGCGTGGGCGTGGGGGCCGAGGCAGGCCGCGGTCGGCTCGGCCGCCTGGCCGCCCGGCGGGTTTTCTTTTTTTTTAGATTATTATTATAATATATTTTATTATTTATATTTTATTCATTTTATTTATCTTATTAACTTTATTTATTATTTTTATATATATATATATATTTATTATTATATATAATTTATTTATATATATCTCTTTTTTTATATATATTATTATTTTATTATTGATATTTATTCCCTAATACATGTTTTAGGCTATAATTGTTAATTTCTATTTCTTCTTTTTGCTACATACATTTGTATATATAGCTCCATCTTTTATGTTTTATTATTTTTCTTTGATCCTACTAATGTTTAATGCATGATCATGTATGCGATGCAGGATGCGAAAATTTAGGGTGTTACACCTTCTGCATCGTGTGGTAAGAATTTGTAAGAGATTGATTTCTTGCTAGTGAGGAAGTGATTTTGTCCTACCACATCTTGGCAACTGCGAGGATTAATCTGCTTGCTGTTGTATTTCCTTTCTTTACTAACCATGTTAGCTAATGCAAATGAGACATCTCCACATTCACCACGTACAAGGGGCATCATTCAACATTTCGAATGCCAAGTAAAGCTACACACGGATGATCTCAACGAGGATATTCAAGTCACCAATGAATTCATTGGTCAATTAGAGTCGACGCAGATTTACACCAACACCAAGCTGACCATATTAGAAAGCACTGCTATGCTATTAACACTTCTCTTGCAGCAACCATTGAGCGATTGGAGAGAATGGAACAGGTTGGATGCAAAGAGAGCCAAAAACGTGTTGATAACAGCCACGACTCCGTTGGCAGCGCTGCAAGATATGACGAGGCAGAGAATTTAGCAGATAACGAGCTTGATGATGGACCTTTCAGGTATCGAAGGCAGCCACGTCGCAACCATCATGTTATGGGTGGATGAGCCCTACGACGTGAGGTACGTGACAATGAGGATTCCCTATGCAGCATTAAATTCTCCATACCACCCTTTGAAAAACGGTGTCAAAACAAATAAGATTCATCACGTCAATTTCTTTTTTCTATCCTCTTGGAACTCAAGAAATAGTTTGATGTCCATTCACTTTGAATAGCTCACCATCATCAACTTGGAGTGTGATTGCTCCATGAGATGAGGTCTCTACTACAGTGAAGGGTCCTTCCCATTTACTTCTAAGCTCCCCGTGTCTGAAGAGTTTAACCCTAGAGTTAAAGAGCAAGTTTTTATCCCCAGGTTTGAACTCTTTTGGCATAATCCTCTTATCATGCCATCTTTGGTTCTTTCCTTCTAGATTTTGGCACTATTATACGCCTTATCTCTCCACTCTTCCAACTCGGAAATTTGTTCTAATCGATGTTTACCAGCCTCATGGAGATTCATGTTCCAACGCTTGATGGCCCAATAGGCTTTTTGTTATTTCTGCAGGAAGATGGCAAGCCTTCCCATACATAAATTGGAATCGAGAAATGTCGATGGGTGTTTTATAGGCAGTACGGTATGCCCACAATGCGTCGGGTAGCTTATGCTTCCATCATGTTCCCATTTCCAAGACGGTCTTTTGTAGAATATTCTTAATTTGTTTATTAGATGTTTCTGCTTGACCACTTGTTTGTGGGTGGTATAGAGTCGCAATGTTATGCTAGACACCAAGCTCCCTCAAAAATTAAGGTCTTATGTATGAAATGAGACCCTCCATCGTTTATGACCATATGGGGAGTGCCAAAGTGTGGGAAAATGATCTCATGAAACATTTTTTCTAGCTTGCTTGGAATCAGCATTCTTGCATGGTAAGACTTCTACCCATTTTGACACATAATCTATAGCCACCAGAATATACTTGCAGTCATAGGACTTTGGAAAAGGTCTCATGAAGTTGATACCCCACACATTAAATATTCCACTTGGAGATTATATGTTAGGGGCATCTCATTGCGAGCATAGATTCCTCCATGCTTTTGGCATTTCCAATATCTGCGAATGAATTCCTTGGTGTATTCATACATAGAACGCCAATATTCTGCCAGATCTTTTCCTGTTTGGCACAGCTGGAACTTGTAATGAAAGCAGCTTGTTTGAAAAGTTGGTGGAAAGCAGCTTCTGCTTATGTCCCGCTTTTAGTTCATTCTGAGAGCAGCTGAACTAATAAGTTGTTATTGAAGCTTCCTATTTGGCGCACCCTCAGCTTATTTTTATGAAGAAGCTGCAACAAAAGTTGTGCCAAAAAGGGCTTTGCCTGAATACGGTAAACACCGTAGTGACTACCATAGGGGCCAACATGGCATTTCTCAATAATTTTGGTGCCTTCAACTGACGGGACGCATCTTCAAAGAATGCCACCGATACAGACTCGATAGAGATATGGGTCATCCTAAAGATGTTTATGTGACACCCTAATTTCCAAGTTTTGGCAAATTAAAAATTTAAATGGGAATTTAGAGTTAATAATGGGAAGGAGTTTGTTTTTTTCAAGAAAAACATAAAATATATGCATCTCATATTGCATTCATCCTCAAGCAATGAAAATTAGTTACCAAAATAAATACGCCAAAAGTAATTTATTTGCCATAACAAATATAGGATGAAAGAAATAAAGTAGACTATATATTTTAATTATATGATGAGTTCATGCAAAATCATTAAGTAGGATGAAAAGGAACAAAAGTAAAAGAATTAGAAATAAAGATGCAAATAAAATTGAGCCAGGCAACGGATTAGACAGGAAAATAACGTACTAGTCTGAATACCCTCACTGGACAATAACGAACTTAGCCGGGCCAATCCCGGACTAGTCTGGTATGCACAGACTTAATCAAATTTTCCCGACCACGGACTTGTCTGTTACAACAACAGACTAGTCCGAAGTCCCTTACTGCACGAACCTCAGACTTGTCTGACTTAACACCGGACTTGTCCGTTAAACTTTTTGTTCGTTGGACGGACTTGTCCGGCGCCAAACTAGACTTGTCCGATTAGCTTTCTGTACCAGCACTGACTAGTCTGTTCCTCTGCGGACTTTTCCGGTACTTCAAGGTTTAACACATTTTGACACTTCACCACACCAGATATATAAATAACAAACATAAGTCAACCGCTGATCGGATCACATGTTGCACAAAAAGCCTTGCTGCACACTGTCGGTATCGTGGGTGTCGGGTACCCTACGATACCGCAAGTAAATTCACGGAGTTGCGCCTGTCCGAGTTGAAGACCTCCGAAGGCTACACGTGTCTCGAAGAACTGGACCCGCCTCCCTCATTCGGGTAGCTCCGGCACTGCCACGTGTAACACAAGGCTGTACCTAACTCCCTGTATAGGAAAGCTTCGATCATGCCACGTGTCCAGTGGCCCCGGACCTAACCCCAAATAGAGGGAAGCTCTAGTGCTGCCATGTGATTAGCAGCTCTGGATCTGCCTCATCATAGAGGGAATCTCCGAAGCTTCCACGTGTTGAGCCTCCGGACCTAAGCCTGCAACGGGAAGAATGCCGGATCTCCAATGGCGCGGACATTCAAGGGGCAGTTAAAGCAGCCATTACAAGAGCTGATTATGTGTCATTAATGCCATGTTAATGACACAAGATTAGAGGACTATTAATACTGGTAATGCTGCCATTAAGGAATGTTATCACCCGATTAATTACACTTAATACATGCAGATCGTGTATATGTGATTGAATATCGCCAGGGCCACCTGTCGGTCCAGGCTAACATTGTAAGGGCCAGTCCTTGGACAAGAAAAGGATTGCGTTGCACGAACAGTGACAACAAAGCTCATATGCATGCAAGCATACACACACTCATGCAATAAACAACCACCCCGTGGGGTAGTGTATTATGCTCAGGTGGCCCGAACCACGTAAAACTTCCTGTGTCATCATCTCATTCATAATCTTACGCGCGCCCCAACCAAATACGAACCTTCGTGGACTACGCTTTAGTAGTACCAGGAGAATTGTCAATTGCACACTTCGACATTTGGCGCGCCATGAAGGGGAGCCTGAGATTTTGAGATGGTGAACTCCGCCGTAGGATCGTCCAACGACCATGCTGAGTAACCTGCTGGAGGAAATCCCTCCAACGTGCTACAACTAGCTGGTACTGTTTTCCCGGTGGGCGTCATTCCACCACCACCACCACCTGCAATGGCAAACAATGTTGGACAATAGGATGGTGTCTTCGCGTCGGTCACTGCATCGACGCACAAAAACCCTGAGAAGTCGATCAATGTGGCGCGTACTCTTCTTCAGCATCCTCCAGTGCCTGGAGCTCCTGAAGGTGCAATGGAGCAGTGGCGCGCTGATGTTGAGCATCTGGTTGCAGCAACAACCGATGCCATTAGTAACCAAGGTCCGCCCCCTACTGGGCTGGCACCTTCAAGAAATAGGACTTTGTCTGGTAGACTTGGTCCTCAGGCGTCACAACACCGGAGGCGCGTGCCCTCCCAACAAGTGATGTGAGTGCCCTACGGGGCACGCTGCACTCACACGACGTCAAGACTCTCGATCAATGATCTGCCGTCAGAGCTTGATCAATGATACAGGCATCAGGATGGTCGCGTCCTCATGGAGCATGCTCGTGAGAGGCGAGTTGCACGTGAGAACCCTTCTCATTTGGGAGTAGGGGGCGGCTGTTCGGCTCTGGCCATGCACCTGCGCATGGTGCAATGGCCACAGAAGTTCTAGCCTCATTTGCCAGAGAAGTATGACGGGGTCATCAAACCCTTTGATTTCCTCCAGATCTACTCCACCGCCATCCTCGCGACTCGAGGCAATGAGGCCGTGATGGCTAACTACCCTGTGGCTCTGACCGGGATAGTCAGGTCCTGGTTTATGAGTCTTCTGCCTGACTCCGTCAACAGTTGGGTGGAGCTATGCCGCCAGTTCACCGCCAACTTCGGGAGCTCCTACACGTGACCTGACACAGAGCTGGATTTATTTGTCATACAACAGAAGTCGTGGGAGTCACAACGATCATTCATCCAGCGGTTTTCCCAGGTACAGAACACAATTCCATCTATATCCAACGCATCTATCGTTGTTTCATTTTGACAAGGCCTCAGAGACAAGAAAATGCTGGAGAAGCCTGCAACAAAAGAAGTCAGCAGCGTCATAGAGCTCTTCAGTGTGTCCGACAAATGTGCTAGAGTGGCGGAGGGCTGTGAGATGCACTCCAAACTAGCTCCGTAGGATGGTAAAAACTCCTCCAAGGCTGAAGCCATTACCTCCAGCAGTGGAAAAAGGAAGAAAAGTCCAATGGCAAGAGGAAGTCGTCGGTTGGCATGCCTAATGCTGCTGCGGCTGTAGCTCCGGGTGGCCGGGAGCCGCGCCCAAAAAAATGTCCTCGACAATCGTCTCAAGATGGTGGCGGTCAAAAGATGTGGTGTCCAATCCACAAAACGGACACTCACAATCTTGAAGATTCCCGCGACGTCCAAACCTTGTTCAGCGTTGAACAAGCGTCGAGAAGAAGCTCCTTTCTACCAGCGGGAAGGAAAGCAGAAGGTCGACGAAGCTCCGGCTGATCCGGAGCTAGGCTTTCAAAACCCCAAGAAGGTTTGCAAGGCTGTGTACAACACCATCTATGAAGATTCTGACATCTCCGAAATGAGCGTCGGAAGACTCTCCATAGCATATATGGAGGGTCCTATGATATCACCTCCCGTCGCATCCTAAAGACCATGTGTCGAGAGATGGCCGCCACAGCTCCCACCGCCAGGGCACAACCCCATCGGAAGTGGATGGACACTCCCATCACTTTCGATGCTTCACATTGCCTAAGAAACATGATTTGAGATGTCCAACTGCCATTCATGGTTTCTCCTACCATCAATAACGTTCAGCTCTACCATGTCTTGGTGGATGGAGGGGCGGCACTTAACCTCCTCAGCTATGAAGCATCATGAAGATCTAGCTCTGACTCTCAGACCTTCGCGCTTCACGTCCCTTCTTCGGAGTAGGTCCGCGAGCTTTCTCTCCTCTCGGATCAATTACTCTCCCGGTGACCTTCGGGACTCAGGAGAACTACAGGACCGAGAAGCTGGTCTTCGACGTAGCGCACATCAGCCTACCCTTCAACACCATCCTAGGCAGGCCAACCTTGTATAGGATTATGGCCACTGCTCACTACGGCTATCTGGTGTAGAAGATGCTGACCTCTTCAGGTGTTCTCCAGATCCGTGAGGATTGCACTGCGGAAGTCACTGCACTGGAAGAACTCCACGCGCTAGCAACAGTGCAGGAGGAAGCATCCAACAAGGAGGAAGTTGCTCAACCTCCGAGCTCTCATCACCGAGGCTCAACTTCAGCACCACGCGTGCAGCCAAGCGGCATCACCGACATTCCTGTCAAAGTCGTCCAAATCGTTTCTGATGTTGCTCAAACCACCTCTATATCGGAAGGTCTGGACAATAAATAGGAACTCGCGTTAATCACTTTCCTTCGGGCGAATGTTGACGTGTTTGCATGGCAACTGTACAGATGCTTGGGATCCCTAAAGAGGTGATTGAGCATAGCATGAAGATATATCCCGATGCACGGCCAATACACTAGAAGCCCCAGAAGTAATCAGTCGAGCGGTAGAACTTCATCCGACAAGAAATCAAGAAGATGCTCAAAGCTGGTTTCATCCGGGAGGTTCATAATCCACAATGGCTGGCGAACCCAGTCGTTGTGCCCAAAGCCGGCAGAACGCTTCAGTTATGTATCGACTACACCACCTTGAATAAGGCATGTCCAAAAGAACCTTTTCCACTACCTAGGATAGACCAGATAGTGGATTCCACCTCCAGATGCGAACTATTGTGTTTCCAAGATGCATACTCTGGATATCATCAGATCCAAATGTCTAGGGAAGATGAAGAGCATACAACCATCGTAACAGTAGATATGTTGTATTGTTACACTACCATGCCTTTCTGTCTCAAAAATGCTGCTTCAACTTTTGTGGGGGCCATGCACAAAACATTTGGAGAGCTCATCAGGGACTTGGTGGAGGTCTACGTCGATGACATCGTCGTGAAGGTGAAGAACAAGGAATCGCTCCTTGACAACTTGCAGGCCATCTTCGATAAGCTGCGAATAACATGCACTAAGCTAAACCCGAATAAATTTGTCTTCGGGGTTAGCTCCGGAAAGCTCCTTGGATTCTTGGTGACCCGCCAAGGAATTGAGGCAAATCCAGCTAAGATCAAGGCTATTGAAGACATGCGGCCCCCAGCCCGCATCAAGGATGTCCAGAAGCTAACTGGATGTCTAGCTGTGCTCAGACGGTTCATCTCAAGACTAGCAGAGTGGGCGCTACCCTTCTTTAAGTTATTGAGGAAGTCTGGACCATTCCACTAGTCTGAAGAAGCAGAAAAGGCGTTCCAAGAGCTCAAGCAGCTCCCCACCACACTACTAATCCTGGTAGCTCTGAATCCTGGTGAGCGTCTTTTGCTTTACATTTCGACAACTAAAGAGGTTGTCAGCTTGCTCCTGGTCGCGGAAAGACCGGAGCCAACTACAGTTTAGGAGCCCAGACCATCTGGGAGCGTCCAGAGCAAACTGAAGGCGAGTCTGGGTCCCAGCCCCTAGGCGCGGATCCTCAAGGAATCTCCCAGAGGATCAACCTCTCTCAACTGAGGGAGTTCTCACGATTGTAGAAGAAGTTTCGGACCCCTCCGGGAGGGTCTGGAAAGCTCAAGAAGAAAGTCCGGACCCCTCTGGGAGGGTCCGGGTTGATGAAGAATAAGCTTTGGGACCATCTGGGAAGGTTCGAATTGTCCAGCGGCTAGTGTACTTCATCAGCGAAGTACTCCATGACGCCAAGACTCGATACATTGAGGTGCATAAGCTGCTCTATGCAGTTCTCATCACCTCAAGGAAGCTTCGTCATAACTTCAAACCCCAAAAGATATCAGTGGTAACCTCTTATCCACTACGTGCTATACTGCATAACCCCAACTCTACGGAAAACATTGCAAAGTGGGCAGTGGAGCTGGCAGAGTTCGATCTTCAATTCTTGCTTCGACATGCTATCAAGAGTCAGGCACTGGCTGACTTCATGGCGGAGTTGACCCTTCTTCATCAAATATAGGGGGCTCTAGTGAGCGGAAGCCAGAACCCAAGGTCCCAGTCTTTATCGAGCCTCACTGGACTCTCTACTTCGACGGCTCCGTGCAAAAGCAGGGGCCGGAGCTGGAATTCTTCTCCTTGCACCGACCAGGGAGAAGGTCAAGTAGATGGTACATCTTGACTTCAAGGCAACCAACAATATGGCGGAGTATGAAGCTCTCATATACGGGCTCAAGGTGGCGCTATGATATGGCATCAAGCAGATGCTGGTGAAGGGTGATTCACATCTCATTATCAGGCAAGTCAAAGGCGAATGCAGCTGCAACAACCCACTACTCGTTGCTTATCTCTTTGAAGTCCAAAAGCTCCAAAAAGACTTCCATGTCCTCGATCTCTGCCATGTCTAGCATCTCAACAACGCTGAAGCTGATGAACTCTCGATGAAGGCTTCAACCGGAGCTCAAGCTCCCGACAGAGTTTTTGTCAAGAGGTTGTCAAGACCTACCGCTCAGCCTGCCGAACTGAGCAAAGGGGGCAAGACCAGCACCTCGAAGCTGGCGGTCCCAGAGGCCCTGTTACCATGGCATGTACCAAGGGTCGTAGGCGTTGTAGGAAGCTTCGAGCAACCCGACGCGCAAGATCTGGAGGCTCAAGTTAGCTCTGATGCATGGATCTCAGAGATCCGAAGCTACTTGAAAGACAACATCCTTCCTGAAGACGGTGCTTCCGCTAACCGAATCGTCAGGTTGGCTAAAAGATACACGCTGGTAAAAGGGGATCTCTACCATGGTGGTGCCAACGACGTTCTAATGCGGTGCATTGCCCAGGAAGAAGGTCGCGAGCTCTTCAAGGAAATTTATGGAGGCGAGTGTGGGAACCACGCATCTTCCCACACGATGGTTACTAAAGCCTTCTGGCATGGCTTTTACTGGCGTACAACACTCCAGGATGTAGTCGAGTTGGTAAAAAAGTGTGAAGCGTACCAGTTCCACACGAAACAAATTCACACACCGGCTCAGTCACTGCAAATGATACCTCCTACATGGCCATTCGCTGTGTGGGGCATGGACATTTTGGGACCTTTCCCAAAAGCCATCAGAGGTTACAGGTTCCTGTACGTTGTCATTAACAAGTTTACCAAGTGACCGGAAGCTACTCCAGTTGTGACAATCAATAAACAATCAGCTATCAAGTTTTTGAAGTCCATAGTCTGCAGATTTGGAGTTCCAAACAGAGTCATAAATGAAAACAGAACGCAATTCACGAGTGAAACATCCCAAGAATATTGTGAAGACCTCAACATTCAAGTCAATTATGCATAGTAGCTCACCCGGCAAGTAATGGCCAAGCTGAGAGAGCAAATGTAGAGATATTGAAAGGACTCAAGGCGCACATATATGAGCGCCTAAAGAAACATGGAGCCAACTGAATAGAGGAGCTTTCGTCTGTGCTGTGGGCAAGCAGGACAACACCTAACTGGTCAACTTGATAGACACCCTTCTTCCTGGTGTACGAAGCTGAAGCGGTCCTTCCTCTGGAGATCACCATGGGGTCACTTCGGGTCTGGACCTTTGACGAAGCAGCGCAGGATAAGCTCCGACGCGAAGACCTTGACCTCGTCGACGAGGGAAGGTGCCAAGCAACTGTTCGGAATGCAAGATATCGCCAGACGCTCCAGCGCTATCACCAAAGCATGTGCGCAACAAACAACTTGAAGAAGGAAATTTGGTGATGCGGAGAATACTAACTCGAGAAGGGATGAACAAACTCTCCCCTAGCTGGGAAGGTCCCTTCCGAGTGATCAAAGTATCCTGTCCCGGATGCGTCAGCTTGGCAACATAGGATGGGACTCCGCTTCCCAATCCATGGAACATCGAGCACCTCCATAAATTTTATGCTTAGTTTCACGAAGGTGAGTCTATAATTACACATAATGTAAATTATAGAGTCTATGAATAGAGTCGGGTAGGTCCTCGAGGAGAACATCTGGACCCCTCCGGGAGGGTCCAGACAGTTGAAGCACACTTAACTTGGTCATTGTACTTTAAATGTAGCTTACCTACCTTGGGTTAGAACAAGATAAATAGCACACTTGGCCTGGTTCTGTACTCTAACTGTGTCCTTGTCTCCCATGTAATTTGGACCTATAATGAAAGATATTGTTGTGTGAAAATAGACTCCACGTGCATTAATTTTGTACAGGTTCATTTCTTTTATCTTTTCCTTCTTGTCTATAACGAAGTTGTGCAATTCTTTTTGAAATTTAGTCCGAGTTATTCATATAATATAGAGGTTATATTGTTGATCTTTTTCAGATCTTAGCATTGCTAGATGGTCTACTCGCCTGAACGCCAAAGCCAATGACGGGTCCAGAGTGTGCTATCGACTTAGACTGGTCAAGCACCCTAAGTACGCCACTCTACCTATATTCCGGCATGCCTCAGTAGGGCGGGTCGGAAGGCATTCGGATCTGAAGAAATTATATCGATATACTTGTTATTATGATTGAGTTCCTTTGGATCTAAAATTCAAATAAGAAAGTTGCAAACAAGTTATAAATGAGAGGACAAATTTTACCTCTTTTCTTGTCTTAAATGCGCAAGAAAAACAAAAAACTCATGGCGATGGTGGTTGATGCGCTGCTGAGCTCTGACAACCCCTAGGGGGCCCACCATTGATGTTTTATACATTGAAAGTGGGCATCCTCGGAACTAACAAGCTTCAAAAACACCATTGGTGGCCAGCCGTCAATGTGAAGAATTAATAGCGAATCTAAATGAAGATGGTGGAGAAATCACCCCGAGGGGGTTCGCCATCTACGTATTGTGTGTCGATGGTGGACATTGTCGAAGCCGGAGAGCTCCGACAACCCCCAGGGGGCCCGTCGTCGACATTCTATGCATTCATAGTGGGCGCCGTTGAAGCTACAAAGCTCCGACAACCCCCAGGGGGCCTGCCGTCAACGCTCTACGTGTTGACCATGGGCGTCGTCGGATCTACGAAGCTCTTACAACCCTAAGGGGGCCCGCCATCGACGCTCTACGTGTTGGCAGTGGGTGCCGTCAGACCTACAAAGCTCCGACAACTCCCAGGGGGACCACCGTCGACGTAACAAAGGGTCCCTGGAGATGTCGGAGATAAACCTCAGAACTTGGAGCTATCGATTTGGCTACGAGCGAGGAGTGAAGTCATCAAGACATTGTCAAATCCTTTTGGTACATTTCGCAATCAAAATTGTGTACAAATTTCGGCTCTGGAGCCGGAGCTTCGGTTACCTCCAGCTCAGGTGTCGGAGCTTCAACCGTATCTGGCTCTGAAGCTAGAGCTTTAACCGGGGGCTCTAAAACCGTTGGTGCTTCATCACAAACCTCTCCCCTGTGGTCTAGCGCTACCAGGGGAGCTTTGGGCGTCATCTCTGGATCCAACTCCATGACAGCAGGCCTTGGAGTTGTTGTGTCACCAGCCACCACTTGGGGAGGCACCGGGATCGAAGCAGGAGCCTCTACATGCGCAGCCTCAGTTGTTGTAATAGGCGCTGAAGCTTTAGTTTCTTCTTTGACATCCTAGAAGCAAAGATCAAAAAATTTAAAACAAGAAAATAATAAAAACAGCATGTCAAGGTGCGAAAACATTGCTTACCTTGGGAGGCTTCCACTTCAATCGTCGCATAACTTCTTCTTTTGAGGTCTGGGGTCGGAGCCCACCGAACCTGGTGAGGCAGAAAATCCGGACCTTGGGTGGGAGCTTGCCGCAGCAGTCGGCATTGCCTCAGCCGAGACCTCCCTCGGCTGGGAAGGACCTCTAGTCCTGAAGCTCGTAGCCGGCACTAGGGTCGAGGTCGACTTGCCGGATCTAGCACCCCTCGTGGATTCTAGCATCGAAGGAGGCGTGGCCGCCGAAGCTCTGCTTGGCCGGGGGGAAGAAGTTGTTGGAGATGGATCCAAACTGAGGGAGCTCCCATTGGCATGTCTCAGCTTCCTCTTCCGGCTGGAAGATTCGGCCGGCTCCTTGCCCTTGCCCTTGCCCTTGCCGACGTCATCAACCTTCTGGCTTGGAGCGGTGGGAGCCACCCTCTCCGAAGCTTCGGGAATTGCAACCCCAGAGGTCCTATGCCTCTCCACCAGGCTGAGGTCATCCAACTCTGGCAACCACTTCGAAGCTCCCTCCTGATCTTTGGAATCATGTTCAGAGGGAAGAATTTCGCCGGCGGGGTCAATGCGTCACGGGTGATAGCTCCGTGTTGAAGCTTCTAGAGATGGATCTTCAATGCTTTATCGTCCAAGTTGGTTTGAAAACAACCTTCTATCTGGTTATGATCCATCTCACTGTTGAAGTCCCACGCGCGCCACTCTCTTGTCTTCAGCAGAGCCCACCTGTTCACCAGGAAGTTGCTGAAGACCATCAAGGGGTCACTCCACCGTCCATGCATTGTTGTATCCTTATCAGGATGGGCTTGTATGCTTCAGACAACTCCAGAACTGCATTCTAGGCGTCTGTGTCGACATTGGGGAGGCTCTTGGGCAACTCCAACCTGTCGTGCTGCTCTAGAGCGATGACCGCCCAGTCCTTCTTCCAGTTGTCCCTCTTCCCGGAGGGGAAAGTCTTCAAGTACTTGAAAGGACAATTTTTGCGCTTCACGAAGTAGTAGAAGCCGATCAACTCTGTCCCCTTTACGACAGTGTGGACCACGAAAAGGTCCGGGAGAGATCGATGCACGGCGGCACACCCACCCACATCCTGCAGAAGTGAACGAAGGTCGCCACTAGCAAGAAGGAGTGGGGGCCGAGGTGATGAAGTTGGAGTTTGTAGAAATCCAGCCGCATCAGCAGGAAGCTTGAGAATGGCGGGATCAGACCCACCATGGCGTATGCCAAGAAGTAGATGATATCTCCTGTGTGCTCCTTATTGAAGCGAAGCTTGCCAAAGTGGATTGTATTGTTGAAGGAGTCGCTGGACCACCCCATGTAGGTCCGGACTCTCGACAGATCTTCGTCGCTCTTGATCTTGTTGCGAGGGAGACCCAACTCCATCGCGGCAAAGTGGAGCAAAAGTTGGGAAGGTTTTGCAAAGGTGGAGAGGCTCTGGGCGCATGTCTGAATGAAAGCGTAAAGAGTCCTCAAACCGTGCAGGCTTTCCTTCTTTAGTAATCCTCCGCAACGCTTGGATGGAAACCCCGTCGGGATCAAGATCTCATTTCAAAATATTACCTTGTCAATGACAAATGGGCCCGGGCCCACTCTGACGGAAAAGTTAAGGTTATCACACCAGGTTAACCATTGTCATGATGGGAAGTTGGAAGCCCAAGGGCGGCGGCCTGACAGGGCGCTCGATACCGATACGATTTTCGTATTGGGAATCGGCAACCTTCAATTGCGTGAGATCTGCACGTCAGGATCTCACCTGCCGTGTCAAAAAGAGCCATGTGGCCATGGTTTAACTGTAGGCTAACGCCCCAACGGCCCAGGAAAAGACCTTTGAAGCCACAGTGTGGGAATTGAAGATGGACCCACCTCTGGTAGAATAACTTCACCCAAAAGGTTTCTCCCATAGGGGGGCCGGGGGCCACTATTGTTACCCTGCGTACCGGGTACCCACGATACCGCAAGTAAATTCACGAAGTCCCGCCTATCCGAGTAGAAGACCTCCAAAGGCTACACGTGTCTCGTAGCACTGGACCCGCCTCCCTGATTCGGGTAGCTCCGGCATGCCACGTGTAACGCAAGGCCGGACCTAACTCTCTATATAGGGAAGCAACGATCATGCCATGTGTCCAGTGGCCCCGGGCCTAACCCCCATTAGTGGGAAGCTCCGGTGCTACCATGTGTATAGCAGCTCCAGACATGCCTCCCCACAGAGGGAAGCTCCAGAGCTGCCACGTGTCGAGCCTCTGGACCTAATCCTGCAACGGGAAGACTGCCAGATCCCCAATGGCACGGACATTCAAGGTGCAGTTAAAGCAGCCGTCACAAGACCTGATTATGTGTCATTAATGCCATGTTAATGACACACGATGAGAGGACTGTTAATACTAGTAACCCCGCCATTAAGACGTGTTATCACCCTGTTAATTACACATAATACATGCAGACCGTGTACAGGTGATTGAATATCGCCAGGGCCACCTGTCGGGCCAGGCTAACATTGTAACGGCCAGTCCTTGGACTATAAAAGGACTACAACGCACGAACAGTGACAACCAAGCTCATACGCACACAAGCAAACACACACTCATAAAATAAACAACCACCCCGTGGAGTAGGGTATTACGCTCAGGCGGCCCGAACCACGTAAAACTCCTTGTGTCATCATCTCGTTAATAATCTTACACGCGTCCCAACCGAATACAAACATCCGCGAACTACGCTTTAGTAGTAGCCGGGAAAGTGTCGATCGTATACTTCGACACACGCGAAAGAAAAAAAATAAACAAACAAAGAAGTAATAAATAAATAACAAATAATAAAGAAAGAAAATAAAAGACAAAGAAATATACATAGAAAATATAAATAATTAAAGAAGAAAAACAAATGAAACAAAAAAAGAAGTCAACCATGACCTAAACCACAGTCGAGCATACCCTGGCCACACACACAAAAAAAAGAACAAAAAAAGAAACAAAGTGAAATAAAGTCAACCCAGTCTAGCCGTATAGGCCAAGGCTGGGCCAGGCAGGGACAGAGTAATATCGGGAGACCGAGTCCTATCGGGACTCATGTCTCGTAGATACCGAGAACCCTGCTCCATTGGAAAAAAAAATGGAGGAGTCGTTGTTCTGCCAGGAATCATCGCGACATCGCCGTTCTTCTCGTAAGATCGTTACATCGTCTTCTTCATCAATGTCTCGTTGTCTTCTTCTTCGTCTACATCACGGTACCGATATTCGACGTAGTCGCTACGTCGTCGTCGTCCTCTTCACCAACAGTTTTCTAGATCCCGGAGACACGCGCCGCACCACTGTTCTACGACCGTCGAGACTAGTCACAGAACCGGTAGGTTTTATGGTTCAGTTTTGCGACAAAAATTAATCTATTGTTCATAAAATCACGTCCCAACCTATTTCATCATGCCTCATTGTGCCCCTATGGATTAGTCCGGTCCTGTGTGCACTAGTCCGGTGCACTGCGGACTAGTCCGGATCTTCGCGGACTTGTCCAACCAACTTTCTGGTCCGGAGCGGACTAATTCGGTCCTACTGTGGACTAGTACGGTATTAAAATTTAAAATTTTAGCAACACTTAATTATCACAAGGACCACTATAGTTTACTCAATACTCACATAAGAACTTGAGAACTAGTTGAACCTAATTAGTAAACAATAGTAGTGAACTAATAGCATGTATTACAACATAGTTACCTCATGCATACACATCATGTCATATTGATTAATATGCGTGCATATTATTGATTGCATTGTAGATGGTTTGTATATATGCTTGATTGCGAGTAGACGGTTCGCTCAAGAGGATACGATCGAGAAGTGAATATCCGAGGATCTTCTGTGCAAGACTTTGAATTGATTGAGCCATCAAATGGCAAAATATTAAGGAAAGAGTCCTTGACCATATTGATCCTGTTTTTAAATGTTTTGTTTGCAAAACTGCATGCTTGTGTCAAATTGATAGGAAACCCAAGATAGGAGTTTACTAGTCTTGTTTGACCATCCTTGTCACTTGGAATACATTGTAGAGTGTCAGGAAGGGCCTTTTAGCTTTTTGCTTCGCTCTTATTGGGATGGGAAAACCAACCAAATGGCTTAACTATGAATTAATGAGCATGTATATGATGAGAATTTATGAACATGGTTAATTGGTAACATGGGACTTGGGAGATCTAAGCAAGCATGGTTTGTGGATTGGGTTGGTCGATATGGTGGTTTGCTTACCTTGGATCTAAGGACCGGTTCATGTGAGAATAAGTCAAGACAACAGTGTCACCACAAGGCCAAGTATGGGTGCAGCTTAGCCAATTAATCAGGAGTATTACCAGCATCAATTCGGATCATTTGGAGGAGCGGGGAATGGGAGTCAGTTGGGTTTGCAATAGTGGCGGGACTGCTCTGGGATCCGAATAGCACAAGAGGGGGCCCTTGGTTTGATGTGCTCAGTTGGAGGCATCACCACTGGTGAAACCTTAGTGGGTCTGAATATGCTAGTAGTCCCTTTGTAAAGGCTATTTTGTGATCTCTTGGCCACACACCGATGGAAGTGTGTAATGTGATCGATGGGTCATGGGCATAATGGAGGTTCCTTAGTCATCGAAAGGGGACGAAATCACGAACTTGTGGGTAAAGTGGTACAACCTCTGTAGAGTGTTAAAAACTATCATGATAGTCGTGCTCCCGGTTAAGAGCACTTGGATGACCTACATGGTTAGAGTGGAACCTGAGATTTGGGATGGTTATGGTATTGGTTATGGTTATGGATTGGATAGTGATAAATGGACATGATTAATGATGATGGTAAGAATATGGTATATGGACGAGTAATGAATGATGGATATGAATTATTGTGTTTATTTGGGATATGATGGGAATATTACACATAGACATCTTAGGATGCTTTTCATATGTTTTAAACGTACTTTTTAGCAAATACCATTATTTATTATCATTCCTTGTTTAAGCTACATATCATTATTTTCCCACACTTGTTGAGTACCATATGTGCTCACCCTTGCTATTCCCACATTAATTCAGCTACGAGAAATATTTTGGAGGTCGTCATGGAGTTCTAGGCGTGCGTACCACCGTCGATTGCCTGTGGAATTGGAGTCGCCGGTGCTAGAATATTTACCACTGCAATATAGTCAAGGTATATTTATTATTCGTGACATGGTTAAATTTTGATTATCATTTGTGATATCATTGTGTATGTGTGTTAAACATCCTGGGCACACATACATTGCACTTGGTTCATTTTTCAAAACCGGATGTCACAGTTTACAACTCTCATAGATTAGTTTTCTTTTTGTTTTCCCATGGTGGTACGTATCCCGTGACCATGAAGTTCACGATATCCGCATACCCAGGGTGAGAGTCAGTCACTTTGAGTAGCATATCATCTCGTAGGAAGTCATTGATAGGAATGTCCATGGTTTGTGTGACTTCCATATGCGAGAGACGATCTGCGACATAATTCTCTACTCCTTTCTTATCTCTGATTTCCATGTCAAATTCTTGGAGTAGAAGAATCAATCGGATTAGCCTTGGTTTAGCATCCTTTTTGCTGATCAAATACTTCAAGGCAGCATGGTCTGCATAGACTATGACCTTGGCTCCAACCTAATCGGATCTAAACTTATCAATAGCAAAAACTACAGCTAAGAGCTCTGTTTCAGTTGTGGCATAATTGAGTTGAGCTCCTGTCAGAGTTTTGCTAGTGTAGGCAACTGCATGATGATTTTTATCTTTGGTTTGGCCTAGGACTGCACCAACAACAAAATCACTAGCATCACATATGATTTCGAATGGCAGCATCCAATCAGGAGGTTGGATGATTGGAATTGAGATGAGTGCCTTTTTAAGTGTATCAAATGATTTAAGGCAAGGCATTCATCATCGAAATCAAAGGGAGTTTCCTTAGATAATAGGTTGGTGAGGGGTCTAGCGATTTTGGAGAAATCCTTGATGAATTGCTGATAGAACCCTGTATGACTTAAAAAGCTACGAATTCCCTTAATATTGATAGGAGGTGGAAGTTTTTCAATAACTTCAATCTTTGCTTTGTCCACCTATATCCCTCTCTGAGACACCAAGTGTCCAAGAACGATGTCTTCACGAACCATGAAATGGCACTTTTTCCAATTAAGCACTAGGTCCTTCTCTTGGCATCTTTCTAAGACCTTGTCTAAGTTTTCCAGACAATGATCAAAAGTTTTTCCATAGACCGATAAATTGACAATAAAAACTTCCATGATCTCCTCAATCATGTCGCAAAGGATAGACATCATACACCTCTGAAAAGATGCTAGAGCATTACACAGTCCAAAAGACATACGCTGGTAGGCATAAGTTCTGTAAGGACATGTGAATGTGGTCTTACTCTAATCATCCAGATGGATTGGGATTTGATGATACCTTGAATACCCACCAAGGAAACAAAATTAGGAGTGTTTTGCCAGCCGCTCTAACATCTCATCGATGAAGGAAAGTGGAAAATGATCATTTATTGTAGCCTTGTTAAGTTTTCGGTAATCAATGCACATCCTCCATCATGTTACAATTCATTGAGGAATTAATTCATTCCTCTCATTTTGAATGACCGTCATACCTCCTTTCTTAGGCACTACTTGAACTATGTTGACCCATTCACTATGAGGAACAGGATAAATAATCCCGGCATTCAGAAGTTTCAAGACTTACTTCTTGAAAACCTATTTCATCGCATTATTCAATTGCCTTTGAGGTTCCCTTGAGGGAACACTCTCAGGGTTAATGGGAATACAATGGGTGCATAATGCTAGACTAATCCCCTTGAGATCCTATAGTAAATAGCCTAAAATGGCTCTACTGTTTTCTAGCATGGCTATGAGTTTAAGTTTCTCATCATCTAAAAGCTTTCACTTATGATGACATGGGCTTCCAAATTGCCATTTAGTAAGGCATAACGTAGGACCGAGGGTAAAATTTTGAGCTCAACAAGAGGTTTTGGAGAGGGCTCTTCTTTCACCAATTCAAATGGCTCCTGAAATTTATCCTCATCTTGTATGAAATCTTCTTCTCCTTTAATTTCAAGCGGTGCTAAGAACTGAAGATTTCTAACCTCCTCCGTTGGTTCATCTTGGATGGGAGATTCTAAAGATGTGTTCTTTGAATGCATAATAGGAATAGAAAATTTTCTCCCTCCATATTTGGCATTGTGGTTTCTTTCCAAGGGAATTTCCATGAGAAATTTCTCAATGGGAAACCCAATCATAATGTCGAAATCTTGGATTTCAAACACATGGAAATCTAGGAGAGCCTCAACATCTTTGTGTCTTACAGACACCTATTGCAAAACGCCGCATCCCTCAACGATGCTTTCGAAAGAATCTCGGAGGGATTTGTGTGTTGGTGCCAACAGTACATCTCCCAAAATGGTGAGAGCACTGTTGATAGATACTAAGAAAAACTAACAAATCATCCCCGACAATAGCGCCAGAAATGCTTGTTGACGTTTCTTACGTATAGAATAAATTCCGCAAGCGCACAGAAACTATCGATGTAGCATTTCCCCTTAAAAGAGTATTCCAAGGGTGTCATTTATATTCTCCCAAAAGAAGGCTAGGTGGAAGCAAAGCAATCATCAAATGGAGAGGATAGGTTGGTCTAGGTAGGGTTCTCGCAAGGATGGGTAAATGATAATTGGAGGTAGTGTGACACACACAAGAGCATTCTATCCTAAAGGGGGTAAATGAGGTAAAGAGGGACTATGCTAAGAGTTAGGTACATACTCCTATTGTGCTTCTAATATACATATACATAGCTTAAGTTAGTTAGTAATGATCATATCAATTATGAATTCTCATACTAAGTTGACCAACACATCGGGCACCAGTTTACCCCTAGCAACACTAGGATGACTCCTGCCAAGAGCCTGTGGCATAGCCGAACGTGGAGGATTACAAAGGACAGATGGGGCTATCACCACCTACTGCATACTTCTTCAATCCATGGGTCTACGAGACATTCAATGCTACTTATCTATCCTAGCACCATGCTAGCATATTAAGTAATTACCTTAAGAGCCTAGCCACAAGCCATTCTAAGGCAATGAACTAAATCATCGTTGAACCAATGTTAATACATAGCATAAGTGATTCATATTAACATAATTATGTCATAGCTAATTAGACTATAGTGGGGGTTTGTAGTGTTTATGATGATATAAAGAGAGTGGTATGGCATGATCATAAATACTACTCCTACCACATATATAAATCCACAATTAAACAAGAAATGCTTCATCCAAGTATATGAACAATAGAAGACTAAAGATAATATCTTTATTAAGAGCAAAGTCACAAATGCAAATAGGAATATGAGAGCCATACCTTTCACAATTAGTAATTGGGAAGAGACTCCTACTCCTCTCCTACTTGGACTTTGTACTAGAGGCTCTCCTCCCTATAGCCTAAACTCCTCTAAACCTATTGAGAATAGTGGATACAATGGAATGAATGCTCAAGTGGTGTGTGTTGAAGTGAGAGGTGAGGGGTCCTATTTATAGCTTGGAGAAGGGTCGGTACCTGCCATGAAAAGCGCGCGAATCAGTCACCACTGACTTCTTCAAGCCGAGAGGAGCCAACACGTGGCGTTTGACCGAATTTGGCACCACTACCAGGTCGGCCGAGTAGGGGGGTCGACCAACCTAGTCAGAGCTCTATTGGAGCTGAGCTTTCTCCAGGTCTCCGTGAGGTGGGTCGCATCCCTTGCTATGGGTGCTACACCGTTGGATGGCCTCAGATACTCCTGTTTGAGGGCCATTTGATCCATGTGGTGCCACATGTTGGCGCATGATTGGCTGGGATGATATTTTATAGGATTGCTCCCCCTATTTTACATCATTTCCTGCAATAATCCCTGCATGCATGTGACACCCGGTTCCGAATATAAACCAAGCATAATGCATATGTGTGCCCAGGAAGTTCATCACACATATACGGTTGCATCACAAACGATATACAGAATTTAACCACGTCTCAACTATTAAATAAGTACTTTATTACAATAATCCAATAGTTCACAAATGACAAAACTCTAATTAATGCCGCAGAAAATAAACTAAGCAGCACGACTCCAATCCATAGGCAATTGACGTCAGTACGCAACCTAGTACTCCGCGTGATCCTCAGGGTACTCCCAATTATCTCCAGTAGTTGTTGGGGGGATTGCAAGGGTGAGTACGTGTCGTACTTAGCAAGTGTGGAAATAGATGACATGTAGCTAAAAAATAGACTGGAATAAAATGGCTAATTGCAGAAAAGTACATTTCATAAACATGTAAAAGCAGCCTATCATGTCTATGTGAGTTTATTTCCCTTCATGACCCATGTAATTATCATACCATAAATCCAACAATTCTTATTTACCATCGCAATCCATTAATACCAGCCAACCAATAATTTAATACCATATGCCAATTCTATATTCTCTCATGTATCGACTATACTCACGTGACAAACCAAAACCATGCCAACCATCCCAAAATTCCAAGTCCAACTCTATTCATGTAGGTCATCCAGGTGCTCTTAACCGGGAGCACGGCTATCATGATAGTTTTTAACACTCTGCATAGGTTGTACCACTTTACCCACATGTTCGTAATTTTGTCACCTTTCGATGACTAAGAACCTCTATGTTGCCCTGTCACACTTCTGTTGGTGTGCGGCCAAGAGATCACAAAATAGCCTTTCAAAAGGGACTACTAGTATGTATGGGCCCACTAAGGTTTCATCGGCAGGCTTGAATCTCCATTCTCCCACCCACGGGCCCCCTCGTGTGTCATGTGGATCCCAGGGTAGCCCTCCTCAACTCGCATTCCCCGCGCCATCCAATGGTCCATACAATACTAGTAGCGCTCCTAATTATTCAGCTACACCGCACCCATACTTGGCCTTGTGGTGGCACTGTTGTCCTAGCATATTCTCGCATGAACCGGTCCTTAGATCTAAGGCAAGCAAAACCAATGTATCATCCAACCCATTCCACAAAACCATGCTTGCTTAGATCTCCTAAATTCCATGTTGCTAAATTAATCATCATCTTATTACCATCCCAAGTTCTCATATTTAAAGTTGTCAACCACATTATTTAAGTTACCCATAACCCATGTAGCGATGCGATGCAAAAAGAAAAATACCCATACCTGACTCATCATGTATATCCCGTCGACAAGGGGTGGCAAACAATGCTAGTAAACTCCTACGTATGGGTTTCTCATCATATTGACACGAGCATGCAAGTTCGCAAACAAAACATTTAATGAAACGGGATCAATATGGTCAAGGACACTTGCCTTGCTCCGACGGATAGGGTTGCTCGAGCGCTTCGAAGTCTTGGTTCTGGAAATCCTCGTACACGACCCCTTGAGCACTTCCCTCTACTCATGATCACACATACAAGAAAATACATACAAATCAACATGTTGCACACACATTAATCAACATGCAATGACATGCATGCTTGCAAAGTACAATTATTAATCAACTATGTTTGTTTATCAATTAGATGCAACTAGTTCATACGTGTTGATATGAGTTTACGAGGGTTGCTGAAAATGAATTGATAGTGCGACTACGATTAAATTACGTCTACTAGATTTAATACTTCGCTAAAATTCGCATCGGAAAATGTATCCTACCGTAGATGTGATGGCTTCGAAGATCATGGGATGGGGACGACACGTAGACAAAGTAGATGGCGCAAGGTCCTCTGGCGGCACGACGATGGCGACGCGACAAACTCCGGCGGACGACGGCACCCTCCTCTTCTCTTCCTTTTTTCCCTCTTCTTCCCCTGGCGGCGCAGCCTCTGGTGCTTCTCATTTTTCATCTACCGAGCTAGAGCTTTTTCTCTCTGGAAGGAGGCGTTGTTTCTGGCGGTGTTGGAAAAAGAATACGAATCCTACGGTCCTATTTATAGTCGGGGGCAGGGAGTACCAACTTGGTACCAGGGCTGGCGGCTCGGTCGTGCGGTGGGGTCACGCTGGGCGCGCGCGTTCGACCCAGCCACAGGGCCAGCGCGGGCGGCGGCTCGGCCAGGCATTGGGCGCGGCTGGCGCGTGGGCCCTGGCGCACGCGGGTGCGAGCGGTGCGGGGGCGCAGTGCGGGGCGCGGGACGCGGCCGAGGCAGGCGCGCCGGATGGGCTGGCTCGGCCTGGCTGGTGGGCAGGTGTTGACCTTTTTTTCTTTTTTTCTTTTTTCTTTGTTTTTCTTTTACATGTACTATTACTATATACATTATTTATTTATATTTTTTTATTTTTTCTGTTTAGGTTTCACAAATATATATATATATTTTATATGTATTATTATTATTTTTATATTTGTCCCCTAATACATGTTCTTTATTTTTATTTTTTTTTCTTCTTTTGCTACACATGTTTGTACATGTATGTTTTATATTTTATTATATGTCTTTTATTCTATTAATGTTTAATGCATGAATATGTATGCAATGCATGATGCAAAAATTAAGGGTGTTACAAACCTACCCCCTTAAAGTGAATCTCGCCCTCAAGATTCGATAGCGTGGAGAAAAGATGAGGGAATTCTGCCTTCAGGTCTTCTTCACGTTCCCATGTAGCTTCAGCTTCCGTATGGTGTTTCCACTGCACTTTGCACCAACGGATCCTCTTATTCCTCGTGACCCTTTCCTTCACGTCCAAGATCTTGGTAGGTTGCTCGACATAGGACAAATCCTCTTGAAGTTCTAACTCGTCCATCGGCACTTGTTCTTCCGGCACCCTGATACACTTCTTGAGTTGAGAGACGTGAAACACGTCGTGTACATCGGAGAGGTACGCAGGCAGCTCAAGTCGATATGCTACTTCTCCTCGTTTGTCCAAAATCTTGAATGGTCCGATGTAACGTGGTGCCAGTTTTCCTTTGACATTAAACTGTCGCTGACCTCGGATAGGTGACACTTTGAGGTATACAAAATCTCCAACTTCGAACGTCAGACTCCTTCGCCTATTATCCACATAGCCTTTCTGTCGAGACTGTGCAGCCTTTAGGTTTTCATGTATTATTTGAACTTGTCTTTCAGCATCCTGTAACACATCCGGACCAAATACTTGATTCTCTCCGGTTTCATTCCAAAAAAAAGGTGTTCTACACTTCCTTCCATACAATGCTTCATAGGGTGACATTTTCAAACTGGCTTGGTAGCTATTGTTGTACGAGAATTCAGCATACAACAAACTTTTATCCCAGCTACGTCCATGTTTCAAGGCGCATGCTCTCAACATGTCTCCTAATATTTGATTGGTCCTCTCAGTTTGTCCATCGATTTGTGGGTGATATGCCGAACTGAAATTTAACCTTGTACCCATAGCTTCTTGTAGTTTTTGCCAGAACCTAGAGGTAAACTAAGAACCTCGGTCCGAGACTATTTTCTTTTGGACTCCATGTCGGCACACAATATGCTCCATATACAATTCTGCTAGCTTCGTGGTGGTATATGTGCTCTTGACAGGAATGAAGTGAGCTGATTTTGTCAACCCATCCAAAATAACCCATATTGAATCATAGCCGGATTGGGTTCGCGGCAATCCAACTACGAAGTCCATACCAATCTCTTTCCACTTCCACTCCGGGATCTTCAATGGATGTAATAATCCAGTTGGCCTTTGATGTTCCGCCTTCACTTGTTGGCACACGTCGCAACGCTACATATTCAGCTATGTCCTTTTTCATGCTAGCCCACCAATAGCATGTCTTTAAGTCCTTGTACATATTTGTACAGCCGGGATGGATTGAGTAAGGTGAGTCATGTGCCTCCTTCAATATTTATTTCCGAATATGCCTAACATTTGGTACCACAATCCTCTTTCCAAGCCATAAGGTGCCATGTTCGTCCTCATCAAATCTGAATTCTCTTCCTTCTTGGATCTTTTCCTTAATTTACTGTATTTCCTTGTCCCTTGTCTGTCCTTCCCGTATTTCCTGCTCTAATGTTGGGTTGACTTCCATGGTTCCCATCTCATTTATGAATCCAAGGTCCAACCATTCAAACTCCTTGCATAACTCGGATGGTAGCTCCCGGACTGTGAATTGGTGGCTTACTCCTTTTCGGCTGAAAGCATCGACCACTACATTAGCCTTCCCTGGGTGATAGTCTATTCCGACGTCATAATCCTTGATGAGCTCCAACCATCGGTGTTGCCTCATATTCAGATCCGTTTGCGTAAATATGTACTTGAGACTCTTGTGATCCATATAAATCTCACATTGGTGACCAAAAACATAATGTATCCATATCTTCAAGGCGTGCATACACGGCTGCAAGTTCAAGGTCGTGTGTAGGATAATTCAGCTCATGTTGCTTTAGTTGTCTCGGTGCATAAGCTACCACTTGGCCTTCTTGCATGAGCACACATCCTAATCGTTGTCTTTACGCATCACAATATATATCAAGACTCTTGCTCATGTCTGGCAATTCTAACACCGGCGCGGTTGTCAACCTTTTCTTTAACTCCTCAAAGCTATCCTGATAAGATTGAGTCCATCGGAATGCCTTCCCTTTCATAAGTAATTCGGTCATAGGCTTGGCTATTTTGGAGAAATCCTTGATGAATCGGCGGTAATATCCAGCCATTCCAAGGAAACTCCGAATTTCCTTGACATTCTGTGGCGGTTCCCACTTAAGCACATCTCTCACTTTCCCTGGGTCAACTGATACTCCTCCTCCGGTAAAATGTGTCCTAAGAAAGAAACTTCCCATAAACAGAATTGACATTTACTGAACTTGGTAGACAATTGGTGTTCCCGTAGCTTCTGCAATGTAAGCTTCAAGTGTTCCCCGTGTTCCTCCTCGCTTCTCGAGTATATCATAATATCATTGATGAACACTACGTCGAACTTATCCAGATATTCCACGAAGACCTTATTCATGAGATACATAAAGTACGCAGGTGCGTTCGTCAATCCAAATGACATGATGGTGTACTCATAGGACCCATACCATGTTCGAAATGTTGTCTTGGGTATATCCGACGGTCTAATATTCATTTGGAAGTATCCTGACCGCACGTCGATCTTGGAGAAAATACAGGCACCCTTCATTTGGTCGAACAAATCCTCTATACGGGGTAGTGAGTACTTGTTCTTAATTGTCACATCGTTGAGAGACCTATAGTCCACACTGTCGGTGGTTTTGATCCGGCAGATCTCCCGACACTACTAAGGTATTTGCGGAGTTTGAAATTTGGTGTGGGCGCGCGGAGATTCAAGAAGGTGAAGTGTGAATGACACAGGAGACACAAAGATTTACGTGGTTCGGGCCGCCTGAGCGTAATACCCTACTCCACGGGGTGTGTTGGTGTTGTATTGGATGTATGAGCTCAAAGTGAGTTGAGAGTGTAGAGTGAGCGCGTCGAGTGAGCGTATCCTATGTATCGTCGGCCTGTCCTTTTATATTACAAGGGCAGGCCGTTACAAGTTGGTCTGGCCCGACATGTGGCTCCGGCGGTTACTAATATTGATACACAATTGATACGCTTAATTACCCTTAATGACCGAGTTAAGGGCTTTGACAGCACCGTTACTGGTAATTAAGGTCGTCCGATCGTGTGTTATTAATATAGTATTAATGACACTTAATTGGGTCTTGAAGTCCTTGATTCCCCTTTGAAGATCCAGAGCCGTTGTGGAGTCTACCGGAGGTCTAAGGCTAAAGATCCGACGGTTGGACACGTGGCAGCTCTGGAGCATGCTGTGAGGAACAGATAGGTCCGGTGCTACCAGACACGTGTCAGTTCTGGAGCTTCCCTCGGTATGGGGTTAGGTCCGGGGGTGCCGTTATGGTACATAGCCCGGAGCATCCCCCTTGTGGGCGGTAGCTCTGGTTTGATGGTACACGTGGCGACCCTGGGACTAACCATGTTGAGGAAGCAGGTTCGGTTATGTCTGACATGTGGGCCTTCGAATGTCTTCAAATCAAGTAGATGACATTCCCTTGAGATCTTTGCAATCTCAAGGGGTATACGATACCCAAGGTACCGACAGTGGCCCCCTGGGCCCACCTCTGGGGAAGATCCCTTCGGTGATGTCATTCCGCCGGAGGTGAGTCCACCCTTCGACTTCTGGACCGAGTCTTCAAAGGTCTTCAGATGTGCCATTGGCGATAGTTTTGGAGTTAAATCCTTACCGCGTGGCATATCCCGGGTGCGGCAAATGAGATCTTTGGTGTGCGGATCTGTAGGATCGAAGAGCACGTGAAAAGCTACCAGAGGGGGGGTGAATGGTAGATTTAAAAATCTTACGCAGCGGAAACTATTAAACCCCAACCCCTTCGGCAGAAAAACGATCTCTTAAAGAAATCGTGTGTGAGACTAATATAAATGTGTTTCACCATTACAAAGGTGATATATATCAGAGATATTCAAGTCACGAAGACAACACAAAAAGAATCACTCAAATCCGACGAGAAAAACTCAAGTTATGATCGAAAGATCAAACAATAGTCAATCTGTCCTACCCGAGAAAAACAGTTCTGGAACGCTGCAAAGAAACTCGTGTAGATCAGAAACCACAAATACAATGACCGTGAAATTTTGACATATGATAGATAATCAAGTTGTGAAGACAACCGAAAAAGAATCACGTCAATTGGATCTGTAAAACTCGAGTTATGATAAAACCACCGACGAAAGGTAGTGCTGTCCAGAAACTCGACGAGTAAAACTTGTCTGGAACAAGTCGAACGAACAAGGCATAAAAGTTCCTTCAAACTACGAATTTTATTCAATAGAACACAACTGGAACAGCCCCAAAGTCGTCCATGACGAGCTCTGGGCTCCCTTGCTTATATAACCAGCCCTTAGGCCAACCCAATATCAACTAGGACTCCAATCCTACTCAGATCACAAATCGTAACTTTCCATAACTGCTCAAGATTCTTCTATACGCAGATAGAAGCAATCTTAACACTTCAAACACCTTAGGAACGTATCCCACATTTCTAAACAACTCAAATTCGTGACCCACACGAAATTCTATCATAACCAACTCAAATCTTTCCATATTTGAGTCAAACCCGACTCAGCCGCAGCCTGAGTCCATAACCTAGTCGGTTGGATCTTTCCGACCAACTCTTTACGTCCACATCTCTTCATCACGTCTCGGAACCATGTAGCCACGTCATGCTCCACATGCATACGTGCAAACACCTTCCTTCGACGTCCAGTAACCTTCATATGCACCGCCCTTGATTCAGTCATCCTGCGCGACCTCCTAATCAGCTCAACCACAGTTCCTTCTGAACTTGGTTGTTGGAACCTCATCTCCTCCCTGAGACTAGTCCAATGGATCCTGTCACCAGCCATGTCTTGAACTCAAGCAACACCTGCACATGAATAAACAACCAATCCATACGAGCCCAAGTCATCGACTTGACTCAAGTTAGTTCCGAACACAACACCTTACGTGAGAACCTCACATAAGCATGTTGCAAAACCACAGTAACACGATATCATCCATATCAACCAAATCACACCAAAAACTTAGCAAATGAATACTAAGCAATCTTTCCAAGAATATAAAGCAAGTACAAAACTTTGCGAATGAAAAGCAGAAGTATTGCGGTCAAGTTCCAGACCATCCCACAGCAAACCGGAGCTTGAGCCGGAGCTAACAAAATCTAGTAGAACCTAGCGCCGGAGCTTACCAAAACTAGTACAACCAAGCTCCCGCCGGAGCTTACAAAACTAGCAGGACCTAGCGCCGGAGCTAACCAGAACTAGTCGGAACTAGTAAACCCAAAAGCTGGAGCTAGAAAAATCAACTTCGGAGCTTAGTAAAAACATGTCGGGGCTATCAAAGACATGTTGGAGCTAAAGACATAACTTCACCGGAGCTGACCAAAGCTATTCGGACCTAGCATCGAACGTAACCGGAGCTACCCAAACCAAGCCGTACCTACCGTCGGACCTTGCTGTAGCTCAGAGCTAGAGTCGGACCTTGATAAAAAAGGTGTTTTGGTGATATTCAAAACTTTTATCATCAAAGCCAAGTGTATTCACTACAAGCCAATGTATTCAGCACACATAGGTCTTACAATCTTTCCCTTGATGAATGCATTGGCAACACCATTTAAAATCCGAACATTTAAGATCCGAACATTGGCTTATTCACATAAAAGTTTTGAAGGCAATTTCTCCCCCTTTGTAAATAAAAAGTAAAATGAGAAGAAAATCCAAAAATCCAAAAATTATCCCATATTATCTCTCTCCCCTTTATTATCTATCCTTATGCACATATTCTCTTTCTCTTCATGCTTATCTCTCCCCCTTTGACAATGTATTCAGCAAGTCATGAGCATATAAACAAATTATCTCTCCCCCTTTAGTTGTTATGAGCATATTATAACATATACATATAAACAAAGCTCATCCAAGTCATACTATCAAGTACCTTACATTATCACATCAATGAAATACATAAAGTAGTGTAAGCCATGCTAGAGATCATATGTATTTCAATTTTAAGCAAGTCATGATCTCACAAACTTAACTATTTCATAACTTGAAAGCATGACACTAGTTGCTGCATTTTATTATTTTTCAAAACACAAATTTAGATCATATGATATTTGCAAGGGATTATATGCGCATCTGCCTTATTCTAACCAACCAAGCCAAACCTATGTCATTTGACAATCAGAAGCTTAAGGACATGGTTTTAGTCATACACAACTTCTTCCAAGTTCATATCTAAGTGCAATGACAAGCCATCTCAAAAGAAGAAGTGCGATGCATGCATATTCTCTTGATCTTTGCTCAATTTATATTTGTTCATAAAAACTCAACATGTGAGTTGATTACTTGATGAATTCTTAATGATTAAAAGCACTTGTGAACATGTAACAAGTTCAAAACAGCAAGAAATTTCGACCATGACCAGTTTTAGTGTAAGTAATTATTCCAATTACTAGACATGGCAAAAACTACAAAATGTATAACACGAGTAATGTAGTAAGAACTTTCAGCATGTAAAAGGAATCACAAAGTCATATATGTATGAAATACTATGCTCATATTATTTTAATTTCAGATTCACACATAGACTTCCCAAGTTTCAAAACTCCCCCTCAATTTAAGCCATGAGGATGCATAACCCCTATTTCACTACGAATGTAACAAAAACGAGTGAAATCCAAAGGTTTTGTAAAAATGTCAGCCAATTGTTGTTCGGTATCTACATGGCGAAGCACAATGTTTCCTTTTTCAACATTATCTCGGAGAAAGTGATACCTAATGTCAATGTGCTTAGTTCTAGAATGTTGCACGGGGTATTTAGCAATGCAGATGGCACTAGTGTTATCACAGAACAGTGGAACACTATCTGGATCAACCCCATAGTCCTTAAGTGTTTGAACAATCCAAAGAATTTGTGAGCAAGCACTAGCAGCAGCTACATATTCAGATTCGGCTGTGGATTGTGCAACTGAATTTTGTTTTCTAGAGGACCAAGCAACAAGAGAATTACCAAGAAAATGACAAGCACCAGAAGTACTTTTCCTATCAATCCTACAACCCACAAAATCAGCATCCAAAAAATCTTTCAAAGTAACGGTTGAGGAAGAAGGAAGAAAAATGCCAAATTCTTGAGTTCCATGTAAGTACCTGAGAACCTTTTGACGGCTTGACGATGTGAAACACGTGGGGAAGCTTGAAACCGTGCACAAAGACATACGCTGAATTGTATGTCCGGTTTTGATGCCGTGAGGTACAAAAGTGATCCGATCATGCTTCTATATTCTTTTTGATTCACAGGTTCACCATCTTCATCAAGTTCAAGTGTTGTTGCTGTTCCCATTGGTGTCCAAAGAGGCTTGCATTTGTCCATGTTGAAGTGCCTTAGAAGGTCTTTGGTATACTTCGTTTGATGCACAAAGGTACCCTCCTTGGTTTGTTTGATTTGCAGCCCCAAAAAGTAAGTGAGTTCACCCATCATACTCATCTCGAATTCTGAACTCATCATTGCTGAAAACTTGGACACAATATCATGAGAAACACAACCAAAGATAATATCATCCACATACACTTGAACGAATAATGAATCATTGCCATGTTTAAGCACAAAAAGAGTTTTATCAACCTTGCCCATGGTAAACCCCTTTTCATGTAAGAATGTTTTTAACCTATCATACCATGCTCTAGGGGCTTGTTTGAGACCGTATAAGGCTTTGGACAGTTTGTAAACATGATTAGGAAAATCTGGATTTTCAAAACCTGGTGGTTGTTTGAAATAAACCTCCTCATCTATGTAGCCATTAAGAAAAGCACTTTTAACATCCATTTGAAATAGCTTAAAACCTTTAGATGCTGCAAAAGCTAACAAAATTCTTATGGCTTCTAATCTAGTGACAGGAGCAAAAGTTTCATCAAAATCTAGACCTTCAACTTGTGTGAAACCTTGAGCAACCAACCTAGCCGTATTCCTAACCACAACCCCATCCTCACTTTGTTTATTTTTAAATACCCATTTAGTTCCAATTAAAGTGTGACCTTGAGGTGGAGGTACAAGTTTCCAAACATTATTTCTTCAAAATTTTCTAACTCTTCTTGCATGGCAATAATCCAAGATTCATTAGTGAGTGCATGTGATATATCTTTGGGTTCAAAAGAAGCAACAAAAGCAGAATGAGCATGAGAGTTTGGATCGCAAAACCTGGACCGTGTGACTTGTTCGTGCAAGCTTCCAATCATCTTTTGTGGGGGATGATCTTTGTAAAACTATAGGGGAACAGATATCTCACAAGCTTCTTCTTCATTAGGTTCATCGTAGATTGATGAGCTTGTGACTCGTGGACGATCAGAACCAGCATAGGTGATAGTCGGAGCTTGTTCAATGTCTAGAGCTGGACACGTGTCAACTTTGGAACTACCAGGAAGTATCACCAGCTCTTCTTCATTTTCGAAAATACCCTCCCCCTGAGGATAAGGATCTGGTCCTGCAACACTGGAGCTAGTACCTGGGCTAGCTTCATCAAAAGACACTTCACAAGTCTCCACAATTTTGTTAGTGTCAAGTAAAAGCACACGGTAGCCTCTAGTATGAGATGGATAACCAAGAAACATGCCATCAATGGATCTAGGTTCAAACTTATCAAGATTACCATGTTTCTTAACAAAGCATTTGCAACCAAAGACCTGAAAGTGTGTAGCACTAGGCCTATGTCCAAACCGAAGCTCATATGGTGTTTTACCTAGCTTAGCACGCAAGAAAACACGATTTGAGACATAACAAGCGTTTGCTAACGCATCAGCCCAAAATTTCCTAGGAGTTTGATATTCATCAAGCATAGTCCTAGCCATCTCGACTAAGGTTCTGTTCTTTCTTTCTACAACACCGTTTTGTTGAGGTACATATGGTGAAGATAATTGATGATCTATTCTATTTTTAGCACAAAAGTGATCAAAAGATTGATTTTTAAATTCAATTCCATTATCACTTCTAATTGCTTTTAATGATCCTGGGTGATCAATTGATAATCTAAGAAATAAAGTTCTAAAGTGACTAAAAACTTCATTCTTAGATGCCATAAAGTAAACCCAAGAGTATCTAGAATAATCATCAACAATAACAAGAACTTACCATTTACCTCCGAAGGATTGAACATGTGAAGGTCCTACGGTGTCAAGATGCAAAAGTTGACATGGTTCAGTTGTCATGATCATTGTGAGAGGAGCATGTGAACCTACAACCATCTTAGCATGTCTACAAGAAGAGCACACAATTTCTTTTTCCCCTTTAAGCTTAGGCATCCCACGTATGCGATTAAGAGCACTGACACGCGTTAGGTGATCAAAGCCTACGTGACCATGTCTACGATGCCAAAAATATAAGTCCTTTGAATCATTAGCAACTAGACACCTATGCTTAGAGGAAGACATATCAAAATCAGCTTTAAAAACTCTTCCAAACCGAGACATGTTAAAAATAAGCTCACTATTTGAACCTACAACTTTGCAGCAGTTTTTATTGAAAATAATTTCTAGATTTTCATCTAGCAATTGTGAAACAGAAAGCAAGTTGTATTTCAAATTTTTGACAAGTGCCACATCCTTCAAAGTGTAGTGATCATTTACTCTAACCGAACCCTTAGCAATTATAGGAGTTGAAGAATTATCGGCAAAAGTAACATTTTCTACACGTGACACAAAAGAGAGGGAGGAGAACCAATCTTTGTTACCGGTCGTGTGGCGTGAGCAACCTGAATCCACAATCCAAATGTTCTCCTTCCTCAAACGTGTATTCTACATAAAAGCATAATACGTCGATGACTCAATACTGGGGTTAGTCAAAAGGCATTTAGGAATCCAGTACTGAGTCACGCGACGTGCAGCCGGAAAAACACGCGAAAGCTGAGACAAAGCAGCAGGTTTATGAGTCAAAGTTTGAGATTTTTTATTCTTAACTACTGACCTATAAGGTGTTACATGTGTAGCACAAAAATCAGTAGCTCCGGAGGCAAAAACAGAAGATCCGGAGGTAAACTTTGAATGTTTTTCACTCAAAACAGCAGGTTGTACATTCGGTTCAATGTGTGCAGCAAATTTTGCATGAAAGTTATGAGATCTAGCAACCATTCTTTCCCTTTTCTGTTGTTTAGCTAGTCTATAACAAAAATATATGACATGACCATCTCTACCACAGAAGGTACAATGAAATTTAACTTTGTGTTCATGTCTAGATGAGCAAGCAATATTTTCATTTGAAACCGAATGAGACAACACTCCTGCAGATTTGAAAACCACTCCATTTTGTTTAGGAACTGTTTGAATCAAACCACTTCCTAATGACTTTACAATTTTAGGTGGATGTGCCTTAGCATGAGCATGAGAATCAAAACCTAAACCAGTTTTATCATTGCAAGACTTGGAAGAATTGAGCAGCAAGTTTAAGTTCTTATTCCCATTACAAAATTGATCTAATGTCCTATGCATGTTGTCAAATTTATTGGACAGATCAAGGCAATTTTCACATGAAGTTTTTCCTTTTAGTTTGCAATTGGAACAAAATTTAACTTCATGAGAATGTAAAGCATTGTTCAATATAGAAATTTCATTCATAGCATCTTGCAGTTTTTTATCAAGATCATCACAACTAGAACAATGCAAATCAATTGTAGAACAAGAAGCATCTTTGAAGTTTCCAATATTAAGTGCAGCAAGCTTTTTGTTCTTTTCAATTTCAAGTTCAAGTTTATCAAGTGTGGAGGTGTGCACACTTCTTAATGTGTACAATTGTTCATAGATTAAGTCATATGAGGGACATGCATCATCACTAGGAATCAAAGTTTTTAAACGGTTAATTTCAGATTCTAGTGATTCAATTTTAGCAGCATTATCCCTAAGGTTTTTGTCCTTTTTATTGACAATAATAGTTGCACGAGAAATAGCATCACACATTTCATTGCAGGTAGAACATACCTCATCGTCTTCACTGTTGTGTTCTGCATCCTCCTGACTTGATCTTGATCTTGTTTTGCCCGCCATGAAGCATAAGTTGGCCAGATCGTCATCATCTTCATCACTTTCAAAGTCTACATCACTTGAACTAAGTTCTTGAAGTGCGGTGATGAAGTTGTTAGTCATCTTGCGTCCTATGGTACCCTTCTTCTTCTTGTTGGAATTTCCAGCGGAGGTCCGAACCTTGCTTTGTTTTTCTTCCCGGGTGGTCAGACCTGAAAGGTTAGGACATTCTGTACGAAAGTGTCCTGTTTTACCACATTCAAAACAGCGTTGAGGTCCGGAGCTTCCTCTTCTTCTAGTTCTCACATTTTGTAATGCTTTTGAGAATCTAGTAGAGATGAGTGCCAACTCCTCTTCTGGAAATTCTTCGATCTGCTCCAGGGTTAGTGAGGACAACAAAGCAAGAGTATTGCAAGATGATGATTGGCCGGAGCTAGACATGTCACGTTGTGAAACAAATGCAATAGACTTATTTGGGTTCTTACGTGCTAGGATGTCAATTTCATGAGTTTTTAGTTTATAATAGAGTACATCTAATGTAAGAGAACTCATGACAGTAGATTCACGAATAGATGTGACTTTCATCTCCCAAATTGACATATCTAATGCACTTAGCAATTGCCTAGCATTTTCAGCATCTGAAAAATTAACATTGACACTACGCAAGTTGCTGAGAATTTTATTAAAGCGAGCAAAAAGGTCATCAATAGGCTCACCGGGTTGCATCTCGAAGCGCATGTATTCCTTTTTGAACATATATTGTTTTACCTCCTTGATTGTGTTGGAGCCTTCATGATAATCACAGAGAGCTCTCCAAACATCGTATGCTGATCGGAGGTGCGCGACACGATCAAAGTCGCTGTGAGTGAGTCCTTGGATGATCAAGTTTCGGGCTTTGTTGTTGTTGTCGACGTCCCATAGGTTTGTGGCCGTGACTTGATCATTAGGTGGCACTTCATAAGGCGTATACACCTTCTCCCATATTGCAAAGCCTTGTGCCTGGATAAAAGCCTCCATGTGTGCCTTCCAAACCTGAAAATCAATACCAGCAAACACACAAGGTTTGGCATAATACTTCTCCATGATGTTTAGTCAAAAACACGTGCAAATCAAAAAGATTAGAGCACCGTGGCTCTGATACCAATTGTAGGATCGAAGAGGACGTGAAAAGCTACCAGAGGGGGGTGAATGGTAGATTTAAAAATCTTACGCAGCAGAAACAATTAAACCCCAACCCCTCCGGCAGAAAAATGACCTCTTAAATAAATCGTGTGTGAGACTAATTTAAATGTGTTTCACCGTTACAAAAGTGATAGATATAGAGATAATCAAGTCACGAAGACAACACAAAAAGAATCACTCAAATCCGACGAGAAAAACTCAAGTTATGATCGAAAGATCAAACAATAGTCAATCTGTCCTACCCGAGAAAAACAGTTCTGGAACGCTGCAAAGAAACTCGTGTAGATTAGAAACCATAAATCCAATGACCGTGAAATTTTGACACATGATAGATAATCAAGTTGTGAAGACAAACGAAAAATAATCACGTCAATTGGATCTGTAAAACTCGAGTTATGATAAAACCACCAACGAAAGGTAGTGCTGTCCAGAAACTCGACGAGTAAAACTTGTCTGGAACAAGTCGGACGAACAAGGCACAAAAGTTCCTTCAAACTACGAATTTTATTCAATAGAACACAAGAGGACCTGCCCCAAAGTCGTCCACGACGAGCTATGGGCTCCCTTGCTTATATAACCAGCCCTTAGGCCAACCCAATATAAACTAGGACTCCAATCCTACTCAGATCACAAATCCTAACTTTCCATAACTGCTCAAGATTCATCTATACGCAAATAGAAGCAATCTTAAGACTTCCAAACACCTTAGGAACGTATCCCACATTCCTAAACAACTCAAATTTGTGACCCACACGAAATCCTATCATAACCAACTCAAATATTTCCATATTTGAGTCAAACCCGACTCAGCCGCAGCCTGAGTCCATAACCTAGTCGGTTGGACCTTTCCGACCAACTCTTTACGTCCACATCTCTTCATCACATCTCGGAACCATGTAGCCAGGTCATGCACCACATGCATACGTGCAAATACCTTCCTTCGACGTCCTGTAACCTTCATATGCACCGCCCTTGATTCAATCATCCTGCGTGACCTCCTGATCAACTCAACCACAGTTCCTTCCGAACTTGGTTGTTGGAACCTCATCTCCTCCCTGAGACTAGTCCAATGGATCCCGTCACCAGCCATGTCTTGAACTCAAGCAACACCTGCACATGAATGAACAACCAATCCATACGAGCCCAAGTCCTCGACTTGACTCAAGTTAGTTCCGAACACAACACCTTACGTGAGAACCTCACATAAGCATGATGCAAAACCACAGTAACACGATATCATCCATATCAACCAAAAAACACAAAAAACTTAGCAAATGAATACTAAGCAATCTTTCCAATAATATAAAGCAAGTACAATACTTTGCGAATGAAAAGCAGAAGTATTGCGGTCAAGTTCCGGACCATCCCACAGCAAACAGGAGCTTGAGCCGGAGCTAACAAAAGCTAGTAGAACCTAGCGCCGGAGCTTACAAAAACTAGTACAACCAAGCTCCCGCCGGAGCTTACAAAACTAGCAGGACCTAGTGCTGGAGCTAACCAGAACTAGTTGGAACTAGTAAACCCAAAAGCCGGAGCTAGAAAAATCAACTTCGGAGCTTAGCAAAAACATGTCGGAGCTATCAAAGACATGTCGGAGCTAAATACATAACTTCACCGAAGCTGACCAAAGCTATTCGGACATAGCATCGAACGTAACCGGAGCTACCCAAACCAAGCCGGACCTACCGTCGGACCTTGCTGTAGCTCAGAGCTAGAGTCGGACCTTGATAAAAAGGTGTTTTGGTGATATTCAAAACTTTTATCATCAAAGCCAAGTGTATTCACTACAAGCCAATGTATTCAGCACGCATAGGTCTTACAGGATCTCACGCAATTGAAGGTCGCCGGTTCCCGATACGAAAATCGTATCGGTTCCACGCGCCTTGTCAGGCCGCCAACTTCGGGCTTCCCGCCTTCCATGATGACAACCGTTCACCTGGGTAAGAACCTTGACTTGATCGTCGGGGTGGTCCCAGGCCCTCTTGTCATCGGTAGGGTGAAATTTTTGAGTAGTATCTTTGACTTCCTTGCGGTTTCCATCTGAGCGTTGCGAGGGCTTACTTAAGAAGGAAAGCACGCACCGTCTGGGGTTCTTTACGACTCTCATCTGATCCTGCGCTCAAACTCCCAACTTGTACTTGCTTTTCCTCTCTTGCATCGCTGTGCTGCGATGGAGTTGGGTCTCCGTGAGAGCCGTTTGAAGACCGAAGGTGATCTGAAGAAGGTTCGGGCCCTCATGGGGTGGTCCCCGGACTTCTTCAACCGCCTGGTCCACGCCGGGGGAGAGCTCCCGTTCGAGAAGGAGCATGCCGGCGAGATGGTGTACTTCTCTTCGTACGCCATGGTGGGGTTGATCCCACCTTTTTCCTCCTTTTTCTTGATGCTGCTAGACTTCTATGGTCTGCAGCTGTACCACCTTGGCCCCCACTCCATTCTTTTAGTGTTTGTCTTCGTCCACTTCTGTGAAATGTGGGTGGGCATCCCCCCCTGCATTGAGCTTTTCCGGACCTTCTTCACCATCCATACCACCAGTAGGAGTAATGAGTACCTTGGCTTCTACTACTTCGTGAAGCGCAAGAAGTGCCCATTCAAGTAACTTCGGTCGTTTCCCTCTGGAAAGTGGGATGATTGGAAGAAGGACTGGATAGTCATCCGGGTGGAGGAACACGAGAAGCTGGAGCTACCTGAAGGCCTCCCCAACATCGACACTGCAGTCTGGAGTGAAGCTCCGGTGTTGTCGGATGCCTTCAACCCTGCTCTGACCAGGATCTGCCAGGGAGGATTAATTCCTCAGGCGGTATTTTGCAATTTCCTGGTCAACAGGTCGGCACCGCTGAAGAGGAGAGAAAAACTCGCTTGGTCCCTCAACATTGTGATGGACGACGACCGGGTCGTGACCGGACTGAAGTCCAACATGGAGGGGGCGACCTTGGAGTTTCATCTCAAGAAGTTCCAACACGGCATCGACGTTGCGAGTGATGACTTGACCCCGACACCAGCTTTCCTCCCTCTGAACGTGGAAGTAGAGTTCAGCAGGGAGCTCCGGCGGACGATGCTGGTGCTTGACGACCTTGGTGTTGTCGAGAGAAGATCGACCTCCAGGGTGGTGATCCCTGGGGCTTCCGAAGGTGGCTCCGACCCTGCCCTGAAGCCAAGGATCGAAGTCGTCTGCAAGGGCAAGGAGCCGGCAGACGAACCCTTGAGCCGGAAGAGGAAGCTGAAGCATGCCGACGTAAGGTCCGTCAGGCCTGCATCCTATGCATCAGCTCCTTCTCCCCGGAGGGGGAGGTCTTCTACAACTGCGGCGACTGTACCTGCAGCGGCGTCTTCCCGGGGTGCTAGCTCCGAGCATGCGACTCCAGCACCAGGGCCAGTTGAGGCCTCTGGGTCTGGAGGTCCTTCCCGGTCGAGGGGGGCCTCGACTAAGGAAATGCCCGTACCTGCAACGAGTTCCGGGGGGCCTTCCGGAGCTTCCACGCCGGCGGCGGCTATGGTCAGCCCAGAACGCCCGGGAAAGTGGTTCCGCGCAAGATGGTGCAGAAGCCTCCTGAGGTAATTTTTAATCTTTACCTCGGACAGTTGTTTTGTTGTAGTAATTGTTTTTTAAGTTTCTTCATCCATCATCTGCATCGTCCCCAAAAATAGGAATGAGGCTCCACCCTCAGCCACAGCAGCTGATGCTGTGAGGGCAGAGGCTTCTGCCCCTGTCCCGATGCCGCCCCAAGTGGTGGCTGAAGCTACGACAGCTCCGGCGCTAGCTGTCGTGGTCATGGACCTCGACTCATCCCACGAGACTCCCGTGGTAGCGCCGGACCGCGGGAGAGAAGATGCGCCAGCGGCACCTGCCCCGGAGGTTGAAGCTTCGGGTCATGATGCTGAGATGATGGAAGCTTCGACCGTTGAGCCAGAGGAAGTAGTAATTCCGGCCCCGGAGCTGGAAATTATCGAAGCCCCGGTTGTTGAGCCGGAGGTTTTTGAAGTTCCGGCAAGTGAGTCGGATGTGGAGGAAGTTCCGACGGTTGAGCCGGCTACCTCCAAAGCTCCGGCCTTAGAGTCGGTTGTAGTTGAAGACCTTCCGGCACCTGAGCCAGTTGAGGTTGAAGCTCCGGCCTCAGGGCCGGTTGTTGCGGAGGCATCAGCACTCGAACCCATGGTGGTCGAGATGCCAACACCCAAGTAATCAGCAGAGGAGGGGCCCAGGCCGGAGCCGAAAGTAGCCCCTGCTCCAGAAGTGCTGTCGGCGGAGGTGCCTCCTGCTGAGCCGGAGTACCTAGATGAAGTCGCTGGCCCCCTGCCTGAGGGGGCAAATGAAGACCTGGCGGCGAGGCCTTCGGAACCACTTCCAGAGGTTGGAAATTCTTCTGCAGGACCCTCCTCGGTGGTAACTGAGGCTATACTGGAGGACGGCCCTAGTGCCGTGGAGGCTCAGGGGACCACTCTTGTGGAGTGGGACCCAATTTTTGTAAGCGAGAACCCGCTGGAACCAGCGGAGGAGACCCTAGCAGGTCCGGAACCTATTCCCCTATCGTTGTCTTTTGACAACGCTTGCTCCAGTCTGCGTCAAGTCCAACTGGCATTCTACCACGACAGCAAGGCTCTTCAAGAGGAGCGCCAAACCCTTAGGCGGTGGCGTAACCAGCTCAACTTCGAGACCAAGCTGGCGCAGTCGAGGCTGGTAGATGACAAAGAATGGATCAAACAGGAGAAGGTCCGCCTGGAATACTGGGGCAAATTATTGGATGACAGGGAGAGCTTGACTCGTGCCCTCGACGCTCAATCCCGGGCCATTTATGAGCAGACCAAGGCAGCTAATAGTGTGGCTGATGATCGCCAAGAAAGGCTTGAAGCCATTAACACTACTCTTATCAAGCACCGGGAGGCACTTGAGGAGAGGGAGAAAAGGCTCGAGGATGAAGAGCAAAAACTCCTAGAGCTGCGGGATGATGTCCTGAAGAGGGAGGAGTAGCTCGCCGAAAAGGTGGCTCTGGCTAACAAGGGCCTCGAGGAACGCGCCAAGAAATTGGAAGAGCGTTGCGCTGAGGAGGAGGAGAAGGCCTGGGTGCGAGGGCAAGAACTCTACCAGCAAGAGTGTGCCATCGCTGCCAGGGAGAAGAAAGTGAGGGGCAGGGAGAAGGACCTAGTTGATTGCCGGAACAAGATCTACCTCAATAGAAAACTCGAGAAGCAGGTTGCTGAAAATATTCAGCAAAATGCCAAATAGGTTGAGCGCCTTGCTCACGAGAATTCTGAACTGGCGGCGGCCAAAAGATCCTTGAAGGAACTGAAGGGCTTGAGGGTTGCGGACTCCCTACACGTTTGGGAGTTCCTGAGCAAAGCCAACGACGCGCTAACACCAATGGGCTTCAGCCCCGTGCGTCCGGATGATCCGGAGTCGGAGCCGGACCCGGTGTTGCAGGTGTTGAGCTCGGCGGGTAGCAAACTCTCCAAGGTGGGTGACGTCATCGCAGACCAGTTGGAGGTTGAGGGGCAGTCCCTGGCGAAGAACATCACAGAATATGTGCTGACGTGCTACACCAGCCGGGATCCCCAATTCCCTCTGGACCCGGTGCTTGAAGGTCCCGTCGAAGGAGAAGGTGAAGCCACCCGAGCCAACGTGTCAGAGGTTGCTCAGGAGGTCGCCCAGTTCTTCCATAGGGTTTAGGACCATCTCTGTAGCTCCCACTTGTATTCTCTCTTTTTCTTCCCCAATTTTGTAATTCCTTGTCTCCAGATGAATGAAATCCAAATTTTTGTGAATTTCATTTTTTTGTCGTCAACACTTTTGTCTTCACTTGGCCCCTGGTAGACGTACACAATTTGATTGTGAACATGTACCAAGAGGATATTGTGTTTTGTTGAAGACTCGTTTGCTTCGAACTTGTAGAATATAGGTCTGAAGTCTTCGATAGTGAAGGCCCCCTGAGGTTGTCGGAGCTCTCAAGCTCCGGTATTGACTACCGTCGGGGCTCAGTAGCTCCGGCAATAGTTCCTATCAACGCGTAGAGCATCGATAGTGAGACCTCTGGGGTGTCAGAGTTTAGTAGCTCCGGCAGTGACCTTTGCCAACGCGTAGTTTGTCGGCAGCAGACTCCGTTTGTGGAATATTCTCACCATCTTTTACTCTGCGTCGACGGTTGGCCCCCTAGCTTTACCGGAGCTTGGTTGCTCCGGTGATGCTCGTTTTCAATGTTTAACATCGATTACAAGAAACCTAGGGGGAGTTCGAGCTTCGTCAGCTCCGGCTTTTCTCCGTCAACGTGGATTCTTTATTTTTCCTGCACACTGAAGCCAAGAAAAATGGTAAAATTCGCTCCTTGCCTATAACTTCGTCGCGGCTTACGATTCCCAAGAAGATTTTAGGTCAAACACGATTCTGAATGCAACCGAATGCATTGCCTTCTTTCTTCCGGATCCAATTGTACTTGGACCCACCTTATTTCGGCCTGCGGAGTGTAGATAGAGTGGCATACATAGGGTGCTTGACCAGGCTAAGTCGATTGCACACTTCGGCCCTAGATTGGCTTAGCGGTATTCAGGCGAGTAAGCCATGAACAATATTTGAATGCAAAAGAATCGACAATACAACTCGAATCGTATACGAACCGGTCGAACTAAAATTTCTTAAGAATTGCACATCCTTGTTATAGAAAAGAAAGAGAAAAATAAAAAATGTTGAGCCTGTACAAAGTAAATGCACGTGGATTCTGTTTCACATGAAGATGTCTTTCATTATAGGTCCGGGGTACAGGGGAAACAAGTACACTCTTAGGGTACGGAACCAGGCTAAGCGTGTTTCATTTCTCATTTGACTCATGGTAGCTAGCCACACTTTTAATCCTGAGACTGTGACAAGCGTTGCATGAACTTTGCGGACCTTCTGGGAAAGGTCCGGCTGTTCTCCCGGAGGAACTACCCGACTCTGTACAATGACTCTATAACATACGCCTCAAGTTACTACAGACTCACCTCCATGATATTAAATGTAGAACTTATGGAGGTGCTCAATGTTACAAGGATTTGGGAGAGGTGTCCCATCCTCGGTTGCCAAGCGAACGCTTTTGGGACGGGATACTTTAATCACTCGGAAGGGTCCTTCCCAGTTGTGGGAGAGTTTGTTTAACCCTTCTCTGGATTGTATTCTCCGTAGCACCAGATCGCCTTCCTCAAGCTGTCGGTTGTGTACATGCCGCTGATGATAGCGCCGAAGGGCTTGGCGGTATCGGGCATTCCGAACAGTTGCTTGGCACCTTCCCTCCTCAAGGAGGTCTAGGTCTTCACGCCGGAGCTGGTCCTGCGTGGCTTCGTCGAAGGTCCAGACCCAAAGTGACCCCAAGATGATTTCCGGAGGAAGGATTGCTTCAGCTCGTACACCAGGAAGAAGGGTGTCTCTCCAGTTGTCCGGTTTGGAGTTGTCCTGTTGGCCCATAGAGTGGGCGGAAGCTCTTCAATCCAGTTGGCTCCATGTTTTTTCAAGCGCTCATAGGTGCGCGTTTTGAGTCCTTTCAGGATTTCAGCATTTGCTCTCTCGGCCTGGCCATTGCTTGCTGGGTGAGCTACGGAGGCGTAGCAAACTTGAATGCCGAGGTCTTCGCAATACCCTTGAAATGCAGATCTTGTGAATTGGGTCCCGTTATCAGTAATGATTTTGTTTGGGACTCCCAATCTGCATACGATGGACTGCAAAAAGTTGATAGAAGATTGCTTGTTTATTGTCACAACTGTAGTTGCTTCCGGCTACTTGGTGAACTTGTCAATGGCGACATACAGGAACTTGTAACCTCCGACGGCTCTTGGGAAAGGTCCCAAGATGTCCATCCCCCACATGGCGAAGGGCCATGTAGGAGGTATCATTTGTAGAGGCTGAGCCGGTGTGTGAATTTGCTTTGCATGAAATTGGCATGCTTCACTTTCTTCACCAGCTCAGTTGCATCCTGGAGTGCTATAGGCCAGTAGAAGCCATGCTGGAAGGCTTTGCCGACCAGCGTGCGGGAAGACGCGTGGTTCCAACACTCGCCTCCATGGATTTTTGCGAGGAGCTCGCAGCCTTCTTCCCTTGTGATGCACCGCATTAGGACGTTGTTGGCACCGCTCCGGTAGAGATCCCCTTCTACCAACATGTATCTTTTAGCCAATCTGACTATCCGGTCAGCGGATACATCATCGTCAGGAAGGATGTTATCTTTCAAGTAGCTCCGGATCTCCGAGATCCATGCATCGGAGCTAACTTGAGCATTTGAGTCTTGCGTGCTGGGTTGCTCGGAGCTTCCGGCAGCACCTACGACCCTTGATGGCTGCCATGGTAACAGGGCCATCGGGACCGTAAGCTTCGAGATGCTCATCTCGCCCCCTTCACTCAGTTCGGCAGGCTAAGCTGTGGGTTTTGACAACCTCCGGACAAAAGTTCCGTCAGGAGCCGGAGCTCCGGTTGACGCTTTCGTCGAGAGTTCGTCGGCTTCAGCGTTGTGGGCACGCTGGACATGGTGGAGGTCTAGGACTTCGAAGTCCTTCTAAAGCCTCTGGACTTCAAGGAGGTAAGCAGCTAGCTGGAGATTGTTGCAGGAGCATTCACCCTTCACTTGCTTAATGATGAGCTGTGAATCTCCCTTGACCAGCAGTTGCTTGACACTGTATGACAGTGCTACCCTTAGTCTGTAGATGAGTGCTTCGTATTCCGCCATGTTGTTGGTCGCCGTGAAGTCAAGGTGTACCATGTATTTTACCTTCTCTCCGGTTGGTGCGAGGAGAAGGATTCCAGCTCTGGCCCCCTGCTTTTGCATGGAGCCGTCGAAGTAGAGGGTCCAGTGAGGCTCGGTGAAGACCGGAGCCTTGTATTCCGGCTTCTGCTCACTAGGGCCCCCATGGTTTGATGGAGAGGGAGTCCATTCCACCACGAAATCCGCCAATGCTTGACTCTTGATTCCTTGCCTTGAAATGAATTCGAGATCGAATTCGGCTAATTATGCTGCCCACTTTGCAATATTCCCAGTTGAATTGGGATTATGCAAGATTGCTCGAAGTGGGTAAGAGGTCACCACTGAAATCTTGTGAGCTTGGAAGTAATGGCGAAGCTTCCTGGAGGCAATAAAAACTGCATAGAGCAGCTTATGCACCTCTAGGTATCGAGTCTTGGCGTCATGAAGTACTTCACTGATGAAGTACACTAGGCGCTGGATGGTCCGGACCCTCCCGGAGGGGCCCGGAGCTTCCTCTTCACTGACCCGGATCCTCCCTGAGGGATCCGGACCTTCTTCGGGGACCTCCGGGTCCTGGCTGGAGGGGCTCGGAGCTTCTTCAGAAGCGACCTGGACCCTCCCGGAGGGGTCTGAGTCTTCTGAAGTAACTTTTTGTAAACTCAAGTCTGGGAGCTGGGACCCAGACTCGCTTTTAGGAACCTCCGGACCCTCCCGGAGGGGTCTGGATTCCTGAGCATGGGATAGTTCTGGTCTCTCTGCAACCAGGACCATACTGACGACTTCGTCAGTTGCTGAAATGTAAAGTAGCAATGGCTCACCAGGGTTCGGAGCTACCAAAGTTGGTAGGGTGGTCAGGAACTATTTTAGCTCTTAGAACGCATTTTCTGCTTCTTCAGACCATTGGAATGGTCCGGACTTCCTCAATAACTTGAAGAAGGGAAGTGCCCGTTCTGCCAGTCTTGAAATGAACCAGCTAAGGGATGCTAGACATCCAGTCAGCTTTTGGACATCCTTGATGTGGGCTGGTGGCCGCATGTCTTCAATGGCTTTGATCTTCGCCGGATTAGCTTCTATGCCCCGGTGACTTACCAGGAAACCAAGAAGTTTTCCAGAGCTAACCCCGAAGACACACTTGACTAGTTTTAGCTTTGTGCGCGTGACCCGCAACTTGTTGAAGACAGCCTGTAAGGTGTCAAGGAGTGACTCCTTGTTCTTGACCTTGACCACGATGTCATCGACGTACACTTCCACTATGTCTCTAATGAGTTCTTCAAAAGTTTTGTACATAGCTCGTACAAAGGTTGAAGCTGCATTCTTGAGACCAAATGGCATGGTTGTATAACAGTACAATCCATCTACTGTGATAAAGAGGTATGCTCTTCATCTTCCCTAGACATTCTGATTTGATGAAACCCAGAATATGCATCTAGGAAACACAGTAATTCACACGCGGAGGTGGAATCCACTATCTGATCTATTCTAGGTAGTGGGAATGGATCTTTTGGACATGCCTTATTTAGTGTTGTGTAGTCGATACACATCCGAAGCTTCCCGCCGGCCTTGGGCACAACGACTGGTTTTGCCAGCCATTTTGGATCGAAGACTTCTCGGATGATTCCAGCTTCGAGCAACTTCTTCACTTCTTGTCGGATGAAGTTCTGTCGCTCCACGGATTGCTTCTGAGGCTTCTGGTGTACGGGCCGGGCGTCAGGGTAGATCTTCAGATTGTGCTCAATCACTTCCCTGGGGATCCCAGTCATTTGTGACGGTTGCCAGGCAAACACGTCGACATTAGCCCGGAGGAAAGCGATGAGCGCGAGTTCCTATTTGTCATTCAGTCCTCCCGATATACGGGTGGTCTGAGCGGCATCGGAACCGATTTGGACGACTTTGACGGGAATGTCGGTGTCGCCGCTTGGCTGCACATGAGGTGCAGAAGTCGAGCCTTGCTGGCGAATGCTCGGGGTTTTGGAGCTTTTTCCTGCTTGGAGTCCTCCTCTTGCGCCGTAGTAAGCGCATGAAGTTCTTCCGGAGCAGTTACTCTGGCAGTACGATCTCCACGGATCCGGAGAACGCCTATTGGTGTCGGCATCTGTAACAGCAAGTAGCCATAATGAGCAGCTGCCATGAATTTGTACAAGGCAGGCCTGCCCAAGATGGCGTTGAAAGGTAAGTTGATCTGAGCAACTTCAAAGACCAGCTTCTCAGTGCCATACTTCTCCCAGGTCCCAAAGGTAACGGGGAGAGTGATAGCACCGAGTGGGGTAATGGCTCCTGGACCTACTCCAGAGAAAGGTTGGGAGGGATGGAGATCTGAAGGTCAGAGCCGAAGCTTGGTAAAGGCTTCGAAGCTTATGAGGTTCAGCCCCGAACCTCTGTCTACCATAACATGGCGGAGCTGGATGTTATTGATGGTGGGATATACCATCAAAGGTAACTGGCCTGCTCCAACCATGCTTCGAGGGTAGTCCGAAGCATCAAAAGTGATGGCCGTGTCCATCCACTTCCGATGAGGCTCCGCCCTGGCTGTAGGAGCTACAGCGGCCATGTCCCGACGCATTGTCTTGAGGACGCGACGGGAGGTGATGTCCCATGATCCACCAAAAATGGTGTTCATGGTCTTCCGACGCTCGTTGTTAGAGACGTCAGAATCGTCGTCGACGGAGGTCTAGACGGCCTTCAGGACCTTTTTGGGATCCTAAAAACCTAACTCCTCTTCAGCCGGAGCTTCGTCAACTTTTTGCTTTCCTTCCCTCTGTCAGAAAGGAGCTTCTTCCTGGCGCTTGTTGTAGCGCTCGGCAAGGTTTTGGACCTCCCGACAGTCTTCCAAACTGTGGCTGTCTATCTTATGAATTGGACACCACACCTTTGGTTTACCACCATCTTTAGAGGACGGTCGAGGTCGCTTCTCGGGGCATGGCCCCCAGCCTCCCGGAGCTGCAGCAGCTGCAGCATTAGATGCGCTGGCCGACGGCTTCTTCTTGCCGTTGGTCTTTTTCTTCTTCTTTCCACTCCTGGAGGTAGTGGCTTCGCCTTTGGAGGATTTTTTGTGATCCTTCGGTGGTGGTTTGGAGTGCATTTCATGGCCCTCCGCAGCTCTGGCACATTTGTTAGCCAAGCTGAAGAGTTCTGTGACACTGGTGATCACCTTGATCGCCAGTTTCTCCAACATCTTCTTATCCCGTACACCCTGTCTAAATGCCACAATGACAAAAGCGCTAGAGATAGAAGGGATAGTGTTTCGTACTTGAGAGAATCTCTGCATGAATGATCGCAGGGATTCTCCCCCTTTTTGCACGACTGCAAAAAGGTCCAGTTCAGTGCCTGGTCGGGTGTATGAACTCTCGAAGTTGGCGGTGAACTGTCGGCACAACTCCTCCCAACTGTTGATGGAGTTGGGTGGAAGGCTCATAAACCAGGACCGGGCGGTCCCAGTTAAAGCCACTAGAAAACAATTGGCCATTACGGCCTCATTTCCTCCAGCTGCCAGGATAGCAGTGGAGTAAATCTGAAGAAATTCAACGGGATTAACGGTTCCGTCAAACTTCTCTGGCAAGTGAGGCCGTAATTTCTGTGGCCACCTGACCATACGCAGATGCATGGCCAGGGCCGAACAGCCTCCTCCTACTCCTTCAGGAGCAGGAATGTCCTGAGCTTCTTGTCTTTCACGAGCACGCTCAATATGGACTCGACCGTCTTGTTGATGGTATCGGCGATCAAGCTCCGCCCGGAGGTCATGAGTTGAAAGCCTTGACACCGTGTGAGTGCGCCGTGCCCCGGAGGGCAACGACGTCACTTGCTGCGATGCAGTACGTCTCCTGTTGTTGGAAACGTGCGGACCAAGTCTGCCAGACAAGGTCCATCGCTGCGATGGGGCCCGTCCTGAAGGAGGAGGACCCTAGTTGCTGATGCCGTCGGCTGCTGCTGCAACCAAGTGTTCCACATCGGCCCTCCACTGCTCCATTGCATCCCGGGATGCGTCCGGAGGTGGTGGACACTGAAGAAGAGCACATGCTGCATGGAGCGCGTGTTCTGGGTTGTCATGATTTGCCGACGCAGTGATTGACGTCGGTGCACCATCGCGCTGCCCAGCTTGATTTGCTGGTGGAGGCGGCGGTGGTGGTAGTGTGACTCCTGCTGGAACTGAGGTTCCTGCTGGTGGCTGCATATTGGAGGGATTGCCCCCAACAGCTTGAACAGCGGGATGACCATTGGATGATCCAGGCGCTGAGTTCACCATTCTTTAAATCTCAGGCGCCCCTTCCTGGCGCGCCAACTGTCGGTGGTTTTGATCCGGCAGATCTCTCAACACTACTAAGGTGTTTGCGGAGTTTGATGTTCGGTGTGGGCGCGCGGAGATTCAAGAAGGTGAAGTGTGAATGAAATAGGAGACACAAAGATTTACGTGGTTCGGGCCGCCTGAGCGTAATACCCTACTCCACGGGGTATGTTGGTGTTGTATTGGATGTATGAGCTCAAAGTGAGTTGAGAGTGTAGAGTGAGCGCGTCGAGTGAGCGTATCCTATGTATCGTCGGCCTATCATTTCATAGTACAAGGGCAAGCCGTTACAAGTTGGCCTGACCCGACATGTGGCCCCGGCGGTTACTAATATTGATAGACAATTGATACGCTTAATTACCCTTAATGACTGAGTTACGGGCTTTGACAGCACCATTACTGGTAATTAAGGTCGTCCGATCGTGTGTCATTGATATAGTATTAATGACACTTAATCGGGTCTTGAAGTCCTTAATTCCCCTTTGAAGATCCGGGGCCGTTGTGGAGTCTACCGGAGGTTTAAGGCAGAAGATCCGACGGTTGGACACGTGGCATCTCCGGAGCATGCTATGAGGAATAGATAGGTCCGGTGCTACCAGACACGTGTCAGTTCTGGAGCTTCCCTCGGTCTGGGGTTAGGTCCGGGGGTGCCGTTATGGTACATAGCCCGGAGCTTCCCCCTTGTGGGCGGTAGCTCCGGTTTGATGGTACACGTGGCGACCCTGGGACTAACCATGTTGAGGAAGCGGGTCCGGTTATGTCTAACATGTGGGCCTTTGAAGGTCTTCAAATCAAGTAGATGGCATTCCCTTGAGATCTTTGCAATCTCAAGGGGTATACGGTACCCAGGGTACCAACACACACACATCCTCTGGGTTCCATCCTTCTTATCTACAAAGAGCACTGGTGCTCCCCACGGGGATGAGCTTGGGCGTATAAAACTCTTTTCTAGCTTCTCTTGAATTTGCTTCTTGAGCTGCTAATTCCTTAGGAGGCATCCTATACAGCCTCTTCGCTATAGGTGCAGTTCCGGTTATCAAATCAATAGTGAAATCTATGTCACGATCCGGTGGTAAATCCGACAACTCATCTAGAAACACATCTGTGTACTCGAGGATGATAGAAATGCTTTCCAATGTCACACTGTCGGTGGTTTGGAACCGGCAGATCTCCAGACACTACTAAAGTGTTAGAGGAGTTTGATGTTTGGTGTGGGCGCGCGGAGATTCAAGAAGGTGAATAGTAAATGACACAGGAGACACAGGGGTTTACGTGGTTCGGGCTGCCTCAGCGTAATACCCTACTCCACGGATGTGTTGGTGTTGTATTAGCTGTATGATCTTGTGTTGAGCGTCTATGGCGCGTGTCTAGCCTTACTGAACGTGTAGAGTCCATCGTTGGCCTGTCCTTTTATAGTACAAGGACAGGCCGTTACAAGTTAGCGTGGCCCGACATGTGGCCCCGGCGGTTACAAGTATTGACACTTATTCAACGCATTTAATTGTCCTTAATGATCGGGTAATGGGCTTTGACAGCACCGTTACTGGTAATTAAGGTCATCCGATCGTGTGTCATTAATATGGTATTAATGACACATAATCGGGTCTTGAAGTCCTTGATTCCCCTTTGAAGATCCGGAGCCGTTATGGAGTCTTCTGGAGATCAGATGCTGAAGCTCCGACGGTTGGGCACGTGGCAGCTCCGGAGCATACTGTGGGAAACAGGCAGCTCCGGAGCTACCTGACACGTGTCAGGTCCGGAGCTTCTCTCAGTCTGGGGTTAAGTCTGGAGGTGCCATTTCGGTACATGGCCCGGAGCTTCCCCCTTGTGGGCGGTAGCTCCGGCTTTATTGTACACGTGGCGACCCTGGGATTAACCATGCTGGAGAAGCGAGTCCGGTTATATCTGACATGTGGGCCTCCGAAGGTCTTCAAACCAAGTAGATGACTTTCCCTTGAGATCTTTGTAACCTCAAGGGGTGTACGGTTTTCAGGGTACCGATAGTGGCCCCCTGGACCTACCTCTGGGGAAGACCACTGGGGTGAAGTCATTCCGCCGTAGGTGGGTCCATCCTCGTGACCTTTGAACTGAGTCTTCAAAGGTCTTTGGAGGTGACGTTGGCGAGGATTTGGAGTTAAATCTTCGCCGCGTGGCGTATCCCGCGTGCAGCAGATGAGATCTTTGGCATGCGGATCTCACGCAATTGAAGGTCGCTGGTTTTCGATACGAAAACCGTATCAGTTCCGCGCGCCTTGTCAGGCCGCTGCCTTCGGGTTTCCCGCCTCATGATGACAACCGTTCGCCTGGGTAAGAACCTCGACTTGATTGTTGGGGTGGTCCCGGGCCCCCTTGTCATCGGCTGGGTGGAATTTTTGAATGGTATCTTTGACTTCCTTGCGGTTTCCATCCAAGCGTTGCGAGGGCTTACTTAAGAAGGAAAGCGCGCACCGTCGGGAGTTCTTCACGCCTCCCATCTGATCTTGAGCTCAAACTCCCAACTTGTGCTTCGCTTTTCTTCGCTTGCCTAGTCGTGCCGCGATGGAGTTGGGTCTCCGCGAGAGTCGCTTGAAGACCGATGGCGACCTGAGAAGGTCTGGGCCCTCATGGGATGGTCCTCGGACTTCTTCAACCGCTCGGTCCACGCCGGTGGAGAGCTCCCGTCTGAGAAGGAGCATGCCGGTGAAATGGTGTACTTCTCCTTGTACGCCATGGTGGGGTTGATCCCACGCTTTTCTTCCTTTTTCTTAATGCTGCTAGACTTTTATGGTCTGCAGCTATACCACCTTGGCCCTCACTCCATTCTCCTCGTGTCTATCTTTGTCCACTTCTGTGAGATGTGGGTGGGCATCCCCCCCCTGCATCGAACTCTTCCGGACCTTCTTCACCGTCCATACCACCGGTAGGAGCAATGAGTACCTTGGCTTCTACTACTTCGTGAAGCGCAAGAAGTGCCCATTCAAGTACCTCCGGTCGTTTCCCTCTGGGAAGTTGGATGACTGGAAGAAGGACTGGATAGTCATCCGGGTGGAGGAGCACGAGAGGCTGGAGCTGCCCGAAGGCCTTCCCAGCATCGACACGACAATTTGAAGTGAAGCTCTGGTGCTGGTGGAAGCTTTCAACCTTGCTTTGACTAGAATCCGCCAATGCGTGGTGGGTGGATTGACTCCTCAGGCGGTGTTTTACAACTTCCTGGTCAACAGGTGGGCACCGCTGAAGAAGAGAGAGAAACTAGCATGGGCCCTCAACAGTGTGATGGACGACGACCGGGTCGAGACCGGGCTGAAGTCCAACATGGTGGGGAAAACCTTGGAGTTCCACCTCAAGAAGTTCCAGCATGGCATCGACGTCGAGGGTGACGACTTGACTCCGCCATCGGCTTTTCTTCCTCTGAACGTGGAAGTTGAGTTCAGTAGGGAGCTCCGGCGGAAGATGCCCATGCTTGACGACCTTGGTGTCATCGAAAGAAGATCAACCACCAGGGTAGTGATCCCCGAAATGCCCGAGGATGGTTCCGACCCTGCTCCGAAGCCGAGGGAAGAGGTCGTCGGCAAAGGCAAGGAGCTGGTAGATGAACCCGTGAGCCAGAAGAGGAAGCTGTAGTACGCCGACGGAAGTCCGTCAGGCCCGCTACTCCTGCGTCGGCTCCTTCTCCACGGAGGGGAAGGTCTTCTACAATTGTGGCAACTGTTCCCGTAGTGGGGTCCTCCCGGGGTGCGACTGTTCCCGCAGTGGGGTCCTCCCGGGGTGTTAGCTCCACGTGTGCGACTCCAGCACCTGGTCCGGTGGAGGCCTCTAGGTCCGGGGGTTCTTCCCGATCGAGGGGGGCCTCGACCCGAGAAACACCCGTGGCCGCGACGAGTTCCGGGGGGCCTTCCGGAGGTTCCACGCCGGCTATGACCAGCCCAGAACGCCCGGGGAAATGGTTCTGCGCAAGCTGGTGCGGAAGCCTCCTAAGTTAATTTTTAATCTTTACCTTGGATAGTTGTTTTAATTGTAGTAACTATTTTTTAAGTTTCTTCGTTCATCATCTGCAGCGTTCCCAAGAAGAGGAGTGAGGCTCCACCCTCAGCTACAACGGCTGAAGCTGTGAGGGCGGGGGCTTCTGCTCCTGTCCCGGTGCCGCCCCAAGTGGTGGCTGAAGCTGCGACAGCTCCGGCGCCGGATGTTGTGGTCATGGACCTCGACTCATCCCCAGATACTCCCATGGTAGCGCCGGACCACGGGAGAGAAGATGCGCCAGCGGCACCTGTCCCGGAGGCTGAAGCTCCGGGTTCTGGTGCTGAAATGACGGAAGTTCCGGCTGTTGAGCCGGAGGAAGCAGTAATTCCGGCCTCTGAGCCGGAAATTGTCGAAGCCCCGGCGGTTGAGCTGGAGGTGATTGAAGCCCCGGCGTGCGCACCAGAAGCTTAGGAAGTTCTGGCAGTTGGGCCGGCTACCTCCGAAGCCTCGGCCGCAGAGCCGGTCATTGTTGAAGATCCGGCCGCAAGGCCGGTCGATGTTGAAGATCTTCGGGCTCCCGGGCCGGTTGTTGAAGAGGTGACGGAGCTCGGGCCCCCATCGGAGGAGGTGCCAAGGCCGGAGCCAGAAGCGGCCCCTGCTCCGGAAGTGATGACGTCGGAGGTACCTGCGGTCGAGCCGGAGTGCCCAAGCGAAGTCACTGGCCACCTGCCTGAGGGGGGAGAACGAAGACCTGGCGGCGGGGCCTTCCTCGATGGCGACTGAGGCCATCCCAAAGGACAGCCCTAGTGCCATTGAGACTCAGGGGACCACTCTTGTGGAGTGGGACCCAATTTTTGTATCTGAAAACCCGCTGGAACCAGCGGAGGAGACCCCAGCAGGTCCGGAACCTATCCCATTGTCGCTGTCTATTGACAACGCATGTTCCAGTCTGCGTCAAGTCCAACTGGCCTTCTTCCACGACAGCAAGGCTCTTGAAGAGGAGCGCCAAACCCTTAGGCGGTGGCGTAACCGGCTCTACTTCGAGACCAAGCTGGCGCAGTCGAGGCTAGCGGATGACAAAGAATGGATCAAGCAAGAGAAGATCCGCCTGGAGTACTAGGGCAAATTATTGGATGACAGGGAGAGTTTGACCCGCACCCTCGACGCCCAATCCCGAGAGATCTACGATCAGGCCAAAGCAGCCAATAGTGCGGCCGATGAACGCCACGAAAGGCTTGAGGCCATTAACACTACACTCATCAAGTGCCGGGAGGCACTTGAGGAGAGGGAGAAACGGCTCGAGGATGAAGAGCAGAAACTCCTAGAGCTGCGGGATGACGTACTGAGAAGGGAGGAGGAGCTCTCCGAGAAGGTAGCTCTGGCTGACAAGGGTCTCGAGGAGCGCGCTAAGAAATTGGAAGAGCGCTGCCATGAGGAAGAGGAGAAGGCCTGGGTGCGAGGGCAGGAACTCTACGAGCAGGAGTGTGCCCTTACTGCCAGGGAGAAGAAAGTGAGGGGTAGAGAGAAGGACCTGGTCGACCGCCGGAACAAGATCCACCTCCGTGAGGAGGAGCTAGGAAAACTCGAAAAGCGGGTTGATGAGAAGATTCAGCAAAACGCCAAAGAAGTTGAGCGCCTCGCCCGCGAGAATTCTAAAATGGCGGCGGCTAGAAGATCCCTGGAAGAAATAAAGGGCTTGAGGACTGCGGACTCCCTACAAATTTGGGAGTTCCTGGGCAAGGCCAACGACGCGCTGACACCGATGGGCTTCAGTCCCGTGTGCCCGGATGATCCGGAGCCGGAGCCAGACCTAGCGCTGCAGGCATTGAGCTCGGCAGGTAGCAAGCTCTCCAAGGTGGGTGATGTCATCGCGGACCAATTGGAGGTTGAGGGGCAATCCCTGGCGAAGAACGTCGCAGAATATGTGCTGACGTGCTACACCAGCCGGAACTCCCAATTTCCTCTGGTCCCGGTGCTTGAAGGTCCGGTTGAAGGAGAAGGCGAAGCTGCCCGAGCCAACGTATCGGAGGTTGCCCAGAAGGTCGCCCAGTTCTTCCATAGGGTCTAGGACCATCTCTGTAGTTCTCACTTGTATTTTCTCTTCTTCTTCCTCAATTTTGTAATCCCTTGTCTCCAGATGTAATCCTTTGTCTCCAGATAAATGAAATCCCCAAATTTTTGTGAATTTCACTTTTTTTTTGTGAATTTCACTTTTTGTCTTCAACACTTTTGTCTTCACTTGGCCCCCTGGTAGATGTACACAATTTGATTGTGAACATGTACCAAGAAGATATTATGTTTTGTTGAAGACTCATTTTCTTCGAACTTGTAGAATTTAGGTCCAAAGTCTTCGATAGTGAAGGTCCCATGAGGTCAAACTGACTATCGTCGGAGCTTAGTAGCTCCAGTAATAGTCCCTATCAACGCATAGATCATCGACAGTTAGTCCTCCGGGGTGTCGGAGCTTAGTAGCTCCGGTAGTGACCTTTGCCAACACTTAGTTTGTTGGCAGCAGACTCCGTTTGCGGGGTCTTCTCACCATCTTTTATTCAGTGTCGACGGCTGGTCCCCCTAGCTTTACCGGAGCTTGATTACTCCAGTGATGCTCGTTTTCAATGCGTAACATCGATTACAAGCCACCTAGGGCAGTCGGAGCTTTGATAGCTCCGGCTTTTCTCCATCAACGTGTATTTTATTTTTCCTGCACAATGAAGTCAAGAAAAGTAGTAAAATTCGCTTCTTGTCTATAACTTCGTCGCGGCTTACGATTCTCAAGAAGATTTTAAGTCAAACGCGATTCTAAATACAACCGAATGCGTTTTCTTTTCTTCCAGATCCAACTGTACATGGACCCGCCTTACTTCGGCCTAACGGGGTGTAGGTAGAGTGGCGTACTTAGGGTGCTTGACCAGGCTAAGTCGATAGCACACTCCAGCACTAGGTTGGCTTGGCAGCTTTCAGGGGACTTGGCCATGAACGATATTTGAATCCAAAAGAATTGACAATACAACTCGTGTCGTATATAAACCGGTCGAACTAAAATTTCTTAAGAATTGCACGTCTTTGTTATAGACAAGAAAGAGAAAAATAAAAAATGTTGAGCCTTTACAAAATAAATGCACGTGGAGTCTGTTTCACATGAGGATGTCTTTCATTATAGGTCCGAGGTACAGGGGAAAAAAGTACACTCTTAGGGTACGGAACCAGGCTAAGCGTGTTTCATTTCTCGTTTGACCCAGGGTAGCTAGCCACACTTTTAGTCCTGAGACTGTGACAAGTGTTGCATGAACTTTGCGGACCTTTCAGGAAAGGTCCGGCTGTTCTCCCGAAGGAACTACCCGACTCTGTACAATGACTCTATAACATACATCTCAAGTTACTCAAGACTCACCTCCGTGGTATTAAGTGTAGAACTTATAGAGGTGCTCGATGTTCCAAGGATTTGGAAGAGGTGTCCCATCCTCGGTAACCAAGCGAACGCTTCCGGGACGGGATACTTTAATCACTCGTAAGGGTCCCTCCCAGATGGGGGAAAGTTTGTTTAACCCTTCTCTGGATTGTATTCTCCGTAGCACCAGATCGCCTTCCTCGAGCTGTCGGTTGTGTACATGCCGCTGATGATAGCGCCGAAGGGCTTGGCGGTATCGGGCATTCCGAACAGCTGCTTGGCACCTTCCCTCCTCAAGGAGGTCTAGGTCTTCACGCCGGAGCTGATCCTGCGTGGCTTCGTCGAAGGTCCGGACCCAGAGTGAACCCAAGGTGATTTCCGTAGGAAGGATTGCTTCAGCTCCGTACACCAGAAAGAAGGGTGTCTCTCCAGTTGACCGGTTTGGAGATATCCTGTTGGCCCATAAGGTGGGCGGAAGCTCTTCGATCCAGTTGGCTCCATGTTTTTTCAGGCGCTCATAGGTGCGCGTTTTGAGTCCTTTAAGGATTTCAGCATTTGCTCTCTCGGCTTGGCCATTGCTGGCTGGGTGAGCTACGGAGGCGTAGCAAACTTGTATGCTGAGGTCTTTGCAATATCCTTGGAATGCAGAGCTTGTGAATTGTGTCCCATTATCAGTGATGATTTTGTTTGGGACTCCATATCTGCATACAATGGACTGCAAAAAGTTGATAGCAGATTGCTTGTTGATTGTCACAACTGGAGTTGCTTCTGGCCACTTGGTGAACTTATCAATGGCGACGTACAGGAACTTGTAACCTCTGACGGCTCTTGGGAAAGGTCCCAAGATGTCCATCACCCACACAGCGAAAGGCCATGTAGGAGGTATCATTTGTAGGGGCTGAGCCGGTGTGTGAATTTGCTTTGCATGAAATTGACATGCTTCGCATTTCTTCACCAGCTCAGTTGCATACTGGAGTGTTGTAGGCCAGTAGAAGCCATGCCGAAAGGCTTTGCCAACCAGCGTGCAGAAAGACGCGTGGTTCCCACACTCGCCTCCATGGATTTCTACGAGGAGCTCGCAGCCTTCTTCCCTTGTGATGCACCGCATTAGGATGCCATTGGCACCGTGCCGATAGAGATCCCCTTCTACCAACGTGTATCTTTTAGCCAATCTGACTACCCGGTCAGCGGATACATCATCGTCGGGAAGGATGTTGTCTTTCAAGTAGCTCTGGATCTTCGAGATCCATACATCAGAACTAGCTTGAGCTTTTGAGTCTTGCGTGCTGGGTTGCTCGGAGCTCCCGGCAGCACCTACGACCCTTGATGGCTGCCATGGTAACAGGGCCATTGGGACCGTCAGCTTCGGGATGCTGATCTCGCCCCCTTCGCTCAGTTTGGCAGGCTGAGCTGTTGGCTTTGACAACCTTCGGACAAAAATTCCGTCTGGAGCTGGAGCTCCGGTTGACGCTTTCGTCGAGAGTTCGTCAGCTTCAGCGTTATGGGCACGCTGAACATGGTGGAGATCTAGGACTTCAAAGTCCTTCTGAAGCCTCTGGACTTCAAGGAGGTAAGCAGCTAGCTGGGGATTATTGCAGGAACATTCACCCTTCACTTGCTTAATGATGAGCTGCGAATATCCCTTCACCAGCAGTTGCTTGACACCATATGATAGTGCCACCTTTAGTCCGTAGATGAGCGCTTCGTACTCTGCCATGTTGTTGGTCGCCTTGAAGTCAACATGTACCATGTATTTCACCTTCTCCCCGGTCGGTGCAAGGAGAAGGATTCCAGCTCCGGCCCCCTGCTTCTGCATGGAGCCGTCGAAGTAGAGGGTCCAGTGAGGCTCGGTGAAGGCTGGGGCTTGATGCTCTGTCTTCTGCTCACTGGGGCCCCCAGGGTTTGATGGAGAGGGAGTCCATTCTGCCACAAAATCTGTCAATACTTGACTCTTTAGTGCTTGCCTTGAAATAAATTCAAGATCAAATTCAGCCAATTCCGCTGCCCACTTTGCAATATTCCCAGTTGAATTGGGATTATGCAGGATTGCTCGAAGTGGGTAAGAGGTCACCACTGAGACTTTGTGAGCTTGGAAGTAATGGCGAAGCTTCCTGGAGGCAATAAGAACTGCATAGAGCAGCTTATGCACCTCTAGGTATCGAGTCTTGGCATCATGTAGTACTTCACTAATGAAGTACACTGAGCGTTGAATGGTCTGGACCCTCCCGGAGGGGTCCGGAGCTTCCTCTTCACAGACCCGGATCCTCTCAGAGGAATCAGGATTTTCTTCGGGGACCTCCGGGTCCTGGCTGGAGGAACCTGGGGCTTCTTCAGAAGCGACCTGGACCCTCCCGGAGGGGTCTGGGTCTCCTGAAGTGACTTCTTGTGGATTCGAGTCTAAGAGCTGGGACCCAGACTCGCTTTCAGGTACCTCCGAACCCTCCCGAAGGGGTCTGGATTCCTGAGTATGAGGTAGCTCTGGTCTCTCCGCAACCACAACCATACTGACGACTTCATCAGTTGCTGAAATGTAAAGCAACAAAGGCTCACCAGGGTTCAGAGCTACCAGAATTGGTAGGGTGGTGAGGAACTGTTTCAGCTCCTGGAATGCCTTCTCTGCTTCTTCGAACCATTGGAATGGTCCGGACTTTCTCAATAACTTGAAGAAGGGGAGTGCCTGTTTCGCCAGTCTTGAAATGAGCCGGCTGAGGGCTGCTAGACATCCAGTTAACTTTTGGACGTCTTTGATGCAGGTTGGTGGCCACATGTCTTCAATGGCCTTAATCTTCGCCGGATTAGCTTCTATGCCCCGGTGACTTACCAGGAAACCGAGAAGTTTTCCGGAGCTAACCCCGAAGACACACTTGTCTAGGTTTAGCTTTGTGCGGGTGGCCCGCAGCTTGTCGAAGACAGCCTGCAAGGTGTCAAGGAGTGACTCCTTGTCCCTGACCTTGACCAAGATGTCATCGACGTACACTTCCACTATGTCTGTAATGAGTTATTCAAAAGTTTTGTACATAGCTCGTACAAAAGTTGAAGCTGCATTCTTGAGACCAAAGGGCATGGTTGTATAACAGTACAATCCATCTACTGTGATGAATGAGGTGTGCTCTTCATCTTCCCTAGACATCCTGATTTGATGATACCCGGAATATGCTTCTAGGAAACACAGTAATTCACACCCGGAGGTGGAATCCACTATCTGATCTATTCTAGGTAGTGGGAATGGATCTTTTGGACATGCCTTATTTAGTGTGGTGTAGTCGATGCACATCCGAAGCTTCCCGCCGGCCTTGGGCACAACGACTGGGTTTGCCAGCCATTTTGGATGGAAGACTTCTCGGATGAATCCAGCTTCAAGTAACTTCTTCACTTCTTGTCAGATGAAGTTCTGTCACTCTACGTATTGCTTCCGAGGCTTCTGATGCACAGGCCGGGCGTCGGGGTAGATCTTCAGATTGTGCTCAATCACTTCCCTGGGGATCCCAGGCATTTGTGACGGTTGCCAGGCAAACATGTCGACGTTAGCCCGGAGGAAAGTGATGAGCGCGAGTTCCTATTTGTCGTTCAATCCCCCCGATATACGGGTGGTCTGAGCGGCATCGGAACCAATTTGGACGACTTTGACGGGAATGTCGGTGTCGCCGCTTGGCTGCACACGAGGTGCAGAAGTCGAGCCTCGTTGACGAATGCTCGGCGGTTTTGTAGCCTGCTCCTGCCTGGAGTCCTCCTCTTGCGCCGTGGTGAGTGCATGGAGTTCTTCGGGAGCAGTTACTCCGACAGTACGATCTCCGCAGATCCGGAGAACGCCTACTGGCGTTGGCATCTTCAACACCAGATAACCATAATGAGCAGCTGCCATGAATTTGTGCAGGGCAGGCCTACCCAAGATTGCGTTGAAGGGTAAGTTGATCTGAGCGACGTCGAAGACCAACTTCTCGGTGTTGTACTTCTCCCGTGTCCCGAAGGTAACGGGGAGAGTAATAGCTCTGAGTGGGGTAATGGCCCCCGGACCTACTCCGGAGAAAGGTCGAGAGGGATGGAGATCCGAAGGTTGGAGTTGAAGCTTAGTAAAAGCTTCGAAGCTTATGAGGTTAAGCCCCGAACCTCCGTCTACCATGATGTGGTGGAGCTGGATGTTATTGATGGTAGGAGATACCATCAAAGGTAACTGACCGGCTCCAACCATGCTCCAAGGGCAGTCCGAAGCATCAAAAGTGATGACTGTGTCCATCCACTTCCGATGAGTTTCCGACCTAACTATAGGAGCTACTGCAGCCATATACCGACGCATAGTTTTGATGACGCGGCGGGAGGTGATGTTCCATGATCCACCAAAAATGGTGTTCATGGTCTTCCGACGCTCGTTGTCAGAGACATCAGAATCATCGTCGACGGAGGTATAAACGGCCTTCAGGACCTTTTTCGGATCCTGAAAACCTAACTCCTCTTCAGCCGGAGCTTCGTCGACTTTTTGCTTTCCTTCCATCTGTCAGAAAGGAGATTCTTCCCTGCGCTTGTTGTAGCGCTCGGCAAGGTTTTGGACCTCTCGGCAGTGTTCCAAACTGTGCCTGCCCGTTTTGTGAATTGGGCACCACACCTTGGGCTTGTTACGATCTTCAGAATACGGTCGAGGTCGCTTTTCGGGGCGTGGCCCCCGGCCACTCGGAGCTGCAGCAGCTGCAACATTGGATGTACCGGCCGACGGCTTCTTCTTGTCGTTGGTGTTTTTCTTCTTCTTGCCATTCCCGGAGGTAGCAGCTTCTTCTTTGGAGGATTTCTTGTGACCCTCTGGGGTTGGTTTGGAGTGCATCTCACGGCCCTCCGCAGCTCTGGCACATTTGTCAGCCAAGCTGAAGAGTTCTGTGACGCTGGTGATCTCCTTGATCGCCAGTTTCTCCAGCATCTTCATGTCCCGTACACCCTGTCTGAATGCCACAATGACAGAGGCGCTAGAGATAGAAGGGATAGTGTTTCGTACCTGAGAGAACCTCTAGATGAATGATCGCAGGGATCCTCCCCCTTTTTGCACGACTGTTGATAGAGTTGGGTGGAAGGCTCATAAACCAGGACCTGGCGGTCCCAGTGAAGGCCACTGGAAAATAATTGGCCATCACGGCCTCGTTTCCTCCAGCTGCCAAGATTGCAGTGGAGTAGATCTGAAGAAATTCGGCGGGATTGACAGTCCCGTCGAATTTTTCCGGTAGGTGAGGCCGGAACTTCTGTGGCCACCTGACCATACACAGATGTATGGCCAGAGCTGAACAGCCTCCTCCTACTCCTTCAGGAGCAGAAAGGTCCTGAGCTTCCCGTCTTTCACGGGCACGCTCAATATGGACTCGGCCATCTTGTTGGCGGTATCGGCAATCAAGCTCTGCCCGGAGGTCATGAGTTGATAGCCTAGATACCGTGTGAGTGTGTCGTGCCCCGGAGGGCAATGATGTCACTTGTTGTGATGCAGCACGTCTCCTGCTATTGGAAACGTGCGGACCAAGTCTACCAGACAAAGTCTGCCGCTGCGACGGGCTCATCCTGAAGGAGGAGGACCCTGGTTGCTGAGGCGTTCGGCTGCTGCTGCAACCCAATGTTCCACATCGGCCCTCCACTGTTCCAGTGCATCCCGGGATGCATCCGGAGGTGGTGGGCGTTGGAGAAGAGCACGCGCTGCATGGAGCGCGTGTTCCGGGTTGTCATGATTTGCCGACGCAGTGATTGACGCCGGCGCACCATCGCGTTGTCCAGCTTGATTTGCTGGTGGAGGCGGTGGTGGTGGGAGTGTGACTCCTGCTGGTGCTGAGGCTCCTGCTGGTGGCTGCATATTGGAGGGATTGCCCCCAACAGCCTGAGCAGCAGGTTGGCCGTTGGATGATCCAACAGCTGATTTCACCATTCTCAAAATCTCAGGCGCCCCTACCTGGCGCGCAACCTGTCGGTGGTTTGGAATCGGCAGATCTCCAGACACTACTAAAGTGTTAGAGGAGTTTGATGTTCGGTGTGGGCGCGCGGAGATTCAAGAAGGTGAATAGTAAATGACACAGGAGACACAGGGGTTTACGTGGTTCGGGCCGCCTGAGCGTAATACCCTACTCCACGGATGTGTTGGTGTTGTATTAGCTGTATGAGCTTGTGTTGAGCGTCTATGGCGCGTGTCTAGCCTTACTGAACGTGTAGAGTCCGTCGTTGGCCTGCCCTTTTATTGTACAAGGACAGGCCATTACAAGTTAGCCTGGCCCGACATGTGGCCCCGGCGGTTACAAGTATTGACACTTATTCAACGCATTTAATTGTCCTTAACGACCGGGTAATTGGCTTTGACAGCACCGTTACTGGTAATTAAGGTCATCCGATCGTGTGTCATTAATATGGTATTAATGACACGTAATCGGGTCTTGAAGTCCTTGATTCCCCTTTGAAGATCCGGAGCCGTTATGGAGTCTTCTGGAGATCAGAGGCTGAAGCTCCGACGGTTGGGCACGTGGCAGCTCCGGAGCATACTGTGGGAAACAGGCAGCTCCGGAGCTACCTGACACGTGTCAGGTCCGGAGCTTCTCTCGGTCTGGGGTTAAGTCCAGAGGTGCCATTTCGGTACATGGCTCGGAGCTTCCCCCTTGTGGGCGGTAGCTCCGGCTTTATAGTACACGTGGCGACCCTGGGATTAACCATGTTGGAGAAGCGGGTCCGGTTATATCTGACATGTGGGCCTCCGAAGGTCTTCAAACCAAGTAGATGACTTTCCCTTGAGATCTTTGTAACCTCAAGGGGTGTACGGTTTTCAGGGTACCGACACACACCTTCCACATGATTCAGCATCGCTTTCTCTCTTGCAGGTTGGGCTGCCTCAACTTCGATGCATGTACCGTGTTCACTTGTCAACTGCACAATCCTCTTGGCACATTGAATGACTCCATTATGCTTGCTCAGCCAGTCCATTCCAAGTATTATGTCTATTCCTTGGGAGTCCAAGACTATGAGGTTTGCGAGAAAGTCTACCCCCCTTATTTTAATGCTTACTTTCGGACATACTATATTTGTCCTCATCTCTCCGCCAGGAGAACTTACTAGCATAGTTTGCTTCATATGATATATAGGCAAATTGTACTTGGCAACATACTTTGACGAGATGAATGAATGAGATGCTCCCGAATCAAATAAAACAATAGCGGGGTTGGAGTTGGCGAGGAACATACCAATCACGACATCATCAGCTTGCTGGGCTTCCTCAGTGGAGACATGATTCACATTGCCACAAGCAAAATTCTGCTGTCCACGATTGCCTTGTGGTGTTCCTCCATTTGGTCGTGGGTAATTTGGCCTTGGTGCATTGTTCATTGGTCCATAGTTTCTTCTAGGGCATTGACTTGCAAAGTGCTCGGCCTCTCCACACACATAGCATGTCATACCGCCCGTAGCATTAGGGAAGTTTGGGCGCAACTGATTTTGACCATTAGCCGCCATGTTTGGGTGCGGCGCAGGTGGCACAGGATAGCGAGGCGCTTGCATGGCGGGGTGTTGCTGCGGTGGCTGATTTGGGCGTGGTGGATAAGTAGTGTGGTATGCAGGAGCAGATGGGTTGTAGTATGGTGTAGTTGGTGGTGCATAGCGGGGGCGAACATTGCTTCCTTGCAGCGGTCCATGATGTGGCATCTTACTCTTGTTGTGCTACTCCATCTCACGAATCTTGTTCTCAACCACAATAGCCTTGTCAAGCAGCTCCTGGAAGTTTGGATAGTCAGTATTGAGCAACTGGACCTGAATTTCATTGTTGAGACCCCTCATAAACAGATATTGCTTCCTACTATTAGTGTTGATGTCTTCTGGAGCATATCTTGATAGTTGAGTGAACTTATTCATATACTCACTCACGCTCAGCCTTCCTTGCCTGAGGTTTTCAAACTCTTGTCTTCTTAGTATCATAACTCCCTCAGGTACATAGTGGGAACGAAAACTTTGCTTAAACTCAGCCCAAGTGATTGCCTCCTATTATCATGAGCGTTGCAAAGAGCTTCCCACCAGTCAGCAGCTGCTCCAACTAGTTGGTGTGATGCAAAGAGAACCTTCTCTCTATCAGTGCACTGGACAATAGCAAGTTTCTTCTCAACGGACTTCAGCCAATCATCGGCATCCATAGGGTCAGCAGCTTGAGCAAAGGTTGGCGGCCTAGTCCTCATAAACTCTCCCAATCGGTTATGAGGAGGCGGTGGTGGCGGTGGAGGCATGTGGGGCTGATTGTTGATATTACCAGCCTGCAGCTGTCCCATAGTCTGTATCATGGTATGCATGAGCTGGTTCTGCATAGCCAGTAGCTGCTCAATATTGATAGCTCCACGAGAAGGTCCTTGTCCATTGTTGTTTTGAGGTGCTCCATGGTTCTCCTCCTCATAATTGACATCCCTCTGGTTGCGATTCCTCACCATCTGAAGAAAACCAATAGGTAAGAATTTAGAAACGTCCCCAACTATATGCATGTGGGGCTGATTGTTGATATTACCAGCCTGCAGCTGTCCCATAGTCTGTATCATGGTCTGCATGAGCTGGTTCTGCATAGCCAGTAGCTGCTCAATATTGATAGCTCCATGAGCAGGTCCTTGTCCATTGTTGTTTTGAGGTACTCCATGGTTCTCCTCCTCATCATTGACATCCCTCTGGTTGCGAGTCCTCACCATCTGAAGAAAACCAATAGGTAAGAATTTAGAAATGTCCCCAACTATATGCATCAAGGGATATGAAACTAAACAACTACCTATACTAGCCTAGGTGGACATGGCAATGCTAAAGCATCCCAAAATCCTCTATTAAGCACACAAGCAAACAATATATAGCAAACAGCACACCAAGCAAGAACACATCAATTCCTGAGTGTTCCTATGTGCTCTAAAGTGTCCATTCTATCTAGGCCGCGTCCTACGGTCAACCTGTGGCTATGATACCAATTTGTGACATCCGGTTCCGAATATGAACCAAGCATAACCCATATGTGTGCCCAGGAAGTTCATCACACATATACGGTTGCATCACAAATGATATATAGAATTTAACCACGACTCAACTATTAAATAAGTATTTATAAAATAATCTAATAGTTCACAAATGACAAAACTCTAATTAATGCAGCGGAAAATAAACTAAGCAGCACGACTCCAATCCACAGGCAATTGACGGCGGTACGCAACCTAGTACTCCGCGTGATCCTCAGGGTACTCCCAATTATCTCCAGTAGCTGTTGGGGGGATTGCAAGGGTGAGTACGTGTCGTACTCAGCAAGTGTGGAAATAGATGACATGTAGCTAAACAAATAACTGGAATAAAATGGCTAATTACAGAAAAGTACATTTCATAAACATGTAAAAGCAGCCTATCATGTCTATGTGAGTTTATTTCCCTTCATGACCCAAGTAATTATAATACCATAAATCCAACAATCTTATTTACCATCGCAATCCATTAATACCAGCCAACCATTAATTTAATACCATATGCCAATTCAATATTCTCTCATGTACCGACTATAATCAAGTGACAAACCAAAACCATACCAACCATCCCAAAATTCTAAGTCCAATTCTAATCATGTAGGTCATCCAGGTGCTCTTAATCGGGAGCACGGCTATCATGATAGTTTCTAACACTCTGCAGAGGTTGTAGCACTTTACCCCCATGTTCGTGATTTCGTCACCTTTCGATGACTAAGAACCTCTATGTTGCCCTGTCACACTTCCGTTGGTGTGCGGCCAAGAGATCACAAAATAGCCTTTCAAAAGGGACTATTAGTATGTACGGGCCCACTAAGGTTTCTCCGGCAGGCTTGAATCTCCATTCTCCCACCCACGGGCCCCCTCGTATGCCATGCAGATCCTAGGGTAACCCTCCTCGACTCTCATTCCCCGTGCCATCCAATGGTCCATACAATACTAGTAGCGCTCCTAATTGTTCAGCTACGCCGCACCCATAATTGGCCTTGTGGTGGCACTGTTGTCCTGGCATATTCTCGCATGAACTAGTCCTTAGATCTAAGGCAAGCAAAACCACTATATCATCCAACCCATTCCACAAAACCATGCTTGCTTAGATCTCCTAAATTCCATGTTTCTAAATTAATCATCATCTTATTACCATCCCAAGTTCTCATATTTAAAGTTGTCAACCACATTATTTCAGTTACCAATAACCCATGTAGCGATGCGGTGCAAAAAGAAAAATACCCATACCCGACTCATCATGTATATCCCATCGACAAGGGGTGGCAAACAACGCTAGTAAACTCCTACGTATGGTTTTCCCATCACATTGACACGAGCATGCAAGTTCGCAAACAAAACATTTAATAAAATGGGATCAATATGATCAAGGACACTTGCCTTGCTCCGACGGATAGGGTGCTCAAGCGCTTCGAAGTCTTGGTTCTGGAAATTCTCGTACATGACCTCTTGAGCACTTTCCTCTACTCGTGATCACACATACTAGAAAATACATACAAATCAAAATGATGCACACACATTAATCAACATGCAATGACATGCATGCATGCATAGTACAATTATTAATTAACTATGGTTGTTTATTAATTAGATGCAACTAGTTCATACGTGTTCATATGAGTTCACGGGGGTTTAAACGAGAATTAATGCTGCTGAAAATAAATTGATAGTGTGACTACGATTAAATTACATCTACTAGATTTAATATGTCGCTAAAATTAGCATCAGAAAATGTATCCTACCGTAGATGCGATGGCTTCAAAGATCACGGGATGGGGACGACGCGTATACGAAGTAGATGGCACAAGGTCCTCCGGCGGCACGACGACGGCGATGCGACGAACTCCGCCGGATGACGGCACCCTCCTCTTCTCTTCCTTTTTTCCCTCTTCTTCCCCTGGCGGCGCAGCCTCTGGTGCTTCTCTTTTTTTTCTTCTACCGAGCTAGGGATTTTTCTCTCTGGAAGGAGGTGTTGTTTCTGGCGGTGTTGGAAAAAGAATACGAACCCTACGGTCCTATTTATAGCTGGCGGCGGGGAGTACCGACTCGGTACCGAGGATGTCGGCTTGGTCGTGCGGCGGGGTCGCGCTGGGCGCGCGTCCGACCCGGCCACGGGGCCAGCGTGGTCGGCGGCTCGGCCCTGGCGCGCGCGGGAGCGGGCTGTGCGGGGGCGCAGTGCGGGGCGCGGGACGCGACCGAGGCAGGCACGCCGGTTGGGCCGGCTCAGCTTGGCTGGTGGGCAAGTGTTGACCTTTTTTTCTTTTTTTTTTTCTTTTACATATACTGTTACTATATACATTATTTATTTATATTTTATTTTTTATTTTTTTTTTATTTTTTTAGGTTTGACAAATATATATATTTTTATGTATTATTATTATTTTTATATTTCTACCCTAATACATGTTTTATATTTTTATTTTCTTTTTCTTCTTTTGCTACACATGTTTGTACATGTATGTTTTATATTTTATTATCTTTCTTTTATTCTATTAATGTTTAATGCATGAACATGTATGCAATGCATGATGCAAAAATTGAGGGTGTTACAATGCACAATTTCTCCAAGGTCAAGTGGAATAGGTTAAATAGAAAGGTGATGTGTGCAAGAAATGATATTTCCTTCACATAATTGAGTTATATTGACGGGTGAAATTGGTATATAACAGCCGTCAACATGCACAAGAATCGGAAATGAGATATGCTCCAACAGTGGGGTAGTATAGGATCCTCATTGGCATCCCTCTAATAAAACATAGAATGGTTGCCTTAGTGAGGTCATCCAAAGAATTTTGGGTGACTGCTCAACTTCCATAGTCCATTCTCTGCTTAGAATAGAGGTTAACTCCCTGATCGTCTGTTGGATGAATACTCCATCAGGTGGGTTAGATGGAGTTGGTGGCAATGATGGCTTCCTATGGCAACAGTACTTCGAGGTATTACCAAAATCTTCAAATATGTTTTCCTCAAAGTAAAAGGGAAACTCCGAAGGTTGAATTTTTTCTTCCTTCGTACTTATTGGTTCGGGAGAGGATTCCTTCGGCAAGATTTGGGATAAGCAAGAAATGGGTTCATCCTTGTCCATGGATTGACCATCAGTTTCTAACACGGCTTCCTCTTGAGGAGGCTCATTAAGACCTATAATGAAGGAAGAATTTTCTAGAATTTGATCTAGAAGGTCCTCGCCTTCTTATGATGTCTTATGGAGGAAAGATCCTTCAGCCGTAATGTCAACATGCAAGATAGATTCTTTGTTCAACCCAATGAAGAAATGTTTGAAAAAGCAACGGATCAGGGATGGACAAATCTGAGCCGGAATTTCTCAAAAGAGAGAATCTATCCCTTGCTGCACCTATGGATTCCTTCTCCATCTGCTGGAAACATAGTACTTCCCTCCATAAGAAAACAATTCGAGCAACTGGAAAGAAAATAAGACAAAATTTGCCTTGTAATTCTGTCCAATTACCGTTTGTCTTCCCAACGTTGTGGTCGTACTATTGTTTGGCTTTTTCCTTGGGGGAAAAAAAGGAAACAACTTCCATTTGAGAGTTTCCTATGTCATACCTTTGATGAGAAGGCATGAACACAATTGTTCTAACACTCGTAGATGGTGGTAAGGGTTTTCACAATCTGTTTCTGCGAAGGATTGTTGCCAAACCATGGCTATGAAGCCATGGCAAAGTTCATAGTTGGTAGAACAAATGGGTTCCCCCGAAAGCGGTGGCTCATAGAACTTGCTTTTTGGAGCAGAATAAGAAAGAATAGTGGGTTGCTCCATAAATGTGGTTTGTAGTAAGAAAAGGAAAGGAAAGGTAAGAAGATAAATATGAGGGTGAATAAGATTTGAAGATTAACAACACTGTTCCCCAACAATGGCGCTAGAAATGTTTGTTAACATTTCTTACGTACAAAATAAATTCCGCAAGCGCGCGAAAACTATTGTGTAGCACTTCACCTAAAGAATATTCCCAAGGGTATCGAATTCGAGGAACATGTGTGTTAATCTTACGAACTAGATCACCCAAGGATACAAAGTTGTTTCGTAGGCAAGGAACAAAGAGGAATTCAAAGTATTAATTCTAATTCAAAGAGATTTGCGACACCTGCTTGCTTCAAGCACGATTTTACCCCTAGCAACACTAGGATGACTCCCGCCAAGAGCCTATGGCATAGCCGAATGTGGAGGATTACAAAGGACATATAAGGTTGTCACCACCTACTACCTACCTCTTGAATCTGTGGGTCTACGAGATATTTACTGGTGATTTCTAACCTATGTACCACGCTTATATTCTAAATCACTACTCTAGTTGTTTCCAACACAAAGCTACAACTAGAGCCTCTAATAAATTAAAGCAATGAACCCACAAGTAACGAATTGTGCAAACTACTATGAATCGGAACTCGAACTTGCATTCAATTCACAAAGTCCTACTTGATTTGAGTAGCACCTTTCTTGGGGTACAAGTGTAGAAGAGGGACTTGACAAGCTCAAACCTCCTTCTTCTATACTCTTCACCACACTCTCCTTCTACTTGGCAGCTTCTATGACTACTCTAAACCTTAGAAGTGGTGTTCTATTCTCAACTTTTGGTGTGTGAGTGAAGTGAGGTGTGGGGTGCTATTTATAGGTGGAGAAGGGTATGTTTCCGCCACCAAATGTGCGCAATTCAGTCACCCCCGCCACCAGGAAGCCATGAGGAGTCCACACGCCTCGTTTGACCGAGATTGGCGCCAAGACGGGGTCGACCGACCTGGGGGTTCGGCCAACCTGGTCGCTGCCCTGATCCGCGTGTGCTTTCTCCAGGTCACTGACTGGTGGGTCCTCTTCATGTTTTGGGGTGCTACGCCGTTGGATTGTCTCAGATACGACAATTTGTGGGCCATTTGATCCATGTGATGCCACGTGGCATTGCCCGATTTGCTGGAATCCAATTTTATGGATTACTACCTGCATGTCTTGGTATTATTGGGTATTAATTCACCTGCATACAAATAAACACTAACACATGTGGAATTTAACCCTACCACTATGTTATGTTTCTCTTTTGGGCACATTATGAGGTGAATGGCGGTCTAAATATGGCACTTAAGGACCGTCAACAGTGTACAAGTATAAGATCGCCTCAGAGTCACTTGTTGGGCCCTGGGCCCCACTTGTAAGGTGTTCGACCTAGACTATAAAAGGTTGGACAGCCATCGACGTTAGGTATCACCATTCGAACTCACACGAGTTTCCTCAAGCTCATGACACACCCAAGCAATACAACTCCCGTGGACGTGGGTGTTACGCTCCGGCGGCTCGAACCATGTAAAACCACCGTGTTCACCGTCTTCCACATACGCACGATCTCCTCGGGGCCTAGCCCCTCGTAAAAAAGAACATCCGCGGACTGCGACTAAGCAGGCCAGGGGGAAGTGTCGTTGCTACACTTCGACAGTGAGGATGTAAGTTATCCTTATTGTTGATATTGTATTTTCTTAATTTTGAGTTTCATTTTCATTGTCACTAACGTGTTCTAATACTTCTCTTATTTTTTCATTGTTGCCATGACATTCTAATACTTACATTATGTTTTCATTGCGGTACAAGAATGTGAACAAAGATTGGCCGGTTGCTAGGGATATGCCAAACAAAGGAGTCAATAATATTGTCGGTGAAATATTTGTTTTCATGCATCCAAAATTATTCACCAAAGAGGGTTGTTCTTCGATGACATAAGTCCACAAACCGATGTGCCAGAAATTTGCGACTATGATCCAATTTTTTAAGTGAAACTTGTAAAATATGTATACTTGTACTTGAATTTTATGTATATAAGTTGAATTTTACTCCCTCAATCCCACAATACATATCACTTTGGACAAAAAATTTAGTTCATTTTTGTCGGAGTGTTTTTCCGGCAATTCTCCCGATACTACCGTTGGTTGCTCGCGGAGTTTGTAGTTTGGTATTGGGTGTGCAGAGATTCAAAAGACGATGGCAAATAGACACAAGGATTTACGTGGTTCAGGCTGCCTGAGCATAATATCCTACTCCACGGGGTGTGTAGTTGTTGTATTGAGCGTCTAAGAGTCAGAACTTCTAGTGTGTCCACCAGCCCAGAGAGAGAGAGAACGTGGGAGTCCCCCCTTGTGTATCGTCGACCAGTCCTTTTATAGTACAAGGTATGGTCGTTACACCATTAGCCTGGCCCGACATGTGGCCCTGGTGGTTACTGATGTTTAATACACAATTAATGTGGTTAATTATCCTTAATAGCGTGGTAACGGGACTTGACAGTGCTGTTACTGGTATTAAGGGCCTTCCGATCGTGTGTCATTAATATGGTATTACTGAAACTTAATCGGGTCTTGAAGTCTTTGATTGCCCCTTGAAGGTCTGAGCCATTGGGGGTCCGGTCCTGTATGACACGTGGGGCCTTTGCAGGTCTTCAACTCAGACAGGTGAAGTTACTTTGGTCTTTTTGTAGTTCCAAGGGGTATACGGTACGCAGGGTACCGACAGTGGCCCCATGGGCCCACCTCTTGGAGAGACCTTTTGGATGAAGTCATTCTGCCGAAGGTGGGTCCATACTTCGGTTTTTGAGCCGTATCTTCAAGGGTCTTCGGATGTGCCGTTGGTGGTAGTTCGTAGTTAAACCAACACCGCGTGGCATATCCAGGATGCGACAGGTGAGATCTGGGCGTGTGGATCTCATGCAATTGAAGGTCGCTGGTTCCCGATACAAAAATCGTATCGGTTTCGCGCCCCTTGTCAGGCCGCCGCCTTCGGGCTTCTCGCCTTTCATGATGACAACCGTTTTCCTGGGGTAAAGGCCTCGACTTGATCGCCGGGGTGGCCCCAGGCCCCCTTGTCATTGGAAGGGTGAAGTTTTTGAATTGTATCGTCGGCTCCTCTGTGGTTTCCATCCAAGCGTTGCGGGGGCTTAGTTAAGAAGGAAAGCGCGCATAGTTTGGGGATTCTTTACACCTTCATTTGGTCTTGCGCTCAAACACTCCAAACTCTCGCTTGCTTTTCATCTCTAGCCCCGCTGTGCTGCAATGGAGTTGGGTCTCCACGAGAGCCGATTTAAGACCAACAGTAACTTGAAGAAGGTCCGGGCCCTCATTGGGTGGTCCAGTGACTTCTTCAACCACCAAGTCCGCGCCGGCAAGCTTCCCTTCGAGAAGGAGCACACGGCGACATGGTGTACTTCTCCGCGTACGCCATGGTGGGACTGATCACACCCTTCTCTTCTTTTCTCTTGATGCTGCTAGACTTCTATGGTTTGCAGCTGTACTACCTTGGCCCCCACTCCGTTCTTTTGGTGTCGATCTTTGTCCACTACTGCGAGATGTGGGTGGGTATTCCTCCCTGCGTCGAGCTCTTTCACACCTTCTTCACCATCCACACCACCGGCAAGAGTGACGAGTACCTTGGCTTCTATTACTTTGTGAAGCGCAAGAAGTGCTCGCACAAGTACTTGCGGTCATTCCCTTCTGGTAAGTGGGACGACTGGAAGAAGGATTGGATTTTCATTAGGACAGAGGAGCATGAGAGGTTGTAGTTGCCCGAAGGCCTCCCCAACGTCGACACTGAAGCTTGGAGCGAAGTTCCGGTGTTATCGGACACCTTCAACCCTGCTCTGACCAGGATCCGCCAATGTGTGGAAGGAGGGGTGACTCCCCAGGTGGTATTTTGCAACTTCTTGGTCAACAGGTGGGCTCCGCTAAAGAAAAGTGAGAAGCTCGCTTGGGCCCTTAATAGTGTGATGGACGACGAACGGATCAAGACCGGTTTGAAGTCCAACCTGGAAGGCGCAGCTTTGGAGTTTCACCTCAAGAAGTTCCAGAACGACATCGGTGTCGAGGGTGACGACTTGTCTCAGCCAGCGGCTTTCCTCCCTCTAAACATAGAGGCAGAGTTCAGCAGGGAGCTCCAGCGGAAGATGCCGGTGCTTGATGACCTCGGTGTAGTTGAGAGGCATTCGACCACCGGGTTGGTGATCTCTGGAGCTTCCGAGGGTGGTCCCCCTTCCGTCCTGGAACAGAGAGTTGAAGTCATGGGCAAGGGCAAAGAGTTGGCTGAGCCTTCGAGCCGTAAAAGGAAGCTGAAGCACTCTGACAGGAGGTCCGTCAGGCCTGCTCCTTCCGTAGCAGCTCCTTCTCCCTGGAGGGGAAGGTCTTCAACAACGGCAGCCACTCCAGCATAGGCATCTCCCTGGGGTGCTAGCTCCGGCCATGTGGCTACAGTACTAGGGCTAGCTGAAGGCTCTGGGTCCGGCGGTTCTTCCCGGTCGAGGGGGGCCTCGACCAAAGTGACGTTGACAGCAGTGGCAAGTTCTGGCGAACCTTCCGGAGCTGACATGCCGGTGCTGAAACGGTCCGACCCTGAGCGTCTGGGGAAGAGGTTCCGCGCTAGCTGGAGCAGAAGCCTTCTGAGGTAAATTTTGTTTTTTACCTCAGTTGGTTGTTTTGTGTTGTAATTGTGTTTTGAGTGTCTTCATCCTTCATCCACAGGGTACCCAAGAAAGGGGCTGAAGCTCTGGTTCCTGCACCAGCAGCTGACGCTGTACAGGCGGAGGCTTCGGCTCCTATCCCAGCGCCGCCCCAAGAAGTGGCTCAGGCTGCGACAGCTCCGGCGACAGATGTCATGGTCCTGTACCTTGACTCATCCCCAGAAGCTCTCGTGGTAGCGCCGGACCACGAGAATGAAGATGTATCAGCAGCACCTGCCCCGGAGGTTGAAACTCCGGGTTTGGATGCTGAAATGGTGGGCGCTCCAGCCTCAGAACTGGAGGTAGTTGTGATTCCGGCCCGAGAGCCGGATGTTGTTGATGCCCCGATGGTGGAGCCGGTGGTTGATGAGGCCCCGGCGCTTGAGCCGGTTGTTGAGGAAGTTCCAGTGGTAGAGCCGGCTGCTGCAGAAGTTCCGACGGTAGAGCCGGTCGTGGAAGAAGTTCCGGCTCCTGAGCCAGTTGCTGCAGAAGTGTCGGCGCCCGAGCCCTTGATGGTTGAAGCGTCAGCGCCTGAACCGGCGGTGGAGGAGGCGCCAGCGTCGGAGCCGGAAGTAGCTTCATCTCCAATCGAACCTTTAACACCTGCCCTGGAGGTGGTCGTCCCGGAGGTGCCTGCGCTTGAACCAGGGTGCCAAGATGAAGTTGTTGGCCCCCCGCTTGAGGGACCAGTTGTTGATGACCTAGCGGCAGGACCTTCGGAGCCAACTCCGGAGGTCGAAACTTCTTAGCAGGACCTTCCTCGGCGGCGGCCGAGGCTATCTCGGAGGGTGGTCCTAGTGCCGTGGAAGCTCAAGGAACTGCTCTTGTAGAGTGGGACACGATTTTTGTCATGGAGAACATGCTGGAACCAGCGGAGATGACCCCGGCAGGTCCGGACCCGATCCCTCTATCGTTGTCTATTGACAATGCCTGCTCCAGTCTTCGCCAGGTCCAACTGGCTTTTTACCACGACAGCAAGGCCCTCGAGGAGGAGCGCCAAACTCTTAGGAGGTGGCACAACCGGCTCCGATTCGATACCAAGCTTGTGCAGTCGAGGCTAGCTGACGACAAAGAGTGGGTGAGGAAGGAGAAGGTCCAGCTGGAGTACTGGGGTAAGCTGCTGGACGAGAGGGAAAGCATGACGTGATCCCTTGACAACCAGTCTCAGGCCATCTACGAATAGGCCGTAGCTGCTAATAACACAGTGAATGATCGCCAAGAGAGGCTCCACACCATCCAAAACATTCTCGTCAAGCACCGGGAGGCTCTTGAGAAGCGGGAGAGAATGCTCGAGGATGAAGAGCAAAAACTCCAGGAGCTGCGGGATGACCTCATGAAGAGGGAAGAAGAGCTTACTCAGAGGCTAACTCTGGGTGACAAGATTCTTGTGGAGCGCACCAAGAAATTGGAGGAGCGCTGCAAGAAAGAGGAGAAGAAGGCCTGGCAGCAAGGTCAGGACCTCCACAAGAGGGAGAATGGTGTTGCTGCCAGGGAGAAGAAGGTGCGGGGCCGAGAGAAGGACCTAGTTAACTGCCGGAATGAGATCCACCTCCGGGAAGAAGAGCTCAGCAAACTCGAAAGGCAGGTTGCTGAAAAGATTCAGCAGCACGCCAAAGAGGTAGAGTGTCTTGCCCGGGAGAATTCGGAGCTTGCGGCGGCCAGAAGATCCTTGGAGGAGATGCGAGGTTCCAGGGCCGCGGAGTCCCAACAAGTTTGGGACTTCCTGGGCAAAGCCAACGACGCGCTGACGCCAATGGGTTTTAGTCCCGTGCATATGGATGATCTGGAGCCGGAGCTGGACCAGGCGTTGTAGGTGTTGGGTTTGGCACGAAACAAGCTCACCAAGATGAGTGATGTCACTGCAAACCAGCTGGAAATCGAGGGACAATCCCTGGCAAAGAATTTCGCGGAATTCGTGCTGACGTGCTACACAAGCCGGGACTCTCAATTCCCCCTGGACCCGGTGCTTGAAGGCCCCATCGACGAATAGGGAGAAGCTGCCCAAGCCAGCGTTTTGGAGGTTGCCCAGAAGGTCGCCTCGTTCTTCCATAGGGTCTAGGACCATCTCTTTGTAGCTCCCGCTTGTATCCTCTCTTCTTTTTCTCCAATTTTGTAATCTCTTGTCTCCAGATGAATGAAATCCAAGTTTTTTGTGAATTTCATTTTTTGTCTTCAACACCTTTGTCCCACTTGGCCCCCTAGTAGATGTACACAATTTGATTGTGAACATGTACCAAGAGGATGTAACAGTTGTCGAAGACTTGCGTGCTTCGAACTTGTAGAGTGTAGGTCTGAAGTCTTCGATTGTGAAGGCCCCCTGAGGTTGTCGAAGCTTAGTGGCTCCGGCATTGACCATCGTCGGAGCTTAATAGCTTTGGTAGCAGTCTCCATCAACGCGTAGAGCATCGATGGTTAGTCCTCTAGGGTGTCAGAGCTTAGTAGCTCTGGCAGTGACCTCTGTCGACATGTGGTGTGTCAACAGCAGACCCCACTGTGGAGTCTTCCCACCATCTTTTGTACACATTGACGGCTGGCCCCCTGGCTTTACCGGAGCTGAGTAGCTCCAGCGACGCTTGCTATCAATGTTTGAAACATCAACTATAAGCCACCTAGGGGATGTCGGAGCTTTGGTAGCTCCGGTTTAATTCACCATCATCATGAGATCATTATTTTTCCTGCATATTGAAGACAAGAAAAACAGTAAAATCCGTTTCCTATCTATAACTCAATTGCGAGTTACTATTCTTGTAAGAAATTTTTAGGTCGAGCACAATTCTTCATAAAATCAAGTGCACTGAGTTGTTTTCTCCAGGTCCAATCGTTTTCAGGACCCGCCTTACTTCGGCCTACCGAGGTGTAGGTAGAGTGGCGTACATAGGGTGCAGGACCAGGCTAAGTCGATAGCACACTCCGGACCAAGATTGGCTGGCGGCATTCAAGCGAGTGAGCCATTCAACAATGTGAAAACCCGAAGGAATTAACAATGCGACTCGAGTTGTACATGAATTAGTCGAGCTAAAAAATTCTTGAGAATCGCACAACCTTGTTATAGACAAGAAAGAGAAAAATAAAAAATATTGAGCCTGTACAAAGTAAATGCACGTGGAGTCTGTTTTCACACAATGATGTCTTTCATTATAGGTCCAGGGTACAGGGGAAACAAGTACATCCTTAGGGTACGGAACCAGGCTAAGTGTGTTTTGTTTCTTGTTTGACCCAAGGTAGCTAGCTACACTTTTAGTTCTAAGACTGTGACAAGTGTCGCCTGAACTTTGCGGACCTTCCGGAGAAGGTCTGGCTGTTCACCCGGAGGAGCTACCCAACTCTGTACAATGACTCTATAACATACATCACATGTAACTACAGACTCACCTCCGTGATTTTAAGCATAGAACTTATGGAGGTGCTCAATGTTCCAAGGATCAGGGAGAGGTGTCCCCCCCTCGGTTGCAAAGCGAACGCATCTGGTACGGGATACTTTGATAACTGGGAAGGGTACTTCCCAGCTGGGGGAGAGTTTGTTTAACCCTTCTCTAGATTGTATTCTCCGTAGCACCAGATCACCTTTCTCGAGCTGTCGGCTATGAACATGCCTTTGGTGATAGTGCCGAAGAGCTTGGCAGTATCGAGCATTCCGAATAACTGTTCAGCACTTTCCCTCATCAAGGAGGTCAAGGTCTTCACGCTGAAGCTGGTCCTACGTGGCATCATCGAAGGTCCGGACTCGGAGCGACCCCAGGGTGATTCCCAGACAAAGGACTGCTTCAGCTCCGTACACCAAGAAGAAAGGTGTCTCTCCAGTTGACCTGTTTGGAGTTGTCCTGTTTTCCCATAGAGTGGGCGGAAGCTCTTCGATCCAGTTGGCTCCATGTTTTTTCAAACACTCATATGTACGCGTCTTGAGTCCTTTTAGGATTTCTGCATTTGCCCTATCGGCTTGGCCTTTGCTTGCTGGGTGAGCTACGGAAGCATAGCTGACTTGGATGTCGAGGTATTCGCAATATCCTTGGAATGCAGAGCATGTGAACTGGGTCCCATTATCAGTTATGATTTTATGGGACTCCAAATCTGCATACGGTGGACTGCAAGAAGTTGATGGCTGATTGCTTGTTTATTGTCACAACTGGAGTTGCTTCCGGCCATTTGGTGAATTTGTCAATGGCAACGTACAGGAACTTGTAACCTCCGACGACTCTTGGGAAAGGTCCCAAGATATCCATCCCCCACACAGCGAAAGGCCATGTAGGAGGTATCATTTGTAGAGGCTGAGCCGGTGTGTGAATTCGTTTCGCATGGAACTGGCATGCTTCACATTTCTTCACCCGCTCAGTTGCATCTTGGGGCGCTGTAGGCCAGTAAAAGCCATGTCGGAAGGCTTTACCGACCAGCGTGCGGAAAGACGCGTGGTTCCCACACTCGCCTCCACGGATTTATGCGAGGAGCTCGCAACCTTCTTCCCTTGTAATGCACCGCATTAGGACGCCGTTGGCACCGCACCGGTAGAGATCCCCTTCTACCAGCGTGTATCTATTAGCCAATCTGACTATCTGGTCAGCGGGTACATTATCTTCGGGAAGGAAGTTGTCTTTCAAGTAGCTCCGGATCTTCGAGATCCATGTATCGGAGCTAGCTTGAGCATTTAAGTCTTGCATGCTGGAATGCTCGGAGCTTCCTGCAGCACCTACGACCCTTGATGGACACATTGGTAACAGGGCCATCGGGACCGCCAGCTTCGAGGTGCTACTCTCACCCCCTTCACTCAGTTCGGCAGGCTGAGCTATAGGTTTTGACAACCTCCGAACGAAGGTTCCGTCGGGAGCTGGAGCCCCGGTTGAAGATTTCATCGAGAGTTAGTCAGCTTCAGCGTTGTTGAGACGCTGGACATGGCAAAGATCCAGGACGTCGAAGTCCTTCCGAAGCTTCGAGACCTCAAGTAGGTATGCAGCTAGTTGAGGGTTGTTGCAGCAACATTCACCTTTGACTTGTTTTACAACAAGTTGTGAACCACCCTTTACCAACAGCTGCTTGACACCATATGATAGTGTCACCTTGAGTCCATAAATTAGTGCTTCACACTCCACCATGTTGTTGGTCGCCTTGAAGTAAAGGTGCACCATGTATTTAACCTTCTCCCCGGAGCCACCTTGAGTCCATAACCGAGGAGAAGGACTCTAGCTCTGGCCCCTTGCTTCTGCATGGAGCCGTCCAAGTAGAGAGTCCAGTGAGGCTCAGTGAAGATCGGAACCTTGGGTTCTGATTTCTGCTCACTAGGGCCCCCATGATTTGATGGAGACGTGGTCCATTCCGCCACGAAGTCCGCCAATGCTTGACTCTTGATCGCTTGTCTTGAGACGAATTCAAGGTCGAACTCGGCTAATTTTGCTACCCACTTTGCAATGTTCCCAGTGGAATTGGGGTTATGCAAGATGGCACATAGTGGATAAGAGGTTACCACTGAAATCTTGTGAGCTTGGAAGTAATGTCGGAGCTTCCTCGAGGCAATAAGGGCTACGTAGAGCAGCTTATGCACCTCAGGGTACCGAGTCTTGGCGTCATGGAGTACTTCGCTGATGAAGTACACTGGGCGCTGGACCGTCCGGACCCCCCCCCCCCCCCCCCCGAAGGGGCCCGGAGCTTTTTCCTCGTCTACCCGGACCCTCCCGGAGGGTTCTGGACCTTGTTCGGGGACCTCTAAGTTTCGTTTGGAGGAACCCGGAGCTTCTTCTGAAGTGACCCGGACCTTCCCGGAGGGGTCCGGATATTGTTGTTCAGTAACAGTGACTCCTTCATTTGAAGGAGATGGATCCTTCTGCATCTCGCCTTGAGGATCAGGGCCTGGGAGCTGGGACCCAAACTCGACTTCAGGTAGCTTCGGACCCTCCCGAAGGGGTCTGGATTCCTGAACTGTAGATGGTTCTGGTCTTTCTGCAACCAAGACCATGCTGACAACTTCTTTAGTTGTCGAAATGTAAAGCAGTAAAGGATCACCAGGGTTCGGAGCTACCAAGGTTGGTAGGGTGTTGAGGAGCTGCTTCAGCTCCTGGAACGCCTTTTCTGCTTCTTCAAACCATTGGAATGGTCCAGACTTCCTCAATAGCTTGAAGAAGGGTAGTGCCCGTTCCGCCAGTCTTGAGATGAACCGGCTAAGGGAAGCTAGGCATCCAGTCAGCTTCTGGACATCCTTGATGTGGGCTGGTGGTCGCATATCTTCAATAGCTTTTATCTTCGCCGAATTTGCTTCTATTCCTCGGTGATTCACCAAGAAACCAAGATGTTTTCTGGAGCTAACCCCGAAGACACTCTTGTCCAGGTTCAGCTTTGTGCGAGTGACTCGCAACTTGTCGAAGACAGCTTGCAAGGTGTCAAGGAACAACTCCTTGTTCTTAATATTAATGACGATGTCATCCACATACACTTCCAATACGTCTCTGATGAGCTCTCCAAAAGTTTTGTACATAGCTCGTACAAATGTTGAAGCAACATTCTTGAGACCAAATGGCATGGCAGTATAACAATATAATCCATCTACTGTGATGAAGGAGGTATGTTCTTCATCTTCCCTAGACATTCTCATTTGATGTTACCCAGAATATGCGTCTAGGAAACACAGTAATTCAGACCCGGAGGTGGAATCCACTATCTGATCTATTCTAGGTAGTGGGAATGGATCTTTTGGACATGCCTTATTCAGTGTAGTGTAGTCGATACACATCCGAAGCTTCCCGCCGGCCTTGGGTACAACGACTGGGTTTGCTAGCCATTTTGTGTGGAAGACTTCTTGGATGAATCCAGCTTGGAGCAACTTCTTCACTTCTTGTCTTATGAAGTTCTGTCGCTCTACTGATTGCTTCTGAGGCTTCTGATGTACAGGCCGAGCATCAGGATAGATCTTCATATTACGCTTGATCACTTCTCTAGGGATCCCAAGCAATTGCGACGGTTGCCAGGCAAACATGTCGACATTAGCCCAGAGGAAAGTCATGAGCGCGAGTTCCTATTTGTCATTTAGACCTCCCGATATACGAGTGGTCTGAGCGGCGTCGGAACCGATTTGGACGACTTTGACGGGAATGTCGGTGTCGCCACTTGGTTTCACGCAAGGTGCGTAGGTTGAGCCTCGATGACGAATGCTCGGGGGTTTCAAAGCTTGCTCCTTTCCGGATTCTTCTTCCTGCGCTGTAGCAAGCGCGTGGAGTTCTTCCAGAGCTGTCACTCCGGTGGTGCGATATCCACGGATCCGGAGAACACCGGCTGGTGTTCGCATCTTCAGCACCAAGTAGCCATAATGAGCAACAGCCATGAACTTGTATAAGGTTGGCCTGCCCCGGACCTACTGCAGAGAAAGGTCGGGAGGGGCGAAGATCTGAAGGTCGGAGCTGAAGCTTGACGAAAGCTTCAAAGCTTATGAGGTTCAGCCCCGAACCTCCGTCCACCATTACATGGTGGAGTTGGATGTTATTGATGGTCGGAGATACCATCAATGGGAGTTGACCAGCTCTGATCATATTCTGAGGGTAGTCTGATGCATCGAAAGTGATGGTAGTATCCATCCACTTACGGTGCGACTCCGCCCTGGCGGTGGGAGTTACTGAGGCCATGTCCCGCCGCATGGTCTTGAGGACACGGCGGGAGGTGATGTCCCACGAACCACCAAAGATGGTGTTCATGGTTTTCCGACGTTCATTGTCAAAGACGTCGGAGTCGTTGTCAACGGAGGTGTAAACAGCCTTCAAGACCTTTTTAGGGTCCTGAAAGCCTAACTCCTCTTTAGCCGGAGCTTCATCGACTTTCTGTTTTCCTTCCCTTTGTCGTAAATGAACTTCTTCCCGGCGCTTGTTGTAGCGCTCGGCAAGGTTCTCGACCTCTCGGCATTCTTCCAGGTTGTGGCTATTCGACTTATGTATAGGACACCACATCTTGGAGCTGCCACCGTCTTCAGATGACGGTCGAGGTCGTTTCTAGGGGCGTGGCCCCCGGCCACCCGGAGCTGCGGCAGCTGCAGCAGTAGGTGTGCCGGCCGACGACTTTTTCTTGCCGTTGGACTTTTTCTTCTTTTTGCCACTCCCGGAGGTAGTGGCTTCACCCTTGGAGGATTTTTTATTGTCCTCCGGAGGTGGTTGAGAGCGCATTTCACGACCCTCCGCAGCTTTGGCACATTTGTCTGCCAAGCTGAAGAGCTCCGTGACCCTGGTGATCTCCTTGGTCGCCAGCTTCTCCAGCATCTTTTTGTCTCGTACGCCCTGTCTAAATGCCACAATAACAGAGGCGCTGGAGATAGAAGGAATAGTGGTTCGTACCTGAGAGAACCTCTGGATAAAGGATCGAAGGGATTCTCCCCCCTTCTGCTTGACAGCAAAAAGGTCCAATTCGGTGCCTGGTCGGGTGTATGAACTCCCGAAATTGGCAGTGAATTGTTGGCACAGTTCCGCCCAACTGTTGATGGAGTTGGGCAGAAGGCTCATGAACGAGGACCTGGCGGTCCCAGTCAAAGCCACGGGGAAGTAGTTGGCCATTACGACCTCGTTGCCTCCGGCTGCAAGGATTGCGGTGGAGTAAATCTAGAGAAACTCAACGGGATTGACAGTCCCGTCAAATTTCTCCGGTAGGTGAGGCTGGAACTTTTTTGGACATCTGACTATGCGTAGGTGCATGGCCAGGGCAGAACAGCCTCCTCCTACTCCCTCGGGAGTAGGACTATCTCGAGCCTCTCGCCTTTCGCGAGCATGCTCGATATGGACGCGGTCGTCCTGTTGACGGTAACGGCGATCAAGCTCCGCTCGAAGGTCATGAGTTGAAAGCCTGGTTACTGTATGGGTGCGTCGCGCCCCGGAAGGCAGCGACGTCACTTGTTGAGACGCAGCACGACTCCTCTGTTGGGAAGCGTGCGGACCAAGTCTGCCCGACACAGTCTGATGCTGTGATGGGGCCCGCCCTAAGGGGGGAGGACCTTGGTTGCTGATGCGATCGGCTGCTGCTGCAACCAAATGTTTCACATCAGCCCTCCACTACTCCATTGCACCCTAGGATGCACCTGGAGGTTGTCGGCATTGGAGAAGAGCACGCACTGCATAGAGCGCATGTTCAAGGTTGTTGTTAGCCGATGCTGTGACCAACGCAGATGCCCCGTCCCGCTGTCTAGCTTGATTTGCCGGTGCGGACGGTGGCGGCGGAGGCATGACTCCTGCTGGAGCCACAGCACCTGCTAGCTGCTGCATATTGGAGGGATTACCTCCAGCAGGTTGCGCTGCAGGGTTGCCGTTGGATGATCCAGCAGCAAAGTTCACCATGTTCGAATCTCGGGCACTCCCCTACCTGGCGCGCCAACTGTCGGAGTGTTTTTCCGGCAATTCTCCCGATACTACCGTTGGTAGCTCGCGGAGTTTGTAGTTCGGTATTGGGTGTGCAGAGATTCAAAGGACGATGGCAAATAGACACAATGATTTATGTAGTTCGAGCCGCTTGAGCGTAATACCCTACTCCACGGGGTGTGTAGTTGTTGTATTGAGCATCTAAGAGTCAGAACTTCTAGTGTGTCCCCCAGCCCAGAGAGAGAGAGAGAGAACGTGAGAGTCCCCCCTTGTGTATCGTCGACCAGTCCTTCTAGAGTATAAGGGCTGGTCATTACACTGTTAGCCTGGCCCGACATGTGGCCCTGGCGGTTACTGATGTTTAATAAACAATTAATGAGGTTAATTACCCTTAATAGCGTGGTAACGGGACTTGACAGTGCTGTTACTAGTATTAAGGGTCTTCCGATCGTGTGTCATTAATATGGTATTAATGACATTTAATCAGTTCTTGAAGTCTTTGATTGCCCCTTGAAGGTCCAAGCCGTTGGGGGTTCACCAATTTGATTGCTGAGGTTGAAGGTCCGGCAGTTTGGACACGTGGCAGCTTCGGGGCTTTCTGTCTGGGACGGGTAGGTCCGGTGTAGATGTACACGTGTCAGTACTAGAGCTTCCCTCTGTCAGGGGTTAGGTCTGGGGGTGCCGCACAAGTGTTTAGCCCGGAGCTATCCTATGTGTGGGATGTAGGTCCGATTGCAGTATACACGTGGCGGTACCGGGACTAACCATAGATGGGAGGCAGGTCCGATCCCGTATGACACGTGGGGCCTTCATAGGTCTTCAACTAAGACAGGTGAAGTTCCTTTGGTCTTTTTGTAGTTCCAAGGGGTATACGGTATGCAGGGTACCGACAATTTTGATCTAAATTTTTTGTCCTAAATGACAAGTATTGTGAGATGGAGGGAGTAAATTGTGATTGGTGTGTTAATGTTGCTTGTGACAAATATAGTGTTTGTGCTGTCTGTAAATGTGTATTTGAATTTGAGCTGTATTTGAATCAAAAATGGTCGAAAGTAAAGAACCGCCTGTGATAATCGACGCTTTTCACATGCGGTTCGGGGTATGTAAAAAACTGCCTATGATAATATCTTATCACAGTCGGTTCGTCGTTGTAAAGAACCGCCTATGAAAAGGCTTTATCACAGGTGGTTTGTGATTGTCAAAAACAACATGTGATAATGCATTTTCATAGTCGATTCGTGATTGTAAAGAACAGCTTGTCAAAAGGCTTAATCACCGGCGGTTTGTGATTGTCAAGAATAGTCTGTGGTAATGTATTTTCACAGTTGGTTTGTGGCTGTAAAGAATCGCATGTGAAAAGGATTTACCACATGCGGTTCGTTGTTGTCAAGAACCGCCTGCGGTAATGCGTTTTCAGAGTCGGTTCATCGTTGTAAAGAATCATCTGTGAAAAGACTTTACCACAAATAACTCTTTGTTGTCAGGAACCGTCTGTGATAATGCGTTTTCACAGTCGGTTCGCTGTAAGTAAAGAACCGCTTGTGATAAAGAATTTCCGCAGTCAGTTCGTTGTAAGTAAGGAACCGCCGATGATAATTACTTTTTACAGACAATTCTCCACCTAACCGCCTGTGAAAAAGGATTATCATAGGTGGTTAGTGTTGTAAAGAACCGCCTGTGATTATGTATTATCACAGACAGTTTTGGGCGGCCGCCTGTGAAAATGGCCGACTATCACAGGCGCTTGTTCACAAGCGATTTTTTAAACCGTCTAAGATAATATGTTTAGAGTTGTCCCAGGAGATAATGTTTTTTTAGTAGCGAACTTGCCGCAAATTGATCTATGAAGTCTGATCCACAGTCGTATGCGTAGCCATCCAGTCACGGCGTTGTTCTAGACTAGTTGTGAGTATCTGCATTTGTATTCGCTTATAATAAGTTTATATACATGATTAAAATGTTTGATGTATAGCTCAACAGTCTATTTTCTTTATTAAATTCGAAACGGGAGAGTACTGCACGATGGAACAATATTATGGTGTGCGCTGAATAAAAAGGGCAAATCCGTAGTCAGTGCACGTACCGCGGCCATCGTTTTCAAGCCATGTGCATGCAGGATGCTAGAGAGATTATCCTAGTCGAATCTTATCCGACCAGAAAAGGCGGCCGTTAATGGCGAACATGAAGCGGCACCGACCGGCCGACCGGCCGGGCCAGGCATGGCGTTCGTATGGATGGCACTGCCTGTTAGCGCGCGGGTGGTGCACGTGCACCGCACCCAGGCTTTTCTTATCTTATCGTATCGATGACAGCCATTCGGGGCATGCGGCCGGTGCTGGTAGCGTGGCTCGTAGTATGGATAACGTCGCGATGGATTAGGATTACTAAGTGGCTGCCGCCCAACTCGATCGTGTCAGAGCGCCCGTACCAAAAACTGGCCGCGCCATGAATGGTTTCTGGTTCAGCGGCGCCCCCATGGCCGACAACACTAGAATGGCAAACGAATAATAAAGCCCTAGCCAGCTCTGACTAGTCACGCTCACGCGGTCCGTTCGTTGGTTTGCTGCGCAGCATTGTTGACCATTGAGCTTCAGTAACATAATGGCCTGAAACTGGGCTACAGCAAACACGAAAGAGTAGGCTAAATATGAGATATTAGGCCCATCACTGAGATCCACGCCTAGCGCCCATGGGTTATGGGCTCGTTGTGTTGAATCTCAAATTCAATATGCACCTTTCTTTTGGACCATAAGTTCATTATCATATAAGTGCACCTTTGTGGTTGTGTTGAATCTGGTGTCCAGAACAATGATTGTGATTTTTTTCAAGACTTATCAACATTTTTAGATAATACAAAATGTTTTCCAGCCTCTATATTCGTGTATGCAGCCTTCGGATTAATATAAAATATCAGCATAATCGTTGATTAGGAAAAGAAATCAAACTCAAATAAATCCTATGGTTGACAAAACCTATTGTTATATTTCCACCCATGTTAGACGAACAACTTTAACCTAACGCATCAGTCTTCGATGATCTTATAAAAACATCTTATTTGTTTTATCATCATGCTACAACAATACCTAAAATTACGACTAGTATGTTATCTAAACTCAGCCTGCATAAATAAAGAATAATTATTATTATCAAAGATTATATCATTTCAATATCTTGAAATTGAGATCATATCGAAGAATTGTCAACTTGGTTTCTCTAGATGTTAAATCTGGCATTCAGAACGTTGATTCTACTTATTTATGGACAAGGGCTAGCAAGTGAAATGAAGACAAAAAGCAATGAAATGAAATGAAACAAATCTGCTGGCACTCCGCACGACTCCCAAATAGGCTGAATAGCTCTAGTTGCTGAGCCCTACGATATAAAAACAAGTTAGGTTACACAAATTGCGCCTATGATTTATGTTAAAATATAAATTCATATTTGACTCTTTTAGAGTTTGTGCATAGGTTCCTGTTTTCTTGTAACACCCTCATTTTTATGCATCATGCCCTACATGCACTCATATACATGTTTAACATTAATCCATAACAAGAGGAACAAGTTTAAAATTTATTTGGAGCAAAACCGCATTTAAAAATGTAGGAAAGTACGGACTAGTCCGGTTTTACTGAGGACTAGTCCGATTTCTCTCTGTCTAAAAACGGACTTGTCCGTTTTTGCTGCGGATTAGTCCGATATTTGCCTCTGGACAACTTCGGACTTGTCCGATCTTGTGCGGACTAGTCCGATGTTCCATAAATCCTTGAAAATTTGCTAAGTCCCTGGACTTTTCCGGACTAGTCCGGTGTCCCAGCGGACTTGTCCGTTTTTCTTTCTTACTAAGATCGGACTTGTCCGATTTTAGGCCAGACTTGTCCGATTTTCTCTCTGGACGACTTCGGACTAGTCCGGTCCTGTCTGGACTTGTCCGATATTTCGTGACTCCGAGATTGACCTTTTGTTTTACGACTTGTTTCTTGGGTTTCACGTCAAGTGGGCCTAGGGACGTCGTGCCCAACTCTTTTAGAGCCCATGTGGGACTCTAAACCAGCCTCTACTCATCCTAAACTCGAAATCCATCTAACCCTAGCCTCCACGTCTATATAAACAACCCCACCCCTTGGTTTGACATCTATTTGCCACATTTCCACCCACCCAAACCCTAGTTCGTGGGGAGCCACCATCAAGGAGGGAGGAGAAGATCCCAAACAAGAAGAAGACGAGGAGGAAACGAAGGAGGATCAAGATCTCCACCAAGTTTCGTCCTTCACCACCAATTCATCTCCAAGTTCATCACCAACCCTAGATCATCAAGATCCAAGTGTTACCTCCAAGTTTCTTGGTTCATTGGAGTTCTAAACAACTGGTATACCTTCTATTCTCTTTTCCTTATGTGAATTCAACCCCTAATCTCCAAATTCACGTCGATCTAGAAAACCCTAATCTACTGATCTCGTCAAGTGCGGACTTGTTCGGTCCCTAGCGGACTAGTCCGATCTTTCTGGTTAAATTATGTTGAATTAATTCTAAAATTTGATCTAATCGAATCCAAACCTGTATAAACTTGTTAAAAGCTATTAGAACTAGTTAGTGATCATTAAAAGCAATCTAGTAACAAGTTCTACCTTGCATTTGCATTAATCATGCATGTCATGTCATATTGAGTAATATTTGTGCACTCTTTGATTGTGTTTCTTGTCTTGTATGTTTATTGTGTGGATTAGACAGATTTGCGCTAGAGAGTGCCACGGAGGATCTACAACATAAAGAGTTTGAAGGATTTGACCCTAATCAACAGCAAGAGCAAGGCAAGTGTCCTTGAAGCATATTGATCCTGTTTTTTAAAATAAATGTTTTGTTTGCAAAACTGCATGCTTGTGTCAAATTGATGGGAAATCCTATGGTAGGAAGTTTACTAGTTTTGTTTGACCACCCTTGTCACCTGGAATTTATGGTAGAGAGTCGGGAAGGGTTTTTACCTTTTTGCTTCGCTTAATCAACTGGGATAGAAAACAACTATATCACTCAATTTAATTATGCATGGATGAGATTATGGTTAACATGAACTGGTTAAACATGGTATGATAATGGATGATCTAAGCATGCCTGGTACGTGGATGGGTTGGATGTTATGGTGGTTTGCTTGCCTTAGATCTAAGGACCGGTTCATGTGAGAATAAGCCAGGACTACAGTGCCACCACGAGGCCAAGTATGGGTGCGGCGTAGCTGATTAATTAGGGCTTTGCTAGTGCTGTTTGGACCATTGTGGATGCTCGGGGAAGGGGTAGTCGGATTGGGTTTGTTGAGGATTGGTGGGACTACCCTAGGATCCGAATGGCTCAAGAGGGGGCCCTTGATTGAAGATGTGCTCTGCGGGAGACATCGCCACCGGTGAAACCTCAGTGGGGTCTAAATAGGCTAGTAATCCCTTTGTAAAGGCTATTTTGTGATCTCTTGGCCACACACCGATGGAAGTGTGAGACGGCATAATAGAGGTTTTAGTCATCGAAAGGTGATGAAATCACGAACACGTGGGTAAAGAGGTACAAACTCTGTAGAGTTAATTAAAACTATCATGATAGCCGTGCTCCCGGTTATGAGCGCCTGGACAACTTCCATGATTAGAGGGAAATTGGGATATGGTTATGGTTGATATTATGGTTATGGTTTGGCAATGGTTATGGATGGTTATGGATTAATCTCTGGTAATGAATATGGTTATTGGCAATGGTGAAATCTGGACTTATTGATGATGGTAATGAATTCAGTTTGGTATTATGATATTACTCGTGATTATGTTGGGATTACTTCACATACTTATACTATGTTGCTTTTCAAACGTTTTAATGTACTTTTCAGCACTTTACCATTATTATTGTCGACATTTGAATAAGCCACATGTCATACTTTCCACACTTGCTGAGTACGACATGTACTCACTCTTGCAATCCCCCACCCCAACAGTTGCAGGTCAGGACTGGGATTTTGATGGCGATAATGCGGAGTTCTAGGCCGTGTCTACCGTCAGCTTTGTCTGTGGTGTTGATTGGAGCTGCGCGTATATATACCCTGACGCTTATGCTGCATAGTTGCTTTAGTTGCTTAATTAGTTTATTTCCGTTGCATTAGTCGAACTTGTCATTAATATTCATTAGAGCTTGTATTCGAGGATGATATGGTTTATGTAATAAATCTGATAATTAATCTTGTTCTGTGGTAATTTTCTGTATACTCGTTTGTGATTGCACTCGTATATGTGTGATGAACATCCTGGGCACACATATGCGTTAGCTTGGTTCAGGTTTCGGAACCGGGCGTCACAGATTGGTATCTGAGCCACAGGTCGACCGTAGGATGCAGCCTAGATAGAATGGACACTTTAGAGCACATAGGAGCACTCAGGAATCGATGTGTTCTTGCTTGGTGTGCTGTTTGCTATATATATTGGTTGCTTGTGTGCTTAATAGAGGATTTTGGGATGCTTTAGCATTGCCATGTCCACCTAGGCTAGTGTAGCTAGTTGTTTAGTTTCATATCCCTTGATGCATATAGTTGGGGCGTTTTCTAATTCTTACCTACTGCTTTTCTTCAGATGGTGAGGACTCGCAACCAGAGGGATGGCAATGATGAAGAGTAGAACAATGGAGTGCCTCAGAAGAACAATGGGCAAGGATCTACTCAGGGAGCTATCAACATCGAGCAGCTATTGGCCATGCAAAACCAGCTCATGCAGACCATGATACAGACTATGGGACAGCTGCAGGCTGGCAATATCAACAATCAGCCCTACATGCCTCCACCGCCACCCCCACCTCCTCATAACCGATTGGGAGAGTTTATGAGGACTAGGCCGCCAACCTTTGCTCAAGCCGCAGACCCTATGGATGCAGATGATTGGCTCAAGTCCATGGAGAAGAAGCTAGCCATTGTCCAATGCAGTGACCGGGAGAAGGTGCTATTTGCTTCTCATCAACTAGTTGGAGCAGCTGCAGATTGGTGGGATTCTTATTGCAATGCTCATGAGAACCAAGAGAGAATTACTTGGGCCGAATTCAAGGAAAATTTTCGTTCTCATTACGTGCCCGAGGGTGTTATGATATTGAAGAGGCAAGAATTTGAGAAGTTAAGGCAAGGAAGATCAAGTGTGAGTGAATATCTCAATAAATTCACACAACTCTCACGGTACGCGCCTGAGGATGTTAGTCGGGATAGTCGGAAGCAATACTTGTTCATGAGGGGTTTGAACAATGAGATCCAAGTACAATCGCTCAATTGTTACTATGCAAATTTCCAGAAGCTTGTGGACAAAGCAATTGTGGTTGAGAACAAGATCCGTGAGATGGAGCAAGAAATCAAGAGGAAGGTGCCATATCAAGGATAGCAACAAGGAAGTAATGTGCGCCCTCGCTTTGCGCCACCCAATGCGCCTCATTTCAGCTCCTCTATTCCTGCTCAGCGCTCTGGTTATGCACCGCGTCCAACTCAGTTTGTGCAGTAGCGCCCTGTCATGCAAGCACCTAGGCCTCCGATGCCTTATGCACCTCATGCTGATTTTCCTGGAGCCAATGTTCAAAACCAAGCTCGTCCCAATAATTCTGGTGGAGTAAAGAAGTGCTATACTTGTGGAGAAGCTGGACACTTTGCACATCAATGTCCTAAGTCGGGCCTTGGTCAAGGAAGCAATGCATCGAGGCAAAACCCAAGACCTAATGGAGGACAGCCACAAGGAAGTCGTTGACAGCAAAATTTTGCTCGTGGCAACGTGAACCATGTCTCTATGGAGGATGCTCAACAAGCGGATGACGTGGTCATTGGTATGTTTCTCGCCACTCCAACCCCGCGACTATGTTATTTGATTCTGGAGCATCGCATTCATTCATTGCATCGAAGTATGTTGCCAAGTATAGTTTGCCTATCTCTCATATGAAGATTACTCTGTTGGTTAAGTCTCCTGGAGGAGAGATGAGGACAAATATAGTATGTCCAAAAGTAAGCCTTAGAATAAGGGGGGTAGACTTCTCCGCCAACCTCATTGTTTTAGATTCTCAAGGGTTGGATATTATACTTGGTATGAACTGGTTGAGGAAGCACAATGGAGTTATTGAATGTGCCACAAAGACGGTGAAGTTGACCAATGAGGAAGGGATCACCGTAGAATTTGAAGCATCTCAAACCGCACCGAAGCAGTTAGAGCTGAATCATATGGACGGTGTCGCAATCGAGAAGATTCCGGTGGTGTGTGAATTTTTTGATGTGTTTCCGGATGAGTTGCCAGGTATGCCACCCGATCGAGACATCGAGTTTGTTATTGATTTAATACCTGGAACTGCACCTATAGCTAAGAGGCCGTATAGGATGCCTCCTATGGAGTTAGCGGAGCTCAAGAAACAAATTCAAGAGCAATTAGAGTAGGGTTTTATTCGCCCTAGCTCTTCACCTTGGGGAGCGCCCGTTCTATTTGTGGACAAGAAGGACGGATCCCAAAGGATGTGCGTGGATTACCGAGCTCTCAACGAGGTAACAATCAAGAACAAGTACACCTTGCCACGCATAGAAGACTTGTTTGATCAGATGAAGGGTGCTTGTGTCTTCTCTAAGATTGACTTGAGGTCAGGATACTTTCAAATGAAGATTAGACCATCGGACATACCCAAGACAGCTTTTAGGACACGGTATGGATCTTATGAGTACACCGTGATGTCTTTTGGATTGACAAATGCACCTGCCTACTTTATGTACCTCATGAATAAGGTCTTCATGGAGTACTTGGATACGTTCATTGTGGTGTTTATTGATGATATTATGATCGACTCGAAGGATGAGAAGGAACATGAGGAACACTTGAGGCTTACGCTGCAGAAATTGAGGGAGCATCAATTGTATGCCAAGTTCAACAAGTGCCAGTTTTGGTTGAAAGAGGTGCCATTTTTGGGTCATATAATCTCAGGAGGAGGAGTATCGGTTGACCCCGAAAAAGTGAGAGACGTGTTGAAGTGGGAACCACCGCAAAACGTCAAGGAAATAAGGAGTTTTCTTGGGATGGCTGGATATTACCGTTGGTTTATTAAAGATTTTTCCAAGATAGCCAAGCCTATGACGGAGTTGCTAACGAAGGGAAAGGCGTTCCAATGGACTGAAGCTTGTCAGAATAGTTTTGAGGAGTTGAAGAAGAGGTTGACAACAGCCCCGGTTTTGGTATTGCCGGATGTAAGCAAGAGTTTTGACATTTATTGCGATGCATCAAGACAAGGGCTTGGATGTGTATTGATGCAAGAAGGTCAAGTGGTCGCCTATGCGTCGAGACAAGTGAAGAAACATGAGCAGAATTACCCCACGCGTGATCTTGAACTAGCAGCCGTGGTACATGCATTGAAGATTTGGAGACACTATATTCTCGGACATAGGTGTGAAATTTATACGAATCATAAGAGTTTGAAGTATATTTTCACACAAACGGATCTGAACTTGAGGCAATGAAGATGGTTGGAGCTCATCAAAGATTATGATTTGGGGATCAACTATCATCCGGGAAAAGCCAATGTAGTGACCGATGCTTTGAGTAGAAAGGGAGTAAGCCATCAACTTACAGTTCGAGAGTTACCGTCCGAGTTATGCAAGGAGTTTGAACGGTTGAACCTTGGGTTTGTAAACGAGATGGAGATGATGGAGTTAAACCCAACCTTGGAGCAAGGAATTCGAGAGGCACAAACCACAAATGAGGAGATCAAGGAAATCAAGGAAAGAACCGAAGAAGTGAGAGAATTCAGATTTGACAAGGATGAACATGGTACCTTATGGCTTGGAAAGAGGATCGTTGTGCCTAATGTAAAGCATATTCGGGAGACAATATTAAAGGAGGCACATGACTCGCCATACTCGATTCACCCCGGTTGTACGAAGATGTACAAGGACTTGAAGACTTGCTATTGGTGGGATAGCATGAAAAAGGACATAGCTGAATATGTAGCATTATGTGATGTGTGCCAACGAGTCAAGGCGGAACATCAAAGGCCAGCCGGATTATTGCAACCATTGAAGATTCCGGAATGGAAGTGGGAAGAAATTGGTATGGACTTCATAGTTGGGTTACCGCGTACTCAGTCCGGGTATGACTCAATTTGGGTAATTGTGGATCGCTTAACCAAGTCAGCTCATTTTGTCCCTGTGAAAACCAAGTATACAGCTGCACGATTGGCCGAAATATACATGGAGCATATTGTGTGTCGACATGGAGTCCCTAAGAAGATAGTCTCGGATAGAGGTTCTCAATTTACCTCCAGATTTTGGCAAAAATTGCATGAAGCTTTGGGAACGAGGTTGAATTTTAGTTCAGCATATCATCCTCAAACGGATGGACAAACCGAGAGGACCAATCAGATTTTGGAGGACATGTTAAGAGCTTGTGATTTAAAGCATGGGAAAAGTTGGGATAAAAGCTTGCCATACGCAGAATTTTCATACAACAATAGTTACCAAGCAAGCTTGAAAATGTCACCATATGAAGCGCTTTATGGGAGGAAGTGTAGGACACCTTTATTCTGGAATGAGGCAGGAGAAACTCAAGTATTTGGTCCGGATGTGTTGCAAGAAGCCGAAAAGCAAGTCCAAATAATTCGTTAAAATTTGAGGGCTGCCCAATCAAGGCAAAAAGGCTATGCGGATAATAGGAGAAGGAAATTAGCCTTTGAAATAGGAGATTTTGTTTACCTCAAGGTGTCACCAATGCGAGGTCATAAGAGGTTTAACATAAGGGGTAAGCTCGCACCTCGTTATATTGGACCATTCAATATTTTGGACAAAAGAGGAGAAGTAGCATATAAATTGGAGATGCCAGCTCATCTTTCAGACGTACATGATGTGTTTCATGTTTCCCAACTCAAGAAGTGTCTCAGGGTACCGGAAGATCAAGTGCCAATGGAAGAATTGGAACTAGAGGAAGATTTGACGTACGCCGAGCAACCGGTCAAAATCTTGGAAACCAAGGAGAGAGTCACAAGGAACAAGGTGATTTGATGGTGTAAAGTCCAATGGAAGCACCATACCGAAAAAGAAGCAACTTGGGAGCTAGAAGATGATCTCAAGAAGGAATTTCCCTATCTCTTCTCTTCCGCGTCGAATCTCGAGGGCGAGATTCATTTTAAGGGGGGTAGGTTTGTAACACCCTCATTTTCATGCATCATGCCCTACATGCACTCATATACATGTTTAACATTAACCCATAACAAGAGGAACAAGTTTAAAATTTATTTGGAGCAAAACCGCACTTAAAAATGTAGGAAAGTGCGGACTAGTCCGGTTTTGCTGAGGACTAGTCCGATTTCTCCCTGTCTAAAAATGGACTTGTCCGTTTTTGCTGCGGATTAGTCCGATATTTGCCTCTGGACAACTTCGGACTTGTCCGATCTTGTGCGGACTAGTCCGATGTTCCATAAATCCTTGAAAATTTGCTAAGTCCCTGGACTTTTCCGGACTAGTCCGGTGTCCCAGCGGACTTGTCCGTTTTCCTTTCTTACTAAGATCGGACTTGTCCGATTTTAGGCCAGACTTGTCCGATTTTCTCTCTGGACGACTTCGGACTAGTTCGGTCCTGTCCGGACTTGTCCGATATTTCGTGACTCCGAGATTGACCTTTTGTTTTACGACTTGTTTCTTAGGTTTCACGTCAAGTGGGCCTAGGGGCGTCGTGCCCAACTCTTTTACAGCCCATGTGGGACTCTAAACCAGCCTCTACTCATCCTAAACTCGAAATCCATCTAACCCTAGCCTCCACTTCTATATAAACAACCCCACCCCTTGGTTTGACATCTATTTGCCACTTTTCCACCCACCCAAACCCTAGTTCGTGGGGAGCCACCATCAAGGAGGGAGGAGAAGATCCCAAACAAGAAGAAGAGGAGGAAACGAAGGAGGATCAAGATCTCCACCAAGTTTCGTCCTTCACCACTAATTCATCTCCAAGTTCATCACCAACCCTAGATCATCAAGATCCAAGTGTTACCTCCAAGTTTCTTGGTTCATTGGAGTTCTAAACATCTGGTATACCTTCTATTCCCTTTTCCTTATGTGAATTCAACCCCTAATCTCCAAATTCACGTCGATCTAGAAAACCCTAATCTGTTGATCTCGTCATGTGCGGACTTGTCCGGTCCCTAGCGGACTAGTCCGATCTTTCTGGTTAAATTGTGTTGAATTAATTCTAAAATTTGATCTAATCGAATCCAAACCTGTATAAACTTGTTAAAAGCTATTAGAACTAGTTAGTGATCATTAAAAGCAATCTAGTAACAAGTTCTACCTTGCATTTGCATTAATCATGCATGTCATGTCATATTGAGTAATATTTGTGCACTCTTTGATTGTGTTTCTTGTCTTGTATGTTTATTGTGTGGATTAGACGGATTTGCGCTAGAGAGTGCCACGGAGGATCTACAACATCAAGAGTTTGAAGGATTTGACCCTAATCAACAGCAAGAGCAAGGCAAGTGTCCTTGAAGCATATTGATCCTGTTTTTTAAATAAATGTTTTGTTTGCAAAACTGCATGCTTGTGTCAAACTGATGGGTAATCCTATGGTAGGAAGTTTACTAGTTTTGTTTGACCACCCTTGTCACCTGGAATTTATGGTAGAGAGTCGGGAAGGGTTTTTACCTTTTTGCTTCGCTTAATCAACTGGGATGGAAAACAACTATATCACTCAATTTAATTATGCATGGATGAGATTATGGTTAACATGAACTGGTTAAACATGGTATGGTAATGGATGATCTAAGCAAGCCTGGTACGTGGATGGGTTGGATGTTATGGTGGTTTGCTTGCCTTAGATCTAAGGACCGGTTCATGCGAGAATAAGCCAGGACTACAGTGCCACCACGAGGCCAAGTATTGGTGTGGCGTAGCTGATTAATTAGGGCTTTGCTAGTGCTGTTTGGACCATTGTGGATGCTCGGGGAAGGGGTAGTCGGATTGGGTTTGTTGAGGATTGGTGGGACTACCCTGAGATCCGAATGGCTCAAGAGGGGGCCCTTGGTTGAAGATGTGCTCTGCGGGAGACATCGCCACCGGTGAAACCTCAGTGGGGTCTAAATAGGCTAGTAATCCCTTTGTAAAGGCTATTTTGTGATCTCTTGGCCACACACCGATGGAAGTGTGAGACAGCATAATAGAGGTTTTAGTCATCGAAAGGTGATGAAATCACGAACACGTGGGTAAAGAGGTACAAACTCTGCAGAGTTAATTAAAACTATCATGATAGCCGTGCTCCCAGTTATGAGCGCCTGGACAACTTCCATGATTAGAGGGAAATTGGGATATGGTTATGGTTGATATTATGGTTATGGTTTGGCAATGGTTATGGATGGTTATGGATTAATCTCTGGTAATGAATATGGTTATTGGCAATGGTGAAATCTGGACTTATTGATGATGGTAATGAATTCAGTTTGGTATTATGGTATTACTCGTGATTATGTTGGGATTACTTCACATATTTATACTATGTTGCTTTTCAAACGTTTTAATGTACTTTTCAGCACTTTACCATTATTATTGTCGACATTTGAATAAGCCACATGTCATACTTTCCACACTTGCTGAGTACGACATGTACTCACTCTTGCAATCCCCCACCCCAACAGTTGCAGGTCAGGACTGGGATTTTGATGGCGATAATGCGGAGTTCTAGGCCGTGTCTACCATCAGCTTTGTCTGTGGTGTTGATTGGAGCTGCGCGTATATATACCCTGTCGCTTATGCTGCATAGTTGCTTTAGTTGCTTAATTAGTTTATTTCCGCTGCATTAGTCGAACTTGTCATTAATATTCATTAGAGCTTGTATTCGAGGATGATATGGTTTGTGTAATAAATCTGATAATTAATCTTGTTCTGTAGTAATTTTCTGTATACTCGTTTGTGATTGCACTCGTATATGTGTGATGAACATCCTGGGCACACATATGCGTTAGCTTGGTTCAGTTTTTGGAACCGGGCGTCACATTTCTTTTCAAAATTAATCGTCATTTTACCCTTCTATTGGATGGTATTACTAGCAGAACTTTTTATGATTTAAAAATAATAAAAATGAATGGATGATGTAAGTGCAAGGGAAAAGATGAAACTGTCCTAGCTTTCATACTTAGACTGGTCGCACTTGTGTATCATTTATATGGACCCTGTATACCACTTTTTACAGTTATACTTTTGAAAGATTCTCAGCTTTACAGTTTCGTTATCCGCACTTGTTCAGCTCAAAATCAAATCTCTATATCAATTACCATCTATTTTATATTATTTCAAACAAGTACCTCTTGTTTTTATTTTATCAAACAAACATTTATATTATGATGTACCATGCTTGTAATTTACATAAACTCACTAAATTCATTTTTTATTTTATTTCTTCTGATCTCTATTATTCCTTCTTCCCCCTTCTTTTCTATATTTTCCTCTATTTTTCTCTCTTTTTTCTCCCTGATTTCTCTCAGGACCTCCATCCAAAACCTTCCCGACATATATTTCTCATCCGTTGCCCACGCGATCTCTCTCCCTTTTTTTTGCCCACACCCGTTCCAGAACCTTCAGGCATATATATTTCTCCCGACTCTTCTATCATACCAAATGACCGCTGCTCTCCTCGTCTTCTCTCAGAGAACCAGCGGATCTCGGCCTCCTCCTCCTGCCTCCGGGACCTCATGGAGCGCGCCGCCGACAAGTTCGACTTCGTGCAGTCCGGCGGCCTCTGCATGTCCTGCGTTGAGGAGAACCTCGTGCGACGCAGCGACTCGCCGTCCCTCGCACCCGCAGCCCGTCACCGCACCTCGTCCTACCTCCTGTCAGCCCGCCAGCTTTCGTCTCCACGTTCGTCGTGAGGGCCGTCGCGCTCATCGCCGCCCTCTTCACCGTCGAGTCGCTGTGTGTTGGTTCCGTCCGTCAGTTGACTAGTGCTCGAGACACTTTCAGACCCGCACGCGGACCAAAGATTTGCTTCGCTCTCCTTTGTAGCGAGTCCACAGGAGACCTCCAACTTTGAAGGGCTATTGTGGCACCCGCTTGCATAGCGGCTCCTGGTGCGGGGCATTTCATCGCCTCGGCCGTTGTATTTGACGTGGTGGCCCCTTTAGAGGTCGCAGTGCGAATGGTCTTAGCTTGCTTATAGCTGTGACCCAGGGCTTGGTAAGGGAGTTTAGTCCATGGGTCTTTCAAAAAAAATTCCAGGCCAATAAACAGTATGAATTCAAACCACCAACCACTTTCGGTTGGATTCTTAGCTAATCTACTACTCCCTCCTTCTAATTCACAGTTTATTTTTGGAGTTGGTCAAAGTCAAACTAATTTAATTTTATCCCAATTTATATAAAAATATCAGCATCTACCATACAAAATAATTATGCTATAAAAATATAACCTTAGTGAATCTAATGATACTAAGATGATGTCATGAAAATTAACACTCTTTCTATAAATTTAATCAAAGTTAGATTAATTTGACTTTAACCAATTTTAAACATAAATTTTGAATCGAACAGAGGAAGTGCAAATTTGTTGACATGTTGCCAGGCCGAATGTGACCTCTCTTCCTCTCTGTCTCTCTCTTTGCCATGAAAACTACCCAGTCACAACCCTAGCTGACATGGCTCCAATTAAGGTAGGCAGACGGCATAGTACCAGAGCATGTAGGCATGAGCTGCAGTGGAGAGAGAGCACGTGAAAGGATCTTGATGTCTTCTAGAGGAGCTAAATAGGCCTTTTTTAAAAAAAACTATACACAAAGGCAGCACAAATTATAGACATGGCCAAAATCGGAACTTCCAACACTACGTAAGAAACCTAAATAGGAGACAAAGATGGGTGACGTGTTTAAAGGCGTCTGTCTCTGATAAGGTTAAGAGATATGAGTCCGCTTCAACGAGGATCTGACGTGGCTCGGCTGAAGATACAAGTAGACGTGTTACTATACAGCCTGTCTCAGTTAAGTAGGTATTCGAGATGTGCCACCTCCAACAAAGCGCGTCTTCTATTTGCAAAAGAAATGAGACGAACTTTACAAAAAACACATCTCTTTTATCTTCGGTTACAGACAGACATGAACACATCGCTGAACGATGAATATTCATTCATTCACAGTTGAACACACAAGATAATATTCATAACACAGATGAACATAGATGTCGAAGTGTTTTTCTGGCAATTCTCCCGATACTATCGTTGGTAGTTCAAAGAGTTTGTAGTTCGGTATTGGGTGCCCAGAGATTTCAAAGAATATGGCAAATGCACAAGGATTTACGTAGTTCGGGCCGCCTGAGCGTAATACCCTACTCCACGATGTGTAGCTGTTGTATTGAGCGTCTAGGAATGTCTGAGTGTGTCCCAGAGCGTCCCCCCCGTGTATCATCGACCAGTCCTTTTATAGTACAAGGACTGGTCGTTACACAGTTAGCCTTGCCCAATAAGTGGCCCTGGCAGTTACTAATGTTTAATACATAATCAATGAGTTTATTTACCATTAATAGAGTGGTAACGGGCCTAGACAATGCCGTTACTGGTATTAAGGGCCCTCCGATCGTGTGTCATTAATACGATATTAATGACATTTAACTGGGTCTTGAAGTCTTTGATTAACCCTTGAAGGTCCGAGCCGTTGGGGGTCCTCCAGTCGGCTTGTTGAAGTTGAAGGTCCGGTGGTTGGACACGTGGCAGCTTCGGAGTTTACCGTATGGGACGGGTAGGTCCGGTGCTGTTGTACACGTGCCAGGACCAGATCTTTCCTCTATCGGGGGTTAGGTCCAGAGCGCCGCACAGGTATCCTACCCGGAGCTTTCCCATGTGTGGGATTTAGCACCAGTTATAGCATACACGTGGCGGTACCGGAGCTAACCATAGATGGGAGGCATGTCTAGTCCCGTATGACATGTGGGACCTTCGCAGGTCTTCAACTCAGACAGGTGAAATCCCTTTGGTCTTTTTGTAGTCCCAAGGAGTATACGGTACGCAGGGTACCGACAGTGGCCCCTGGGCCCACCTCCGGGAGAGACCTTTTAGAAGGAGTCGTTTTGCTGGAGGTGGGTCCATCCTTCGATTTTTGTGTCGTGTCTTCAATGATCTTCAGATGTGCCATTGGCAGTAGTTCGTAGTTAAACCACCGTCGCGTGGCATATCCTGGATGCGGCAGGTGAGATCTTAGCGTGCGGATCTCAAGCAATTGAAGGTCGCTAGTTCCCGTTACGAAAATCGTATCAGTTCCACGCGCCTTGTCAGGCCGCTGCCTTCGGGTTTCCCGGCCTTCATGATGACAACCGTTCGCCTGGGTAAGGACCTCGACTTGATCGTCGGGGTGGCCCCGGGCCCCCTTGTCATTGGCAGGGTGAAGTTTTTAACTTGTAACGTCGGCTCCTCTGCGGTTTCCATCCAAGCATTGTGAGGGCTTACTTAAGAAGGACAGCATGCACCGTTTAGGGGTTCTTTACGCCTTCATTCGATCTTGCGCTCAAACCTTCCAAACTTTCGCTTGCTTTTTGTCTCTAGCCCCGCTTGTGCTGCGATGGAGTTGGGTCTCTGTGAGAGCCGCCTCAAGACCGACGGCAACTTGAAGAAGGTCCGGGCCCTCATGGGGTGGTCCAGTACCTTCTTCGATCACCAGGTTCGCGCCGGCAAGCTTCTGTTCGAGAAGGAGCACGCCGGCGAAATGGTGTACTTCTCCGTGCACGCAATGGTGGGACTGATCCCACCCTTTTCTTCTTTTCTCTTGATGCTTCTAGACTTCTATGGTATGCAGCTGTACCACCTCGGCCCCCACTCCATTCTTTTGGTGTCGATCTTTGTTCACTTCTGCGATATGTGGGTGGGTATTCCTCCTCGCGTCGAGCTCTTCCGCACCTTCTTCACCATCCACACTACCGACAAGAGTGACAAGTACCTTGGCTTCTATTACTTTGTGAAGCGCAAGGAGTGCCCGCACAAGTACTTACGGTTGTTCCCTTCTGGCAAGTGGGACGACTGGAAGAAGGATTGGATCGTCATCAGGGCAGAGGAGCATGAGAGGCTGGAGTTGCCCGTAGGCCTCCCCAACGTCGACACTGAAGCTTGGAGTGAAGTTCTGGTGTTCTCAGACGCCTTCAACCCTGCTCTGACCAGGATCCGCCAGTGCGTGGAAGGAGGGGTGACTCCTCAGGCGGTATTTTGCAACTTCCTGGCCAACAGGTGGGCTCCACTGAAGAAGAGGGAGAAGCTTGCTTGGGCCCTCAACAGCGTGATGGACGATGACCGGATCAAAACCGGTTTGAAGTCCAACCTGGAATGCACAACCTTGGAGCTTCACCTCAAGAAGTTCCAGCACGGCATCGACGTCGAGGGTGACTATTTGTCTCCGCCGGCGGCTTTCCTCCCTCTGAAGATGGAGGCAGAGTTCAGCAGGGAGCTCCGACGTAAGATGTCAGTGCTTGATAGCCTTGGTGTTGTCGAGAGGCGTTCAACCACCGGGCTGGTGATCCCCGTGGCCTCCGAGGGTGGTCCCCCCTCTGTCTCGGAGCAGAGAGTTGAAGTCTCGGGCAAGGGAAAAGAGTTGGCCGAGCCCTCGAGCCGGAAAAGGAAGCTGAAGCATTCTAACGGGAGGTTCGTCAGGCCTGCTCCTTCCCCAGCGGCTCCTTCTCCCCGGAGGGGGAGGTCTTTAACAGCGGCATCCACTCTAGCATCGGCATCTCCCCGGGGTGCTAGTTCCGGTCGAGTGGCTACAGTATCAGGACCGACTGAAGGCTCTGGGTCCGGAAGTTCTTCCCGATCGAGGGGGACCTCGACCAAAGCAGTGCTGACGGCTGCGGCAACTTCCGGGGAACCCTCCGGAACACATATGCCAGTGGCGCCTGGATCCAGTCCTGAGCGTCCGGAGAAGAGGTTCCGTGCTAACTAGTGCGGAAACCTTCTGAGGTAATTTTTGTTTTTTTACCTCAGTTAGTTGTTTTGTGTTGTAACTGTGTTTTAAGTTTCTTCATCTGTAGTGTCCCCAAGAAAAGGACTGAAGCTCCGGCTCCTGTGACAGCAACTAATGCTGTGGAGACGGAAGCTCCGGCTCCAATTCTAGTGCCGCCCCAAGGGGTGGCTGAGGCTGCGACAGTTCTGGCACCGGCTGTCGTGGTATTAGACCTTGACTCTTCCCTAGAGGCTCCCGTGGTAGCGCCGGACCACGGGAGTGGAGATGCTTCAGCAGCACCTGCCCCGGAGGTTGGAGCTCCGGGCTTGGACGCTGAAATGGTGGACGCTCTGGCTTCAGAACCGGAGATGTCAGTGACTTCGGCCCTAGAGCCGGATGTCGTTGAAACCCCGGCAGTGGAGCCGGTGTTTATGCTGCCCTAGTGGTAGAGCCGGTGGTTGATAAAGCTCCGACACCTGAGCCGGTTATCAAAGAAGTTCCAGCGGTAGAGCCGGTTGCTTCAGAAGTTCCAACGGTGGAGCCGATCGTCAGAGAGGTTCTGGCACCTGAACCAATCACTGCAGAGGTGCCGGCGCCCAATCCTATGATGGTCGAAGCGTCAGCGCGTGGGCCAGTGATGGAGGAGGAACCATCTCGGAGCCGGAAGCAGTTTCAGCTCTGACCGAACCTTCAACACCTGCACCGGAGGTGATGGTCCCGGAGGTACTCGCGCTCGAACCAGGGTGCCAAGATGAAGCTGCTGGCCTCCCGTCTGAGGGGCCAGTTGTTGACGACCTGGCAGCGGAACCTTCAGAACCAATTCCGAAGGTTGATACTTCTGTAGTAGGACCTTCCTCGATGGCGGTCGAGGCTATTCCGGAGGACGGCCCTAGTGCCGTGGAAGCTTAGGGGACCGCTCTTGTAGAGTGGGACCCAATTTTTGTCATAGAGAACCCAGTGGAACCGGAGGAGATGACCCCGGCAGGTCCAGACCTGATCCCTCTGTCGTTGTCTATTGACAACGCCTGCTCCAGTCTTCGCCAGGTTCAGCTGGCTTTTTACCACGACAGCAAGGCTCTCGAGGAGGAGCGTCAAACTCTTAGGAGGTGGCGCAACCGGCTCCACTTCGAGACCAAGCTGGTGCAGTCGAGGCTGGCTGAAGACAAGGAGTGGGTGAGGAAGGACAAGATCTGCCTGGAGTACTGGGGTAAGCTGCTGGATGAGAGGGAAAGCATGACGCGATCCATTGACAACCAGTCCCGGTCCATTTACGAACAGGCCAAAGCTTCTAATAGCGCAACAGATGATCGCCAAGAGAGGCTCGACGCCATCCACACCAGTCTCGTCAAGCGCTGGGAGGCTCTTGAGGTGCGGGAGAGAAAGCTCAAGGATGAAGAGCAAAAACTCATGGAGCTGCGAGACGACATCATGAAGAGAGAAGAAGAGCTTACTCAGAGGCTAACTCTGGGTGACAAGAGTCTCGAGAAGCACACCAATAAATTGGATGAGCACTGCGAGAGAGAGAGGAGAAGAAAGCCTGGCAGCGAGGACAGGAACTCCATAGGAGGGAAACTGACGTTGCTGCCAGGGAGAAGAAGGTGCGGGGCCGAGAGAAGGACCTGGTTAACCGCCAGAACGAGATCCACATCCGGGAGGAAGTGCTCAGTAAACTCGAAAGGCAGGTTGATGAAAAGATTCAACAGAACGCCAAAGATGTGGAGCGTCGTGCTTGGGAGAACTCGAAGCTTGCGGCGGCCAAAATATCCTTCGAGGAGATGCGAAGCAGCATGGTTGCAGAGTCCCAACAAGTTTGGGACTTCCTGGGCAAACCCAACGACGCGCTGACGCCAATGGGTTTCAGTCACGTGCGTCCGGATGATTCGGAACTGGAGCTGGACCAGGCGTTGCAGGCGCTGAGTTCGGCAGGCAACAAGCTCACCAAGATGGGTGATGTCATTGCGGACCAGCTGGAAACTGAGGGACAATCCCTGGCCAAGAGCGTCGCAGAATTTATTCTGTTGTGCTACACAAACCGGGACCCCTAATTCCCCCTGGACCAGTGCTCCAAGGCCCCATCGTCGGAGAGGGAGAAGCTGTCAAGACCAGCGTTTCTGAGGTTGCCCAAAGGGTCGCCTCATTCTTCCATAGGGTCTAGGACCATTTATTTGTAGCTCCCGCTTGTATTCTCCCTTCTTCTTCTCCAATTTTGTAATCTCTTGTCTGCAGATGAATGAAATCCAAGTTTTTTATAAATTTCATTTTTTGACTTCAACACTTTTGTCTCACTTGGCCCCCTGGTAGATGTACACAATTTGATTGTGAACATGTACCAAGAGGATGTAACTGTTGTTGAAGACTTGCGTGCTTCAGACTTGTAGAGCGTAGGCCCGAAGTCTTCAGTAGTCACTACAAGAAATGCGCAAAGAAGTGTCGGCCTTATGGCTGTCGGTAAGACACTGTAGCCGACGACCTTACTTTAAACTCGTCGGCCTGCCGACGACCTTATCCGACGACACCAGCTCGACGTTCTTAAGGAATTAAAGTCGTCGGGACTGACGGCTTTAGAGCATTAAAGTCGTCGGGCAGCCCACCCCGACGCCTTTACTCTGTAGGCCCTATATGGCCGTCGGTGGAGCCAGGCCGACGGTCATAACTCCTTAAGGCCGTCGGCCCAATAACCCCGACAACTGTAACTCATTTAAAGCCGTCAGCACCGACAGCCTTAATTGTGACACGTAGGCGCCACCGTGGCCTTACGGCCGTCGGTTACGTCGCCACACCGACGTTTTAAGGCACTTATGACCGACTGCTTTTTTTTTTTAAATTCCCGGCTGCTTTCTCTCCCTCCCCGGGTGGGAAGCCTCCGGTTCTTCATACAGCACATGTGTACAACACATATATCACAACATATATATATATATATATATATATATATATATATATATATATATATATATATATCAGATTTTGCACATCCATATAGTCCACAATTTATATACAGCCTATATAATCCATAATTCCACACAATGCAACAAATATATCACATTCTTCACATAGTCATACAACTAACTTAAAGTATCAACAAGTTCAAGAGAAGACGCATCGCAAACACAACCAATGTGAAGTTTACTCCGCTTGCATATCATTGTTGGAACCTCCACCACTTGCACCTCCGACTTTGAAATTGAGGAAATCATCGCAACGATGAGCGGAACCCTACGAGAAACAAATAAAAATTAACTTTGCATTAATAGTTACAATTCATGTGTCTCAATCTTTCTAAAATTCACAAAATGCCCAACTCACATGTGTAATTAACTTAAAGGTATTAGCAACTATGTCATTAAATAAATCGCTAAGTATTGTTAAATTTAATCTACGCTATCATTAGAGGTAATGATTTAATAATCATACCGCTGTGCCGCCCGGAGGTGTTGATGGTTGACTATGCTCCGAAGCAAAGGGCAACGATGGGAGAACACCTGGATAAGGCTACAATCCAGGGGCCAACATTGAAATGAATCCCTGTTGTGGAGGATAGGCTTGACCACTCTGGGAACCCTGAGACAAATATGATTAGTATTTTGTACAATCAGTCGAATTAATAAGAAATACGGTTATACCTGTGAAGAAGAGCCAACTTGTTGTCCGGGCTGCATTGCACGAGGCATACCGAACTGCGATCCAAAGCCACCTTGAGGGAAGAACTGCATAATGTAAGAATATCAGTTACTGACTTTAAAACAAATATGGTAACAAGTATAGCAACTTAAGTAAAGCAGTAATTTACCTGCGATATCATCTCGAACTGAGGCTTAGCAGGGTGGGGCGCGCTCTAAAGCCATCGGCTCTTTTGTCCGGGCCGACGGCCTTAGAGATAGGCGGGAAATCAGTTTTTTCGCGCAGCGGGGCCTGCACTAAGGCCTTCGGCCACGTGGCATTAAGCCGACGCCCATAATTAATGTCGTCGGCCTCCCGACGGCCTTATTTAAAGCCGTCGGCCTTCATTGCCTGGCCGATGGCCATAAACTTATAACTGTCGGCTTATCTAAACCGATGAATATAAATGGATTTAAAACGTCGGGGCCGATGATTATTGTTTGGCCCACACTTCTTTGCCCGATTCTTGTAGTGAGTGAAGGCTCCCTGAGGTTGTCGGAGCTTAAGGGCTCCGACTTTGACCATCATTGGAGCTTGGTAGCTCCAGCCGTGGTCTCCATCAACACGTAGTGTCGACAATTAGTCCTCTGGAGTCTTCCCACCATCTTTTGTTCATTTTGAAAACTAGCCCCATGGTTTTACCGGAGCTAAGTAGCACCAGCGATGCTTGCTATCGATGTTTAAAACATCGACTACAAGCCTTCTAGGGAATGTCAGAGCTTTAGTAGCTCCGGCTGAATTCACCATCATCATGAGATCTTTATTTTTCCTGCACACTAAAGTCAAGAAAAATAGTAAAATTCGTTTTCTATCTATAACTCAGTTGTGACTTACTATTCTCGTAAGAAATTTTTAGGTCAAGCGTAATTCTTCGTACAACCAAGTGCACTGAGTTGTTTTCTCTAGGTCCAAATGTTTTCAAGACCCAGCTTACTTCGGCCTGCCGGAGTGTAGGTAGAGTGATGTACTTATGGTCCAGGACCAGGCTAAGTCGATAGCACACTCCGAACCTAGATTGGTTGGCGGCATTCAGGCGAGTGAGCCATTCAACAACGTGAAAACACGAAGGAATTAACAATGCGACTCGAGTTTTACATGAATTAGTCGATCTAAAAAATTCTTGAGAATCGCACAACTTTGTTATAGACAAGGAAGAGAAAAATAAAAAATATTGAGCTTGTACAAATTAAATGCATGTGGAGTCTGTTTTCACACAAAGATGTCTTTCATTATAGGTCCGAGGTACAGGGGAAACAAGTACAACCTTAGGGTACGGAACCAGGCTAAGTGTGTTTTGTTTCTTGTTTGACCCAAGGTAGCTAGCTACACTTTTAGTTCTGAGACTGTGACAAGTGTTGCCTGAACTCTACGGACCTTCCAGGGAAGGTCCGGCTGTTCTCCCGGAGGAGCTACCCAACTCTGTACAATGGCTCTATAACATACATCATGTGTGACTACAGACTCACCTCCGTGATATTAAGCGTAAAACTTATGGAGGTGCTCAATGTTCCAAGGATTAGGGAGAGGTGTCCTATCCTCGGTTGCCAAGCGAACGCATCCGGGATGGGATACTTTAATCACTCGGAAGGGTCCTTCCCAGCTGGGGGAGAGTTTGTTTAACCCTTCTCTGGACTGTATTCTCTGTAGCACCAGATCGCCTTCATTTAGCTGTCAGTTGTGAACATGCCTTTGGTGATAGCGTTGGAGAGCTTGGCGGTATCGGGCATTCCGAACAGCTGCTCAACACCTTCCCTCTTCAAGGAGGTCAAGGTCTTCGCGCCGGAGCTGGTCCTGCGCGGCATCGTCGAAGGTGCGGACCCGGAGCGTCCCCAGGGTGATTTCTAGAGGAAGGACTGCTTCAGCTCCATACACCAGGAAGAAGGGTGTCTCTGCAGTCGACCAGTTTGGAGTTGTTTTGTTGGCCCATAGAGTGGGCGGAAGCTCTTCGATCCAGTTGGCTCCATGTTTTTTCAGGCACTCATATGAGGGCGTCTTAAGTCCTTTTAGGATTTCGGCATTGGCTCTCTCGGCTTGGCCATTGCTTGCCAGGTGAGCTACGGAAGCGTATTCTACTTGAATGTCGAGATCTTCACAATATCCTTGGAATGCAAAGCTTGTAAATTGGGTCCCATTATTGGTTATGATTTTGTTTGGAACTCCAAATCTGCATACGATGGACTATAAGAAGTTGATGGCAGATTGCTTGTTTATTGTCACAACTAGAGTTGCTTCCGGCCATTTGGTGAATTTGTCAATGGTGACGTATAGGTACTTGTAACCTCCGACGGCTCTTGGGAAAGGTCCCAAGATATCCATCCCCCACACAGTGAAAAGGCCATGTAGGAGGTATCATTTGTAGAGGCTGGGCCATTGTGTGAATTTGTTTTGCTTGATACTGGCATGCTTCACATTTCTTCACCAGCTCAATTGCATCCTGGAGCGCTGTAGGCCAGTAAAAGCCATGCCGAAAGGCTTTACCGACCAGTGTGCGGGAAGACGCGTGGTTCCCACACTCGCCTCCATGGATTTATGCGAGGAGCTTCCAGCCTTCTTCCCTTGTGATGCACCGCATTAGGACGCCGTTAGCACCGCGCCGGTAGAGATCCCCTTCTACCAACATGTATCTTTTAGCCAATATGACTATCCAGTCAGTGAATACATCATCATCAAGAAGGAAATTGTCTTTCATGTAGCTCCGGATCTCTGAGATCCATGCATCGGAGCTAGCTTGAGCATTTGAGTCTTGCGTGCTGGGTTGCTCAGAGCTTTCAGCAGCACCTACGACCCTTGATGGCTGCCATGGTAATAGGGCCATCGGGACCGCCAGCTTCGGGATGCTGGTCTCGCCCCCTTCGCTCAGCTCGGTAGGCTGAGATTTCGGTTTAGAAATCCTCCGGACGAAGGTTACATCGGGAGCCAGAGCTTCGGTTGACGCTTTCGTCGAGAGTTCGTTAGCTTCAGCGTTATGGAGATGCTGTACATGGTGGAGGTCCAGGACTTCGAAGTCCTTCTGAAGCCTCTGGACTTCAAGGAGATAAGCAGGTAGTTGGGGATTGTTGCAGGAGTATTCACCCTTCACCTGTTTAATGATGAGCTGCAAGTCTGCCTTGACCAACAGCTGCTTGACACCATATGATAGTGCCACCTTTAGTCTGTAAATGAGTGATTCATACTCCGCCATGTTGTTGGTCGCCTTGAAGTCAAGGTGCACCATGTATTTAACCTTATCCACGGTCGGAGCGAGGAGAAGGACTCCAGCTCTGGTCCCCTGCTTCTGCATGGAGCCGTCGAAGTAGAGAGTCCAGTGAGGCTCGGTAAAGACCGGGGCCTTGAGTTCCGGCTTCTGCTCACTAGGGCCCCCCAGGGTTTGACGGAGAGAGTGTCCATTCCGCCACAAAGTCCGCCAATGCTTGACTTTTGATTGCTTGTCTTCAGACGAATTCAAGGTCAAACTAGGCCAATTTCACTGCCCACTTTGCAATGTTCCCAGTGGAGTTGGGATTATGCAAAATCGCTCGCAGTGGATATGAAGTCACCATTGAAATCTTGTGAGCTTGGAAATAGTGTTGGAGCTTCCTAGAAGCAATAAGAACTGCATATAGCAGTTTATGTACTTCCAGGTACCGAATTTTGGCAATGTGGAGTACTTCACTGATGAATTACACTTGGTGTTGGACTGTCCGGACTCTCCTGGAGGGGCCCGAAGCTTCCTCCTCATCGACCTGGACCCTCAAGGTGGGTTCCGGACCTTCTTCAGGGATCATCGGGTCCTTGTTGGAGGAACCTGAAGCTTCTTTAGGAGTGACCTGGACCCTCCCAGGGGGGTCCGACTCTTCTTGCTCAACAAGAGTAATTCCTTGTTGACTCGATTCTGGGGGCTGGGACCCAAACTCGCCTTTAGGAACCTCTTGACTCTCCCGGAGGGGTCTAGATTCCTAAGCTTGTAGCGGTTCCGGTCTGTCCGCAACCAGGACCATGCTGACAACCTCGTCAGTTACCGAAATGTAAAGCAGTAAAGGCTCACCAGGGTTCGGAGCTACCAAGGTTGGTAGAGTGGTGAGGAGCTGCTTCAGCTCCTGGAATGCCTTTTCTGCTTCTTCAAACCATTGGAATGGTCCGGACTTCCTCAATAGCTTGAAGAAGGGTAGTGCCCGTTCTTCCAGTCTTGAGATGAACCAGCTGAGGGCAGCTAGGCATCCAGTCAGCTTCTGGACGTTGTTAATGCGGGTTGGTGGCCGCATATCTTCAGTGGCTTTAATCTTTGCCGAATCTTCCTCTAAGCCTCAGTGGTTTACCAGGAAACCAAGAAGCTTTCCGGAGCTAACCCCGAAGACACACTTGTCCGGGTTTAGCTTCGTGCGAGTGACTCGCAACTTGTCGAAGACAGGTTGCAAGGTGTCAAGAAGTGACTCCTTGTCCTTAATCTTGACGATGATGTCATCGACATACACTTCCACTATGTCTCTGATGAGCTCTCCAAAGGTTTTGTACATAACACGTACAAATGTTGAAGCTGCATTCTTGAGACCAAATGGCATGGTAGTATAACAATACAATCCATCTACTGTGATAAAAGAAGTATGCTCTTCATCTTCCCTAGACATCCTGATTTGATGGTACCAAGAATATGCGTCTAGGAAACATAGTAATTCACACCCGGAGGTGGAATCCACTATCTGATCTATTCTAGGTGGTGGGAATGGATCTTTTGGACATGCCTTATTCAGTGTTGTGTAGTCGATACACATCCAAAGCTTCCCTTCGGCCTTGGGTACAACGACTGAGTTTGCCAGCCATTTTGGTTGGAGGACTTCTCGGATGAATCCAGCTTCGAGCAACTTCTTCACTTCTTGTCGTATGAAGTTCTGTCGCTCTACCGATTGCTTCCGAGGCTTCTGGTGTACAGGCCGAGCGTCGGGGTAGATCTTCAGATTATGCTTGATCACTTCCCTAGGGATCCCAGGCATTTGTGACGGTTGCCAGGCAAACAAGTCAACATTAGCCCGGAGGAAAGTGATGAGCGCGAGTTCCTATTTTTCATTCAGACCTCCCGATATACGAGTGGTCTGAGTGGCGTTGGAACCGATTTGGACGACTTTGACGGGAATGTCGGTGTCGCCACTTGGTTGCACATGAGGTGCGGAGGTTTAGCCTCGATGATGAATGCTCGGGGGTTTTGGAGCTTGCTGCTACCTGGACTCTTCCTCTTGCGTTCTAGCAAGCGCGTGAAGTTCTTCCAATGCAGTCACTCCGGCAGTGCGGTCTCCACAGATACAGAGAACACCAGGTGGTGTTGGAATTTTCAACACCAAGTTGCCATAATGAGTAGCAGCCATGAACTTGTACAAGGCTGGCCTACCCAGAATGGCGTTGAAGGGTAAGTTGATCTGAGCAAAGTCAAAGACCAACTTCTTAGTGCGGTAATTCTCCCGAGTCCTGAAGGTCAAGAGAAGAGTAATGGCACCAAGCGGGGTTATGGCCCCCGGACCTACTGCAGAGAAAGGTCGGGAGGGGCGAAGATCTGAAGGTCGGAGGTGAAGCTTGACGAAAGCTTCAAAGCTTATGAGGTTCAGCCCCAAACCTCCGTCCACCATTACATGGTGGAGTTGAATATTGTTGATGGTCGGAGATACCATCAAGGGGAGTTGACCAGCTCCGATCATATTCCGAGGGCAGTCTGACGCATCAAAAGTTATGGCAGTATCCATCCACTTTCGGTGCGGCTCCGCCCTAGCGGTGGGAGCCACCGAAGCCATGTCCCGCCGCATGGTATTGAGGACATGGCGGGAGGTGATGTCCCACGAACCACCAAAAATGGTGTTCATGGTTTTCCGACGTTCATTGTCAGAGACGTTGGAATCGTCGTCGACAGAAGTGAAAACAGCTTTCAAGACCTTTTTAGGGTCCTGAAAGCCTAATTCTTCTTCAGCCGGAGCTTCGTCGACTTTCTGTTTTCCTTCCCTTTGCTGGAAAGGAACTCCTTCCCGGCGCTTGTTGTAGCGCTCGACAAGGTTCTGGACCTCTCGACAGTCTTCCAAGTTGTGGTTGTTCGACTTGTGAATAGGACACCACATTTTGGAGTTGCTGCCATCTTCAAATGAAGGTCGAGGTCGTTTCTCGGGGTGTGGCCCCCGACCACCCGGAGCTGCAGCAGCTGCAGTAGTAGGTGTGCCAGCCGACAAATTTTTCTTGCCGTTGGAATTTTTCTTCTTTTTGCCACTCCCGGAGGTAGTGGCTTCACCCTTGTAGGATTTTTTGTTATCCTCTAGAGGTGGTTTGGAGTGCATTTCACGGCCCTCCGTAGCTTTAGCACACTTGTCTGCCAAGCTGAAGAGCTCTGTGACGCTGGTGATCTCCTTGATCGCCAGTTTCTCTAGCATCTTCTTGTCTCGTACGCCCTGTCTAAATGCCACAATAACAAAGGCGCTAGAGATAGAAGGAATAGTATTTCGTACCTGGGAGAACCTCTGGATGAGGGAACGTAAGGATTCTCCCCCCTTCTGCGTGGCAGCAAAAAGGTCCAGTTCGGTGTCTGGTCGGGTGTATGAACTCCCAAAATTGGCGGTGAACTGTTGGCACAATTCCACCCAACTATTGATGGAGTTGGGCGGGAGGCTCATGAACCAGGACCTGGCGGTCCCAGTTAAAGCCACGGGGAAGTAGTTGGCCATTACGTCCTCGTTACCTCCGGCTGCAAGGATTGCAGTGGAGTAAATCTGGAGAAACTCAACGGGATTAACAATCCCATCAAATTTCTCTGGAAGGTGAGGCCGGAACTTTTGTGGCCATCTGACCATGCGCAAGTGCATGGCCAGGGCAGAATAGCCTCCTCCTATTCCCTCAGGAACAGGACTGTCTCGAGCCTCTCGCCTTTCGTGAGCATGCTCGATATTGACGCAGTCGTCCTGCTGACGATAACAGCGATCAAGCTCTGCCTGGAGGTCATGAGTTGAAAGCCTGATTACTGTACAGGTGCGTCGCGCCCCGGCAAGTAGCGATGTCGCTTGTTGGGACGCAACACGCCTCCTATTCTGGGAAACGTGCGAACCAAGTCTACTCGACAAAGTCCGATGCTGCGATGGGGCCCGCCCCGAGGGGGGAGGACCTTGGTTGCTGATGTGATCGGCTGCTGCTGCAACCGAATGTTCCACATAAGCCCTCCACTGCTCCATTGCACCCTGGTATGCACCCGGAGGTGGTGGGCATTGGAGGAGAGCACGTGCTGCATGGAGCGCGTGTTCAGGATTGTTGTTATTTGCTGACACCATGACCGACGCAGATGCCCTGTCCCGTTGTCCAGCTTGATTTGCTAGTGCAGATGGTGGCGTCGGAGGCATGACTCCTGCTGGAGCCGTGGCACCTGCCGGTTGTTGCATGTTGAAGGGATTGCCTCTAGCAGGTTGCGCAGCGAGGTTGCCGTCAAATGATCCAGCAGTTGAGTTCACCATTCTTGAAATCCCGAGCTATCCCCCTAACTGGTGCGCCAACTGTCAGAGTGTTCTTCCGGCAATTCTCCCGATACTACCATTGGTAGCTCAAGGAGTTTGTAGTTCGGTATTGGGTGTGCAGAGATTTCAAAGGATATGGAAAATGACACACGGATTTATGTGGTTCGGGCCGCTTGAGTGTAATACCCTACTCCACGGTGTGTGTAGCTGTTGTATTGAGCGTCTAGGAATGTCTGAGTGTGTCCCAGAGCGTCCCCCCCCCCTGTGTATCGTCGACCAGTCCTTTTATAGTACAAGGACTGGTCGTTACACAGTTAGCCTGGCCCGACAAGTGGCCCTGGCGGTTACTAATGTTTAATACATAATCAATGAGTTTAATTACCATTAATAGAGTGTAACGGGCCTAGACAATGCCGTTACTGGTATTAAGGGTCCTCCGATCGTGTGTTATTAAGTAGGTATTAATGACACTTACTCGGGTCTTGAAGTCTTTGACTACCCCTTGAAGGTCCGAGCCGTTGGGGGTCCTCCAGTCGGCTTGTTGAAGTTGAAGGTCCGATGGTTGGACACGTCGTAGCTTTGGAGTTTACCGTATGGGATGGGTAGGTCTGGTGCTGTTGTACACGTGTCAGGACCATAACTTTCCTCTATTGGGGGTTAGGTCCGGAGGCGCCGCACAGGTATCTGGCCTGGAGCTTTCCCATGTGTGGGATTTAGCACCGGTTATAGGATACACGTGGCAGTACCGGAGCTAACCATAGATGGGAGGCATCTCCAGTCCCGTAAGATGTGTGGGATCTTCGCAGGTCTTCAACTCAGACAGGTGATGTCCCTTTGGTCTATTTGTAGTCCCAAGGGGTATACGGTATGCAGGGTACCGACAACAGATAACACATTCATTCATTAATAATATATTACAAAACATAAGAAAAAAGTACAGGACACAATAAAAGAAAAAACAACATCAACTAAAAACAACAAAAGAAAACCTAAATCCTACTCCTCCTCCCCCTCCTCCTCCTCTGGCGGCCATCCATCACCGGTGCTATAGGGGTCCTAGCCGGTTGCTCCACCGGTTACTTCGGCTGATCCGGATCTGATGGTGCAACCTCGCGACCGAGGTTCCTCGCCATCGCCGTCACCAGGATATTACGGCCCTCGGCGTCGAGCACCTCGGGCAACGTCTCGATTAGTCTGTAGAACCGGTCGAACAGTCTGTCGAACAGCATCTCGAGCAGCTCGTTGTTGAGCCTCTCGGGGGAGCGGCAACACTATTTATTGCAGAGTGGCTCCCTCAGCGGGCTTGGTGGTGGAACGTTGGCCATGGTGGGTTGTCTGCGTAAAGAAGACGAATGAAGAGAAGAGGAGAGACTGATGGCGGTCTGCGCGGAGACACAAAGTGGAGACGCGCTTAGCAGCGAAGTGCATATCCTGTGCTCGACGTCTCCCTCTCCTCTGCTAAAAGGGAGACACGCTTTTATAAAAAGCTCGTCTCCTATTCCCCACGTCTCCTTTAGCTTCTTGATTTTCTCCATTTTGCTTCGGTTCACTGTTGATATGACGCATCACTAAACTTAGAGCATATTTACTTGATAACTAAATAATTCACTCATCCAGAAAATAATCAAATCCTTCCTTATGATTCTTGAGGAATACGATGAACACACCTCACATTCATTCATTCACACAGTGGAACACACAAGAAAATATTCATTTACAACAGTGGAAAATATAGTTGAACATCGATAAATTTCATTCATTAACACAATATATTACAAAACACAAGAAAAGAGTACAAGAAGACACAAGAAAAAAAAATCAAATAAAAACAACAATGAAAAACTAAATCATCCTCCTCCTCCTCCGGCGGCTACTCCGACGCTGATGCCACAGGAGTCTGGGTCGGCTGCGTCAGTTGCTCCTGCTGCACTGGTGGTGCAATCTCGCAACTAAGGTTCCTCTCCGTCACTGCCACCAGGTTTCTGTAGCCCTCAGTGCCAAGCACCTAGCCCATCATCTCGAACAGAATGTCGAGACGATCGGCCACTCGCGTGAGAGCGTAGAGGTAGTGGTCGATAGCACTCATTCTAGTAAACTCTGGAATGGTACCCAGACCCTAGGAACTCATGGCATGAGGCGTATTGTTGTATGCCTCTTGCACCATAAGGAGGCACTTCTCGGTGTTGAGCCTCTCGATGGAGCTGCAGCACAGTTTCTTGCAAGGTGGCTCCCTCGACGAGCTTGGAGGCGGAATATTGGCCATGGTAATGGTGGGTTGTCGGCGCGAAGGAGACGAAGAAGACGGATGCAAAATGAGCGACCCTCTTGTAGAGAACTGACGGGTGATGGTGCATCTTATATAGGGTCAGTGCGGAGTCGAGATGGAGCGATTAGTTTCCCGTGCATTGATGGAGTGATGGGACACAATGATACCGCCTAGGGAAACGAAAGGTCGCGCACGTCGGTCGCACACGTCTCTATACCACCGTCGCCGAAACTAAGTTTTCTGCAGTCCTCGTGCCACGCGTCTCTCTTTCAACAGTGGAAGACGCGCTTTCATATCTCACGCTTCTTGTTTTAGTCTCCCATGTCTCGCGTTTATCTCGCTCGTCTCTTCGCCTCCGGTGCTCCTATACTAATCGACCAACGCTCCTTTACTAAAGGACCAACTCCAGTGCGACCGTTGCCTCTGTTCGACCAACTCCAGTGCGACCATCGCCTCTGTTCTCCATCGCCATCGTCGTCGTCCTTGTTGTCAGCATCACTATTCATGGCTGGGTTAGATATTGACTTGGCACATAGCCGACTCAAGGAGGAGCGTTTGGCGCGGTGCAATAACCATCCCCATGTATGTACATATGGCACACCAGTCGCATGGTTGTATATATATAGCCCTGCAATGGACTGATGAACTTAACTGTACTTTTGTTTTTCCGTTTTGTTTGTTTTTTGTATTTCCAATTTCTCTGTGTAGGGTTTCTCTGTGAAGCCTGAGTCAGGAGATTTATTGAAGCAGCAGTGCATCATCCTTGGTAAAGAAGGGGTAAGTCATGAAGAACAAGCACAATCATATGAGTATAACCGTCGTCCTCTTATTAATGAATTTCCTTTGTAGACTGATTGGGAAGGTGGTTACTACCCCATGACAATCTCCTTTTCGGATGACTATCTGTTGGTGCCTCTGCAAGATCTATGTGTGCTGAATACATTGGCTTGTAGTGAATACACTTGGCTTTGATGATAAAATTTTTAAATATCACCAAAACACCTTTTTATCAAGGTCCGACTCTAGCTCCAAGCTATAGCAAGGTCCGACCATAGGTCCGACTTGTTTTGGGTAGCTCCGGCTACAATAGATGTTAGGTCCGACTTCTTGGTAAGGTCCGACTAGCTTTGGTTAGCTCCGGTGAGCTTTATCTTTAGCTCCGGCATGTCCTTGATAGCTCCGGCATATACTTGATAGCTCCGGCATGCTTTTGCTAAGCTCCGATGTACTTTGTCTAGCTCCGGTTTTGGGTTGACTAGTTTTGACTAGCGTTTGGTAAGCTCCGGTGCTAGGATCTACTAGTTTTGGTTAGCTCCGGCGCTAGGTCCTGCTATTTTTGTAAGCTCTGGCGGGAGCTTGGTTGTACTAGTTTGGTAAGCTCCGGCGCTAGGTTCTACTAGCTTTTGATAGCTCCGGCTCAAGCTTCGGGTTGCTTTGGCAAGGTCCGGAACTTGACCGCAGTGCCTCTGCTTTTCATTTGCAATGTTTCGTACTTGCTTTACGTCTATGGAAAGATTGCTTAGTATTCATTTGCTAAGTTTTTGGTGCATTTTGGATGATACGGTTGATATCGTTTCTACTGTGGTTTTGCAACATGCTTATGTGAGGTGCTCACATAAGGTGTTGTGTTTGGAACTAATTTGAGTCAAGTCGAGGACATGGGCTCGTATGTATTGTTTGTTTGTTCATGTGCAGGTGTTGCTTGAGTTCAAGTCATGGCTGGTGACAGGATCCATTGGACTAGTCTCAGGAGGAGATGAGGTTCCAACAACCAAGTTCGGGAGGAACTGTGGTTGAGCGGGTCAGGAGGTCGCGCAGGATGATTGAATCAAGGGCAGTGCATATGAAGGTCGAAGGAAGGTGTTCGCACGTATGCATGCGGTGCATGACGTGGCAATATGCTTCTAGAGACAGATTATGGAAGGAAGATCTGATCGGAAGGATCGGATCGTATAGGTTGATGACTTCGGCTGCGGCGGAGTCGGTTATGGCTCGGTATGGAAATATCGAGTTGGTTATGTTAGGATTTCGTGTGTGTCATGAATTTGAGTTGTTTAGGAATGTGGGATACGTTCCTAAGATATTTGGAAGTCTTAAGATTGCTTCTATCTGCGTATAGAAGAGTCCTAAGCAGTTATGGAAAGTTCAGATTGTGATCGGATTAGGATTGGAGTCCTAGTTGAGATTGGGATGGCCTAAGGGCTGGTTATATAAGCAAGGGAAGGCCAAAGTTCGGGGAGACGACTTTGGGGCTGTTCCTCTTGTGTTCTATTGAATAAAATTCATAGTTTGAAGGAACTTTTGTGCTTTGTCCGTCCGACTTCTTCCAGACAAGTATTACTCGTCGAGTTTCTGGACAGCACTACTTTTCGTCGGTGGTTTTATCATAACTCGAGTTTTATTGATCCAATTGACGTGATTCTTTTTGGGTTGTCTTCACAACTTGATTGTCTATCATCTGTCACAATTTCACGGTCATTGGATTTGTAGTTTCTGAGGTACACGAGTTTCTTTGCAGCATTCAAGAAACTGTTTTTCTCGGGTAGGTCAGATTGACCATAGTCTGATCTTTCGATCATAACTTGAGTTTTTCTCGACGGATTTGAGTAATTCTTTTTGTGTTGTCTTCGTGACTTGATTCTCTCTGATATATATCACTTTTGTCACTGTGAAACACGTTTATATTAGTCTCATACACGATTTCTTTAATAGATCATTTTTCTACCAAAGGGATTAGGGTTTTATTGTTTCCGCTGCGTAAGATTTTTTAATCTACCATTCACCCCCCCCTCTGGTAGCTTTTCACGTGCTCTTCGATCCTACAATTGGTATCAGAGCCACGGTGCTCTAATCTTTGTGATTTGCACGTGTTTTTGACAAATCATCATGGAGAAGTACTCCGCCAAACCTTATGTGTTTGCTGGTATTGCTTTTCAGGTTTGGAAGGCACGCATGGAGGCCTTCATCCAGGCGCAAGGCTTCGCAATATGGGAAAAGGTGTACAAGCCTTATGAAGTCCCGCCTAACAATCAAGTTATGGCTACGAACCTCCGGGACGTCGACAACAATAACAAAGCCCGAAACATGATCATCCAAGGACTCACTCAAAGCGACTTTGATCGTGTCGCGCACCTCCGATCAGCATATGATGTTTGGAGAGCTCTATGTGGTTATCATGAAGCCTCCAACACAATCAAGGGGGTAAAACAAGATATGTTCAAAAAGGAATATATGCGCTTTGAGATGCAACCAGGTGAGTCTATCGATGACCTCTTTGCTCGTTTCAATAAAATTCTCAGCAACTTACGTAGTGTCAATGTTAATTTTTCTGATGCTGAGAATGCTAGGCAACTTCTTAGTGCATTAGACATGTCAATTTGGGAGATGAAAGTTACATCTATTCGTGAATCTACTGTCATGAGTACACTTACTTTAGATGTGCTATATTCCAATCTAAAAACTCATGAAATTGACATTCTAGCACGTAAGAACCCAAATAAGTCTATTGCATTTGTTTCACAACGTGATATGTCTAGCTCTGACCAATCTTCATCTTGTAGTACACTTGCTTTGTTGTCCTCTCTAACCCTTGAACAGATCGAAGAATTTCCAGAAGAGGAGTTGGCACTCATCTCTACTAGATTCTCAAAAGCATTACAAAATGTGAGAACTAGAAGGAGAGGAAGCTCCGGACCTCAACGCTGTTTTGAATGTGGTAAAACAGGACACTTTCGTACAGAATGCCCTAACCTTTCAGGTCCGACCACCCGGGAAGAAAAACAAAGCAAGGTCCGGACCTCCTCTGGAAACTCCAACAAGAAGAAGAAGGGTACCATAGGACGCAAGATGATTAACAGCTTCATCACCGCACTTCAAGAACTTAGTTCAATTGATGTAGACTTTGAAAGTGATGAAGATGATGACGACCTGGCCAACTTATGCTTCATGGCAGGCAGAACAAGATCAAGATCAAGTCAGGAGGATGCAGAACACAGCATTGAAGACGATGAGGTATGTTCAACCTGTAATGAAATGTGTGATGCTATTTCTCGTGCCACTGTTATTGTCAAGAAAAAGGACAAAAAGCTTAGGGATAATGTTGCTCAAATTGAATCACTAGAATCTGAAATTAACCGTTTAAAAACTTTGATTCCTAGTGATGATGCATGTCCCTCATGTGACTTAATCTATGAACAATTGTCCACATTAAGAAGTGCACACTCCTCCACTCTAGATAGACTTGATGAAGAAATTAAAAAGAACAAAGAGCTTGCTGCACTTAATGATAAAAACTTGAAAGATGCTAGCTGTTCTACAATTGACTTGCATTGTTCTACTTGTGATGATCTTGATAAGAAACTACAGGATGCTATGAATGAAATTTCTATATTGAACAATGCTTTACGTTCTCATGAAGTTAAATTTTGTTCCAATTGCAAATCAAAAGGAAAAACTTCATGTGAAAATTGCCTTGATCTATCCAATAAACTTGATGACATGCATAGGACAGTAGATCGGTTTTGTAATGGGAATAAGAACCTAAACTTGCTGCTGAATTCTTCCAAGTCTTGCAATAATAAAACTGGTTTAGGTTTTGATTCTCATGCTCATGCTAAGGCACATCCACCTAAAATTGTAAAGTCATTAGGAAGTGGTTTGATTCAAACAGTTCCTAAACAAAAAGAAGTGGTTTTCAAATCTGCGGGAGTGTTGCCTCATTCGGTTACAAATAAAAATATTGCTTGCTCATCTAGACATGAACACAAAGTTAAATTTTATTGTACCTTCTGTGGTAGAGATGGTCATGTCATAGATTTTTGTTATAGACTAGCTAAACAACAGAAAAAGGAAAGAAAAATTGCTAGATCTTATAACTTTCATGCAATTAGAAAAACACAACCTGCTTTAGTGAGTCAGAAACTTGAAAAGGTAGCTTCCGGATCTTCTGGTAAGAAATCTACAAAGGCAGCTCCGGTAGTTCTGATAGCTCCGAGAGCTCCCAAATCTTCTGTTGTTCCCTCCGGAGATTCAGTTTTTGCCTCCGGACCTTCTGCTTTTACCTCCGGAGCTACTGGTTTTCACTCTAAACAAGTAACAAATTCTAAATCAACTGTTAAGAACAGAAAACCTCAACCTTTGACTCATAAACCTGCTGTTTTGTCTCAGCTTTCGCGTGTTTTTCCTACTGCACGTCGCGTGACTCAGTACTGGATTCCTAAACGCCTTTTGACTAACCCCAGTATTGAGTCATGACGCATTGTGCTTCTATGTAGGTTACACGTTTGAGGAAGGAGAACATTTGGATTGTGGATTCAGGTTGCTCACACCACATGACCGGTAACAAAGATTGGTTCTCCTCCCTCTCTTTTGTGTCACGTGTAGAAAATGTTACTTTTGCCGATAATTCTTCAACTCCTATAATTGCTAAGGGTTCGGTTAGAGTAAATGATCACTACACTTTGAAGGATGTGGCGTTTGTCAAAAATTTGAAATACAACTTGCTTTCTGTTGCACAATTGCTAGATGAAAATCAAGAAATTATTTTCAATAAAAACTGCTGCAAAGTTGTAGGTTCAAATAGTGAGCTTATTTTTAACATGTCTCGGTTTGGAAGAGTTTTTAAAGCTGATTTTGATATGTCTTCCTCTAATCATAGGTGTCTAGTTGCTAATGATTCAAAGGACTTATATTTCTGGCATCGTAGACTTGGTCACGTAGGCTTTGATCACCTAACGCGTGTTAGTGCTCTTGATCGCATACGTGGGTTGCCTAAGCTTAAAGGGGACAAATAAATTGTATGCTCTTCTTGTAGACATGCTAAGATGGTTGCAGGTTCACATACTCCTCTCACAATGATCATGACAACTGAACCATGTCAACTTTTGCATCTTGACACTGTAGGACCTTCACGTGTTCAATCCTTCGGAGGTAAATGGTATGTTCTGGTTATTGTTGATGATTATTCTAGATACTCTTGGGTTTACTTTATGGCGTCTAAGAATGAAGCTTTTAGTCACTTTAGGATTTTATTTCTTAGATTATCAATTGATCACCCAGGATCTTTAAAGGCAATTACAAGTGATAACGGAACTAAATTTAAAAATCAATCTTTTGATCACTTTTGTGCTGAAAATGGAATAGATCATCAACTTTCTTCACCATATGTACCCCAACAAAAAGGGGTTGTAGAAAGAAAGAACAGAACCTTAGTTGAGATGGCTAGGACTATGCTTGATGAATATCAAACTCCTAGGAAATTTTGGGCTGATGCGTTAGCAACCGCTTGTTATGTCTCAAATCGTGTTTTCTTGCGTGCTAAGCTAGGTAAAACACCATATGAGCTTCGGTTCGGACATATGCCTAGTGTTACACACTTTCGGGTCTTTGGTTGCAAATGCTTTGTTAGGAAACATGGTAATCTTAATAAGTTTGAACCTAGATCCATTGATGGCATGTTTCTTGGTTATCCATCTCATACTAGAGGCTACCGTGTGCTTTTACTTGACACTAACAAAATTGTGGAGACTTGTGAAGTGTCTTTTGATGAAGCTAGCCCAGGTACTAGCTCCGGTATTGCAGGACCAGATCCGTATCCTCAGGGGGCGGGTATTTTCGAAGATAAAGAAGAGCCGATGATAATTTCTGATAGTTCCGAAGTTGACAAGTGTCCAGCTCCGGACATTGAACAAGCTCCGGCTATCACCTCTGCTGGTCCTAATCGTCCATAAGTCACAAGCTCATCAATCTACGATGAACCTAATGAAGAAGAAGCTTGTGAGACATCTGTTCCCCTACGTTTTTACAAAGATCACCCCCCACAACAGATGATTGGAAGCTTGCACGAACGAATCACACGGTCCAGGTTTTGCGATCCAAACTCTCATGCTCATTCTGCTTTTGTTGCTTCTTTTGAACCCAAAGATATATCACACGCACTCACTAATGAATCTTGGATTATTGCCATGCAAGAAGAGTTAGAAAATTTTGAAAGAAACAATGTTTCGAAACTTGTACCTCCACCTCAAGGTCACACTTTAATTGGAACTAAATGGGTTTTTAAAAATAAACAAAGTTAGGATGGGGTTGTGGTTAGGAATAAGGCTAGGTTGGTTGCTCAAGGTTTCACTCAAGTTGAAGGTCTAGATTTTGATGAAACTTTTGCTCCTGTTGCTAGATTAGAAGCCATAAGAATTTTGTTAGCTTTTGCAGCATCTAAAGGTTTTAAGCTATATCAAATGGATGTTAAAAGTGCTTTTTTTAATGGCTACATAGATGAGGAGGTTTATGTCAAACAACCACCAGATTTTGAAAATCCAGATTTTCCTAATCATGTTTACAAACTGTCCAAAGCCTTATATGGTCTCAAACAAGCCCCTATAGCATGGTATGATAGGTTAAAAACATTCTTACTTGAAAAGGGGTTTACCGTGGGCAAGGTTGATAAAAATCTTTTTGTGCTTAAGCATGGCAATGACTCATTATTCGTTCAAGTGTATGTGGATGATATTATCTTTGGTTGTGCTTCTCATGATCTTGTGTCCAAGTTTTCAGCAATGATGAGTTCCGAATTTGAAATGAGTATTATGGGTGAACTCACTTAATTTTTGGGGCTGCAAATCAAGCAAACCAAGGAGGGTACCTTTGTGCATCAAACGAAGTATACCAAAGACCTCCTAAGGCGCTTCAACATGGACAAAAGCAAGCCTCTTCGGACACCAATGGGAACAGCAACAACACTTGAACTTGATGAAGATGGTGAATCCATGGATCAAAGGGAATATAGAAGCATGATCGGATCACTTTTGTACCTCACGGCATCAAGGCCGAACATACAATTCAGCGTATGTCTTTGTGCACGGTTTCAAGCTTCCCCACGTGTTTCACATCGTCAAGCCGTCAAAAGGATTCTCAGGTACATACATGGAACTCAAGAATTTGTCATTTTTCTTCCTTCTTCCTCAACCGTTACTTTGAAAGCTTTTTCGGATGCTGATTTTGGGGGTTGTAGGATTGATAGGAAAAGTACTTCCGGTGCTTGTCATTTTCTTGGAAATTCTCTTGTTGCTTGGTCCTCTAGAAAAAAAAAATTCAGTTGCACAATCCACAGCCGAATCTGAATATGTAGCTGCTGCTAGTGCTTGCTCACAAACTCTTTGGATTGTTCAAACACTTAAGGACTATGGGATTGATCTAGATAGTGTTCCACTGTTTTGTGATAACACTAGTGCCACTTGCATTGCCAAAAACCCCGTGCAACATTCTAGAACTAAGTACATTGATATTAGGTATCACTTTCTCCGAGATAACGTTGAAAAGGGAAACATTGTGCTTCACCATGTAGATACCAAACAACAATTGGCTGACATTTTTACAAAACCTTTGGATTTCACTCGTTTTTGTTACATTCGTAGTGAAATAGGGGTTATTCATCCTCATGGCTTAAATTGAGGGGGAGTTTTTGAAACTTGGGAAGTCTATGTGTGAATCTGAAATTAAAATAATATGAGCATAGTATTTCATACACATATGACTTTGTGATTCCTTTTACATTCTGAAAGTTCTTACTACATTACTCGTGTTATACATTTTGTAGTTTTTGCCATGTCTAGTAATTGGAATAATTACTTACACTAAATCTGGTCATGGTCGAACTTTCTTGCTGTTTTGAACTTTTTGCATGCCCACAAATGCTTTTAATCATTAAGAATTAATCAAGTAATCAACTCACATGTTGAGTTTTTATGAACAAATATAAATTGAGAAAAGATCAAGAGAATATGCATGCATCACACTTCTTCTTTTGAGATGGCTTGTCATTGCACTTAGATATGAACTTGGAAGAAGTTGTGTATGACTAAAACCATGTCCTTAAGCTTCTGATTGTCAAATGACATAGGCTTGGATTGGTTGGTTAGAATAAGGCAGATGCGCATATAATCTCTTGCAAATATCATATGATTTCAATTTATGCTTTTAAAAAATGCAGCAACTAGTGTCATGCTTTCAGGTTTTGAAATAGTTAAGGTTGTGAGATCATGACTTGCTTAAATTGAAAAATTACATTTGATCTCTAGCATGGCTTACACTACCTTATGTATTTCATTGATGTGATAATGTAAGGTACTTGATAGTATGACTTCGATGAGCTTTGTTTATATGTATATGTTATAATATGCTCATAACAACTAAAGAGGGAGAGATAATTTGTTTATATATGCTCATGACTTGCTGAATACATTGTCAAAGGGGGAGGGATAAGCATGAAGAGATAGAGAATATGTGCATAAGGAGAAATAATAAAGGGGGGGAGATAAATGTTTTTTCTCATTTTATTTTTTGATTTAAAAAGGGTGAGAAATTGTTTTCAAAACTTTTATTGAAAATAAGCCAATGTTCGAATGTTAAGTGGTGTTGCCAATGCATTCATCAAGGGGGAGATTGTAAGATCTATGTGTGCTGAATACATTGGCTTGTAGTGAATACACTTACACTTGGCTTTGATGATAAATGTTTTAAATATCACCAAAACACCTTTTTATCAAGGTCCGACTCTAGCTCTGAGCTATAGCAAGGTCCGACCATAGGTTCGACTTGTTTTGGGTAGCTCCGGCTACGTTAGATGCTAGGTCCGACTTCTTGGTAAGGTCCGACTAGCTTTGGTTAGCTCTGGTGAGCTTTATCTTTAGCTCCGGCTTGTCCTTGATAGCTCCGGCATATACTTGATAGCTCCGGCATGCTTTTGCTAAGCTCCGATGTACTTTGTCTAGCTCCGGTTTTGGGTTGACTAGTTTTGACTAGATTTTGGTAAGCTCCGGTGCTAGGATCTACTAGTTTTGGTTAGCTCCGGCGCTAGGTCCTGCTAGTTTTGTACGCTCCGGCGGGAGTTTGGTTGTACTAGATTGGTAAGCTCCGGCGCTAGGTTCTACTAGCTATTGATAGCTCCGGCTCAAGCTCCGGGTTGCTCTGGCAAGGTCCGGAACTTGACCGTAGTGCTTCTGCTTTTCATTTGCAATGTTTCGTACTTGCTTTACATCTATGGAAAGATTGCTTAGTATTCATTTGCTATGTTTTTGGTGCGTTTTGGATGATACGGTTGATATCGTTTCTACTGTGGTTTTGAAACATGCTTATGTGAGGTGCTCACATAAGGTGTTGTGTTCGGAACTAATTTGAGTCAAGTCAAGGACTTGGGCTCCTATGGATTGTTTGTTTGTTCATGTGCAGGTGTTGCTTGAGTTCAAGTCATGGCTGGTGACAGGATCCATTGGACTAGTCTCAGGAGGAGATGAGGTTCCAACAACCAAGTTCGGGAGGAACTATGGTTGAGCGGGTCAGGAGGTCGTGCAGGATGATTGAATCAAGGGCAGTGCATATGAAGGTCGAAGGAAGGTGTTCGCACGTATGCATGCGGTGCATGATGTGTAAATATGCTTCTAGAGACGGATTATGGAAGGAAGATCTGATCGGAAGGATCGGATCGTATCGGTTGATGACTTCGGCTGCGGCGGAGTCGGTTATGGCTCGGTATGGAAATATCGAGTTGGTTATGTTAGGATTTCGTTTGTGTCACGAATTTGAGTTGTTTAGGAATGTGGGATACGTTCCTAAGGTGTTTGGAAGTCTTAAGATTGCTTCTATGTGCGTATAGAAGAGTCCTAAGCAGTTATGAAAAGTTCCAATTGTGATCGGATTAGGATTGGAGTCCTAGTTGAGATTGGGATGGCCTAAGGCCTGGTTATATAAGCAAGGGAAGGCCAAAGTTCGGGGAGAAGACTTTGGGGCTGTTCCTCTTGTGTTCTATTGAATAAAATTCATAGTTTGAAGGAACTTTTGTGCCTTGTTCGTCCGACTTGTTCCAGACAAGTTTTACTCGTCGAGTTTCTGGACAGCACTACCTTTCGTCGGTGGTTTTATCATAACTCGAGTTTTATTGATCCAATTGACGTGATTCCTTTTGGGTTGTCTTCACAACTTGATTGTCTATCATCTGTCGAAATTTCACGGTCATTGGATTTGTAGTTTTTGAGCTACACGAGTTTCTTTGCAGCATTCCAGAAACTGTTTTTCTCGGGTAGGTCAGATTGACCATAGTCTGATCTTTTGATGATAACTTGAGTTTTTCTCGACGGATTTGAGTAATTCTTTTTGTGTTGTCTTCGTGACTTGATTCTCTCTTATAAATATCACTTTTGTCACGGTTAAACACGTTTAGATTAGTCTCATACACGATTTCTTTAATAGATCGTTTTTCTACCAAAGGGATTAGGGTTTTATTGTTTCCGCTATGTAAGATTTTGAAATCTACCATTCACCCCCCCCCCCCCCCCCTCTGGTAGCTTTTCACGTGCTCTTCGATCCTACAGCCTCCAAGATGCGCCTTTCCACGTGGTTTCTTCCACCAAAATGTCCATCGATCAGGAGCACTCTACCTTGAGGTTCTTGATCAAGAGACTGTAAGATAGACTTATTTTGCTCAAGTAATTAGTAATTGTTTCCGAACTTATTTGAACTGGTCTCTTATGTTGCTTAAATTGATATTTCATAGGGGTGGTGGTCTGGTTTTACAATGAAAACTATACAACTTGAAGTTCAGCATTTGCTTCATCAGCCAAATGCACCCGATGTTGAAAATGATTGTTATCTACATATCAAGGTTGGTAAATTTGTGTTAGTGACCAACGTAGGTTATTCATTTCTGATTAAACATTTGTTAATTTAAAGAATGTCAATATTTTCAGGATCCAGAGGAATATAAGAGATGTGTTTGGGAGCAAGTTGGCCGGTACAGTTTAGATTGATTGATGGGAGCTTCATAGGAATAAGTTTAGAATCGAAATGTATAGTTTAGAGGGCACACAATGTGTATGAACTATGAAATTCATTGATTTGCAAATTATCTCTGTATTGCAATTTCATTGTATTTGTTTATCCCTAACTTCCAATTATATCCCTTATTTGCAATGTCATTGCGTTTGTTTATCCCTACAATGGACACTCACCATGTTAACTCTGCGGGTGAGTGGCAACAGACGCTCACGATGTCGTGCGAGTGGCAAAAGGGAGACGAGTACATGAGAGATGAACATTAAACATGATCATCTCTGATTTTTTACTTTTGACAAAAGGGAGATGGGCGAACGAGAGATGTGTTGTATTAAGGGCGGTGGGAGAAGAGATAATGCGAGATGTGCCTTACCTGGGCTGGTTTCCGATTCACGTGAAAGATCTTTTTTCCCACCTCAGAAAACTGAGCGCAATGCAACAATCATATAGGTTATTGCGAACAGTTGCCTGTTGGACATGCCCGCATGTGAAAGATGGTGTCGCACCCCGCGAACAACATCTTTCGCATGGGCTGTGCCCGTTCGGCCATGAAATAAAGCAAGATGAGCATTATATATCACTGAATTACAATATCTTTCTTTTGTTTATGAGTTTATCCTTGTAAGATCACATGAGAGCGTCTCTGATTTTTTACCTCCAGCAAAAGGGAGATGCGCCTTACTCGGGCTCGTCTCTGATTTGTGCCGAAGATATTTTGTTCCACCACAGAAAGCTGAGCGTGTTGCAACGATCATATAAGGCATTGCGCACAATTGCCAGTTGGACATGCCCAAATGTGAAAGATGTTATTTCTGGCTTCAGCACACTGTGGCGCATCTTTGGCATATGGGGTACCCGTTCGGCCACAAAATAATGTGAGACGCGCCTTACCTGAGCTCCTCTCTGATTCATGCCGAAGATCTTTTGTCCCACCACGGAAAGCTAAGCGCGCTGCAAGGATCATATAAGGCATTGCGCACAGTTTCGCTATTTTTATCCCTCGCGCGCTCTCTCCCAACTCTTGGCGAAAATTTTAGCTCTCGCGCGCTATCTCGACCTAGTAACCGCAGCTCCAGAGCACACCACTATCGTCCCTCTTCCTCAACTCGCTTGTTATTGTCACGCTACCGCCGTCGACCCCGGCCTTCGTCATTGGAGAGTTGAGCATGTTAGAGCATGCTGCCTCATCCCCTGTCCCGGGAGCACGCCGCCGCCTCGACCCCGACCTTGGTAATTGGTATGAGCACGCCGCCGCCTTCACATAAGTGAAAATGTTCTCCCTGTACTTGGAGCACGTCGGCCTGCTGTCATCAGAGAGTTGAGGAACTTCCACTCTGGCGCCTCCGCGAGCTTGTCCCGGAGCATGCTGATGCCTCGTCCCCTATCCCCAGAGCAGGACGCCTCCTCCACCCGCCCTTAGAGCGTGCATTTCAATGATTTTATTGAATTTGAAGATGTCAAATTAAGGCTCATCGTTAATGAAGTCATTGATCCAAAGGACGAATTTTCATTACAGTATACATTCATCTTTCTTGTTTATGTCCAATGCAGAAGTAATGTATTTGTTTTGACTATCAATGTGTATAATAAATTCTGATTTACAAAACCTTGAAACTGCATGAATTGTGGTTCACACTAGCATTTGTCATCCCAGTAAGTTTGATTTCTACCTCTGCAGCCATGCTGGAATGAAGGTACCTATGCGATAATTGGTGTTCGCTCACGAGTTTTTTATATCAAGCTATTAATGCATTATTGGAATGCAAAAAGTTTATTTTTTCAGGGAACAAGCACACCATCTCACTACCATGTCCTTTATGATGAGACCAATTTCTCTTCTGATGCTTTGCAAATGCTCTACCTGTGCTACAAGTTAGCTCAGTTCTCCATTCACTAACAGTTCATGTGTTTATTACAATTGTACATGTTCCTAAGCCTTCAGATATATGGTCTCTTATGTGACTGTTTAAACGAATGTGATTGTAATTTGATAATGTTTTATTATATTTCAGTGATTTTATTGAATTTGAGGATGTCTCAGTCAGAGCATTAGAGGCTATGAAGGTTCATCGTTAATGAAGTCATTGATTGGGAGAATTTTTATTAGGGTATAAAGGATTAGACGATGACAATTATGATGTGTGTAATTAGTTACTTAGTAATCAGAATGAACAAAGCAGCATTCTTTGTGTAATTAGTATACTTAATATTTGATTGGTCAATATAATTTATTATGTGGTCTTTCTGGCTATACATATGTTCATGTATGTGTATGTTGCTGACACTGGTAATGCGGCTGCAAAATCTTGGCTAGCTCCAGGATGTAGCAGACAACCAAGATAATCAGAGGTGTGCAGCATCTAATGAGAGACCCTGCCTGTAAACAATCCACAACGAGTTGTAATAGAGATCATCTTAGATTGACTAAATAAAGGAGAAAAACTTCCTTGAAGCTTGTCTCAGATTAGTCAACAAATCTGCGACGTGCTACTATAACGCTCATCTTGGACCAGTCAATAAATCTGTGACGCACTATATTTGAGCTTGTCTTGCATGTATGCTGATGGGCGACGCACGTGACTCATGTCTCCAATGATCCTGTAAAGCCCATCTGTTATGACTCAAAGAAAGGAGACGCGCTATATTTGAGCTTGTCTCGCACTTAGGCTGATCGGCGACTCGCCAGCCGCTCGTCTCTAATGACAACGTAATGCGAGACATGACAACAAAGATGCACAATTTGTTCGTCTCCCTTCATCATTTGGGTACATCTCTGATGAGTCTTTCTTACATAATGCAGATTTTACGTAGATAGAATATTGGACCATAGAAATATCACTACTACAAAAAGTATTTTCGTAGGCACCTCCTAATTGTTTTATAGGCGGTCTGCAAAAAATCCGCTTGTGACCTAAAATATATCAAAATCCTCTGTGTGAATAACATATCACAAGTGGTCCATAACTAAAACCCGCTTGTGAAAAAAGATGGATTATCACAGGCGCTTGGTGGTACAAACTGTTTGTTATAATGGTGGCTTCTGATTGGTTTGCAGCTCACAGATCGCTCTTAAACTTCAGTTCTCCGCTGTAGGCTGCTTACCGATCCAACAACCCACACCTCACACCACCGGATCCCACCTCCTCCATCTTTATTAATAGCAGCCTATGGCCGTCACCCCATCTCCCGTCTTCCCAATTTTACCAATACCTATAGTCGCAGATCCCCAATCTCCTCTGATAATGCCTCGATGCCGTGCTCGCCTTTGAGATCAACATGTTCGACTTCGACCCGCATGTGCACCTCCACGCTCCGGACTTGCTCTGCTTGATCACCGCCAACAGCATGGACTTCACCGCAAACCGCGCGCGCTGCATCCCCGCCACAACCTTCTCCACACTCATGATGTCCACGGGTTTCGTGTTCAACCACGGTGTCATTACCTGGGTCACCTTCCACTGTGACTACGACTTTGCCTATCTCATCAAGCTGCTCATGGGACGGAAGCAGCCCAGCTCCATGACCGACTTCCTGTGCTACGTTCGCGTCTTCTTCGCGGACCGCGTCTACGACGTCAAGCACATGATGACTCACCGCGCCAACCTCTACGGCGGCCTCCATAGCATCGCGGTCATGCTCAAGGTCCATTGTGGTGTGGAGTCAATGTTTGTTGTGCTAGGAGATGTGCTAGACCGATTGATTTGTAACCTGCATGTTTATCTTGCACTGCATTCTTATGTAATGATTGTTTATCTTTCGAAGAGAAATAAAATCCTATTTTGGACTATTTCAGCCGTATCATCATGTTGAGATCCTCCTTTTCTCCTTCCTATGAAGGTATAAGTGTATATATAACCTTATTTTCACAGATGGTTTCTAACTTTAAACCGCCTGTGAAAATGCATTTTTACAAGCGGTTGGCAGTAAAGAACCGCCTGTGAAAATGCATTTTCTTATACGGTTTATGTTGCTGCCTGTGATAATCGACTATGTTCACAGGCTCTTCCTTTAAGGCGGTTTTGATAACCGCATGTGATAATACGTTTGGAGCTGTCTGAGATGAAGCTTACTGTAGTAGTGTATAAGACCAAATTCTATACTAAACTAATAATACTAGACATAAACAAGCAATAGCAGGTATATTTACAAAGAACCTACATTTTAATTATGCAACCTAGTAGTTCAAGATATTAGTACAAATAAGCAATAACACAAGAACATGTAAACTAAATAAAGGACAATATGATTGTTTTAACTAAGTTCATCAACTTTGAATGAAATTGTCTACATCTCTATTGAGGGCTCTCGAGAGGGTCAGGTCTTATTCAACAACTTTGCTCACTCCACTATCTTGATTCATTCCTTGCAGAGTCAAAACCGTCCTGCACCGCACCCAAACTTTGCTTATCGTATCGATGACAGAGCCAAACAATGCACGCAGCCAGTGCAGGTATCATGGCTTGTAGGAGTGATAACTGCGATCACTACATGAAACACAATCATTTGTGACGGCCACCATAATTTGTGATGGCCGACCATCACAAATAAACTTATTTACGATGGCCCGCACCCGACCGTCGCAAATAAAGTAAGCCGTCGCAAATAGACCCTAATTTGTGACGGCCGCCGGACGAACCATCACGAATAACAAAGCCATCACAAATAAAACTTATTTGCGATGGCCTTTTACTTATGCCATCGCAAATAGCGTTAATTGCGATGGCCAAACCTAATGCCATTGCAATTAACTTGGCCGTCGCAAGTTAAACGTCTATACCGTCGAGCCAAACTCATTTCTTCCATACTGAGCCGACCGAGCCCGGCTATACGCCGCCGCCGCCTCCGCGCTGCCGCCGCTCTGCCGCCTCAAGGTATGACTCCTCTCCCCTCCCCTTCCTCCCCACCTTCCATGGTCGCCACGTCCCTCCCCCACTCTCCATGGCCGCCCCCACCCCTCCCCTTCCTTCTAGCCGATCCCCCACCCCCTCCCCACCTTCCATGGCCGCCCCCTCCCTCCTCCCCTCTCCATGGCCGCTCCTCCCCCCTCACCTTCATGCTAGCCAACCCTCCCCCCTCTTCCCCACCTTCCATGGCTGCCCCCTCCCTCCCCCACTCTCCATGGCCGCCCCTCCCCCTCACCTTCATGCTAACCGACCCCCTCCTCCCCATCTTCCATGGCCGCCCCCTACCTCTTTCCTCTCCTCTAATGCTTTAATTTGTTTAATTAGTGTTGAATTTTTCCGTAATGTGTTCAATTAGTTATGTTAATTGGTGATTAGTTGATTACGGGATTGAATTGTGTAATTTGTTGGTATAATTGGTGCTTAGTCGATTGAATTGTGTAAATTGTGAGCCATCATCTACAATTGTTATGCTTAGAGTGTTGTAATTATGAGTTTATGTTAGATGATGCTTATGTTTAGGTGATGCTTATGTTGAAATTGTGATTCTTAGAATTGTGATACTTACAATCGAATTCGAGCGTAGAATTGATTTGAATTGAATTTATGTTGAGAATTGATTTGATACTTATGAATCGAATAGAATAGAATTGAATTGATGCTTATGTTTAAGTTCATGGTTATGTTTATATTGAAAATTAAATTGCTTATGTTTAGGTCAATGCTTATGTCTATGTTTATAATACAATTGTTTATATTTAGGTTTATGTTTATTAATTGATAAATTACAATTTAATAATTCTTATGTTTACATTTAATTGAATTGCTTTGTTTTTTAGATTATGGTTATAATTTTTAATTTGATTGCTTGAGTGTTACTATATGTACAAAAATGGGATTCGGGTTGGCTTGACCCAACACAACCCATTTAGGACCCGACAAGGCCCATTTAGTTGGAAGTTAAAGTATGTGTCTAAACTAGGGTTGTAAATGACCCTTTTACTTGAACATTGGGGGATGTAGTGTTAAATAGGCGGTGTTATACTGTCGAAATTTTAGGACCTATCCTGCTTACATTAACAACAATTTCTTCCGCTTTAAACAGCAGAGCCAAACATGGCTGAAGACCTCAGTTGCATGATGTTGGTACCCTATGTACCGGGTACTCCACGATAGCGCAAAAAGAGTAAGAAAGTTCTACCCATCAGAGTCAAAGGCCCTTGCTGGTGCCACATGTCACGTTGCACCGGACCCGCTCCCCTCATATGACTGGCTCCCGGGGTAACACCTGTAATATAAGCCCGTAACAGAACTCCCAACCAAGGGAAGCTCCGACGACTACACGTATACCACGGCCTCGGACCTAGCCCCTGTCAGAGAGGAGCTCCGGTACTGACACGTGTACAACAACCCCGGACCTGCTCTCCCACAAGGGAAAGCTCCGAATCCGACACGTGTGGAGCATCCGAACCTTCGTCACTAATGGAATTACAAGCTGGACAAAACCATTACAAACATTCAAGGATGGTTAAAGCAACAGTTACAAGGTCTGATAATGTTTCATTAATACCATATTAATGACACAAGATTAGTATACAGTTAATAGCGGTAACGCTGCCATAAAGGCACGTTACCGCACCATTAATCGTACTTAATACTCTTTAGACAGTGTATTAGGTCATTAAGAATGCTAGAGCCACATGTCAGGCCAGGCTAGCTTTGTAACGGTCAATCCTTAGAATTATAAAAGGGTTGTACCACACGAACATAAGGACATTCTGATCCGAGCTGTCGCAACCAGACCAGAGCGAACTCACTCAATACAATTACACCAACCCCGTGGAGTAGGGTGTTTCGCTCAGGCGGCCCGAACCACGTAAATCTCTTAGGTCACCATCTTGATATTGATCTTGAGCTCCCTAACCACAAAAGAACCTCCGCGGGCTGTTTCTCAATGGGTCCGGGGGAAGTGTCGTATTCCACACTTTGACATTTGACGCGCCAGGTAGGGGGGCCTTGTTCCAAGATCACGAAATGGTGAATTCAGCTGCTGGATCATCCAACAGCGATCATGCTGAACAACCAGCTGGAGGCAACCCCTCCAAGATTGAGCAACCAACTGGTGCCAATGCTCCAGCAGGCGCTGTAGCACTATCTGTTCCAGCAAACAATGCCAATCAACGAGATGGGGCATCTGCATCGATCACTGCATCGGCAAACAATAACCCCGAGCACGCGCTCATTGCTGCGCGAGCTCTTTTGCAACATCCACCACCTCCAAGCGCACACCAGGGTGCTATGGAGCAGTGGAGGGCTGATGTTGACCATCTGGTCGCAGCTGCAGCTGCAGGCATCAATAACGAAGGTCCTCCTTCGAGAAAGGCCCCTTCACAATGACAGACCTTGTTCGGTCGGCTTGGTCCACAAGCCTCTCAACAAAGGAGGTGTGCCACCTCCCAACAGGTGACTTCCTTGCCCCCCGGGACGCGACGCACCCATACCATCACTAGAATTTCGACCCATGACCTTTGGTCAGAACTGGATCGCCGTTACTAGCAAAAGGACGGTCGAGTCCACATCGACCGTGCTCGTGAAAGGCGGGAGGCTCGGGACAACTCTGCTCCTCAGGGAGTAGGAGGAGTTTGTTCTGCCCTGGCCATGCACTTACATATGGTCAGGTGGCCACAAAAGTTCCGGCCACACTTGCTGGAAAAATTCGACGGGACAATCAACCCTGCCGAATTTCTACAAATCTACTCTACTTCCAGACTGGCAGCCGAGGGTGATGAGCCTGTAATGGCCAATTACTTCCCTGTGTACTTAACTGGGACTGCAAGATCCTGGTTTATGAGTCTTCCACCCGACTACATCAATAATTGGGCGGAACTATGCTAGCAATTCACTACCAACTTCGGGAGCTCCTACATCCGACCCGACACTGAACTGGACTTGTTTGCTGTGAAGCAAACATCGGGGGAATCGCTACGATCCTTCATCCAGCAATTCTGAAAGTGCATCTAGGAATCCCTTGTGGGTTTTGGATGATTTATGACAAGCAAATGAGATCCTAACTACTTTGTTGAGATGAGCACATGTTTTAATGGGAAAATAATCAAAGTGCAAAAAAGAAGGGAGAATGAGGAGCAATGTGGAGAAGAGCTCAAGGAACAAGAGTAGTAGATCATTGTGTGTGGAGTGTGTTAAGGAAACACACCCTAAGAGCTCAAACACAAATAAGCACACATTGCACAAATTTATACAGGACTGGACTAGTCCGACAGACACCGGACTAGTCCGATATCTCTCTGCACAAGATCGAACAAGTACGATATAACCACGGACTAGTCTGATATCTCTCTGACTAGAATTGAACTAGTCCTATCTCTCTGACTAGAATTGAACTAGTCCTCCCCAGTGCGGACTATTCCTCAAAGCAATTCACAAGTTGCACAAAATTGGACAAGTCCAATCACACAACAGACTAGTGCAATATCTTTCTGATCCAAATCGGACAAGTCCGATATTGGCACAAACTAGTCCGAAAACCCTCTGACCTAAATCAGACAAGTCCTCCAAGTGCGGACTTATCACCCAATTCACTTAGGGTTTCACTGATCCGAACAAGTCCGAAGACTATCCGACTAGTCCGAAGATTTCCAGGAGCGAAATCGGACAAGTCCGCTCCTAGACGGACTAATCCGATATTTCGGGACACTAAAGGTTTGCTACACACAGCACACCGGACTAGTCCGGTGTCCACCACGGACTAGTCCTATCTTTCTAAACCCTAACGGTCACTTTTAGAAACCCCATATAAATAGAGGTGTACGACCCAACTTTAATCTCTCTCTACCCCCTGTGCCGTCACACCTCCCAAGAGCCTCAAAAACACACCTCTCCACGAAATAAAAAGACAAAAAGATCAATCCCTTGAGGATACACTTTGGAACATTGGAGAGACACGATTCATCACCCTTGAGCTCTTGGTTTGATTCCCTGACACACTCCTGTGATTTTCATTGTAATCTTTTGAGTGTGTTCTTGGTGGAGTTTTCATTGTAATCCAGGGGAGCCCTCAACGTGTGAGAAGGCCCCTTGAATTTGGTTATTCACCCTTTGTGATAAGAGAAGAGGATTGGCCTTCGTGGCGATCTGACGAGGGTAGGGTTGGAGAAGACCCGATCCTTTTGTGGACTCCTCAACGTGGATGTAGGTTGCCTCTGTGGGAGCCGAACCACAGGATAAATTGCTTGTGTTCTTGCTTTGTGTTCATCTTTCTTATTCTTCATATCAATCTAGGGTTTCAATCAATCTTACTCACTTTACGTTGAAACATCAAATATAAGATTGACTTGTGGTATACTCTAGCTCATAATCTTGCAACACTCAATTACAAGTATATTTCCGCTGCATACATCCTAGAATCAAATTAATCGATCAAACTTGATTAACCTAGTCGGTACACACCGGACTAGTCCGCACTTTACTGGATTAGTCCGATATCTCGAGTTTTGATTTGGTTATTAAGTGTTGCAGGTTTCGACAAATATCGAAAAGGCCTATTCACCCCCCTCTAGGCCACATTCAATTGGTATCAGAGCGGGTTCTTCAAGAAGGAGACTAATCGCTCGAAGAAATCATATCAGACATGAGGGACGTACACAAGAGGAACAATCAGAAGAAGGTTGATGATGACAAGAATCAGAAAGTTTAAAATCTCCTTGAAGCCATTCAAGATTTCGAAGATGATGACGAGGAAACACTTGAACTAAAGGCACTCCTAAGAAAGAAGACTCTTTCCAAAGGGAAAGTGAAAGTCGAAGATGAAAAGAAGAAGAAGGGGAGCAGTCACACCCACTACTCCCGATATCCTTTCAACTACGATCGTCTTAATTCCAGCAATAATCATTATTTATCTATCCCTCTAGGAAAAGCCCCACACTTCGATGGAAGTGATTACTCAATGTGGAGGCAAAATATGAAAATGCATCTAATTTCTCTCAATCCAAGTTTATGGAATATTGTGTGCACAGGGATAGATATCCCGGACAATGATGAAGAGCTTACACCAAGCCAAGAGCAGGCAATTCATCGAAATGCCCAAGCCGCGGTAGTCATTACCTCTTCACTCAGTCGGGACAAGTTCACCGAGGTGGATGGACTCGAGATTGCAAAGGAGATCTGGGACACATTGCAAACTGCAGATGAAGGTGATCGTCATGTGCATGAAGCGAAGATCGAAATGATCGAGGGTGAATTGGGAAGATTCGCAATCGAAGAAGATGAGTTGCCTCAAGATATGTACAACCGACTAAAGACACTCATCAACAAGGTTCGATCGTACAGAAGCAAGAAGTGGAACGACCACGAGGTGGTGAAGCTCATCCTTAGTACTTTCATGCCTCGCAACGTCACCTTATGCTCAATGATTAGAGAAAGCCCCAGATACAAGAGAATGACTCCGAATGAGCTACTTGGAAAAATCATCAATTTCGAGATGATGGAAAAGCAAGCGAAACATGTCAAGGAAATTGCCGACCTCACCTCGGCAAAGAAGAAAGGGGTTGCTTTGAAGTCCACCCTCAAGCCATTATCTAAAGAAGCGCGAGAAGCAAAACTAGAAGAAGACGGTGATGATGAGAGCAGTGATTTGGATGAAGATGACATGATGAAGAAATTCAAGAATATGATGAAGAAGAGACAAGGCGCCAAATCAAGTGAAGGAAAATACAAGGAAAGAACAAAGCCAAAGTTGAGGCGAACAAGAAGAGAACAAGAAGAGAACAAGAAGAAGACTAAAGAAGCCAAGCCTCAACACAAGAAATTCTTCAAGAAGAAGAAACAAGCCAAACAAGCTCACATAGGGAAAGAGTGGAACTCAAATGATCAGTCCTCATCATCATAGGAAGAAGAGATGGCTAGCATAGCCATCAAGAAGACATCTAAGAAGTCTACTCTTTTCCCTACACCTGGTGCATGGAAGGGGAACAACACTTGCCTCATGGCAAAGGAAGGTAAACGCAAGGTAACAAAAAAACCCTCCTCCATGCATTCCTATTCCAGTGATAGTGATGTTAATAGTGATAATGAAGATATGCTCATTGGGTTAGATAAGAAAACAGCCACTAAAATGAAATTTTTGCTTGATCAACTTGTTGAGAAGGAGAGGTTAATACATCGTCAAGAAGACATGATTGTCTCCCAAAAGGAGGAGCATGTTGAACTTGACAAGCTTCTAGAGATTGAAAAGGAGCGGAGCAAGTCACTAGAGCTTGAATTAGCTTCAAGCAAGGAAACTTGCTTGGAGTTAAGCGACTCAAATCCCACAATCAAGGAAGAACTTGCTAACCTAATCATGGTTAACAAGATCCTTGAGGTGCAAGTTGAGTCACTCAGGCAAGGTGACCCTTCATCCTCTTCAATCTCACCTTCTCAACACATTAAAACTGAAGTTGCTTCTACTTGTACATGTGGTAAAGTTGACAACAGTTTGAAAGACAAGTCACCGTCTACCAAGGACAAGCATCCTGCACAAAATGGCATATTTGACAAGGAGAAGATCAAATATGCACGTAGTGCATACTTGGTCACAAGACCTCCAAATGTCAAATATGCATTGGTTACTCTCATGGTGAAAAGCAACATGCTACAAGCCATAAGAATAACAAGGAAAGCATTGCCTTTGTAAAGGGAAGACCCTCTCAAACTGGAAATTCCAAGGTTAAAACATTGAACACACATGAACAACGGACTAGTCCGGTCGGGATCCGGACAAGTCCGGCCTCTCAGACTTGTCTTGTGTATAAACAACAAAAGTTACTATTCAGAACTTTTGATGCATCTTATGTCTTGATGAGAAGTAATTATGGAAAGGTTTATGCTCATTATGTTGGGCCACGCCATGAGAACACCAAATCTCATTTGTGGGTGCCCAAATCCCTTGTGACTAACCTAAAAGGACCCAAGAAAGCTTGGGTACCTAAAACCAAGGCATTATTTGTTTTTGCAGGCCTATTCCTCCGGTGGATCTAAATGGGTGCTAGATAGTGGCTGCACCAACCATATGACCGGAGAAAGGAGAATGTTCGTTGAATATGAAGCAAATGAGGATCCAAGCGAGGGCATCTACTTTGGAAACAATAGTCAAGGAAAGGTGCTCGGTACCAGTAAAATTGCCGTATCACCACAACATACCCTTTCTCATGTATTACATGTTGATTCCTTAGATTATAACCTGCTGTCCATATCTCAATTATGTGACAAAGGTTATAATTGCCTATTCACTAACGAGGGTGTGACCATCTCTAGGAGGAGTGATGGTTCCATTGCATTCAAGGGTATGTTAAAGGGAAAGCTTTATCTTATTGACTTCAACAAGGATAAAGCTGAACTTGACACATGCTTGATTGCAAAAACCAACATGGGTTGACTGTGGCATAGACGGCTAGCACATGTTGGTATGAGGAACCTTCAAAAACTACTCAAGGGAGATCACATCTGAGGTTTGAAGGATGTTGTTTTTGAGAAAGACATGCCTTATAGCGCGTGCCAAGCCGGGAAGCAAGTTGGAGCACCTCACCCCGCAAAGAACGTCATGACTACAACAAGACCGCTCGAGCTACTTCAAATGGACTTATTTGGTCCAATTGCCTACATAAGCATCGGCGGTAACAAATATGGTTTAGTAGTTGTTGATGATTTTTCTCGCTTCACTTGGGTTTTATTTTTACATGATAAGTCATAAACACAAGGAATACTCAAGAAGATCTTCAAGCGAGCTCAAAATGAATTCTCATTGACAATCAAGAACATTCGAAGCGACTATGGCACAGAGTTCAAGAACACACAAGTGGAGGAGTACCTAGATGAAGAAGGCATAAAACACGAGTTTTCAGCTCCGTACTCCCCTCAACAAAACGGAGTTGCCGAAAGAAAGAACAGAAATCTCATAGAGATGGCGAGAAAATTGCCTGATGAGTACAAGACCTCAGATCCATTTTGGGCGGAAGAGATTAACACCGCTTGCCCCGCCATAAATCGACTTTATCTTCATCGACTACTCAAGAAGACATCCTATGAGCTACTCACCGGTAACAAGCCTAACATATCATATTTTCGAGTTTTTGGTTCCCCATGCTATATTTTAAACAAGAAGCCTAGGGCTTCAAAGTTCGCTTCGAAGTCCGATGAAGGTTTCTTGCTTGGTTATGATTCGAATACTTACGCCTATTGTGTTTTCAACAAGACCTCCGGACTTGTTGAAGTAGCACGTGACGTAGTGTTCGATGAAACTAATGGCTCCCAAAAGGAGCAAGTTGATCCATGTGTGCTAGATAAAGAAGAAGCTCCTTGTCAAGCATTGAGAAGAATGACGTTAGGCGAAGTTCGACCACAAGAGCCACCTCTACATATGCATGAGGAAAATGAACCACAAGAGGATACCATTGATCAAGGGGGAGCTTCCATACAAGATCAACCTCAAGAAACTGAAGATGATCAACAAGTCAACGAGGGAAACCATTTAGGGGGAGAAGAAGATGATCATGAAGATTCAAGATAGCAAGTACCACACCCAAGAGTACACCAATGCATCCAAAGGGATCACCCAATTGACAACACCATTGTTGACATCCAAAAGGGAGTAACTACTAGATCTCGCATAGCTATTTTTTGTGAGCATTACTCGTTTGTGTCCTTTTTGGAACCACGCAGGGTTGAGGATGCATTGAAGAATCTGGGCTGGGTAGTGGCCATGCAAGAAGAACTCAACAACTTCAAGAGAAATGAGGTGTGGGAACTAGTTGAAAGACCCAAATCCAACGTCGTCGGCACCAAATGGGTCTACCGCAACAAACAAGACGAACACGGGGTGGTGACAAGGAACAAGGCACGACTTGTGGCCAAAGGGTATTCACAAGTCGAAGGTTTGGATTTCGACGAGACCTTTGCTCCTGTAGCTAGAATTGAGTCGATTAGAATATTACTTGCATATGCTACTCACCATGATTTCAAGCTCTATCAAACGAAAGTGAAAAGCGCCTTCCTCAACGGACCAATCAAGGAGGAGGTGTATGTGGAGCAACCCCCCGGGTTTGAAGACGAAGAGTTCCCCGACCACGTATTCAAATTGTGTAAGGCTCTCTACGGCCTCAAACAAGCTCCTAGAGCTCGGTATGAGTGTCTTAGAGATTTCTTAATTGAAAATGGCTTTAAGATTGGTAAAGTAGATTATACATTGTTTACAAAGAATTTTGACGATGATCTTTTTGTTTGTCAAATCTATGTTGATGACATAATCTATGGTTCAACTAACAAATCTTTTTGTGAGGAATTTAGCAAAATTATGACAGATAGGTTTGAGATGTCCATGATGGAAGAACTAAAGTACTTCTTGGGCTTCCAAGTAAGGCAACAAAAGGAAGGGACATTCATAAGCCAAACTAAGTACACTCAAGACATACTCAAGAAGTTTGGGATGGACAAGGCGAAGCCCATAAAGACTCCCATGTCAAAAAATGGCCACTTGGATCTCAATGAAGATGGACCTAGTGTCGACCAAAAGGTATATCGCTCCATGATTGGATCTCTACTCTATTTATGTGCATCTAGGCCAGACATTATGTTGAGTGTATGCTTATGTGCAAGGTTTCAAGCCAACCCAAAAGAGTGTCATTTGATAGCTGTTAAGAGAATCTTGTGGTATTTAGTTCATACACCCAACTTTGGTCTTTGGTATCCAAAAGGCTCCAAATCCAATCTCATTGGCTACCCTGATGCATATTATGCCGGATGCAAAATAGATAGAAAAATTACCTCCGGTACATGCCAATTCCTAGGTAGGTCCCTAGTTTCTTGGTCCTCCAAGAAACAAAACTCCATTGCCTTATCCATAGTCGAAGCGGAGTATGTTGGAGCTGGGAGTTTTTGTGCACAACTCCTTTGGATGCGACAAACTCTAAGGGATTACGATTATAGTATGAACCGTATTCCACTCCTTTGTGACAATGAGAGTGCCATTAAAATTGCCCATAATCCAGTTGAGCACACTCTAGAACCAAACACATAGACATTCGATATCACTTCTTGAGAGACCACTCCTTGAAAGGAGATATAGCCATTTCTCATGTCAACACCGAAAAACAATTGGCCGACATATTCACCAAACCACTTGATGAAAAACGCTTTTGCGAGCTTCGAAATGAACTAAACATCCTTGATGATCGGAACGTGGCTTGAAATTTTGCATACCTGTATGAATTCTTCAAAATATGTTGATTGGATTGCGAAAATCATCTCTCTCAATTTTCTCAGAAAAACTATGTCAATTACTAGATCTTGGTGAATTATGGTCATTGCTTGATTGTTGTATGCTTACTGATCATATTCATCAAGATTATTTGATTTGATTTGCCTCCCTATTTTCTAGATATGTACCTTCAAATAAATATATGAATGGGCTAAGAAATTCTTCCCTGGTGACCACGGACTAGTCCGCGGTTACCCGGACTAGTCCGCCCATGCAGGCTAGTCCGCAGAGCGCCGGTTAGGCCGGACTGGTCCGGTAGACCACGGACTAGTCTGATATAGCCTCTGGAAAAGTTAGGACTAGTCCGGTCTCCTCCGGACTTGTCCGATTTTTCGTGTCCATAACCCTAGCCGCCGCCAAACCCTAATTCCCTCACCCTCACAACTTGCCTCAAGCTTCTCTCTCTTCGCGCTCGAGCTCCCAAGGCGATTCCTTGTTTTCTCAACCAAAAAGCTCCACATTTGGGCGGAAATAAGCTTCCTCACTCGAAGATTGAAGTTTGCGGACTTGTCCAGCCTTCAACACCATCCTCTTCGAGATTCAAGCGATTTCTTCGGTAATTTTCCTCCAAACCCTAGAAATCCTATTTTCTTCATCATTGAACGAATAGCCTAGCTTCTTTCACCTAATACTAGTGTCCTTGATGTATTGCATTGTTGTTAGGCTAATTTTGCATTGAGTAAGTCCATTTGTCTCATAAGTTAGGTCTTTGAGGATGAATACCGGACTAGTCCGGTCCATGCACGGACAAGTCCGGTCACCCGGACTAGTCCGTGCCTGTACAACGGACTAGTCCGATTTTTCTGAACTCAACCCTAACCTTAATTACTCAATGCAAACTCTCTTGTCATCCATTCAATACCTTGTCCTCCATGCTTATTCATACTTTGTATAATCCATTCTCAGGGCATGTCGAGCTCTCATGAAGAAGCTTCGGACTTCGATGCCGAGATGGCCCAAGAAGCCCCGCTTCGGTCCTCGACAGACCAAAGCAAGAAGTGACCTTCCGAGCCAGCCCCATCTCCTCCTCAGTCTCAGAAGAGGGTGGCTCGATGAAAGGTGCCTGCCTCCAGGGCCTCCGCGAGTGGTGGCCCTAGCTCGGCGAGTGCCTGCCTAGCCAAGGGCAAGGGCAAGGGGATCGCAACAGGCCCGATTGGCCCCCTGAAGATGTCAGCTCCGAAGAAAGGGGCTCGGGACCCCACATAAGAAAAGTTCAATGGGAAGGGCAGTGACTCAGCGGCTAAGTTCCGCAATGTTGATTGCTACAGCCGTCCGAAGCAAGCCGTGGATGGCAAATTTTGGAAATTTCCATGCAGATTTCTACAAGTGTGTGTACCTCCCCATGAAGACACCTGTAGTGTGCAGCCAGTGGATTGATTGGGCACATTTCGAAAAGAAGGGGTGCTCACCATTTTTTGAAGTGGTGGAAGCAATGGAAAGGCATGGCTTGAAGGACCTCTTCGCCTTCAAATACAATTAGAATGATGAAGTGGTGGCCCAGTTCTTTGTAACTTGCCATTTCTCAAGTGATGATGAAGAGAGTGTTACTTGGATGACTCACGGATCCAAGTACAGAATAATCTATGAAGACTATGCAAGCCTCCTGCACCTTGACACCTCAAGCCATGACAACTTGGTCATCCACAATATAGGGGTCATTGAGAAGGATAAGATGAAATTCCTCTATGAGCCCAACTCCAATTTCAACCCTCCCTCCACGAAGAACATGAAGCCATTCTTTGTGGTGTTGAACAGAGTTTTGAGGAAGACAATTGCCCCCAAGGACGGGGATGCTGGGAGTGTGCAGGGCTACCTCCCGACCCTGATGAGGGTCATAAGCAAGGACTGCAAGTTTGATGTGGCTGACTACATCTGGAACGATATGGTCAACATCTTGCACACCCAACAGGTCGTGTGGCTATGCTTCGTATCTTATGTTCGTGATAGAGAAGGTCACTGGTATTGAGTTTGTCAACGATGTGGAGAACCTTCCTTTGAGGCCCCAGATGCCTCAAAAGCCAAGCATTAAGGTTGCTCCATCTCTGGCATCCAATCCTGAGGCTCCGGCAAGAGCAAATGGAGATGTCAGGGCTGCCCCTGCCACTAGGGCAGCTCCTCAAAAGGGATCTACGAGTGGCATATTCAAATACTTGACTGCTATCTTTGCTTCCTGCAGAAAGGCCAAAGTGAAGGCCCACAAGCTGAACAAGAGAAGAAATGAAGACATGAAGTATGTCAAAGCAAATGTGAAGCAAATTTGCTAGAAACTGGAGATTGAGCCCATTACATCTCCAGTAATCTCTGATGATTCCGACTCCAACTTCACCGAGATCGGGCCATTGACCCCCTCCGAGCTTGCCTACTTTGGCATTGGGGGCTCGAGTGGCTCCGCACCACCTCCTCCTCCTCATCAGCCCAAAGACGAAGATGAATATGATGAGAGGACAGACAGTGAGGCTTGAAGACTTTAGGTCCCTCCTCTCCTTCTTTTTGGTGTCTTGATGCCAAAGGGGGAGAGATTGAGGGGGAGTCTTAGGTCTTAGGTCTTAGCTGTAGGATGCGAGGAGAGAGCTTCCTTTATGCTTTTTGTCTATTTTGTGGGTTGTAAACTGTTTAATATGCTCTTATGATAATTATGGTCCTGTGATGCAATGCTTTGAACTACTTGTCAAGTAATTAATGAAATCTGTGATTTTGCTTCTAGAATGACATATATGCTTGTTGTTGGTATGTTAATGTCAATTATGTCATTCTCTTAATGATTATTGTTTCAATGCACTTGGTTAGGCATCCCACCATAAAGAATGCACATATGGATCATGTTTTCATTGCTTGATGTATTTTAAACTCATATGTGCATACTTTATGAAAAGATCAACTTTTTGTCATATTTTATGAAATCTCAATTGATTGTCACCGATCACCAAAAAGGGGGAGATTGAAAGTGCATCTAGGAATCCCTTGTGGGTTTTGGATGATTTATGACAAGCAAATGAGATCCTAACTACTTTGTTGAGATGAGCACAGGTTTTAATGGAAAATAAGCAAAGTACCAAAAAGAAGGGAGAATGAGGAGCAATGTGGAGAAGAGCTCAAGGAACAAGAGTATTAGATCATTGTGTGTGGAGTGTGTTAAGGAATCACACCCCAAGAGCTCAAACACAAATAAACACAAATTGCACAAATTTATACAGGACCGGACTAGTCCGACAGACACCGGACTAGTCCGATATCTCTCTGCAAAAGATCGGACAAGTTCGATATCACCACGGACTAGTCCGATATCTCTCTGACTAGTATCAGACTAGTCCTCCCGAGTGCGTACTAGTCCTCAAAGAACTTCACAAGTTGCACAAAATCAGACAAGTCCGATCACACAACGGACTAGTCCAATATCTTTCTGATCCAAATCAGACAAGTCCGATATTGGCATGGACTAGTCCGAAAACCCTTTGACCTAAATCGGACAAGTCCTCCAAGTGCGGACTTGTCACCCAATTCACTTAGGGTTTCACTGATCCGGACAAGTCCGATGACTATCGAACTAGTACGAAGATTTCTAGAAGCGAAATCGGACAAGTCCGCTCCTAGCCATACTAGTCCGATATTTCGGGACACTAAGGGTTTGCTACACACAGCACACCATACTAGTCCAGTGTCCACCACGAACTAGCCCGATCTTTCTAAACCCTAACGGTCACTTTTAGAATCCCCATATAAATAGAGGTGCACGTCCCAACTTTAATCTCTCTCGACCACCTGCGCCGTCAGACCACCCAAGAGCCTCAAAAACACATCTCTCCACGAAATCAAAATCCAAAAAATTAATCCCTTGAGGACACTTTGGAACATTGGAGAGACACGATTCATCACTCTTGAACTCTTGGTTTGATTCTCTAGCACACTCCTATGATTTTCATTGTAATCTTTTGAGTGTGTTCTTGGTGGAGTTTTCATTGTAATCTAGGGGAGCCCTCAACGTGTGAGAAGGCCCCTTGAATTTGGTTATTCACCCTTTGTGATAAGATAAGAGGATTGGCCTTCGTGGCGATCCAATGAGGGTAGGGTTGGAGAAGACCCAGTCCTTTTGTGGACTCCTCAGCGTGGATGTAGGTTGCCTCTGTGGGAGCCGAACCACGGGATAAATTGCTTGTGTTCTTGCTTTGTGTTCATCATTCTTATTCATCATATCAATCTAGGGTTTCAATCAATCTTACTCACTTTATTTTGAAACATCAAATATAAGATTGACTTGTGGTATACTCTAGCTCATAATCTTGCAACACCTCAATTACAAGTATATTTCCGCTGCATACATCCTAGAATCAAATTAATCGATCAAACTTGATTAACCTAGTCGGTACACACCGGACTAGTCCGCACTTTACCGGACTAGTCCGATATCTTGAGTTTTGATTTGGTTATTAAGTGTTGCAGGTTCTGACAAATATTGAAAAGGCCTATTCACCCCCCCCCTCTAGGCCACATTCAGATTCTCTCAGGTGCGAAATACAATCCCATCTATATCGAGCTCTTCTGTTATCGTAGGATTCAGACATGGTGTTCGAGATAAGAAGATGCTAGAGAAGCTGGCTATTAAGGAAGTTACCAGTGTCACGGAGCTCTTCAGCCTAGCCGACAAATGCGCTAGAGCTGCGGAGGGCCGTGAAATGCACTCCAAGCCAGCTCCGGAGGTTAACCAAAAGTCCTCCAAAACTGAAGCTGCTACCTCCCATAGTGGCAATAAGAAGAAGAAGCCCAACGTCAAAAAGAAGCCATCGACCAGCGCTCTGGCTGCAGCTGCTGCAGCTCCTAGAAGCTGGGGGCCATGCCCCGAGAAGCGACCTCGTCCTTGATCAGAGGACGGCAATACATCTAAAGCTTGGTGTCCAATTCATAAGACGAATCGACACAGCTTGGAAGAATGCCAGGAGGTACAGAACCTTGCTGAGCGCTATAGTAAGCGCCGGGAAGAAACTCCTTTCCGTCAAAGGGAAGGAAAACAAAAAGTCGACGAAGCTCCGGCTGATGAAGAGCTAGGTTTCCAATACCCTAAAAAGGTCTTGAAAGCCATCTACAACACTGTCAACGATGATTCCGACACCTCCAACAATGAACGTCGGAAAACCCTGAACACCATATATGGTGGTTCTTGGGACATCTTCTCGTCGCATCCTCAAGACAATGCGGCGGGACATGGCCATCGTAGCTCCTGCTGCTAAGGCAGAACCACATCGGAAGTGGATGGACACACCTATCATTTTCAATGCTTCAGATTGTCCTCGAAACATGATCGGGGCTGTTCAACTCCCGTTGATGGTGTCAGCCACCATTAACAATCCAAATCCATCACGTGCTGGTGGACGGAGGTTCCGGGATAAACCTCATAACCTTCGAAGCTTTCATTAAGCTTCAGCTTTAGCCTTCGGACCTCCGTCCATCCCGGCCTTTCTCCGGAGTAGGTCCGGGAACCATCACTCCTCTTGGTTCTATTACACTCCCGGTGACCTTCGGGACCCGGGAGAATTACAGAACCGAAAAGTTGATCTTCGACGTTGCGCAGATCAGTCTGCCTTTCAATGCCATTTTAGGCAGGCCAACTTTATACAAGTTTATGGCTGCTGCCCATTATGGCTATTTGGCGCTGAAGATGCCAACACCTACGGGCGTTCTACGGATCCGTGGAGACCGCACCGTAGGACTCACAGCTCCGGAAGAACTCTATGCGCTTACCACAGTGCAAGAGGAAGCATCTGGAAAAGAGGCAGCTGCGAATCCTCCAAGCATTCGCCACAAAGGCTCTACCTCCGCAGCTCGTGTGCAACCAAGTGGCGACGCTGACGTTCCTGTCAAAGTCGTCAAAATCGGTTCCGATGCTGCTCAGACTACCCGTATATCGGGTGGTCTGAACAACAAATAGGAACTCGCGCTCATCACTTTCCTCTGGCTTAATGTCGACGTGTTTGTCTGGCAACAGTCATAAATGCCTGGGATCCATAGGGAGGTGATTCAGCACAATCTGAAGATTTACCCAGACGCCCGGCCTGTACACCAGAAGCCCCGAAAACAATAAATCGAGCGACAAAACTTCATCCGACAAGAAATTAAGAAGTTGCTCGAAGCTAGATTCATCCGGGAAGTATTTCATCCAAAATGGCTGGCAAACCCAGTTGTTGTACCTAAGGCCAGTGGGAAGCTTCGGATGTGTATCGACTACACTACTTTAAATAAGGCATGTCCAAAAGATCCATTTCCACTACCTAGAATAGATCAGATAGTGGATTCCATCTCCGGGTGCGAACTACTATGTTTCTTAGATGCATATTCTGGATATCATCAAATCCAAATGTCTAAGTAAGATGAAGAGCATATTGCCTTCATAACAGTAGATAGGTTGTATTGTTATACTGCCATGCCATTTGGTCTCAAAAATGCCGCTTCAATATTTGTGCGAGCTATGTACAAAACAATTGGAGAGCTAATTAGAGACTTGGTGGAGGTGTATGTTGATGACATCGTCGTGAAGATTAAAAACAAGGAATCACTCCTTGACAACTTACAAGCCGTCTTCGATAAGTTGCATACTACACACACTATGCTGAACCCGGACAAGTATGTCTTCGGGGTTAGCTCCGGGAAGCTCTTGGGTTTCTTGGTGACTCACCGAGGAATCGAACCAAATCTGGCGAAGATCAAGGCTATAGAAGAAATGCGGCCCCCAGCCCGCATCAAAGATGTCCAAAAGTTGACTGGATGTGTAGCTGCGCTTAGTCGGTTTATCTCAAGACTGGTAGAACGAGCGTTACCCTTCTTCGAACTCTTGAGGAAGTCTGGGCCATTTCATTGGTCTGAAGAAGCCGAAAAGGTGTTTCAAGAGCTGAAACAGCTCCTCACCACACTACCAATCCTGGTAGCTCTGAACCCTGGTGAGCCTTTACTGCTTTATATTTCAGCAACTACAGAGGTTGTCAGTATGGTCCTGGTAGCGGAAAGACTGGAGCCATCCCCAATTCAGGATTCTAGACCCCCTTGGTAGGGTCTGGAACTACCTGAAGGCGAGTTTGGGGACCAACCCTCAAGCACATATTCTCAGGGCGAGATGCTGGAGGATCAACCTCCTTCAAACAAAGGAGTAGCTGTTGCTGAACAAGAAGGCTTGGACCGCTTCGAGAGGGTCCGGGTCGACGAAGAGGAAGCTCCAGGCCCCTCCGGGAGGATCCAGACTGTCCAACGCCCAGTGTACTTCATCAGTAAGGTACTCCACGACGCCAACACAAGATATATTGAGGTGCATAAACTGCTTTACGCAGTTCTCATTGCCTCAAGAAAGCTTCGTCATTACTTCCAAGCCCACAAATATCAGTGTAACTTCTTTTCCACTGCGTGCAATTTTGCATAACCCTAATTCTACTGGGAATATTGCAAAGTGGGCAGCGGAGCTGGCAGAATTCGATCTAGAATTTGTGTCAAAACAAGAAATTAAAAGTCAAGCCTTGGCTGACTTTGTGGCGGAGTGGACTCCCTCTCCATCAAACCCTGGGGGCCACAGTGTGCAGAAACCAGAGCTCAAAGTTACGGTATTCACTGAGCCTCACTGGACCCTCTACTTCAACGGCTCCGTGCAGAAGTAGGGGGCCGGAGCTGGAGTCCTTCTCCTTGCTCTGACCGGAGAGAAGGTCAAGTATATGGTACCCTTTGCCAGGAAGAATCCCCGGATCTGGAACCTTTGGCCGGCGCTGCAGCTGGAGTCGACTGCCTGGAGCATATGCCTCTTGATGGCGTTTTAACAGGAGCAGGAGTAGTAGAAGAAGACCTCCCCCTCCAGGGGGAAGCAGCTGTTGTGGAAGGAGCAGCCCTAACGGACCTCCCGTCAGCATGCTTCGACTTCCTCTTCAGGCTGGAAGGCTCAACTGGCTCTTAGTCCTTGCCTTCGCAGACGTCTGCAGTCCTTCGGCTTGGGGCGGGGCAGGACCACCCTCTGAAGCTCCAGGGATCGTCAATCTAGTGGTCGGAAGCCTTTCCACCTCACAAAGATCGTCAAGCGCTGGCATATTCCTCCAGAGCTCCCTGCTGAACTGTGCCTCCATGTTTAGAGGGAGGAAAGCCACCGGCGGGGTCAAGTCGTCGCCTTCGACGTTAATTCCATGCTAGAACTTCTTGGGATGAAGCTCCAAAGATGCGCCATCCAAGTTGGATTTCAGACCAATTTCAATGCAGTCTTCATCCATCACGCTGTTGAGGGCCCATGCAAGCTTCTCCCTATCCTTCACCAGAGCCCACCTATTGACCAGGAAATTGCAGAAGACCATCTGGGGGTCACTCCACCTTCCACGCATTCATGGATCGTGGTCAAGACAGGGTTGAAGGCCTCTCACAGCACCGGAACCACACTCCATGCATCAGTGTCAACATTTGGGAGGCCTTCGGGCAGCTCCAACTTCTCGTGCTCCTCTGTCGTGACGAGGATCCAATCTTTCTTCCAGTTGTCCCACTTGCCGGAAGAAAACGACCTCAAGTATTTGAAGGGGCATTTCTTGCGCTTCACAAAGTAGTAGAAGCCAAGAAATTCAGACCCCTTCCCGGTTGTGTGGATGGTGAAGAAGGTGCGGAAGAAATCGACGCAGGGGGGAATACCCACCCACATCTCTCAGAAGTGGACAAATGTTGACACAAGAAGAAGTGAATGGGGGCCAAGGTGGTACAGCTGCAAACCATAGAAGTCCAGCAGCATCGAAAGGAAAGATGAGAAAGGTGGGATTAGCCCCACCATGGCGTACGCAGAGAAGTACACCATGTTGCCGCTGCACTCCTTCTTGAACGGGAGCTTACCGGCACGAACCAGATGGTTGAAGGAGTCGCTAGACCACCCCTTGTAGGTCCGGACCTTCTTCAGATCATCATTGCTCTTGAGGCAGCTCTTGGGGAGACCCAACTCCATCGCGGCAAAGTGGAGCAAAATATGGAAAGTTAGGTGGAGTTTGGGAGGCTCTGAGCGCAAAAATGATCGAAGGCGTAAAGAGTCCTCAACCCGTGCACACTTTACTTCTTAAGTAAGCATCTGTTACTCTTGGATGGAAACCGCAATAAAATCAAGAGTACTTTTCCAAAATCTACCCTGTCAATGTCGGGTGGGCCTGGGTCCACCCCCGACGAAGAGATCGAGGTCATTGACCAAGGCCAATCATTGCCATGATGAGCAGCGGGAAACCCAAAGTCGGCACTCTAACAGGGCGCGCGGAACCAATACAGTTTTCGTATTGGAAACCGGCGACCTTCAATTGCGTGAGATCCGCACTCAAAGATCTCATCTGCCGTATTCATGACAAGCCACGCGTCGAAGGTTCACCCCTGAACCGCCATTCTATCTGCACATCAGAGGACCTTTTGAAAATCGAAGCGCGGGAATCAAGAATGGCCCCACCTCTGGCAGAACAACTTAACCCAAGGGGTTTCTTCCAGAGGTGGGCCCGGGGGCCACTGTCGGTACCCTATGTACTGGGTACCCCATGATACCACAACAAGAGTAAGAAAGTTCTACCCATCAGAGTCGAAGGCCATTGCTGGTCCCACATGTCACGTTGCACCAGACTCGCTCTCCTCATATGACATGCTCCCGGGGTAACACGTGTAATATAAGCCCGGAACAGAACTCCCAACCAAGGGAAGCTTCGGCGACTACACGTATACAACGGCCCCAGACCTAGCCCCCGTCAGAGAGGAGCTCCGGTACTGACACGTGTACAGCAACCCCGGACCTGCTCTCCCACAAGGGAAAGCTCCAGATCCGACACGTGTGGAGCCTCCGGACCTTCGTCACCAAAGGAATTACAAGCTGGACAAGACCATCACAGACATTCAAGGATGGTTAAAGCGGCAGTTACAAGGTCAAATAATGTGTCATTAATACCATATTAATGACACAAGATCAATATACCGTTAATAGCGGTAACATTGCCATAAAGGCACGTTACCACACCATTAATCGTACTTGATACTCTTTAGACAATGTATTAGGTCATTAAGCATGCCAGGGCCACATGTCAGGCGAGGCTAGCTTTGTAACGGTCAATCCTTAGAATTATAAAAGGGTTGTATCGCATGAACATAAGGACATTCTGATACGAGCTGTCGCAACCAGACCAGAGCGAACTCACTCAATACAATTACACCAACCCTGTGGAGTAGCGTGTTACGCTCAGGCGGCTCAAACCATGTAAATCTCTGAGGTCACCATCTTGATATTGATCTTGAGCTCCCTAACCACAAAAGAACCTCCGCAGGCTGTTTCTGAATTGGTCCGGGGGAAGTGTCGTATTCCACACTTTGACAGATGTCTACTGGCAAGAAGAGCAGAACTGGTGGTCACTCGGACGAGTGATACATCAAGTTAGATAAATTTTTGGATCGAGCATTTTTTTTGTCAACGGAAGATATGGTGCCGTGCTCATGTACAAAATGTCGGAACACCAAATTTTTGAGAAGATAGGAGCTTTCGTTTCACTTATGTCAAAACTGTTTCACTCCACATTATGAAGTGTGGACCTTCGACGGCGAGACTAAATATTGAGTCATAGTAGAAGTGGATGAGGATGATGATACAACAGATGTTGATAGGATGGATGAGATGCTAGAAGCTCTAGAAGCAGAGGATCCTCTTAAAAATGAGGTAGAGGAGTTCTTCGAGGAGCTGAAGAAATCACAAGAGTCATTGCATGAACTCACGGTTGTGACCGTACTTGCTTTCTTGACCAGATTTATGGCAACTAAGTCCAAGTACTTTTTTTCCATCAACTGCTACAATGATCTCATGAAATTGATCTGCGATATCCTTCCACAACCTCACAAAGCACCACCAGATATGTATCAGTCAAAGATCAATATATCTGGTCTCAGTATGATCTATGAGAAAATCGATGTGTGCCCAGACAACTGCATGCTATTCTGGAAAGAGCATGACAATGAGAAGATGTGCTTGAAATGTGGTACATTGAGGTATGTCGAAGTTGTTAATGACGATGGCGATAATGTGATGATAGATGTCGCACATAAGCAGTTTTGTTACTTGCATGTGATACCTCGGTTGAAGCGCTTGTTTCTTTCAAAAAGAACCGCCAGACACATGAGATGGCACAAAGAAGGTAAACGTGAGAACAAAGAATTCTTGATGCATCGGTCCGACGATGATGCATGGAAGGCGCTAGACCGTTTCGATCCAGATTTTTCTCGTGATGCGAGGAACGTTCGCATCGGATTAGCGACAGACGGATTCTCATCGTTCAATACAAACGCCACGCCATACTCCTGTTGACCTGTCTTTGTCATTTCATACAACATGCCACTGACTCTTTGTACGAAGAACGAGTTCATGTTTCTCAGCCTCATTGTACCTGAACCTGATCATCTCGGGTCACGTCTCAACGTGATATTGAAACCGCTGATCGAAGAATTGAAAGTCTTGTGGACAGGAGTCGAAGCGTACGACAGTTACAAGAAGCAAAAATTCAACCTTCCAGATGCTTATTTGTGGTCTGTCCATGATTTCCCGCCATGTTTTCCGGATGGAGCACTCACGGTTGTCTGACGTGTCCGATATGTGCTTCAGACACAGATTGCTTTCGACTAACTCATAGAGGCAAAATATCTTACTTCGATTGTCATGGACGTTGGCTACCTTCGAATCACATGTTTAGGCAATAGATGCATTTTTGATATGTTGGATAAACTGGTGCCAGATGAAGGTCGTTCTGGATATTTCGTAGGTTATGGAGAGGACAACAATTGGACTCACATATGTGGACTTTGGGAGCTACCGTATGTGAAGTCGTTGATTCTAATGCACAACATTGATGTCATGCATCAGGAGTGTAACATGAGCGAAAGTATCATAAGCACTTGCATGGATATGCCTGACAAAACGAAAGACAATTACAAAGCTAGACTAGATTTGGCTGACATTTGTCACCATCCAACTCTTGAAATCTCTGAAAGTGGTGGGAAGCCGCGTGCTTCTTTCTGTCTTGGATCTAAGGAAAAGAAAGAAGTCATTAAATGGATGTAAGCTTTAAAATTCCCAGATGGTTATGCAACTAGCTTGAAACGAGCCATGAATGTGAACACAAGAAACCTCACTGGGTTGAAGAGTCATGATTATCACATTATAATTGAAAGACTCTTACCTTTTATGTTTTGAGGCTATCTAGATGATGCGGTGTGGAAGGTTTTAGCCGAGCTCAGCTATTTCTATACACAACTTTGTGCTAAAGAAATCAAGATTGGAATGATGGATAAGTTAGAGAAGGGCATACCCATACTTTTATGTAAGATGGAAAATTTTTTTCCACTAGGTTTCTTCAATCCAATGCAACATCTGCTTATCCATCTTCCTTTCAAAGCTAAAGTTGGCGGTCATGTACAATACAGGTGGATGTATCACACTGTAAGAGCGCTACGATATCTGAAACCAATGGTTGGCAACAGGGCAAGGGTGGAAGGGTTCATCGCTGAAGCATATGCTCTTAAGGAAGTACGATACTTTTCAATTGTCTACTTTGCAGAAGAAAACAATATTAATACTTCGGTGATGAGGTGCAATATGGACGAAGCACCCCCTTTAAGCGACCTCTCCATTTTTCAAACAAGAGGTACTACCGTTGGTAGCTACACAACGTACGTGCTATCCGAACGTGATAGGACTGTTGCTTTACTCTACATGTACGCAAATGTAAAAGTCATGCATGAATACTTTGAGTAAGTGTTTGTCCTACATTTATGCTAATCGACATATTTTGCTACACATGTATTCTAAAAGATGTTTTTTCACGTTCAGCAAGTTCCACAGACAATGTTGGCCACATAGGCATTAACCTACGGCCAAACAAGTAGAAGGGATGCGAAAAGAAGGAATAAATGGAGGGCCGAGTTTCCTATCCTAGATTCGAGATTATGTAATACCCTCTCATCTTCTATATATTATAAGTTACTATTGTTAAAGAAGAGTTATTTTAACTTATGATCATTTATGACAGTGTCAGACTCACAATGTCCATGAAGATTTGCGGCAGCTATCTTATGGATTGATGAAAGTTAGAAGCTATGGTCGATATGATGTAAATGGATTTTGATTCTATACAACTCATTTTGAAGCTGTTCGTCCTCTCGCGGCAACATCAAATTCTGGTGTTGTGACGAGAGCAATTGACACTCAAGAGAATTTAACCAATTATTATGGGATCATTAACAAAGTTTACTTTTATTAAAAATAAGACCCTTCGAGTTGTCTTCTTTGACTGTGACTGGTTTGATCGCACTCATGGAACTAGAGAAAACCAATTTGGAATGGTGGAAGTGAAACATAAGGACCGACTACGAGGTTACGATACATTTGTTCTTGCGCATCAAGTAGAACAAGTATATTATCTACCTTATCCATGCACGAAGCTCAATGCTTGGTGGGTGGTATATAAGGTGAATCCTCGTGAGTGGTTATATACTCCGGGGGATGAAGGTTACCATGTTCATCTCCTAGTGAAGACGTTGAAGAAGTGTACCAAGAAAAAGAGTTGCCAGACATTTTTATCGTCGAGTTTGGTGCATGACTCGATCAATTAGTTGGAGATGTTGAAGATGTTGAAGATGTAGAACGAGATGACATGCGAAAACGGAAATTAGAACAGGCCATGATGGAAGATCGTTGGGTTGGTTTAAGGAGTAGGGCACATGATAATGATGTCGATGAATTTTGAAAGTGATTACAAGCAATGTTTTCTTGAAGATAGTAACATGAATTTTGTATATCTTATTTGCATATTTACTAATTATCTATTAAAACATGATGGCGTCAAAGAAGGGTAAGAAGGTGTCGCGGACGAGGGGGTTCTTCCCCTCTAGACCCGAGGACGCTTTCGCTGGTGCCTCGTTGATTGGGAACAGACGCTCTCAGCTGTTGGGGAACGTTCTGAGCAGATCTAGAGCTTCGTCACAGGTAAATTTCACTCGTTTTTGACAAATTCTTTAAATTCAATTTGCAATGAAACTTACTTATGGATCATTTGAATGTTGTAGTCCTCACCGGCTGACTTAGAGGCTACGGCGCCAGTTCACCTTGGCTACCCTTCGGTGAGCCAGCCCTCGGCCAGCTAGCCCTCGACTGGCGAGCCTTCTGTTCCCGAGCCCTTTCACTCGGCTTGTGATGAGCCGTCTGGGTCACCTGATGTGGCGCCCCAGCAGACGCGGAGGACGAGGAGGACTCACTTTTTCAGTCCTCCTGCAGTCCCTTCACAAAGGATCGTGATTCGTCCAGCCGGAGAAAGGTAATAAAAATTATAGTGTTCAATTCTAGTTTCTTTTGGTTACTTAGGTAATGAATCAATAAATATCTTGCAGGGTTTGGGATGACACTTATTTCACCGGTGAGAGACACCTAAGACCGGTGAACGGTGTCCTCGGGTCCTTAGTGCATTTGCACTATCCCGGGGTCATCGACGGGGTGCATGCTCTTTCGTGGGAGGACTACGCACACGTCCATCACCAGGAGCATGACAACCTTTAGGAGGCCGTATGACCCGATTTTATGGTAAGTATGTTAAAAATAGTTTCTATCTCTTCAATATATTTTTTATCACAGGCAAGGTATACTTTAGAGGACCCGAATGACCCTCGCATGGTTGAGGATGCGAGGAGAGTGTTTCACTACAATGCTGCCAAGGCGCTTCGACAAGCTTTGCTGAACGCTCATGTTCAAATTATTAATGAGCACTTGAAGACGAACCAACACCACGTGCTACACTTCCGACAAGAGAATGAGAGGCACCTGACACAGGAGGAGTACGCTCAGGTACGTGGGGTGCAGTAAGTATTTTTTTCTGATAATTTCCTCGATGGTATTTTTAACGACTTACAACTATGTGTAGGACCACGTGAGCTGGTTGCAGGGTCGGTCCAATGCATTTTTTCCCTTTGTCGCTACTGGACTAGCGATGAGTTTAAGGCTAAGTCCGAGAATGGTCGAGAGTCCAGAGGGGTCGAGGGAAGAGCAGGCACGACCAAGATAACCACTTGCGTTTAGCTAAATGCATGGTAAGTGTATGTAACTTATGTTTATATATTCATAATATACTATTCAAACTAACACGTATTGATAGAAGCGCGAGATGAGGGTGCCGCCAACCCCGGCTGAGATCTAGAAGAGGGGTCACAGGGACCCTTCTCAGCCTCAGGGGTGCAGTCAGGCTGCAGCCGAGCGATTGATAAGTTTAGAAATCATTCATATTAAATATAACTATATGGGTTGTTGAACTTACACGATTTTCTTGTTTTGCAGGCTAAGTACGGAGAGGAGGCTAGGAAGATACACGGCGAAGGTTTCGATTGGAAACGTGAACCAATCGATCCTCAAACCGCGTATGCAAGCGGAGGTGGAAAAGCACACGAAAGGTGAGTTTATAAGTCATTTTATCATTTTCAATTCAAAGTATTCAAGATATTTCAATTTCATATTACTGACTCTCTTTTTTATAGGCTCGCCATATTCAACAGAGGTGTCGACTCAAGGGCGGCGAGACCTGCGAGAGGCAGCTCCACGCAGGTTTCTTCGGTGGGTAGTCAGGTCGCCGCGTCTCGTAGAGGGACATTGAGATGTAGTCTCTCCAACAAACTGTAGAAGAGAACCTCAGGCGACAGGAGGAGGCGAAACGATAAAGGATCGCGATGGAGGCCACGGTCTCTTCCCAGGCAGCCTGGATGGCGCAGATGCGGGACACAATGGAGGTAACAAAATGAAAACTAAAGTTCTCATTAATTCAGTGTAAATGACTTATTAATAGGTAACATTTAATGTTTGCAATGACAGGCCATGGCTCGGGCGCAAGGTATGGGGATCCAGCTACCGCCACTACCGGTCCTTCCAGACGATCCTTCTTCTGTGGGTCAGGTAATTTTCTATGTCAACCTAACAATTCTAGTTTACCTCAATCAAAATAAAGCGAGGAAATGGAGTGACAGTGAAAGATAGTTAGATAGGGTGAGAGATGGAGTTAGAAGAGGGAGGAAGATAGAGAAAAAGAGATTGAGATAGAAGAGAGAGGGAGATAGTTAGATATAAGAAAAGGATTAAGACAGAAGAAAGAGAGAGATAGAAGAAAGAGTTAGAGATAGTTAGATAGAGTGAGAGAGGAATGAAGAGAGAGAGGGAGATGTAGATGGAGATAGAAGGAGAGGAAGAGAGAGGGAGAGAGGGAGATGTAGATGGATATAGAGGGAGGAAGATAGAGGGAAAATGATAGCAATAGATATATAGAGTGAGAGAGAGATAGATTGAGATAGAGAGGGGAATGAAAAGAGAGAGGAAGAGAGGGGATCTAGATTGAGATAGAGGGAGAGGGAGGGAGAGAGATGTTGATGCATTTATATTCTAACTCTAAGTTTCATTAATTGCAGGGATCTACGACGGCTGCTCAAACTCTGTCGCCCTCGTTATCGCCACCTGGAATGAGGCGCGACGACGACTTCGACTTTGGAGGTGGCTTCAGATGTCAGACGGGCGAGTGAGTCCTTGTTTGCTTTGTTAATGGTGATGTGTGATGTATTGACCATATTGTGATGTTGTTTGTGATTGTGATGTTGTTTGTGATTGTGATATATTATCTTGTTTGTTCTGTGATTTTGACCATCGAGCCGCGTAGTATTTTCAGTTTTTTCAAAAAAATAAAAAACCTTATTTGTGACGGCTTTTTATACAGTACCGTCACAAATAAGGACTCATGCCATCGCAAACAAGCCTCTGTTATTTGCGACAGCCTGACCATCGCAATTAAGGCTCTATTTGCGACGGCCCGACTGTCGCAAATACGGACTTAATTGCGACGCTCGGGTAATCGTAAATAGATGTGTGGGTCCTATCATGTCCCCTGGCAATAACTTGCGACCGCTAAAGTTAGCCATCGCAAATAGACTTATTTGCAATGGTGGCCGTCGCAAATAAGCTTAATTGCGACAAATTATTTGCGACGGTCGAAAACCGTCGCAAATATGCGAAGCCGTCACAAATAGCTTATTTACAATGGTTTCTCTCTTATTTGCGACGGCCCTGCTCGATCGCGTCAGAGTTAGGATTACTACGTGACTGCTGGCTGCCGCCCAACTCGATCGCGTCAGAGTGCCTGTACGTAAAACTGGCCACGCCGTGCATGGTTTCTGGTTTAGCGGCGCCGCCATGGCTGGCAACACTAGAATGGCAAACGAATAATAAAGCCTTAGTCAGCCCTGACTAGTCACGCGGTCCGTTCGTTGGTTTTTTGCAGCATTGTTGACCATTGAGCTTCCGGACTTCCTGTTAGCGATCTGGACTAACTAATGGCCTCAACAAACACGAGTAGGCTAAATATGAGATATTATAGGCCCATCAATGAGAATCAGTGATCCATGCCTAGCGCCCATGGGTTATGGGCTCGTTATATTGAATCTCAAATTCAAAATGCACTTTTCTCTTGGTCACAGCCCGAATTTCACATATAATAAAAAATCACTCGAATTAAATTTTTCGGATAAATCTTGAACAAAGATTGATCATCAATAAAATCAAGATGCACATGTATACCAGTACAAACACATACACACACATCTAAATGAAATCATAAAAAAATTGAAATGCCTGAACACGAAAGTAGTTAAATAAATAAGAGAAACATATACGCAAACACATCTACATATGGGTGTCAACTATTAATTTACCTACCCTAAATAAAACAGGCTAGAAACTACTAAGCCAACTGAGTAGCAAATTATGAGAGTTCAAACAATAAATCGTTTACAGAAATATTATCCAAATTACGATAAATAAACACAAAATGCATATATAAGTTCCAATCATTGAATTAAAATAATAATTAAATGAAACATAAAAGTGGCAAACATATATGTGTATATACATGCATGTGCCAAAAATAAATTGTTTGCGACAATTACATTAATTGCACAGTAATTAGATCAAACAACCTGATGGTTAATATTGTGCAATTCGAATTCAACCAAAATTTCAGAATACCCAAGCAGAATCAAAATCAAATCTAAACATAAAAAATACTAAAAAAATTCTTTCCCCTTCCACCTCGCCCATCATTTCTTTTCCGAGAGGCCCAAAACCTCCTCCCTCCATTTTCCAGTGTGACCCGATTCTTCTTTTTCCAGCGCACAGCCCAGCACGGCCCACCTCTTTTTTTCTTTCCCTGGGCGCATCCCAACCCCTCTCCCCTCTCACTCTCATGCACAAGGCCCGACCCAGCAGCTGCATCACCTTTCTCCTACCTCTGGGCTCTGGCCGATGAAGCCTTCCCCTTTGCGCCCAACCAGTATTACGAAACCCAGGATGCGCTGCTGGACGCCTGGCGCGCCATCGCCTCTCACTTTTCCGCCTTGCCATCATTCTCCCTGAAGACTCGAACGCTGCCAGCTGCAACGCCCACTGCCGCACTATCGCCTTCACCGAATACTGCACTACTCCACCTACAAATGGCACCTGACTCCCCCATTGCTCGCGCGAGAACCCCACTTCATTCAACTGATTCATCAGAACTTGCACGGCCCTCCCGAGCGGGAATTGGAAGTTTTTCCCAACCTTCCTTGCCATCGGCCGCCAAGGCTATTCCCGCTTCGGTAAGTGCACATATTTTGATTGCCTTCTTGCGTAGCTTCCTCATTCCGTAGAACCTTAGTACACTCATTGCTTGGCCACTTAGCGCACAACGGAGAAGATCTCGAGGACCACTCATTGGCATCGCCGCGCGCCATAGACACTGGCGAACTAGGAGCTCTTTTCGCCCAAGCCGTCTTGCTTGTTAGAATCAACGTAGCCCGTAGATAGTATAGGTGTATCACAACGTGGTGGAACACCTTCAGGAGTGTGGACACGATGATGTAGTGTCTTCTTCGTCACCATCACCGTTAAATACACCCCGGGCAGTCCAAGAGCCCCACACCCTCCCCCCCTGTGCTAGAACACCTCCTTGGCCGATTACCCCGTCATTCTAGCAAATGCGCGCAAGTTTCCCCTGAGTTTTGCTGCTATCGCTGCCTCCGTCGTGCTCGTGCTGCCGCTCCAGTTGCCGCCATGCACCGTGGTGTGCACTGACGTGTTTGCCTCGTCTCATAGATCACCCCAGTGGGCTTCAATGCTCGACCGGGGAGCTTCGTCACCGTGTCAGTGAAGTCGTCGCCCCCTGCACCGCACAGACTTGCCGTGTTGCTACCCCCAACGTGGTAGCCCAGTGGCTGCCACTCAGGCTAATGTGTGCCCATGTGGCCGCCATCTCGGTGCCACCTCTGCATGGTCGACCAGCTCACCCCACCGTGTGTGCCCTACGCTGCCTGGACCTGGTCCATGAGAACTAAAGGCCAAGAGCCACGGCTTGTTCCACAGTCTGTTGTGCACCGTTTGCAAACACGCTGAGTTTAACTAGGTCCACCCGTTTAGTGCATACAGGAAAATATAAAACACTTTTCCTGATATAATAAAATTCTGGAAAATATCCTAGAAATCCTTAATTTCTTTTAGAACATATTGGCAGCGATTGATGGTATAAATTGCTTGAACAAAATGTGTTAAATGTTAATGGTTTGCAAAAATGAATTAATAATTAGGAAATTAAAAAGAAATCATGTTTTGACTCTAAATTGATAATCATTTTTGCAAATAATTATCTAGGAATTCCATAAAATTATATAATGATTATGAGACCTTAAAAAAAGTAATTAGTGGCACAAATAAATTTAGAAAATATGAGACTTATTATTAGCTAACAAAATCATTTAATCAACTAGGAAATTAAGGAAACCTTTGAAATCTTCGTGCTGGATCCATTGGCAAATAGACTAAAAGTGAGGGTTAACATGCAAATTTATAGTATAGCCAACCACAGGAGCTCGAGAGAAATCGAACGGGTGGGCTGCAGTCACACCTGGACGCGCTGACAACCCGACCACAAGTGCTCTATAGGAATCAAACCCGAGTGGGCCGCAGTCACACGTGGACACTCTATCTGGTCAATGGCCGGTTCTCGGGCTGTCCGAACTTGTATCGCATGTGAGCTGCACATGTTGTCACTTTGGAGTGTCCGAACTTTCTCTTTTATAATGCATAGCAACTGTTTGAACAGTCCCTTTCTACGTGTTGAAATATTCGTGGGACTGCAATGTTTTAACTAGCAATATTTCAAACTTGCTTTTTTTTTTTCTTATGTAAAGTTTGCTTAGTGAATGTGGCCTAGAGGGGGGGGGGGCTGAATAGGCTTTTGAAATTTTTCTTGAAACACTTAGCAAAACTGTTAAAACCAAGAAGGTCAAACTAGTCCGGTATGAGTAAGGACTAGTCCGGTGTGTATAACCACAACTGTCAGATTAAGATCTATTATATGTTTTCTTTGGGTCTCTCGCAGTGGAATGCAGTAAACTGTACTAACAACTATATCAAGTGTTAATGGTAAATGATTTGCACGTGGAATACAAGATTAACACAAGTTATAAGATGATCAAATCTATGCCCTAGATAGTGATGATAATGAAAAGTATAAATCAAGAGAACACGAGCCAAAGATTTTTACCAAGGTTTGATCCCACCAAAGATGTCTACTCCTCGTTGAGGAAGCCCACAAAGAGCCAGGTCTCTTCAAAACCTTTTTCCCTCGTCAAGTCACCACACAAGGCCGACTTGATTCCACCACCACGGGTAATCACCGAGTTTATGGGGCAACCTCACACACTGAGGGCTCCCACAAGATTACAAACAAAAATAGAGATCAACACACTCAAATAATTACACAATAATCAACCAGAGTGTGTGGGAAATCAAACCCAAGAGCTCAAAGTCGATAAGATGGTCACTCTCCCTTTACAAATTGCCAACTCCCAAGGATTTGACTCTTAGGACCTTAGAATGTGTGGAGAGGAGTGTTTTTGTGCTCTTGGATGCAGTGGCGGCGCTAGGGTTCTTGGTTAGGTATTATGAGGTCGTGTATCACCTATTTATAGACATTTAGAAAATCCGTTTGGATCTCGATGACCAGACTAGTCCGTTATGGATCGGACTAGTCCGTTGTGCTGAGTGATTTATGCGTGGAGAAGTGCACCACACTAAGAAACCCTAACTTTTGTGAGTGTACCGTACTAGTCCGTTATGGACTGGACTAGTCCGTTATGGACTGGACTAGTCCGTTTTGTCCAGAAAGTATATCAGACTAGTCCTCTCTACCACCAGACTAGTCCTCTTTTGGAACTGTGAGAAAATGGACTAGTCTGCTATGAGATCGGACTAGTCCTCTCTGAGGTATTGTTATAGAACAAAGTAGTCCTCTGTGAAACTAGACTAGTCCTATTTTGATATTGTGTGAGACCGGACTTGTCCTCTCTGGGACCAGACTGGTCCTTTATTCTTGCAACTTGAATTGCGTTATAGCCCTAATTCTTTCCGCAATGACTTGAGCTCTCGGGGGTGTGTCTCTCACACACACTCTACACATTTATGACTACTTTTGCCTCTTTTCTTCACTGGTTTTCTTCCCTTTCTTGATTCTCATCTTTTCACCTTTTTGCACCTTTTGTTCACTTGTGCTCTTCCCTCTCTTGAAATTCATTTTTCTTCTTTTTGTACCTCTAGTTCAATTCTCCAAAACCTGCTCTCATCTCAACAAACCTTATTAGGATCTCATTTGTTTGTCATCAATCATCCAAAACCCACAAGGGTGTTCCTAAAGCACTTTTACTTAGTAATTATTTACTAAGTTTTTGATGTTTTTTGGCTGATCATAGTGGATATTATTTTTGCTATTTTTGCAACATGCTTATGTGAGGTGCTCACATAAGGTGTTCTGGTTTTTGGACTTGTGCTCGAAAAAGTTGCGTGTTTGTTCATGTGCAGGTGTTGGTTGAGGTCAAGACATGGCTTGTGACGGTGATCCATTGAACTTGTCTTAGGTAGAAGATAAGGTTCAACAACCAAGTTTGGGAGAAATTGTGGTTGAGTTGATCGGGAGGTCACGCAACATGTTTGGGTCAAGAACAATGCATATGAAGGTATTGTGGACGTTATTGGAAGGTGTTTACACGTGTGCAAGGGGTTCATGGATGTGGCAACATGGTTCCAAGGCGTGAAGGAGAGTTATGGACGTAAAGGATTGGCTGAAAATGTCCAACTGGCTGGATTACGCCTTAGGCTGCGACTGAGGTGGTTATGGTTCGTTTATGGAATGTTTCGAGTTGGTTATGGTTAGATTTTGTGGTAGGCACGAAGTTAAGTTGTTTTAGAAATGTTTGGGATGTTCCTAAGTTGTTTTGAAGTCTTAAGATTGCTTCTATCTACATATGAAAGAGTATTGAGCAGTTATGAAAAGTTTCGGCTGAAACTGAGTAAAGTTGGAGTCCTAGTGTTGATTGGGTTGGCCTAAGGGATGGGTATATAAGCAAGGGAAGCTAGGTATCATGGTGAGACGACTTGTAGCTGTTCCTCTTTTGTTTCATTGAATAAAATTCATAGTTTTAGAGGAGCTTTTGTGTCTTTTTCGTCTAACTTGTTTTTCGTCAAGTCCTTCTTGTCAAGTTTCTGCATAACTCGAGTTTTACAAATCAAATTATCATGATTCTTTTTGTGTTGTCTTCACAACTCATTAATATTATCTGTGAAAATTTTACGGTCATTGGTTTTGTATTGTTCTAGTTACACGGGTTTCTTTGCAGCGTAGCAGATCTGGTTTGTCTTTCAAAAACATATTGAGCTTTGCTTAGGGTTTTGGTTATAACTTGAGTTTTACTCAATCATTTTTGTAATTCTTGTTTTGGTGTATTCGTGACTTGATTATATACAATCTCTACTACTTTTTTCATGTTTAAACACATTTAGATTTGCCGCACACACGATTTCTTCATCAGACTGATTTTCTGCCGAGGGGTTTTTGTAGCTTCCGCTGAAAAAGTTTTAATCTACTATTCACCCCTCTCTGGTAGCTTTTCACGTGCTCTTATATCCTACAAAACCCATATTTAACCTCACAATTGATAAAGCCTTCGCAAATAATTATCTAAAAATTAATAGAAATATTAATTACATTTATAGTGTCACAAAAAATGTATCCAGCTAATACGGAATATGATGTTGTGAAATAACTATCTTTGTTGTAGGAAATTGATTAAATTACCAATAGCTAGTAGAAAGTCACATATAAATCCTAGATAAACTAACATCCACACAAGTAATTACCCCTTGAATATATTGTTTTTGATGTATAATATATAATTTAAGAGTTAATGGGTTAGTATAAATTATTAATGGAGAATTGAAAGTCGCCTAGAGGGGGGGTGAATAGGCAATAGTACTTGAAATCACTTATTCAATTCATGTGGTCGGACTAGTCTGCACAGGGTCGGACTAGTCCGCTCACCACAGGGTGGAAACCCTAAAACTTGATTTCTACAAGTTATTTGTGGAATTAAAGTTTACCAAAGATATGAGCAATGTGTAGTAAACTTGTGAAGCTCAGATTGTGAAGTTTAAACACTTAGATTGCAAGTTTACAATAATGATCAAAGTGTAAGGCAATAAGAGCAAAGTGAACCCTAATAGCAATACTAGTGATCACAAAAAACGAAAGACATGTGAAACGAGATTTATCCCGTGGTTCAGCTCCACAAAGAAGCCTACCTCCACGTTGAGAAGTCCACACAAGGACATGGTCCCACTTGAACCTTCTCTCACCAAGCTACCATGATGGCCGGCTTGGTTTCCACTATATCAATGGGTAATCACCATGTTTGATGGGGCTGCTCACAACTTGAGGCTCCCACAAATCAATACAACGAGGAGCACATGAAGCTCAACTCACACAAGCCAAACAACACAACACAATGTGCAAGAGATCAAACCGAGAGCCAAAAGCGATGATCTTCCTTTACCCTCCTCCCCAAACCCTAATCTCTTCAAGATTTGCTCTTAGAGGGTTAGTAGGATGAGTAGAAGGCTTTGGAAGGCTCTAGGATGCTTGTGGCGGCGCTAGGGTTCAAGACATCTTCAAATGAGCCTGGGGGTCCCCTTTTTATAGAGGTCCCGAGCCCCTTTTGCTTACATCAGCAAAAGGGTGATCTAATCCTGCCTTAGACCCCGGACTGGTCCGGCCCTATGGGACCACTGACCTCTAGTCAGTTCCCGACAACTGCCACACTGAGCAACGATCGTCACGCTACCCGCCAAATTTCCAAATTCAAACGATCACTAGACACCGGACTAGTCCGCTCCAAAACGAACTAATCTGAAGTAGGACAGAACCTCTTGGTCCGTCCTAAAACGGACTCTTCTCGGTTGGCCCGTACTAGTCCGGCCACAGGGGCGGACTAGTTTGGCCCTCTAGGGTTTCTCTTCGTCTATCACACTAAGTCTCAAACGGACTAGTCCGTACCATAACGGACAAGTCCGAAATATTCCAGAGAGCTTTGGTCCGTCCAAAAAAGGACAAGTTTGAACTTCTCGGACTTAGCTCCAAATTCACTCAGATTCACTCCAGAGATATTTGGTCCGTCTCAAAACAGACTTGTCTGCCATGGCCGGACTAGTCCGGCCTCCTAGGGTTTTTCTCATTTAGGCTTCTCACTTAGGTTTTTCTCTAAACCACCACTTTGAGCACCTTGGTATGATCTCAATGCACATGATACAACCACCTTCTCACATGATACAGCTCATATTAGCTCAATACCATAGAAACCCTAATTCTACGCTGAAGTCTTTGACGCCCGTTTTAACCTTTTACTTTTTGAGGGTTTTCATCTCATTTCAATCCTTGTACCTGTGCTTATGATCACTTTAGCTCATTAGCCTCTTAATTGTCGTCATCAATCATCCAAAACCCACAGGGATACCTAGATGCACTTTCAATCTCACCCTTTTTGGTGAATTGAAGACAACACATTAAGACTTCAACAACAAGGATAATAATTTGTTTTCATAACAAGCATTTGTATGAGTGACTCCCCCTCAATGTATGCATCATGAGTAAGAGAGATTGAGAGAGTTCTCATACATATGCATGTTATGGTGGGGTGCCTTAGTGATGTGTTCATAATGTGTGATAAGACAACAATTGTGCAAGATATACATTTAAATGAGGCAACACATCACAAATTTAGGTAAAATACACAAATACATTGATTATGTCTTACAATACAACTTGAATTGAGTTTTAAAACATAAGTCCTTTATAGATCAATACTCTCTCAACTTTATCTATGTTATCTCTCCCTTCATCTCTCCCCCTATATCTCTCCTCCTAGATCTAAGTGCCCCATCCAAGCTATCTATCCCCCTTTGGCATCAAGACACCAAAAAGGAAAATCAGAGAGGAAAGACCCTACTCATTGTTGGAGTCATCATCCAAGCTATCTCCGGGTCAAGATGGTCAACATCAGTCGGGGCCGCAGTGGAAGTCCCAACTTCTCCAAATTGAGCGAGCTCCTCGGCAGTGAACTCCGGAAAAGATGAGCTCAGCATCGCTCTCCTCGGCGGGAGACATTGGAATGTACAGCTTGTCACACATTGCCTTGAGATACTTCTCATTGCGACGCTCCAAGCAACGTTGCCGAATTTCCGTCTGCCGGCAAGAGGAGAAGAGAGCTTTAAAGCAATTGAAGAATCCACTCCCGCATTGTGTTGAAGTCGGAGGTGGTGGAGGAGATGGCACAAAGCGAGAGGAAGAAGCGGGAGGATCCGCATTCTTCCTCCTAGGAGTAGCTGGCTCCGAAGGAGGGAGTTGTGGTTGAAGCCTTCGGTGAATGATATCTTTCTTGAATGTGAGCTCGGAGATCTTCTCGATCATGTACATAATGTACGGAGCGTATCCAAATGATCGGTTGGGGGTGTGAGAGATGTTGAAGATGTCATCAAAGATATAGTCCACCACATTGAAGCAGACATCTCCATCGATTAGCACCATCAAGTGCCTCAAGATGCCTTGTATAATCCCTGCATCTCCATCCTTGGGGGCAATGGTCTTTTTGAGGACCCGATTGAGCACACTATAGAAGAGCTTGATGTTTCTGATGTGACCGACCTCATACTGTGCATGACTTGGATACATATACTCCAAGGTGTCCTGATCAACTGGCTTCAGATTTGAAATGATGATCTCATTATCCAGTTGGTCCTCCAAGTCAAGAAACTGAGCAAACTCCCAATAGGTGGTGGAGTACTGCTCTCCATGGGTCATCCAGGTAATCTTCCTGTCCCCATCGGTGTGGAAGTATAAGGTGGAGTAGAATTGAGTGATGACTTCCACATTCCAATCATACTGGAAGGCCATGAATTTCTTCAAGCTGTGCTTCTCGGCGGCTTCAATCACAGTATTGGAGGCTTGATGATCCTTTTGAACCATGTAGTCCCAGTCTATCCACTGAGCATTTGTGACAGGAGTCTGCTTGGTCATATAGAATGTCCCGTAGTAGTCACAGTGGAAGTCACACCAGAAGCGGGGATCCACTGTGCTCCTGTCACGCTGATATACATTGATCTTTCTCAACTTGCATGCCTTCTCAGCCCCCTTGCCCTTGAAGATGTTGGCGTCGAATGCAGCCGCACGGTTTGGGTTCCGTGCAGGAGAGGACATCCTCAAGGGGCCAATGGGTTCAAGAGCACCCTTCTTGACTTTGCTTGCAGCCTTCTTGGCCACAATCACCCTCTTCTTGGGTGCAGCATCAACTTGGGCCTTCCCTTTATCTTTGGAGGTCCTTGCCCCCTGTGACTTAGCTTGTTCACCCAAGGTCACAAGTCGCTTCCGTTTCGGGGCTGCCTCGGCAGCTGCAGAGTTGTGCTCCTCTTGCTATGTCTTCTTTGCCCTCTGTGAGGCAAAGTATGCAGCCACCATCTCTTGATCCTCTCTTTGCTTCCGGTGAAAGAGAGCTTGCTTCTCCGCTTCGGTCTCGGAGTCGGAAGGAGGAACATATTCATTGTCCGACATGGTTGCTGACAAGAGAAGCAAGGGAATGTGTATAAGTCCAAGGAGTCAAGATAAAATGGTAGAATTCACAAAATTAACTTAGTTTAGGTTTTTTTACTGTGTAACCTGGACTTGTCCGCCCAAGGGCCAGACTAGTCCGCACCGGGTCGGACTTGTCCGCCCTGTGGCCGGACTAGTCCAATTCACACAATAAGAACCCTAATCTAGGGAAATTTTGCAAAAACTACGGATCCTACCACAAAAATGGAGCTACATGATCACATTGATGTGTACAACAACATTTGTGAATAAGTTTCTATCAATGGACCCAAAATAATTGAATTTCAAGGATTTTGGAGTTAGGTCAAGAATATCTCATTAAATCTTCGATTTGATGAGATGTAGAAGAGGAATCGACCTCTGATGCTTGGGGAAAGGTTCCTAAGCACCTTAGGGCTTCAATCCACCGATTGGAATCAATATTTGTTGGGGGAAATAGAAAATCATCGAGCGTTTTTGGAGAGAGAGTGTTTGAATGGAAGTGGAGAGGTCGAGGGCTCCCTGGGGAGGTTAAGTCCTAGGCTTGGTGTGTGAACTAAATATCTAAGAATTCTCTTAATGGCGGTCAAATGACACACCTTAGGAGCGGCTTAAAATCTAGCACACATACACACACTAAGCATGATATCGGGCCTAGATGCACATAAGTATAGCAATGAGCCTATCATGGAACGGTATACCTTTTGGTCCACACTTGGACCATCTTCATTAAGATCGAGATGTCCGTTGGTTGCCATAGGAGTCTTGATGGGTTTGGCCTTGTCCATGTCAAACTTCTTGAGTATATCTTGTGTGTACTTGGTTTGACTAATGAACGTGCCTTCCTTGAGTTGCTTCACTTGAAAATCTAGAAAGAACTTCAACACCCCATCATGGACATCTAAATCTTTCCGTCATTATCTTGGAAAACTCATCACAAAAGGCTTTGTTAGTAGAACCAAATATAATGTCGTCGACATATATTTGGCAAATAAACAAATCATCATTGAAATGCTTAGTGAATAGAGTATAGTCCGCCTTCACAATTTTGAAACCATTTTGAGTTAGAAAGTCTGTAAGACACTCATACCAAGCTCTAGGAGCTTGATTGAGTCCATAGAGAGCCTTGCGCAATTTGTACACATGGTTTGGGAATTCTTCATCTTCAAATCCGGGGGGTTGCTCCACATACACCTCTTCCTTGGTTGGACCATTGTGGAATGTGCTCTTGACGTCCATTTGATATAGCTTAAAATCATGGTGAGTAGCAAAGGCAAGTAATATACGAATTGATTCAAGCCTAGCTACGGGAGCAAAGGTTTCTTTGAAATCCAAACATTCGACTTGTGAATACCCTTTGGCCACAAGTCGTGCCTTGTTCCTTGTAACCACCCCGTGTTCATCTTATTTGTTGTGGAACACCCATTTGGTGCCTACAACATTCGCATTAGGCCTCTTCACAAGCTCCCATACTTGATTTCTCTCAGAGTTGTTTAGCTCTTCTTGCATGGCCATCACCCAGTCCGGATCTCGTAGTGCTTCTTCAACCTTGTGGGGCTCTAAGGAAGAAACAAAAGAGTAATGTTCACAAAAGTTTGCAACACGAGATCGAGTAGTTACCACCTTGGAGATGTCTCCAAGTATATTGATAACGGGATGGTCCCGTTGGACGCTTTGATGCACTCTTGGGTGAGGCGCTTGAGATCTTGATTCATCATCTTGGTCTTCCTCATCCTCATTGTCCCCGCCCCCCTGATTGATGCCTCCATTTTCATCTTCTTGGAGCGCATCTTGGGGAACTTGATCTTGATCATTTGAGGAAGGGCTTGCTTGATGTGTAGGATTGTCACTTGCATCTTGAGGTTGTTCTTGTGGTCGTATGTCTCCATGTGCCATCCTTCCTATTACCACTTGTGGAGCTTCTTCTTGATCTAGCACATGACGATCAACTTGCTCCACTTGGGATCCATTAGTCTCATCAAACACTACGTCACGTGCTACTTTAACAATCTCGGAGGATTTGTTAAAGACACGATATGCGTAAGTGTTTGAGTCATAGCCAAGTAAGAAACCTTCATCGGACATAGAAGCGAACTTCGAAGTCCTAGGCTTCTTGTAAGAATGTAGCATTTGCTCCCAAAAACACGAAAGTAAGAGATGTTGGGCTTGTTACCGGTTAGGAGCTTATATGACGTCTTCTTAAGTATGCGGTGAAGATAGAACCGGTTTATTGCATGGCAAGCGATGTTAACCGCTTCCGCCCAAAATTGGCCCGACGTCTTGTACTCATCAAGCATGGTTCTTGACATCTCAATTAAAGTCCTATTCTTTCTCTCGGCCACCCCATTTTGTTGAGGGGGGTAGGGGGACGAGAACTCATGCTTGATGCCTTCTTCATACAAAAATTATTCAACTTGAGTATTCTTGAATTCGGTGCCATTGTCACTCCTTATGGTATTGATACTCAAGGAGAACTCATTTTGAGCTCTCTTCAAGTATCTCTTGAGGACACCTTGAGTCTCTCTCTTGTCATGCAAAAAGAATACCCAAGTGAAACGTGAAAAGTCATCAACAATAACAAGACCATATTTGTTACCACCAATACTAATGTAGGTGATTGGACCGAAGAGATCCATGTGTAGAAGCTCCAATGGTATTGATGTGGTCATAATGTTCTTGGATGGATGTGGTGCTCCAACTTGCTTTCCGGCTTGCCATGCGCTACATGGCCTATCCTTTTCAAACAAAACATTCTTTCAACCAAGGATGTGCTCGCCCTTAAGGAGTTTTTGCAAATTCCTAATCCCAACATGGGCTAGCCTTCTATGCCAAATCCATCACATGTTAGTTTTTGCAATTAAGCATGTATCAAGTTGGGCTTTATCCGCGGAGAAATACACAAGATAGAGCTTTCCCTTGTGTACACCCTTAAAGGCAATTGAGCCGTTGCTTCTCCTTGTGACGGTCACACCCTCATTAGTGAATAAACAATTATAACTTTTGTCACATAGTTGTGATATGGACAAGAGGTTATAATCAAGTGAATCAACATGTAAAACATTTGAAAGGGTATGATTAGGGGATATAGCAATTTTACCGGTGCTAGGGATTTTTCCTTGGCTATTGTCCCAAAATAGATTTCTTCACTTGAATCTTCATTTATCACATACTACGCAAACATCTCTCTCTCCCCGGTCATATTATTTGTGCATCCACTATCAAGAACCCACTTGGTTCCACCGGAGGAGTATGCCTACAAGAAATATTTAAGCCTTGGCTTTAGGTACCCTAGCGGTGGTGTGTCCATTGATGTTAGTCAAGAGTCACTTGGGCACCCACACACAAGGTTTGGGACTCTTGCGGTGTGGCCCAACATACCTAGCATATGCCTTTCCAAACTTGTTCCTCAATAAAACATATGAAGCATCATAATCATGGAACAATGGATGAGGTTCTTTCTTAGGCATTTTTGGTGAAGTAACAATGTTTTTTCCATAATTGTTGTATGAACTCACTTTGACAAAAACAATCAAGTCTTTGCCATTCTTGGGAGTTTTGGCATTTTGCCTCATCCCCCTAGAATAACCAAGACCATCCTTGACAAGGGGATGTATTGTGTTGGTATATGCACTACGTGCATATGCCACCTTCTCCTTGTCAAAGATGCCACCCTTGGGTGCTTGATTTGTTTGTTCCAACTTTAGCTCATCTTTAAGCTTTATGATTAAGTTTGAGCATTTACAAGGTTGAGATGCTTTGCTTAATATTTGTGTAAGGTGAGCTTGTAGAGGAAGAAGGTGCATTGACCTTGAGAGACTTCACTTGCGTCTCAAGGATCTTGTTAGCTTGTGTCAAACTAACAAGTTCATCCTTGAGCACAATTGTAGTGTTATCAAGGTTTGAGCAAGTTTCCTTGCTCAAAGCGAGTTCATGCTCAAGTGCCTTGCTTCTTTCTATTTCAAGCAACAAGAGCTCCTCAACTTCTTGACATCTCTCCTTTTGTTGGATGAGCATGTCCTCTTGATGGTTGATGAGTTCTTCCTTCTCAAATATCTCTTCCATTAACAATATCAATCTCTTCAAGGTGCTTTTTCTCATGTCTTTAAGCATATGTTCATTTTCACTACTACTATCAAAGTCATCATGAGAAGAAATTGAAGAAGAAGATTTAGATTTAACCTTCTTTCTTCCTTCCTTGGCCATGAGACATATTGGCCTTGAAGTCTCCAAGTTGGGGAAGAGCTTGTTCTCCATTGTTGTCTTCTTCATAGCAATAGTTGCTACCTTCTCATCTTCATCGGAGGAGGATTCCTCATTTGAATCCCACTCCTTTCCAAGGTGGGAATGTCTGGATTGCTTCTTCTTCTTGAAGTACTTATTCTCTTTGGACTTGCCCTCCTTCTTCTTCTTGTTTTCTTCATGTGGACAATCCACAATGAAGTGACCATATTCTCCGCAATTGTAGCAAGCCCTTATTGATCTTGTATTGGGCCTTTGCTTCTCCTTTCATTTTGGTAGCTCCCCCTCCTCCTTCTAAACATCCTCTTAAAGTTGTTGATGAAGAGAGCTTCTTCCTCATCGGTGTCGGGACTCTCTTCATCACTCTCTTCCTTTTATTGTGATTTTGAGGACGTTGCTTTGAATGCAACATCACTTTTCTTGGAGGAGGAAAGATTTTGTAGATCATTGTAGAAAATCGCTTCTTTCTTCATCATCTCATGGTTGATGATTCTCTCTAGCACTTATTCGGGAGTCATCTTGTGGAAGCCCGAACTTTCACGAATTAGTGAGCAAAGAGTGACGTTTCGAGGCATGAATGCTCGAATCATCCTCTTTAATACCTAGTGGTCGGTCCACCGGGTGCTTCCATATGACCGACTCTTGTTGATAAGAGTCTTGAGGAGGTCATACATATCTTGGGGAGACTCACCCTCCATGATGGCGAATCTCCCAAGTTCTCCTTCGATCATCTTGATCTTTGCCTCCCTAATGACGCAGTTGCCTTCGTGCGCCGTCTTGAGGGTTTCCCAAATCTCCTTGGCAACCTCCAACCCTTCAATGCGGTTGAAATCCTCATAAGTCAATGAGGAGGTAATCACTCCAACGCTTGAGCATTGCGATGTAGGAGAACGGCTTGCTCTGGAGTGATGTCTTCCTCATTCTTTGGAAGATGAACACATGTCATCACAATTTGCCACAAACTAAGGTTTAAGGAAATGATATGCATCTTCATATTATGCTTCCACATAGAGTAATCATTTTCGTCAAATTGAGGAGGTTTTCCAATGGCAATAGACAAATAATGGTTGTTCGCGGTAAGTTGCTCATAATTGTAAGGATACTAGGAGTAGTCTTGTGAACCACTCCCATTGTCGATGTTGACCGGAGCAATTTGCTTGATCTCCTTCTTGGGCATGTTGAGCTTCTCACGAAGCCGTGCCTTGAGCATCCGAACTTCTTCGTTGTCATTCGGAACATCTTGAAAAACATCGACATTCTTCGTCTTAGTGTCATCGACGACCACTGGAACTTCGTTGTCACCCCTTTCGGCCATTACTTCTCCGAGTTTTTAGACTCTTGGGGAGAAACCTGCTCTGATACCAATTGAAAGTCGCCTAGAGGGGGGTGAATAGGCAATAATACCTGAAATCACTTAATCAAACAAGATTAAATTCCTGTGGCCAGACTAGTCTGCGCAGGGCCGGACTAGTCCGCTCAGCACAGGGTCAAAATCCTAAAACTTGATTTCTACAAGTTATTTGCGGAATTAAAGTTCACCAAATATATGATCAATGTGTATTAAACTTGTGAAGCTCAGATTGTGAAGTTTAAACACTTAGATTGCAAGTTTACAATAATGATCAAAGTGTTAGGCAATAAGAGCAAAGTGAACCCTAATAGCAATACTAGTGATCACGAAAAACGAAAGACAATTGAAACGAGATTTATCCCGTGGTTCAGCTACACGAAGAAACCTACCTCCACGTTGAGAAGTCCACATAAGGACCAGGTCCCACTTGACCCTTCTCTCACCAAGCCACCACGATGGCCGGCTTGGTTTCCACTATATCAATGGGTAATCACCAAGTTTGATGGGGCTACTCACAACTTGAGGCTCTCACAAATCAATACAACGAGGAGCACACGAAGCTCAACTCACACAAGCCACACAACACAACACAATGTGCAAGAGATCAAACCGGGAGCCAAAGCGCGATGATCTTCCATTACTCTCCTCCCCAAACCCTAATCTCTTCAAGATTTGCTCTTAGAGGGTTAGTAGGATGAGTAGAAGGCTTTGGAAGGCTCTAGGATGCTTGTGGCGGCGCTAGGGTTCAAGACATCTTCAAATGAGCCCAGGGGTCCCCTTTTTATAGATGTCCCGGGCCCCTTTTGCTTACATCAGCAAAAGGGCGGACTAGTCCGGCCTCAGACCCCTGACTAGTCTGGCCCTATGGGACCACTGACCTCTGGTTAGTTCCCGACAATTGCCACACTGAGCGACGACCGCCATGCTACCCGCTAAATTTCCAAATTCAAACGGTCACTAGACAACGGACTAGTCTGCTCCAAAACGCACAAGTCCGAAGTAGGACAAAATCTCTTGGTCTGTCCTAAAACGGACTCTTCTGGGTTGGCCCGGACTATTCCGGCCACAGGGGCGGACTAGTCCGTCCCTCTAGGGTTTCTCACGGTCTATCACACTAAGTCTCAAACGGACTAGTCCGTACCCAAACGGACAAGTCCAAACTATTCCAGAGAGCTTTGGTCCGTCCAAAACTGGACAACTCCCGACTTCTCGGACTTAGCTCCAAATTCACTCAGATTCACTCCAGAGACATTTGGCCCGTCTCAAAACGGACTTTTCTGCCATGGCCGGACTAGTCCGGCCTCCTAGGGTTTTTCTCATTTTAGGCTTCTCACCTAGGTTTTTCTCTAAACCACCACTTTGAGCCCCTTGGTATGATCTCAATGCACATGATACAACCACCCTCTCACATGATACGGCTCATATAAGCTCAATACCATAGAAACCCTAATTGCTACGCTTGAGTCTTTGACGCCCGTTTTAGCCTTTTCCTTTTTGAGGGTTTTCATCTCATTTCAATCCTTGTACCTATGCTTATGATCACTTTAGCTCATTAGCCTCTTAAGTGTCATCATCAATCATCCAAAACCCACGGGGATACTTAGATGCACTTTCAATCTCCCCCTTTTTGTTGAATTGATGACAACACATTAAGACTTCAACAACAAGGATAATAATTTGTTTTAATAACATATATTTGTATGAGTGACTCCGCCTCAATGTATGCATCATGAGTAAGAGAGATTGAGAGAGTTCTCATACGTATGCATGTTATGGTGGGGTGTCTAAGTGATGTGTTAATAAAGTGTGATAATACAACAATTGTGCAAGATAGAGATTTAAATAAGGCAACACATCACAAATTTAGGTAAAATACATAAATACATAGATTAAGTCTTACAATACAACTTGAAATGAGTTTTAAAACATAAGTCCTTTATAGATCAATACTCTCTCAACTTTATCTATCTTATCTCTCCCTTCATCTCTCCCCCTATATCTCTCCTCCTAGATCTAAGTGCCCCATCCAAGCTATTTCTCCCCCTTTGGCATCAAGACACCAAAAAGGAAAAGAGGAGAGGAAAGACCCTACTCATCGTCGGAGTCATCATCATCATTGCCGCCTTGGCGCTCGTTGTCGCTCTCTATGGCCTCTGGGTCAAGATGGTCATCATCATCAGTGGGGGCCGCGGTGGAAGTCCCAGCTTCACCAAATTGAGCGAGCTCCTTGGCACTGAACTCCGGAAAATAAGTGAGCTCACCATCGCTCTCCTTGGCGGGGGACATTGGAATGTCCAGCTTGTCGCAGATCGCCTTGAGATACTTCTCATTGCGACGCTCCATGCGACACTGCCAAATTTCCGTCTGCCGGCAAGAGGAGAAGAGAGCCTTGAAGCATTTGAAGAATCCACTCCCGCATTGTGTCGAAGGCGGAGGTGGTGGAGGAGATGGCACAAAGTGAGAGGAAGAAGCGAGAGGATCCGCATTCTTCCTCCTAGGAGCAGACGGCTCCAGAGGAGGGAGTTGTGGTCGAGGCCTCCGATGAATGATATCTTTCTTGAATGTGAGCCCGGAGATATTCTTGATCATGTACATAATGTACAGAGCATATCCACATGATCGGTTGGGGGTGTGAGAGATGTTGAAGATGACATCAAAGATATAGTCCACCACATTGAAGCGGACATCTCCATCGATTAGCACCATCAGGTGCCTCTAGTTGCCTTGTATAATCCCCGCATCTCCATCCTTGGAGGCAATGGTCTTTTTGAGGACCCGGTTGAGCACACTATATAAGGGCTTGATGTTTCTGATGTGCCCGGCCTCATACTGTGCATGACTTGGATACATATACTCCAAGGTGTCCTGATCAACGGGCTTCAGATTTGAAATGATGATCTCATTATCCAGTTGGTCCTCCAAGTCAAGCAACTGAGCAAACTCCCAATAGGTGGTGGAGTACTGCTCTCCATGGGTCATCCAGGTAATCTTCCTATCCCCATCGGTGTGGAAGTATAAGGTGGAGTAGAATTGAGTGATGACTTACACATTCCAGTCATACTGGAAGGCCATGAACTTCATCAAGCCGTGCTTCTTGACGGCTTCAATCACAACATTGAAGGCTTGATGATCCTTCTGGGACATGTAGTCCCAGTCTATCCACTGAGCATTTGTGACAGGGGTCTTCATGGTCATATAGACCGTCCGGTAGTAGTCACATTGGAAGTCACACCAGAAGCGGGGATCCACTGTGCTCCTGTCACCATACATTGATCTTTCTCAACTTGTGCCTTCTCAGCCCCCTTGCCCTTGAAGATGTTGGCATCAAATGCAACTGCATGGTTTGGGTTCCGTGCAGGAGATGACATCCTCAAGGGGCCAATGGGTTCAGCGGCACCCTTCTTGACTTTGCTTGCAGCCTTCTTGGCCACAATCACCCTCTTCTTGGGTGCAACATCAACTGGGGCCTTCCCTTTATCTTTGGAGGTCCTTGCCCCCTGTGACTTAGCTTGTTCACCCAAGGTCACAAGTCGCTTCCGTTTCGGGGCTGCCTCGGTAGCTGCAGAGTCGTGCTCCTCTCATTGCGTCTTCTTTGCCCTCTGTGAGGCAAAGTACGCAGCCGCCATCTCTTGATCCTCTCTTTGCATCCGGCGAAAGAGAGCTTGCTTCTCCACTTCGGTCTCTGAGTCGGAAGGAGGAACATATTCATTGTCTGACATGGCTACTGTCAAGAGAAGCAAGGGAATGCGTATAAGTTCAAGGAGTCAAGATAAAATGGTAGAATTCACAAAATTAACTTAGGTTACGTTTTTTTACTGTGTAACCCGGACTTGTCCGCCCAGGGACTTTCAGAACATATTGATGAAACAATAGATTGTGAAATGGTATAACATAATGGGTCATAAACTAGTCTTTATTAAAGATTTAGCTTTAGCTCAAACACGCGAGAACTCGTGATTCATCTCTAAAAATAGGTGAGACTTGAATTAGTAGAACTTTAGTTAATATACCATAACGAGTATAGGATAATTCTAAAGAAAGACCAGAGAAGTAATGATGGACCTGTTGATCCCAACATAAGTGATTTGTAGTACAGGTTAGAGAATTAACAATAACTTTCACAAACCATTTAAATACACAGGAATGTGAGATAAATCGTTTTAATACTTTAAACTTGATAATAACCTCATCAACCGATACTCAAGGACATTACTTGATTTCTAGATCATAATAGAAGCTGCAATGGGTAAAGAAAACTAATTGGATAGATAAAACCATTATAACCCTTCCATGACCATTTGATTGACCAAAAATAGTAACATTCCAAATAGGCCACTAGAAGAATGACGTATTCTACAATGAGCCTTCTAAGGATGTTAGAAACCACATTATTGAATGTTTTGTTTGGATTTATTGGATTTTTATTTGGATTTTTGTAAAAGCCCAAAAACAATTCATAGTGCAAAGTTCAGATAGGAGAATTTAAAATTTGAATGGGAAAAAGAAATAAAAAGGAAATGGGAAAATTAAGGTGATTTAAACCCTACAAGAGAGAATTCGAAAATTCAAAATAGCTTCTGTTCAAACCTTGACAAAACAAAAATTTGAGTTAACCATTGCATTCCAAATAGCATCTCTGCGAAGTTTCAAAATTGTTGAAGCACATTTGCTATGTCATTCAGTGGAAACATTGAATTTTCTTCAAATTCAAATTCAAATTCAAATTTGAACTTCAATTGAAGCTTGATCAATTCAAAGTTTTGAATTCAGAATGAAATCCTAGATATTTGTTTGAGACTATCTAAAAATTTTCATGATTTTTGGACACAAGTTGGTGGGATATTTCATTGTACAGAGGAGGATAGAGGTGAAATGGCTGCTGAACCCACTGGCCACTCTCACAAATATGTGAATGGACTCTGCTTCTCGTTGTGGCGCCACCTCCCGACATGCAAGCCACACACATGTGTGCTTGCTTGCCAATTTCCCATGAAATCCAGCGCCCATATATATCTAGCAAGCATCCTCATCGTTTTCCCTAGTGTCCAGTGCAAGCCACCCTAAGTTCTCTCTTTGTTTGAGTGCTGGCGATGAAGCTCACGGTCCAGGTGACAATCCGAGCTACCCAGAGGTTGTTGATCCTTTCTCTTCGTGTTTAGAGCTCTGTACCTATCTTCCACACCTACCCAAACCATTTCGTGGACAGCTCCCTCACGGTGGTTCGTTAATTTGAAGTTTTTGCGGACGTAGCCGTTGAGCCGCCGTGCACGTTGCTCTCTGCTCCTAGTGCGCCTGCGAACTAGGCCCTATCATGCTTCGACTCCAACAGACTAAAGAAGCACCGGGACACCACTTTTCTCACGGTGAAAACCGCAAACCTTTTCATTCCCTAACGAGAGAGTATTCCTCATTTTTCTCTCGGCACAATTTTATTCTTTATGCTAGGTCATCGGTTTAATTCAGTTTATAGGTGCAAACTTTCTTTAATCCAGTTAGGGATTAGGTCTACCATGGCCAATAAACTATAAGAACCATCGAGCATATTTGTTGGGAGCTTAATTTTCCTCACCTGCGACGAAAATGCAGAAGGTCGACATTGAGGGCTTCCACAAGATTACAAACGAAAATAGAGATCAACACACTCAAATAATTACACAATAATCAACGGGAGTATGTGGGAAATCAAACCCAATATCTCAAAGTTGATAAGATCGTCACTCTCCCTTTCCAAATTGCCAACTCCCAAGGATTTGACTCTCAGGACCTTAAAATGTGTGGAGAGGAGTTTTCTGTGCTCTTGGATGCAGTGGCGGCGCTAGAGTTCTTGGTTAGGTTTTATGAGGTCGTGTATCACCTATTTATAGACATTTAGAAAATCCGTTTGGATCCCGACGACCACTAGTCCGTTATGGATCGGACTAGTCCGTTGTGCTGAGTGATTTATGCGTGGAGAAGTGCAGCACACCAAGAAACCCTAACTTTTGTGAGTGTACCGGACTAGTACGTTATGGACCGGACTAGTCCGTTTTTGTCCAGAAAGGATATCAGACTAGTCCTCTCTACCACCAGACTAGTCCTCTTTTGGAACTGTGAGAAAACGGACTAGTCTGCTATGAGACCGGACTAGTCCTCTATGAGGTATTGTGATAGAACGAACCAGTCCTCTGTGAAACTAGACTAGTCCTATTGTGATATTGTGCGAGACTGAACTAGTCCTCTCTGGTACCGGACTAGTCCTTTATTCCTGCAACTTGAATTGTGTTATAGCCCTAAATCTTTCCGCAATGACTTGAGCTCTCGGGGGTGTGTCTCTCACACACACCCAACACATTTATGACTACTTTTGCATCTTTTCTTCACTGGTTTTCTTCTCTTTCTTGATTCTCATATTTTCACCTTTTGCACCTTTTGTTCACTTGTGCTCTTCCCTCTCTTGAAATTCATTTTTCTTCTTTTTGTACCTCTAGTTCAATTCTCTGAAACCTGCTCTCATCTCAACGAACTTGATTTGGATCTCATTTGTTTCATCCAAAACCTACAAGGGTGTGCCTAGATGCACTTTCACTTAGTAATTATTTAATAAATTTTGATGTTTTTTGGTTGATCATAGTGGATATTATTTTGCTATTTTTGCAACATGCTTATGTGAGGTGCTCACATAAGGTGTTGTGGTTTTTGGACTAATGTGAGTCAAGTCGAGGACTTGTGCTCGGAAAAGTTGCTTGTTTGTTCATGTGCAGGTGTTGGTTGAGGTCAAGACATGGCTGGAGATGGTGATCCATTGTACTTGTCTTAGAGAGAAGATGAGGTTCAAACAACCAAGTTTGGGAGAAATTGTGGTTGACTTGATCGGGAGGTCACGCAACATGTTTGAGTCAAGAACAGTGCATATGAAGGTATTGTGGACGTTATTGGAAGGTGTTTACACGTGTGCAAGCGGTGCATGGATGTGGCAACATGGTTCCAAGGCGTGAAGGAGAGTTATGGACGTAAAGGATTGGTCGAAAAGGTGCAACCGGCTGGATTATGCCTTAGGCTGCGACTGAGGGGGTTATGGTTCGTTTATAGAATGTTTCAAGTTGGTTATGGTTAGATTTTGTGGTAGGCACGAAGTTGAGTTGTTTTAGAAATGTTTGGGATTTTTCTAAGTTGTTTGGAAGTCTTAAGATTGCTTCTATCTACGTATGAAAGAGTATTGAGCAGTTATGAAAAGTTTCGGCTGAAACTGAGTAAAGTTGGAGTCCTAGTGTTGATTGGGTTGGTCTAAGGGATGGGTATATAAGCAAGGGAAGCTAGGTATCGTGGTGAGACTACTTGTAGTTGTTCCTCTTTTGTTTCATTGAATAAAATTCGTAGTTTTAGAGGAGCTTTTGTGTCTTGTTCGTCCGACTTGTTTTTCGTCAAGTCCTTCTTGTCGAGTTTCTACATAACTCTAGTTTTATAGATCCAATTACCGTGATTCTTTTCGTGTTGTCTTCACAACTCATGAATATCATCTGTGAAAATTTCACGGTCATTGGTTTTGTATTGTTCTAGTTACACGAGTTTCTTTGCAGCGTAGCAGATCTGGTTTTGTCTTTCAAAAACATATTGAGCTTTGCTTAGGGTTTTGGTTATAACTTGAGTTTTACTCAATCATTTTTGTGATTCTTGTTGTGGTGTCTTCGCGACTTGATTATATACAATCTCTACTACTTTTTTTCATGTTTAAAAACATTTAGATTTGTCGCACAAACGATTTCTTCATCAGACTGATTTTCCGCCAAGGGGTTTTTGTAGCTTCCGCTGAAAAAGTTTTAATCTACCATTCACCCCTCTCTGGTTGCTTTCACGTGCTCTTATATCCTACAAAACCCATATTTAACCTCACAATTGATAAAGCCTTCGCAAATAATTATCTAAAAAGTAATAGAAATATTAATTATGTTTATAATGTAACAAAAAATGTATCCAGCTAATACGGAATATGATGTTGTGAAATAACTATTGTTGTTGTAGGAAATTGATTAAATTACCAATAGCTAGCAGAAAGTCACATATAAATCCTAGATAAACTAACATCCACATAAGTAACTACCCCTTGAATATATTGTTTTTGATGTATAATATATAATTTAAGAGGTAATGGGTTAGTATAAATTATGAATGGAGAATTAATTATCCTTCCCATAGGGAATCATGTAAATATTCATAATTAGTAAAATACACATAGAAGCTTCCAATTAGTCTCATCCCAAATGACCTTTCAAATATTCCTAAGAATATATTATTATGACTTTTAAATAGCAATTGACAAGAATAAATTTTTAGATAATGAACTAATTATCATCACCATCACAAGAAAGCAATTAGAGAGTTAGTAAATAATAGAAATTCACATGCAAGCCCTAAATAAAAAGTATATTCACTAGTAATTCTCTAACAGTCCTAATAGCCATCCACTAAAGAAGTTCTAAACCTTGTTCGGGACTTTCAGAACATATTGATGAAACAATAGATTGTAAAATGGTATAACTCTAAAGAAAGACCAGAGAAGTAATGATCGACCTGTTGATCCCAACATAAGTGATTTGTAGTACAGGTTAGAGAATTAACAATAACTTTCACAAACCATTTAAATACATAGGAATGTGAGAGAAATCGTTTTAATACTTTAAACTTGATAATAACCTCATCAACGGATACTCAAGGACATTACTTGATTTCAAGATCATAATAAAAGCTGCAATGGGTAAAGAAAACTATTTGGATAGATAGAACCATTATAACCCTTCCATGAACATTTGGTTGACCAAAAATAGTAACATTTCCAAATAGGCCACTAGTAGAATGACGTATTCTACAATGAGCCTTCTAAGGATGTTAGAAACCACATTATTGAATGTTTGTTTGGATTTATTGGAGTTTTATTTGGATTTTTGTAAAAGCCCCAAAAAAATTCATAGTGCAAAGTTCAGATAGGAAAATATAAAATTTGAATGGGGAAAAGAAATAAAAAGGAAATGGGAAAATTAAGGTGATTTAAACCCTACAAGAGGGAATTCAAAAATTCAAAATAGCTTCTGTTCAAACCTTGACAAAATAAAAATTTGAGTTAACCATTGCATTCCAAATATTCCAAATAGCATCTCTGCGAAGTTTCAAAATTGTTGAAGCAAATTTGCTATGTAATTCAGTGGAAACATTGAATTTTCTTCAAAATCAAATTCAAATTCAAATTTGAACATCAATTGAAGCTTGATCAATTCAAAGTTTTGAATTGAGAATCAAATCCTAGATATTTGTTTGAGCCTATCTAAAAATTTTCATGATTTTTGGACACAAGTTGGTGGGATATTTCATTGTACAGAGGACGATAGAGGTCAAAGGGCTGTTGAACCCACTAGCAAGTGTCACAAACACGTGAATAGACTCTGCTTCTCACTGGGGCGCCACCTCCCGACAGCAAGCAACACACTTGTGTGCTTGCTTGCCGATTTCCCGTGGAATCCAGCACCCATATATATCTAGCAAGCATCCTCATTGTTTTCCCTAGTGTCCAGTGCAAGCCACCCTAAGTTCTCTCTCTGTTTTGCTGCTGGCGACGAAGCTCACGGTCAAGCTGAGAATCTGAGCTACCCAGAGGTTGTTGATCCTTTCTCTTCGTGTTTAGAGCTCTGTACCTATCTTGCACACCTACCTAAACCATTTTGTGGACAGCTCCCTCACGGTGGTTCATTAATTTGAAGTTTTCGCGAACGTAGCCGTTGAGCCGCCGTGCACGTCGCTCTCTGCTCCTAGTGGCGCCGGCGAACTAGGCCCTGTCATGCTTCGACTCCAACAGACTAAAGAAGCGCCGGGACACCACTTTTCTCACGGTGAAAACCGCAAACCTTTTCATTCCCTAACCAGAGAGTATTCCTCATTTTTGTCTTGGCACGATTTTATTCTTGATGCTAGGTCATTGGTTTAATTCAGTTTATAGGTGCAAACTTTCTTTAATTTAGTTAGGGATTAGGTCTACCATGTCCTTGCGCACATCCCCGGCAAAGAAACTATAAGAAACATCGAGCATTTTCGCTGGGAGCTGAGTTTTCCTTACCGGCGACAAAAATGCAGAAGGTCGATGGCGCACATGATGTTCCGGACCATGCCACTCCTTTGCACCTCCTAATAATCTGCCCCACGCACCCAAAAACCTTCCCGATCATTTTCCAAGGCGTTTGAGCTATGAAGCGGCAGTTCCGACATCGCTGGAACCCTAGCGTCCGCCGCCGCCTTCGCACGATTAGCTCCGTCCATTGCCAGACTAAACAGACCCCACCATCATGTTCCTCGACCATGAAAATAGTTAGGAGGAGAATTTCGGCAAGGAGATGGCCAGGAGGACAGTCCGGCGAGGAGCTCCTCACGGCGGCGTGCCGCGCGTCCAGAGGTTGAAGACGACATGGCGGGTCCCGCCTGTGAGTCTCTCTGTGCGGGGGTGAAGATCAATTGCACTACAGGATCTTTTGTGGCTGTGCCTTATAATCCAGTGGTCCCCAGTGTGGCCCCATTCTGATTGGGTAAATTCAAAACAGTGGGCCAGCCTGGATCAATTCAAATATTTTCTTAGGAAATTAAATCCAGATTTCTTCCAAACTTCTAAATTCAATTACTCCTAGTAGAATTGCTCAAATAATTCCCAATAAATTATGGTAGACTCATCTTGATCCCAAATTTGTAGTAGTACAATTGGTTGAACATGAAAGTCCCATAAGTTTCATAATTAATTCATTTGAGCTAACTGCTTGGGAAATTAGTTACTCATCTTCTGATAATAGGAAAATTAGCAATTTTGGCCAGACCACTGTTCCAAGTATCCTTGATATCAAATAAAAATTTCAGGTTCATTGGACTTTATTTACTAGGTGAATTGGTGTTCCAATTCTCCATGTCATTTGAAAATGAGAAATGTACATAAACATTTTCAGAATTCCTTGCAAACTTATAAAATCAATTTCTTCCTGTAGAAATCTCATAAAATTATGAAACAAATTTTCATAAAACCAGTGGGACCTCCTCTATAATATCATCCACTGTTAGCTATGTTAACGCTACAAATTTAGTACCAAAATTCAGATAAGCCTTTTACTTGTTAGAAATATAGAGACAACAAGCTTCCTTGATCATTCTCAATTCTTGGCCCAGATCTTCCTCTCAGAACCTAGTATCTACTGTAAAAATTCCAAATCCAATTAAAATCATATTTGTACCTGATCAGTGTTTAGAAGGTGTTTTATATAGTTTCAATATCACTCATGTACTTTATATATATTGCATATCATATAGTGACCAAGATCGAGGAGGAGCCGAAGGCCTTGGAAAGCAGGCTTCCTAAGGCTAACTTTATTTCTGACTCACTGCCAGGCAAGCCCCGGTTTGCATTTTAGTGCTTATGTAAAATTTTATTTGTATCACCTATGTCTAGGGTGAGATATGTGCATTATGTCTTAAGTGATTTAAACTTCACTTGCATGACCCAAAAATCCCATGGAGTATTAAGTAGGTCTACAGCTCGACGAGTAGAAAATACCATGCTAATATTTTGAGGAATCCGATAGAAGTCGAGTAGTTGGAATCTACTCGCGAGATAGGCTTTTATCACACGGGATGAATTTGATCAAATAATGGTTTATGAATATGAATTTGAGACCGAGCAGCGGGATAGGATGCAGCGAGATGTGGTCTCACGTGCATAGCCCTGCTTGTATCGATTGAGGACTGATCCGTGTGCGGCCCTGCTGGACAAGTTTGAACTGTACCAGATGCATACTAGCTATATGAAAACCAAGAAACCGTTGTAATTGGTTAACCTGGGTATCGAGGCTTACTCTACCATTTTATAGGAGTGGGTTGAGGGCAGCAAGTTGTAAATCTGCCAGCGGGCACAGACACGCTCCGTGTGGGGACCTCCTGCCTGTTACAGAAGGATCGGTTTGACACTTGGATTTCCTTTGAAATATTGCTGCATACAACATAGTATTTAGTTATGATTCACTCCACTTTAGAAATGGGTGTATGTGACGTGTTATCCAGGTGTCTACTGATTGCAATCACCGTCCCTCACGGCTATTTGAGCACCACTTGTTCATTGCGTTGTGAGGTAGTTATTACTGAATAAGCCAGAAGAATATGATGTATTAAATTATTAATGCTTTGCAACTATTATTGCTATAGAATATGCTCACTTAAGTTATTTTTATTGAACCTTTAACCTGCTGCTAATTACTTGAAAAATAAGGACCAACATGTAGGCGAGTCATTTTACTACAATATCTATTCCTATGTTAAGTATCCCTGCATGTAGAGTTCCGTGGTTAGGTGAGACGGGTAAGTCTTGCTTAGCCTTCGTGCTTACGGTTGCTATATTAAGTTGTTTGCTGGTGAGACGTATGAGGAAGGGCCCGAAGATGAGGCGATGCCGCCGTCAGGGTATAACGCCGAGTGGGAGCCCTGCACGCTGCCGTGATCTATTGCGTGCTGCTAGTGTGTAGCGTCCCCGGACTGGATGGCAGCACTTTTGCATAACTAGGCTGAGAGTTTAGCTATGAGTTTGACTTCCATTGTATATTAAGTATCTTAAAATACTTCTACTATTTACATAAATAAAACTTTGTGTTTTATCGTGGTCTTTTCGTGTGTGCTGTTGGGTGCCGCATCACACAACACCACCTTTGCGATTCTTGGAATGTGTGGACCTGGTCCTAACAATTTCTTGGACCAAATGATTTGTATCTTCTTCTCATAACTACGTATTGTAGTAGTCTGAGAGATTGCAAAGGTATCTCAAGACCTGGATTGTGGAGTACTCAACAAAGACTGTAGGCAAGATTTAACTCTTTGATCATATTTCACCTATCTTTTGTCGTCGCCCCTATTGGCCTGTTTTGATTGCATAACTGTGTGTCTATTTTGAAATGTTGTTATGCTATGAATCACTTGAAATGTGGTAGCATGAACTATGTTGATGACTATGTATCGATGTTAGCCACTAGCTAAATATAAACAGTAATACGATAGTAATATCAGTTACTCCTTATCAACGACATGAAACAAGACACCACGCCAGTTATCATAATAGCAATGACTATCACAATCCCCTCCTTGACCTTGACAACACAACCCCTTGACAACCCGACAACTCTGCCACTGCACTATAGCATTGATGCAGGCACCTCCTTGTTAGTACTTTGCTTAGGAACTCTGCAATGTTTGCTCGCAAACTACTCCACATCATATACATGATTTGTGAAAGTTATTAAAAGGTATTTGGTGGTGTGAGTTAGGATATGCGTGGGTGATTAATGAACTGTGTGTGTGAAGTGGGTTGGTGGTCGAGGCGGGTATGGTGATGTGATGTAAGGCGCTGCCTAAGACGTATACCATCTTAAACTTTGTATTCGGTGTAACCCATCGACCATTTCCATACGCCGCCGGTATTGTCCGATGTTGTGTGTTCCATACTGATGGAGCCGCCTCACCTATATAAGGACTGATTCATTTGACCTCAGCATACTGATCTCGTACAACCACAAAACTTGTATGGGCAAGGCTCGCTGTTGATACTTCATAACGTCTATAGTTCATCCTGGCAACAAGTGCTAGACATATAGTTGGCACTAGGCTAACCTAAGCCAAAGCAAGATGAGTTCCGCAAGCGCACGGAAAGTATCTTGTAGCATTTCACCCAAGAGTATTTCCTAGGGTAACGTATTTATTTTGTCCCAATGGAAGGCAAGTGAAGAGTGGAAAGATCATAGAAAGTGTAGGATGTTCTAGTGAGGATTCTATTAGGATGGGTAAATGATGTAGTGGGGGTAGTGTGACACACACCTAAGCAATCTACTCTAATGGGTAAGAATGTCCTACTGAAAGTCAAGTTACGAGATGAAGCTACTCCTACTGTGCTCTAATTGCTCATATATATAACCTATTAGTGTACACATGAGTATGCTAACGATGAATACTAGGGCTTCGTGATCCAATGCATTGGGAATGGGTTTACCCCTGGCAAAACCAGGACATTTCCTGCAAAGAGCCTGTGGTGTAGCCGAACATGGGGGAGTACGAAGGATGAAAAGGGCTATCACCAATTACCGCCTACCCCTACCCGTGGGTCTACGAGACATCCAATGCTACTTAACTAGCAAAGCACCACACTTACATGTTAAATGTCTTAAGAGTTGCAGTACAAGTACCTTCCTAAGGCCATGACTAACCTAAACATCATTGAACTAATGTTGGGACCAAGCACTATCATACTCACATTAACATAATCATGATATTACCTAATTGGACTATAGTGCTGGTGTATGATGTTTATGATAACATGATATGAGCATTACGATTGGATCATAATAACATCTACACCTACCACCCTACATGGATTCCACAATCATACAAGAAACGCTTTGCCCAAGTATATCAATAAAGAGAGGCTAATAATAATATTATTATAAACTATTAAGTCAAAAAGGGAAAGAAAGATACATGAGCCATACATTTCCCAATTTGGACTTAGGACTAGAGGCTCCCCTCTACAACCTAACCTCCACTATGGACTAGAGAGAACTAGTGTATACAATGAGAGAATGCTTGAGTGGTGTGTATGTGAAGTGAGGCTTCCCCTTATTTATACACGGAGTAGAGGCAGTTCTTGCCACCAAAAGCGCGCGAATCGGTCAACACCTTCTTCAAGGCACCACGAGAGGGCACCATGCATTGGCTGACTGAGTTTAGTCTCGATGGTGATTCCAGCCGGTAGGGACATGTTGCGCACACAGCAGAGAAGGAGCACGAACTGACCCTTTAGTCATATACGATCACAATCTACTCTAACAAATTCCAAACCCCAAAAACCATGCGATAAAATTCATCGTATGAACATGTCTGCAGTAGATCCCATCTACTAACAAGATCCAAACCAAAAATTACGCAAGTCAGCTCTGATGCCGCTGTTGGGAAATCGGCGGTAAGCTACTCTAGCAACTCGACCACATCACCCAAGAAACATGCGAGTACAGAGGTCATGGATTGTTACCACTAGACGCGCAACACAGCAGAACGTAGATGCACGTCGGTGTAGAGGAAGTAGACGATCCCGTCTCCTCCTTGCCCTCTTCTCAGCAGCAGTAGACGAACATTTCGTCGTAGGCGATCAGCGCAGCAGTAGCCGCAGCGCCTCCATGGATTCCACACGTACGGAGAGGAACGCCGTGCGCCGGTGTGCTAGCACCGCGCGCGCGGCAAGGGTCTCGGCTTGAGGCCTTCGAAGGGTGGCGGCTAGGGCTGTCACGTGGTGGGCTGATTAGCCCCTAACCGTAACCCTCATATTTATAGGCATACTAATGGGCCCATTAGTACCCTAATTGCTTATAGATCAAATATCCAATAGGCCTTAACCCGAATTGTTATGATTTCCTCTTGGGCATATCACCAATAGGTGCCATGTGATGCTACACTGAATAGCACAACACACAAGGAATTCATAAATCATAACATAAGTGAGCATGTTAGATGATTAACTGATTTTTACAACAAAAGTGATTACATCAGTGGAAGACATCAAAATACTCTCTCAAACCCTTGTCGGCGAGCCAAAGGCTCCCAAGTCTCCACCCGCGGAGTCAAAGACCTCCGATAGTCAGGGGCAGATGGAGTGAGGACATCAACAATCGCACCCCAGCCCCAGGGGCTGGGGAACGAGCAATGCGACAGTCACCGGCAGCGTCCAACCAATGTCGCCTCCATCGGCAACGTCACCGGTCCCCCATAGGAAATATGGCCAGCGTTCCGATGGCTGTCGCTGCCACTGTCACCTCCTAAGTGGCTGACGGTACCGCCGCCACTACCGTCGCCGTCACCATCACCCCCTCCACAGAGAGCCCTGCCTATCCCACCGAAGGGACAATAGGAGGCACCTCAATCACCTCTGTTGCCATCACCCCCTACGCGGTTGTCGCCAATGGTACCGCCTCCAACACCGACGATGCAACCGCACTCAGCTCCGTGAGCGTCGCTCCCACCAGCGACACTGGCAAGGGCATTATGTCGCCTTCTGGCGTTGGAGGAACCCACCACGTTGGATGAAGCCGGTTGGAATCAGTGGCGGATGGGGGTAGCCATACCCGTCGGAAGAGCCGTCTGCCACCACGAGAGTAGCCATCCTCGTCGTAAGATGCGCTGTCGCCTTCAGCAAGAAGGCAGCCGTACCGGCCTCGTACACCCTGCATCATGATAATGTAGAAAGATTTTTGAAATAAGAATGTTGAGGAGTCAACGATCAAGAGAAACCTCGATGAAAAATGGCGTCCCACTCGTGACTCCAGACACGGCAGTGACCCATCGCCCTAAATCGCGGGCGGCGAAGACATCATCCAGGCGTCCAAGCCACCAGCCCTGTAGCTCGACGTCGTAAGAGACAACGACCTCTGAGAAATGTCCGCCCTTGCCCTCTTGGCATGGTGGTCGGGGACGGGAATCACCTCCCTCTCCCAATCGACGGGGTCTCTGATCGGCAAGGCCAAACCAGCCTCCGCTTCGGACATCTCTGACCTGGAACCGACGTTTGAATTAGAGAGCTTCGGCTCCAAAGTGGGATTCCAGCCCTCCCGCTCTGCAACCATGACCTCCCTCTACTGTTGAACGTGAGCCACCTCCCGACAGAGCGGCCGAGCCTTTTCCTGGTCCTTCCTGGCCTTCTCCTCGAAGGCCTTCTCATCTTCACTGCCCGCTCCCCCTTTTCCTCCGATAGATTGGGGAAATAGGCGATGTTGGTGAGACCCTGCCGAGGGGGACGCTCCCGGCACGCGTGGACGGGATCGACTGAAACCTTATGCGGGGCCCGTCCCAAGAGCTCCATCACCCTCTGCAGGACCTAGGGCAGCGATAAATTCTCTGGTGACTCTCTCGTCGGGTCCCTGGCTGAGTCGTACTTCCACATGTTGTTGGCCCTGTCCCAAAGCGGCACAACCCTGCGCTCAACAAGAACCCAAAGAATAACATTGCTCGTAAGTCCCTCTGACTTCAACTTCTTCACCTCCTCCAGGAACATATTTAGGCAGCACATATCCCTCGACAAACACCCCCAGACCCAACGCTCTGAAGGCACCAACACCCTTCTGAATGAAGCTCGCTAGGCTGGGTTCCGTTTTCTGGAGGTAGAACCACTCCCGATGCTAGGCCGACGACTGAAGATGAAAGAAAATCTTTTTATTTTTTTTTCTCCTAGAAAGAAAATTTGTTTCGCCAATTTTGTAGGGAGAACAACAGAACCGGAGGATCGAGAGACAAAATGGAAATGCAGAGGAGGTAAGGGTTACTAATGTCGGGACCTTTTGTAGCGCTCGGCGGGGAGGTTGCCTGTGAGCATTTCGGAACACATACGGTTGTCAAGGCGGCCTGGCCATTAGGGTGTGTGACCTTAGCAACAGTGTCGTGGTGGACCCTTGGACTGGAGCACCGTAGATCGCGCCACAGGCCTCCAACTCCTCGTAATTGGCACCGTTCCAAATCGATGATATCTTTGGAAACCGGTGGTCAATTGAATTGGCCTGGCTGGCCACCTTTTTTCTAAATCGTACAAACGCCGACTCCAAGTCGTGCGGTTCCTCCTTGTCTCTGATAGTGGTACACCCATAGGCCAGGGGGCCCAGGTAAGATGGGTAAGTTTTCCACCTCACTTTTGGGGCATGTTTTAAGTTGGGTGTGCCTACCTGTCTGACGGGGCATTGTGTTTCTACCCCGAGCGAACAATGAGTGAGGGATGAATGACTCGAGATGGCCGGCGAAAGTGTGTACTCGGGACTCTTGCTCCCTCGACATCTCCAACTATTCCTGTCCAGGTCTTAGCTCTGTGACTCCTTAGTATCCCAGTAAAGGGTTGGTCCCTAGGCCACTCAAGTCTTCTCGAGACCCCGATACTATGATGATTAACCTGAGTGGATTTATAAAATGCGGGCATTCATGATACGATGTACTGCCATCACTGGCAGTCAGCGGTGGATGCGTTCCGATCACCCCAACAAACTAGGTTGGCCGGGCTTTACCTGGATTACCCATAAAATAGCTCACCAAGCGTAGGATTTTTTGCCCTACCCTGGGATTTCCTGGCCTGCTCACCCCTCAGAGCACACGAACGACTCATCGGTGGGGCACATTTTTCATGGCTAACAACCTAACCTCGTGAGAGGATCGGGGTCTGCCACGATGGGGCGCCTGCGCCTCGTCCGAATTAGTTCGAGCTGCTAGTGGTCAGGCATGTAATTGGATCGATACTAATGTGTTTTTCAACTCTTGTTTTTCATGGTCCTCAGTGCGAGGGCAAGTTCAACCTATGGCCAACTTCACGAAGACTCGGAAGAAGGCTCGAAGGCTACTAATGGAGTTCTTTACCCGACGTACCAAACATATAGGACCCAATGATACGTGACAACTACACGTCTACAGATAGAAGCTACTCTTTGATCGAGGAGGGGCCCGCCAACATGCCACAGCCATGCGAGGTTGGGGTACTTAACCCACCCAAGTTCTGATTGAGAGGTCTGGCGGACGATTCCTCTCAGGTTCGAGTCTGGGAGAGGCGGGTAATTAGGGGCATTTATGACGGATGATGAGAGCGGTAACTTCGGCAGGGGGAAGCACCCGCGATGTGACCCATTGCAGGATAAGCCTGGTGTCCATCCCATCTGTTGTCAGAAGAGCAGTACCTTCATGTGGTAGACGGTGCCTTGGATACATAGAATGAACACTGTAAAACCAGCTCCACTATGAGGAATGTCGAATAGATAGAGCCTTACTATACGATTTTACTTTTCACATTACCTTACGCATTTGCTTACACACTTTTTTCTTTGGTGCTCTTGCACCCTTTTTCTTTGACGCACTTGCGTTCGTGCTCTACTTTCTTACGCCCGTGCGCGTTTACATTTATGCATTACTTTCATATAAGCTCATACTTTCTTAGAGTTCATATACTCGGGCCAGGTCCGCTTGTAATCTGTAGTCGATTTCCAAAATGTCGACACCACCTTGCTTGCAGCGGAGTTGATGCTAGTCCTTCTCCTTTGAATCATGCTCTCATGGATCTTCTTTGTCATGATCCTACCGATATGAATATGCATCAAAAAATTTAGCTTAACCATTTAATAATTAAAGTTGTTTAGAAATCAAAATGAAGTTTATAAACTGAGGGAACTCAAAGGAGGTTCTTGCTGAGTTCTCAAAGAATGCTAAGAACATTCATTTTACTACACTTGGTTATGATGGAAATCATCCATATGTCTTTCAATATGCATAAGAATGAGGAATGGAATTGCTAATGCTTCATTAGTGAAAGTTGCCTAGAGAGGTGTGAATAGGCGGAAATCCTGAAATTTAACTTAATAAAGGCTAATCAGTACACAAAGTGCGTACTAGTCCGGTCCGGGGGCGGACTAGTCTGATCAGGGTGATAAACTAACGAAAGGTAAGATTTTTATGCGATTCTAAGAGATCAACTCGATGAATGTAAAGTATATTAAACTAACAATCTAGTAATGGAGATGAACAAAGATAAAAACAGCTAGATCAAAATGAATCACAAGATTAAGATGAAGAACATGTGGAACCATAAACTTGATTTAGCAAAGAACGAGGAAGGCAAATCAAGAGCACAAGACACACGATTTATCCTGTGGTTCTGTTTCACAGAGAAGCCTACATCCACATTGAGGAGACCACAGAAGGTCGGGTTTCACTCAATCCTTTCCTCACCTAGCCACCACAAAGGTCAGCTAGCTCTTCCCTTAAATCACGGGGAAATCACATGATCCGTGGGGCAACTCACAATTTGTGACACCCGGTTTTGAAAATGAACCAAGTGCAACACATGTGTGCCTAGGATGTTGAACGCACATACACGAGTGCATCACAAACAATATACATAAAATTACCACAACACAAATTTAATTAGAAAGGTACTTTTAATACAATATTCAAATAATCCTCAAATTACAAAACTCTAATGATCATTATTAATAGTTCCGTGATAGGAATAATCTAAACTAAGCAAACTAAGCATAAGGGATATAGCGCAACTCCATGTAGTCCACGGGCAAGCTAACGGCAGCACACAACCTAGTACTCAATATTATCCTCAAGATACTCCCAAACATCACCTGAAGCTGTTGATGGGGGATATGCAAGGGTGAGCACATGTCGTACTCAGCAAGTGTGGGAAAATAATGACATGTAGCTTAAACAAGGAATGATAATAAATAATGGCTATTTGCTAAAAAGTACATTTAAAACATGTAAAAAGCATACTACAATGTCTATGTGAATTAATCCCATCATATCCCAAATAATAACAAATATTGAGTCCAATACTATCAATTACCATTATATCACATCCATCCATAATTATCCATCCAAATACCATATTCTTACCATCATCATTAACCATATCCACTTATCAACATCCAAAACCTTTACCAATACCCAACCATAACCCAACCATCCCAAATACCAAGTTCCACTCTAATAATTTGAGGGTCCAGGTCGCTCATAACCGAGAGTACGGCTATCATGATAGTTTTTAACACTCTGCAGAAGTTATACTATTTTACCCACATGTTTGTGGTTTCATAACCTTTTGGTGACTAAGAACCTCCCTTATATCGTCTCACACTTCCTTTGGTGTGTGGCCAAGAGATCACAAAATAGATTATACAAAGGGACTACTAGCATGTACAAACCCACTAAGGTTTCACCAGCACGCTTGGATCTCCATTGTCCCACCCACGGGCCCCCTCATGTGCCATGCAGTTCCCAGGGTAGCCCTTCTTGACTACCATTCACCGCATCATCCAATAGTCCATACAATACCAACAGCATACCTAATTATTCAGCTACGTTGCACCCATACTTGGCCTTGTAGTGGCACTGTAAAACTTGGGTTGTCGCTCCACGAACCGGTCCAAGATATAAAGCAAGCAAACCCACCATAACATCCAACCCAATCCACAATCCATGCTTGCTTAGATCTCCCATGTCCCATGTTTACCAATTAAACACATTCATCGATTCTCATCATATACATGCTCATTAATTCATAGTTAAGCCATTTGATTGTTTCCCATCCCAATTAATTAGAGCGAAGTAAAAAGGTAAAATACCCTTCCCGACTCTCTACAATGTATTCCAAGCACAATGATGGTTGAACAAGTCTAGTAAACACCTATTTTGGGTTTCTCGTCATTCTGACACAAGCATGCAGTTTTTCAAACAAAACATTCAAAAAGAGGATCAAAATGGTCAAGGACACTTGCCTCACTCCTAAGATTGGATAGGGTCAAAAGCTTCAAAGTTCTGACGCTGGAGGTCCTCAAAAGCACCCTCAAGAGCAACACCTTCTATTCCTCGAAATAAACATAAAAAAAGCATTACAATCATTAAATGCTCATATAGTACTCAGTATGTCATGACATGCATGAATAATGCAATGATGTGGTAATGCATGTTATAAGGTTGATATCATTGCTTACTAACTAGTCCCTATAAAGTTTTACATGTTAGAACAAGTTCCAAGTGATTTTGGAGAGTCTTAAAGAAGTTCAAGAAATCTTCAGAATGCGAATTTCCAATTAGAGCATAGCTTGAGTTAATATAGAACCATACTTTACGTAGAAAAGATGCATATAAGATATTTACAACGAATCCAAGGGTTCAAGAGTTGAAGACTCGAGAATGTGATGTCAAGATCGAAGGAGATGAAGAATTGATGGAGAATTGACGACGATGAAGGATTGATGATGAAGATCACAGAAGCGTCGACAATCTTGGTTGATCCTCCTCCTCTTCTCCCTGCGGTGGAGGCTTCTTGACTGCGGCTTTCATGAACTAGGGCTAGGGCTTTCTTCAATTGTGGCAATGAGGTGAAGGTTGGGTGTTGGGGTGTTTATATAGGGTGGATGTGGTAGGGTTTGGATGGAATTCGTGTACGAGGCGGTAGAGGACGAGTAGGGGTCGCACATGGGCTCCATATGGGTTGAAAACGACGTTCTTATGCTCACTGAAGGCATATACCCTATAACATATCGTGCAGAAAGAAATAGAGTCCGAGTTGGGCATACCACCTAGTCCGCTAGGGGTTCGGACAAGTCGGATATGGAACAAAGACTTGAACGGGCAAATCCAGAGGTGGTCTGGACAAGTCCGATCTTGTCAAGAGAGGAAAACGGACAAGTCTGGTATTGTAACACTCATAATTTTCAACAAGAAAAAATATATTATAACTAAAAGTATATAAAAATCACATAAGGCAAGTGCATCATATGTTATGCATGTGTGATTTTTTAAAAAAATTCAAATTCGTTAGAAAATTTCACTTTTAAATTCAAAACATGAAAATAGAAGAGAAACAAAAAGAAAAGAAAAAGGAAAAAGAAAAACTCACCTAGCCCGCCCCATCTCTTCCTCGACCCAACTCCCATTCCCCTCAGCGTCGGCCCGCCCAGCGCCTCCCCCTCTCCCTCTCTCTGCCCGCAGGGCCCCGCCCGTTAGCTCCACCTTCCTCCCCAAAGCGCCGCGCCTCTGTAATGCCCGCACACCGCGCCGCCCCACTTCTCTCGCATCAATGCGGGTCGTTTCTCCTCGATCAAGCGCGGAATGTTGCCCAATGATGCTGTCGTACATTACTCTTCTGAATCTCTGTAAAACTCGAGCCGATTCCCCTCCAAATCCATCGCCCCGACACTCGAAACCCTAGCCGCCGACGAGCTCGGTAATGGTGCCACCGTTCCTGTCGATTCATCCGATTTCTAGCCACAAAACTTTGTGTAATGTGTTCGTCGTGTGCTCAGGAGCTCGCCGGACATCAACTCTCAGAGGTAACGCCATCGAGACGTCGATTTTGTCGGGCGCTGTCGGATTTTGCAGCCGTTCACCGTCGTCGACTAACCTCCGCTCTATTTTCTCCCTTGCAACGCCTCTCAGTGAGTTCGCCTTGCCCTCCTCTCTCTTTCCCGCCCTATAGATGTCCCCTTTCGCTTGTATTTGCGTGTTTTGGGCCGCCGGCAAAATCGCCGCCGCAGGCACACTGTGCTGCCGCGCGCCGCCACCCAGGGCTATCGGGATGACGTGGCCGCTCGGTGACCGTCCATTTGAAACGTACGACCGAGATTAGATTGTGAAATACCCCTTCAATGTTTAAAATTCGAACCATCCTCTTTTAATCCAACGGCTCATATTCAAACCCACAGAACTGATGGCAGATTTACATATAACCCCCTGGACATTTTAGTCTATTCACAGTTTGGCCCAAAATTTTATAAAATAAACCCTAATCTTTTCGGAAATTGTGTAATAACTGGTAATGAAGTAAAAATTATTAGAAAGCCCCTAAATATTAGAAAATAGCAAATTTAATACTGAAAACTTATAAAATAACCCCTGTACTTTATAAAAATAGTTTCTACCCTCTGGATTAGTTATGTTTTTGTAGATTAGCCCCTAAAAATGTCAGAAATTAAATAAAAGTCCATAGTTTCCATAAAATACTATAAAAACAGCCCTATAAATATTTTTAATTAATATTCAATTATTTATTTATTTTTAATAATTTAATTAAATTGCTGGTTTATATATAAAATGCTTTGTAATTGTACTTAAAATATAGAAATAAATTTACACATGAGAAATAAATATTAAAAATGGTGTAAAAATTTTAAAATGCATATTTTATGTTGGGAATCTATTTTAAGATTATTTTTTAAGATTGAAACATTCTAGAAAATAACATTAGGTTTCAAATAAATATAAAATATCTATTAAAATTACTAAAAAATGTATTTTACTCAAATTATCACATATTACTCCAAATTCTCAATAGTAAATAATTATGCCCATGATCCAAAATTATCCATAAAATCATAAATGCGTAGGATTTTATGTTTGTGTAATTGTAATGTATTCATTTTTTGATTGTTCTTATTATATGTTATCATTTTATGTGCAACGTCGTATCTAGAGTCGGGGCCAGAACCGACTTTCAACCTTTAAGAGCACTAGTTTCCCGTCGACCACCAAGCTTACTCTGGAGGCAAGTTACTTGACCATCTTGCATCCTTTTTGTTATGTTTTAGTTAGATGCATGCTAAATTAGAAATTGAATCCTATATTATGTTTTCCCTAGATTTTCCACGGTATTTCTTGTCACCATGGTTTGGGTGGATTATTATTAACTAGTTCACGCTTAGCCATGCTTAATTGAATATGAACAATTTATCTACATGATTATATTTGATCCACTATGATTCATGAGTTGTTGGCAATAACGAAAGTAGTTGATAGGAATCTGATAGGAGGTGTTCAATGGTATGGTGCATGCGTGCACAAGACATTGGATTGGGGTATGACACCTATCGGATTCTAAGAACCGGGTTATGGAGGAAGTTGCTAAGCCATACAATATCGCCAAAGGGTTGTATATGGAAACAATTAATTTAGTAATTTGGTCTCTCTCGGTGTAGCGATGGTAATCGAACGAGCAGGGAATTGGTTCAGATTACTGCCTTGGGATCGACATGGCTCAAGAGGGGGCTTCTCCTGGCGGAGGGAAAATAGACTCCAGGTGCCGGATCGTTGAAACCTCAGAGTAACAATGCTAGTCGGGAGAACCATCGGAAAGACCTCGTTGTGATCTCCTTGCCACATGTAACACCCTAAATTTTCGCATCCTGCATTGCATACATGATCATGCATTAAACATTAGTAGGATAAAAGAAAAATAATAAAACATAAAAGATGGAGCATATATATACAAATGTATGTAGCAAAAAGAAGAAATAGAAATTAATAATTATAGCCTAAAACATGTATTAGGGAATAAATATCAATAATAAAATAATAATATATATAAAAAAGAGATATATATAAATAAATTATATATAATAATAAATATATATATATAAAAAAATAATAATAATAATAAATAAAGTTAATAAGATAAATAAAATATAAATAATAAAATATATTATAATAATAATCTAAAAAAAAGAGGAAAACCCGCCCCCGCCACCTTGGGCCCCGCGCGCCGCGCCTCCACGCGCGCCGATTCCCGCCAACCGCTCCCGCGCAGCACGGACTCCGCGCCAGCCGATTTTCCCGCTCGCCCACGCGGTCCAGTGCCTATAAAAAAAGGGACCATAGGTCCCTAGGTTTTTCCCCCATCCCGGAAACCGCCGCCGCCCAGAGAAGAAAATGCCGCCGCCGGTACAGGAAGAAAAACTCCAGAGAACAGAGGCTGCGCCGCCAGGGAAAAAAAGGAAGAAAAAAAAGGAGGAAGAGGAAGAAAAAAGGAGGAGGGTGCCACCGTCCACCGGAGATCGTGCCGTCGTCGTGCCGCCGAGGAACTGCTGCGCCATCCACTTCGTCTACACATTGTCCCCATCCCGCGACCGTCAAGCCGTCAGATCTACGGTAGGATTTGTTCCCGATGTGAATTTTAGCGACCATATTGAAACTATTAGACATAAATTGATTTTAGTTGCACCATAATATTATTCCCAGCAGCATTAATCCACTCTAAAACCCCCGTAAACTCGTATGAACACGTATGAACTAGGTGCATCTAATTAATAAACAACTATAGTTAATTAATTATTGTACTTTGCATGCATGCATATCATCGCATGTTGATTAATGTGTGTGCATCATGTTGATTTGTATACATTTTCTTGTATGTGTGATCACGAGTAGAGGGAAGTGCTCAAGAGATCGTGTACGAGGATTTTCAGAATCAAGACTTCGAAGCACTTGAGCAACCCTATCCGCCGGAGCAAGGCAAGTGTCCTTGAAGCATATTGATCCTGTTTTTAAAATAAATGTTTTGTTTGCAAAACTGCATGCTGTGTCAATTTGATGGGAATCCTATGGTAGGAAGTTTACTAGATTTGTTTGACCACACTTGTCACCTAGAATTTATGGTAGAGAGTCGGGAAGGGTTTTTACCTTTTTGCTTCGCTTAATTATTTGGGATGGAAAAACCAACACTACACATTTAATTATGTATTAATGATATTCTGGTTAATGTGAATTGGTCGATACGGTATGGTGATGGGTGATCTAGGCAAGCCTGGTATGTGGATGGGTTGGATGTTATGGTGGTTTGCTTGCTTTAGATCTAAGGACCGATTCATGCGAGAATAAGCGAGGACTACAGTGCCACCACGAGGCCAAGTATGGGTGCGGCGTAGCTGATTAATTAGGGTTTTGCTAGTGCTGTTTGGACCATTGTGGATGCTCGGGGAAGGGGTAGTCGGATTGGGTTTGTTGATGATTGGTGGGACTACCCTGGGATCCGAATTGCTCAAGAGGGGGCCCTTGGTTGAAGATGTGCTCAGTTGGAGGCATCGCCACCGGTGAAACCTCAGTGGGGTCTAAATAGGCTAGTAATCCCTTCGTAAAGGCTATTTTGTGATCTCTTGGCCACACACCAACGGAAGTGTGTAATGTGACCGACGGGTCATGGGCATAAGGGAGGTTCTTAGTCGCCGAAAGGTGATGAAATCACGAACACGTGGGTAAAGAGGTACAAACTCTGCAGAGTTAATTAAAACTATCATGATAGCCGTGCTCCCGGTTATGAGCACCTGGACAACATCCATGATTAGAGGAAAATTGGAAATTTGGGATGATTATGGTTATGGTTTGGTTATGGATGGTTATGGGTTAATTTCTGGTATTGGATATGGTTATTGGCAAACGATGAAAACTGGAATCATGGATGAGGATGGTGAATTATGGACTGGTATTATGGTATTATTTATGGTTTATGATGGGTTTACTTCACATAAATATGATACAATGCTTTTCAAACGTTTTACTGTACTTTTCAGCATTTAGCCATTATTATTGTCGTCAGTTGAATCAGCCACATGTCATACTTTCCACACTTGCTGAGTACGACATGTACTCACTCTTGCAATCCCCCACCCCAACAGTTGCAGGTCAAGATTGTGAGTTTAATGGCGATAATGCGGAGTTCTAGGCCGTGTCTACCGTCAGCTTTGCCTGTGGTGTTGCATGGAGTTGCGCTATCCCTTTTGCTTAGTTTGCTTAGTTGCTTAATTAGTTTATTTCCGCTGCATTAGTTGAACCTGTCATTAATATTCATTAGAGCTTGTATTCGAGGATATAATGAATTATGTAATAAGAGTACTTATTTAATAATTTGAGCTGTGGTAATTATCTGTTTATCATTTGTGAATCACTCGTGTATGTGTGTTGAACATCCTGGGCACACATATGCGTTAGCTTGGTTCATTTTCAGAACCGGGCATCACAGATTGGTATCAGAGCCACAGGTTGACCGTAGGACGCAGCCTAGATAGAATGGACACTTTAGAGAACATAGGAGCACTCAGGAATCAATGTGTTTTTGCTTAGTGTGCTGTTTGCTATATATATTGTTTGCTTGTGTGCTTAATAGAGAATTTTGGGATGCTTTAGCATTGCCAGGTCCACCTAGGCTAGTATAGCTAGTTGGTTAGCTTCATATCCCTTGATGCATATAGTTGGGGACGTTTTCTAAATTCTTACCTATTGCTCTTCTTCAGATGGTGAGGACTCGCAATCAGAGGGATGTCAATGGCGAGGAGGAGAACCATGGAGTACCTCAGAACAATACTGGACAAGGACCTGCCCATGGAGCTAGCAACATTGAGCAGTTATTGGCTATGCAAAACCAGCTCATGCAGACCATGATACAGACTATGGGACAGCTGCAGGCTGGCAACATCAACAATCAGCCCCACATGCCTCCACCGCCACCCCCACCTCCTCATAACCGATTGGGAGAGTTCATGAGGACCAGACCGCCTACCTTTGCACAAGCCACAGACCCAATGGAAGCTGATGATTGGCTCAAGTCCGTGGAGAAGAAGCTTGCTATTGTCCAATGCAGTGACCGAGAGAAGGTCCTATTTGCTTCTCATCAACTAGTTGGAGCAGCTGCAGATTGGTGGGATGCTTATTGCAATGCTCATGAGGATCAAGAGAGGATCACTTGGGCGGAATTCAAGGAGAGTTTCCGTTCTCATTATGTGCCGGAAGGTGTTATGATCTTGAAGAGGCAAGAATTCGAGAACTTAAGGCAAGGAATACCAAGCGTGAGTGAATATCTCAATAAGCTCACTCAACTCTCAAGATATGCGCCTGAGGATGTTAGTCGGGACAGCCGGAAGCAATACTTGTTCATGAGGGGTTTGAACAATGAGATCCAAGTGCAACTACTCAACTGCGATTATGCCAATTTTCAGAAACTTGTGGACAAAGCAATCGTAGTTGAGAACAAGATCCGTGAGATGGAGCAAGAAATCAAGAGAAAGGCGCCATATCATGGACAGCAACAAGGAAGTAATGTGCGCCCTCGCGTTGCGCCGCCCAATGCGCCTTACTTCAGTTCCTCTATTCCTGCTCAACGCCCTGGTTATGCACCGCGCCCAACTCAGTTTATGCAGCAGCGCGCTGTCATGCAAGCAATGCCTTATACACCTCGTGCTGATTTTCCTGGAGCCAATGCTGAAAACCAAGCTCGTCCCAATAATTTTGGTGGAGTCAAGAAGTGCTATACTTGTGGAGAAGCTGGACACTTTGCGAATCAATGTCCTAAGTCAGGCCTTGGTCAAGGAAGCAATGCGCCGAGGCAAAACCCAAGACCCAATGGAGGACAACCACAAGGAAGTCGTGGACAGCAGAACTTTGCTCGTGGTAACATGAACCATGTCTCTACGGAGGATGCTCAACAAGCGGATGATGTGGTCATTGGTACGTTTCTCGCCAACTCCAATCCCGCGACTATGTTATTTGATTCTGGAGCATCGCATTCATTCATTGCATCAAAGTATGTTGCCAAGTATAGTTTGCCTATCTCCCATATGAAGTTTACTCTGTTGGTTAAGTCTCCTCGAGGAGAGATGAGGACAAATATAGTATGTCCAAAAGTAAGCCTTAGAATAAGGGGGTAGATTTCTCCGCCAACCTCATTGTTTTGGATTCTCAAGGATTGAACATTATACTTGGTATGGACTGGTTAAGGAAGCACAATGGAGTTATTGAGTGTGCCACGAAGACGGTGAAGTTGACCAATGAGGAAGGGATCACCGTAGAATTTGAAGCATCTCAAACCGCACCGAAGCAATTGGAGCTGAACCATGTGGACGGTGCCGCAATTGAGGAGATTCCGGTAGTGTGTGAATTTTTGGATGTTTTTCCAGATGAGTTGCCAGGTATGCCACCCGATCGAGACATTGAGTTTGTTATTGATTTAATGCCTGGAACTGCACCTATAGCTAAGAGGCCGTATAGGATGCCTCCTATGGAATTAGCGGAGCTCAAGAAGCAAATTCAAGAGCAATTAGAGAAGGGTTTTATTCGCCCAAGCTCTTCACCTTGGGGAGCGCCCGTTCTCTTTGTGGACAAGAAGGACAGATCTCAAAGGATGTGTGTGGATTACCGAGCTCTCAACGAGGTGACCATCAAGAACAAGTACACCTTGCCCCGCATAGAGGATTTGTTTGATCAGATGAAAGGCGCCTGTGTGTTTTCCAAGATTGATTTGAGGTCGGGATACTTTCAAATGAAGATTAGACCATCGGACATACCCAAGACAGCTTTCAGGACACGGTATGGATCTTATGAGTACACCGTGATGTCATTTGGATTGACAAATGCGCCTGCCTACTTTATGTACCTCATGAATAAGGTCTTCATGGAGTACTTGGACAAGTTCGTTGTGGTGTTTATTGATGATATTATGATCTACTCAAAGGATGAGAAGGAACATGAGGAACACTTGAGGCTTACGCTGCAGAAATTGAGGGAGCATCAATTGTATGCCAAGTTCAGTAAATGCCAATTTTGGTTACGGGAAGTTTCCTTCTTAGGCCATATTATTTCCGGAGGAGGAGTATCGGTTGACCCCAGTAAAGTGAGGGATGTGTTGAAGTGGGAACCACCGCAAAACGTCAAGGAAATAAGGAGTTTTCTTGGAATGGTTGGATATTACCGTCGATTCATCAAGGACTTTTCCAAGATAGCCAAGCCCATGACGGAATTGCTAATGAAGGGGAAGGCGTTCCAACGGACTGAAGCTTGTCAGAATAGTTTTGAGGAGTTGAAGAAAAGGTTGACAACAGCCCCAGTTTTGGTATTGCCGGATGTAAGCAGAAGTTTTGACGTCTATTGTGATGCATCGAGACAAGGACTTGGGTGTTTATTGATGCAAGAAGGTCAAGTGGTCGCCTATGCGCCAAGACAATTGAAGAAACATGAGCAGAATTACCCAACACATGATTTAGAACTTGAAGCCGTGGTACATGCATTGAAGATTTGGAGACACTATATACTCGGACATAGGTGTGAAATTTATACGGATCACAAGAGTCTTAAGTATATTTTCACACAGACAGATCTGAATTTGAGGCAACGAAGATGGTTGGAGCTCATCAATTATTATGATGTGGGAATCAACTATCATCCGGGAAAAGCCAATGTAGTGGCCGATGCTTTGAGTAGAAAGGGAGTAAGCCATCAACTTACAGTCCGAGAGTTACCGTCCGAGTTATGTAAGGAGTTTGAACGGTTGAACCTCGGGTTTGTAAATGAGATGGAGATAATGGAGTTAAATCCGACCTTGGAGCAAGAAATTCGAGAAGCACAGACCACAGATGAGGAGATCAAGGAAATCAAGGAAAGAATCGAAGAAGGGAGAGAATTCAGATTTGATGAAGACGAACATGGTACCTTATGGCTTGGAAAGAGAATTGTTGTGCCTAATGTAAAGCATATTCGAGAAACAATATTAAAGGAGGCACATGACTCGCCATACTCAATTCACCCTGGTTGTACGAAGATGTACAAAGACTTGAAGACTTGCTATTGGTGGAATAGCATGAAGAAGGACATAGCTGAATACGTAGCACTGTGTGATGTGTGCCAACGAGTCAAGGCGGAACATCAAAGGTCAGCCGGATTATTGCAACCGTTGAAGATTCCAGAATGGAAGTGGGAAGAAATTAGAATGGACTTCATAGTTGGGTTACCATGTACTCAGTCCGAATATGACTCAATTTGGGTAATTGTGGATCGCTTAACCAAGTCAGCTCATTTTGTCCCTGTGAAGACCAAATATACAGCTGCACGATTGGCCGAAATATACATGGAGCATATTGTGTGTCGACATGGAGTCCCTAAGAAGATAGTCTCGGATAGAGTTTCTCAATTTACCTCCAGATTTTGGCAAAAATTGCATGAAGCTTTGGGAACGAGGTTGAATTTTAGTTCAGCATATCATCCTCAGACGGATGGACAAACCGAGAGGACTAATCAGATTTTGGAGGACATGTTAAGAGCTTGTGCATTAAAGCATGGGAAAAGTTGGGATAAAATCTTACCCTACGCAGAATTTTCATACAACAATAGTTACCAAGCGAGTTTGAAGATGTCAGCATATGAAGCGCTTTATGGGAGGAAGTGTAGGACACCTTTATTCTTGAATGAGGCAGGAGAAACTCAAGTATTTGGTCCGGATGTGTTACAAGAAGCCGAAAAGCAAGTCCAAATAATACGTGAAAACTTGAGGGCTGCCCAATCAAGACAAAAGGGCTATGCGGATAATAGGAGAAGGAAGTTAACCTTTGAATTGGGAGATTTTGTTTACCTTAAGGTGTCACCTATGAGAGGTCATAAGAGGTTTAACATAAGAGGCAAGCTTGCACCTCGCTATATTGGACCATTCAAGATTTTGGACAAAAGAGGAGAAGTAGCATGTAAGTTGGAGATGCCAGCTCATCTTTCAGACGTACACGACGTATTTCACGTGTCTCAACTCAAGAAGTGTCTCAGGGTACCGGAAGAACAAGTGCCGATGGACGAGTTAGAACTTCACGAGGATTTGTCTTATGTCGATCAACCTATCAAGATCTTGGACGTGAAGGAAAGGGTCACGAGAAATAAGAGGATCCGTTGGTGCAAAGTGCAATGGAAACACCATACAGAAGCCGAAGCTACGTGGAAACGTGAAGAAGAACTGAAGGCAGAATTCCCGCATCTTTTCTCCACGCTGTCGAATCTCGAGGGCGAGATTCACTTTAAGGGGGGTACGTTTGTAACACCCTAAATTTTCGCATCCTGCATTGCATACATGATCATGCATTAAACATTAGTAGGATAAAAGAAAAATAATAAAACATAAAAGATGGAGCATATATGTACAAATGTATGTAGCAAAAAGAAGAAATAGAAATTAATAATTATAGCCTAAAACATGTATTAGGGAATAAATATCAATATTAAAATAATATATATATAAAAAAAGAGATATATATAAATAAATTATATATAATAATAAATATATATAAAAAAATAATAATAATAAATAAAATTAATAAGATAAATAAAATAAATAAAATATAAATAATATAATATATTATAATAATAATCTAAAAAAAAAGAGGAAAACCCGCCGGGCGGCCAGGCGGCCGAGCCGACCGCGGCCTGCCTCGGCCCCCACGCCCACGCGCACCGCGCGGCTGGGCCCCGCCCGCTGGCCAGGCCGCCGACCGGCCCAGCCGGCCACGCTCGCGTGCTCCCGCCGAATCCCGGCTCCCGCCAACCGCTCCCGCCCCCACCGCGATTCCCGCGCGAGCCGCCCTCCCACGCTGCGCCCGCCGCCGGGCCCCACCCGCCGCCCGCCTCGGTCGCCCGCCTCGGCCCCCGCGCCGCCGTAGGCCCCTGCACACCCCCCCCCCCCCCCCCCCGCCAACGCGACCGACGCACAGCGCGCCCCGAGCGCCTGTCCCGCGTGGCCCCCACCCCGCCGCCCTCCCTATGCGCGCCTCGCACCGACGCCCTGGCCCCGATGCCCGGGCCGAACGTGCGATTCCTAGCGCCGCGCACGCCCCACCTGGGCCCCGCCTCCCGCGCTGGCCCCGCCACCTTGGGACCCGCGCGCCGCGCCTCCACTCGCGCCGATTCCCGCCAACCGCTCCCGCGCAGCACGGACTCCGCGCCAGCCGATTTTCCCGCTTGCCCACGCGGTCCAGCGCATATAAAAAAAGGGGCCGTAGGTCCCTAGGTTTTTCCCCCATCCCGGAAACCGCCGCCGCCCAGAGAAGAAAACGCCGCCGCCGGTACAGGAAGAAAAACTCCAGAGAACAGAGGTTGTGCCGCCAAGGAAGAAAAGGAAGAAAAAAAAGGGAGGAAGAGGAAGAAAAAAAGGAGGAGGGTGCCACCGTCCACCGGAGATCGTCGCCGTCGTCGTGCCGCCGAGGAACTGTTGCGCCATCCACTTCGTCTACGCATTGTCCCCATCCCGCGACCGTCAAGCCGTCAGATCTACGGTAGGATTTGTTCCCGATGCGAATTTTAGCGACCATATTGAATCTATTAGAAATAAATTGATTTTAGTTGCACCATAATATTATTCCCAGCAGCATTAATCCACTCTAAAACCCCCGTGAACTCGTATGAACACGTATGAACTAGTTGCATCTAATTAATAAACAACTATAGTTAATTAATTATTGTACTTTGCATGCATGCATATCATCGCATGTTGATTAATGTGTGTGCATCATGTTGATTTGTATACATTTTCTTGTATGTGTGATCACGAGTAGAGGGAAGTGCTCAAGAGATCGTGTACGAGGATTTTCAGAATCAAGACTTTGAAGCACTTGAGCAACCCTATCCGCCGGAGCAAGGCAAGTGTCCTTGAAGCATATTGATCCTGTTTTTAAAATAAATGTTTTGTTTGCAAAACTGCATGCTGTGTCAATTTGATGGGAATCCTATGGTAGGAAGTTTACTAGATTTGTTTGACCACCCTTGTCACCTGAATTTATGGTAGAGAGTCGGGAAGGGTTTTTACCTTTTTGCTTCGCTTAATTAATTGGGATGGAAAAACCAACACTACACATTTAATTATGTATTAATGATATTCTGGTTAATGTGAATTGGTCGATACGGTATGGTGATGGGTGATCTAGGCAAGCCTGGTATGTGGATGGGTTGGATGTTATGGTGGTTTGCTTGCTTTAGATCTAAGGACCGGTTCATGCGAGAATAAGCCAGGACTACAGTGCCACCACGAGGCCAAGTATGGGTGCGGCGTAGCTGATTAATTAGGGTTTTGCTAGTGCTGTTTGGACCATTGTGGATGCTCGGGGAAGGGGTAGTCGGATTGGGTTTGTTGATGATTGGTGGGACTACCCTGGGATCCGAATGGCTCAAGAGGGGGCCCTTGGTTGAAGATGTGCTCAGTTGGAGGCATCGCCACCGGTGAAACCTCAGTGGGGTCTAAATAGGCTAGTAATCCCTTCGTAAAGGCTATTTTGTGATCTCTTGGCCACACACCAACGGAAGTGTGTAATGTGACCGATGGGTCATGGGCATAAGGGAGGTTCTTAGTCGCCGAAAGGTGATGAAATCACGAACACGTGGGTAAAGAGGTACAAACTCTGCAGAGTTAATTAAAACTATCATGATAGCCGTGCTCCCGGTTGTGAGCACCTGGACAACTTCCATGATTAGAGGAAAATTGGATATTTGGGATGATTATGGTTATGGTTTGGTTATGGATGGTTATGGGTTAATTTCTGGTATTGAATATGGTTATTGGCAAATGATGAAAACTGGAATCATGGATGAGGATGGTGAATTATGGACTGGTATTATGGTATTATTTATGGTTTATGATGGGTTTACTTCACATAAATATGATACAATGCTTTTCAAACGTTTTACTGTACTTTTCAGCACTTAGCCATTATTATTGTCGTCATTTGAATCAGCCACATGTCATACTTTCCACACTTGCTGAGTACGACATGTACTCACTCTTACAATCCCCGACCCCAACAGTTGCAGGTCAGGATTGTGAGTTTAATGGCGATAATGTGGAGTTCTAGGCCGTGTCTACCGTCAGCTTTGCCTGTGGTGTTGCATGGAGCTGTGCTATCCCTTTTGCTTAGTTTGCTTAGTTGCTTAATTAGTTTATTTCCGCTGCATTAGTTGAACCTGTCATTAATATTCATTAGAGCTTGTATTCGAGGATATAATGAATTATGTAATAAGAGTACTTATTTAATAATTTGAGCTGTGGTAATTATCTGTTTATCATTTGTGAATCACTCGTGTATGTGTGTTGAACATCCTGGGCACACATATGCTTTAGCTTGGTTCATTTTCGGAACCGGGCGTCACACCATACACCTACGAAAGTGTGTAATGTGGTTAGCTACCACGGGCGACAGGGAGGTTTATCTAGTCTACCTGGCAACAGAGGATGAAATCATGAACTATGTGTAAAAGATACACACTCTGCAGAGTTTTGTCAAACTGTCTAGACAGCCGTGCTTACGGACACGAGCGGCTTGGAACCGAATTCATGATTAGCACATGGATAAAAGGTTGGTGGAATGGATTGAGATTTATTGATCATTTTTGGAACTATGAGTGGAATTCACCTAGCGATAGGTCCTTAGTAACAGTAAGGATAAGTTATAATTGCTATAGCACTTTACCACTGTTTGCCTTCCTTGAATGTGACCCTCATGTCATAAACTTCCCCACTTTCTAAGTACCGTTGGTACTCAAACTTGCTTGTTTCTTATCTTTCCCCAGTCTACAATGGTGAATAAGTGGGGAATGACTAGTATGCAATCTGAACTATGGTGCAATCATGCAATCATCCATCATCAATCATTGGATGTCCATCCTAGGGTGGTTGCATTTTTTCACTTAACCCCCTCCACCACATGGGGGAGTTAAGTGAAAAATTGCAACAACCCTAGGATGGACATCCAATGGTTGGGAGTGGATGATTGCATGATTGCACCATAAATCAGATTGCATACTAGACATAGAATGAAAATTTCTACATTGATGCGGATGAGACGTTCAAGGCTGGCAAAACCCCTGGGCGACGCATGTGCTTTGGAGCACCATTTATCTACTATTTTCCACTGCTTTGTAATTTTCTTTTAGACCTGGATGGTCATTTATGTAATAATTAGATGGGCAACATCTACTATGCAATCTGAGTTTTTGTGCAATCATGCAATCATTCATCCTCATCCATTAGATGTTCATCTTAGGGTGGTTGTATTTTTTCATTTAACCCCTTCCACTTGGGGTTCTCATAAAGAGGGAGTTATGTGAAAAAAGATAACCACCATAAGATGAACATCTAATGGATGAGAATAGATGATTGCATGATTGCACAAAAACTCAGATTGCATATTAGTTGTTGCCAATTAGATGTACTCAAACATGGCAATATTTAATGGTATTTCAATTTCGTCTACACATGTATGAAATCAACTGATCTTGGCATACATGTGGAAAGCATCTGGTAGACTTCATAATACCAGGTGTGACAAAGTTGTATCAGAGCCATTTTGCCCGTAGGACGCGAGCCTAGATAGAAATGGACATATTAAGGACTTTGCTGTTTTCATAAAAAAGTATTTTACAAAATTTCTTTGTATATCCTGCCATGTCTTGTCGTCTAACCCCGTTTGTCTTCACTATTTTGATCTTCTAACACACTTTTCCTCAACTGTAGATGACCAGCACTCACCAGACTGCCACATGGATTCAGCTTGTCTCATGTGCTCCAGCCCATGCTTCAAGATCCCCACAGCACGATTCAAGAAACTTGATGATGTACTACTCTACTTGAGATGCCATGAAGGAATGAATCATCGTCTTAGGGCGATGCTACATATTGCCGGATAGACGCCCACAATCTGATGAGGACATCCCTACCATTGATACAACCACAACAGCATCCCATTCACCACTTGCAGCTAATCAAGGTCCAATGACACGCGCTCATGCATGTCAACTTAATTATTAGGTGAATTCATTCCTGGCCGTTCAAAGTAACTATCTTTCAAATGGGGAACTATTAAAGACTTGTGATGACCTTGTTCTTATTAGGTGCTTGGGAATTGATCCAGCTAGGAGGAATGGAGGGATTCATGAGATGAAGGCTGCTCCACCCGAGTGGTCCTCGTAAGTGCAGTAAGCACCAGCTTAAAAGAGGCATAACTTTCAACTCCCAAGGTTGTTTAATGCAAATAAGTACTTGCTGGAAAGATCTCTTTGTCTACTTTCTGTTGGATCAATAATAAAAGGCAGATGATGCTTGAGCTGCTCAGAAAAGGCCGAACAAGACTCGTGACTCCATCGTGAGTTCTAGTCTTCCTCCTCTATATAAACAACTAGCAGCCATAGGAAGAACTTGGGTTTTGTTTTCTGTAAGTTTAGCCATTGCTACTTCCATGTAACGCAAGTGTCGACGAGACCTTCCGATAACCAGAATCAGAACCCCAACTTATCACACCCGTGAGTGTTTGCTTGTTACCTTGTTCTTGCTTGTTCTTCGATTGCTTGCAGGTTCAAGGCTGTTTCTTGGCACGGCAAGAACAGCAACAACAGGATCCGGTGTAACTATTGCTAAGGCGCAGCACCTTTGTGGTCGTTGTAGTCGAGTAGCACAACGTCGACCTCCACCCAAATCATAGTTACCAGGAGAAGGTGTAACTATCGCTCAAGGCGTCACACCATTCTGGTTGTGGTAGTCGGGCAGCCAATGTCGGCCTCCACCAAATTCATTCACCACCAACATCTCTCATCGAAAGATAGGGCATCCTCCGTACCCGTTGGGTTTATCAAGTGGTATCAGATTTAAGGTTGCCCGGTGAGAGATTTCCTTCTCCTTGTTCTTCATTTACCTACAGTCCACTTTTTCCAACAAAAGTTTGCTCTAAAAATCCTAAGCCCACTTTGAGCCTTTTGCTTGGCTACTTAGATCTTGACTTGTTGAATTCACGGTTGCCTTTTTGTGTCGAGTTGCTGGTCCTAAGTTTTTCATAGCTAGAGTTTCGAGTTCGTGCCACTTTGTTCTCAGTCCATTTTCGTTACCTACCCAAAGTTGAGAAAAAGGCAAGTGCAAAAGAGAAGCTGCACAGATCAGCAAGAAAAAGACACGTGCAAAGAAAAAAAATCACACTGATTAAAATTGCTACAAAAAAGAAACAATGTGTGTAACATTTGTTTCAAGTTACATAGTTCAACTTGTTGTTTTGAACATTTTGTTAAAACACAACGCTTGTGCTGTTCGAACTTTTCTCCTACAGTAAATTTAACATCACGTGGAGTAACGGCCCACGTCTCTATCACGGTTTAGACTAGGACCAACACAGTACTATTATGGAATGTTCATTCACCTTGTTGTGACTAATGTGGTACTAGCTGTTCCTTTGTGCAACTCATTTCTAGCAGCCACCTACAGCTCTACAAAATCATCTACAACACCACTGAATTGTGCTGACAGCCACCATTTGTTGTTCTTGCTGTTTGTCGGTGCCTCATGCATCACGTGGTAAGAACTTGTAAGAGCATGATTTCTTGATAGTAAGAAAGTGATTGTGTCCTACCACCTCTTGGCAACTGCTAGGATTAATCTGCTTGCTGTTGTATTTCCTTTCTTTACTAACCATGTCAGCTGATGCGAATGAGACATCTCCACATTCACCACGTACGAGGGGCATCATTCAGCATTTCGAACACCAAGTAAAGCTACACACGGATGCTCTCAGTGAGGATATTCAAGTCACCAATGAACGCATTGGACAATTAGAGTCAACGCAGATTTGCACCTACACCAAGCTGACCACATTAGAAAGCACTGCTGGGGCTATTAACACTTCTCTTGCAGCAAGCATTGAGCGATTGGAGAGGATGGAACAAGTTGGACACGAAGAGAGGCAAAGACGTGTGGATGACAGCCACGACTCCGTTGGCAGCACTGAAAGATATGATGAGGCGGAGTATTCAGCGGATACCGAGCTTGATGAACCTTTCAGGTATCGACGACAGACACATCGCGACCATCATGGTATGGGTGGTCGAGCCCTACGACGTGAGGTACGTGACAATGACGACTCCCTGTGCAGCATTAAATTCTCCATACCACCCTTTGATGGTAAATATGATTCAGATGCATATCTGTCTTGGGAATTATTAGTAGATCAAAAATTTTTCCATGTCATGATTTCCCTGATGATAAAAAGGTTAGAGCTGCCACAAGTGAATTCACTGACTTTGCTTCTGTTTGGTGGCATGAGTATGAAACTAAAAATCCAGCTACCGTACCACAAACCTGGAATGCCTTGAAACGAATTATGCATCGTCGTTTTGTTCCTTCCTATCATGCTCGTGATCTGTTGCATAAATTACAACAACTTAGGCAAGGCAACAATTCTGTAGAGGAATACTATCAAAAACTTCAAATAGTCATGATACGTTGTGGCCTAGTTGAAAATGAAGAGGCTGCAATGGCTAGGTTTATGGGTGGTTTAACAAAAGAAATTCAGGACATATTGGCTTATAAGGAATACAATAACTCCACTCGATAATTCCATCTTGCTTGTAAGGCTGAAAGAGAGGTTCAGGGACGACGCACAAGAACTAACATTTCTGCAGGTCGAACTACCTCATGGTAGTCCCGCTCAAGTGCTGCTGGTACTAAGCATGATTCTCCGGAAGATGCTTCCAATCGGTTGCCCAAGACTACATCAAAATCATCACATTCGCGTGCAATCGAGACAACAAAATGATCCACCCAAGCTGCAGCCAACACTTCTTCTTCCATTGCTTCTACCAAAATAACAAAAGACATTCAATGCCTCCAGTGCAAGGGTTTTGGGCACCTACGAAGGGACTGCCCAAGCAAGCGTGTGCTGATTGTGCGAGACAATGGTGAGTACTCATCCGCTAGTGATTTAGATGATGAAACATATGCCATGCTTGCTGCATAAGATGCTGTAAAGAAGAATGATGATGAAGAGCACATTGGGGCTGATCATGCTAACCACTATGGGAGTCTTGTTGTGTGGCGTGTCTTGAGAGCCCAAATGATCAAAGCTGAACAGAACCAGCGAAACAATCTATTCCAAACTAAGTGTGTAGTTTTGGAACGATCGTGTCGCATTATTATTGATGGAGGAAGCTGCAACAATTTAGCAAGTGTTGCCATGGTAGAGAAGCTTGGGATGACAACACTTCCACATCCACATCTCTACTACATCAAATGGTTCAACGACAGTGGTAAGCTTAAGGTAACACGTCTGGTTCATGTCGAATTAGCAATTGGTTACTACCATGATTACATTGATTGTGATGTGGTACCTATGCAAGCTTGCTCTATGCTATTTGGTCGACCTTGGCAATTTGATAAAGATACATTACATAATGGTAATGTAAGTTGGGTTTCTCACGACCCTAGGGAGGTAATAAATAGTTGCCGCCACCCTCATTAGCTGGTGGGTTTGGTTTATTCGTAAGTTAGCTTCTGTTGCTTCCTTGTACACGCGCGTCTCGACTAGATTGCTTGTCTACTTGTATCCAGAACCCCACTTTAGATTGATTCAACAGATAAGTGCTTGTTCTTATTGTTCTTGCGTGTTCTTCGATTGCTTGCAGGAACAAAGGCCCTCGTGGTCAGGTTGATTGTGCACCAACAAGATCAATACCACTTCGGAGTCGGTGTACCAATTGCTAAGGCGCATCGTCTTGGGGACAGTGTAGTCGAATCGTCAACGTCTTCTCCTCCACAAATCGAACTCTCCTATTCTTATCGAAAGATCAGGAGCCAAGATCCTATCAAGTGGTAATTAGAGCAAGGTTAATCGGTGAGAGTGCTACTATTACTTTTCTTTCCGCTGTTATCGTCCTATAGTCCATAAAAAGCCCCAAAAAAATACCAGATCTGTTTTTCCATTGTTCCTAGACCATTGTGCCTTTTACTTTCTCTAGTTAGTCTAGACTTGTTGAGTTCATGGTTGCTTCGACGAATCAAGTTGTTGGTCTTTAGTTTTGCACCACTAGAGTTTCGATTTCGTGTCACATTCGGTCACATAGTTTGGGTCAGATTCGTAGTTCGAGTTTGAGTCAGATTGCTAGTTCGAATTTGAATCAGATTGCCACTTCGAGTTTAAGTTGGATTGCTAGTTCGAGTTTGAGTCGGATTACTAGTTCAAGTTCAAATCAGATTGCTACTTCGAGTTTGAGTCGGATTAGTAATTTGAGTTTGACTACAAGAAAAAGGCAAGTGCAAAATCAAAGGTCGCACAAAAGCCACAACCAATTAGAGAAGAAAAAGGCAAGTGCAAGATCAAAAGCCGCACTAGATCAACTGCAAAACAAAAGTTCAGAGAGAGAGAGAGAGAGAGAGTATATTTTAATTATCTATATACCCCTCATCTTTTCGAAAGGCGCATGTGCAAATTTTATTCTAGGGTCTCCTGATTCCATCTAGAGAGAGTTTGGGTGACAACCCCAGCAAAAAAAATAAAAAAAGGAAAAAAATCAGATTGTTGTTTGGGGTGTTTTTGGTGACGACATTGGTGTCTCAGCTCGCGTCTCTAGTACGGTCTAGAATAAGACCAGCACAATACTATCGTAGACCATTTATTCAGCGTGTTGTGACTAACGTGTTGCAAGTTTGCTCCTTGTGCTAGTTCAGCCACCTAAAGCCATAGATTGACACCTGCTCTTGAAGTTGTTAATTACTTGCTGGTTGCCATCACCTCCTTGATGAGCTTGGTAAGAACAGGTAAGAGCTTGATTGAACAGGTTGAGAGTGAGCGAGTTATCCCCACCAGCACCCTTTGTAGCAAGGGATAACGTTACCCTTTCACATTGGATTGTTCCTTTTGTCTACTAATCATGGCAGGGGGAGCAAATACAAATGAAGACGTGCATTCACCTCGCACACGAGGAATTATACAGCACGTCGAATGCCAAGTGCGGATATGCACAAAAGCGCTTGATGAGGATTTTCGTGTTACCAGTGACCGCCTTGGTCAATTGGAAAATGTGCAGATCGACACCAACACCAAAATCAGCACGTTGGAGATTTCCATTCAAACATTAAACACTTCTATTGAAGCCATCCTGCATCGCCTTGAGGAGAGGGATCATGGATGCACCGCGGATGGACAGGTGAGCAATGCTCCTTGTATTGTATGTGACAATGAAGATGACTATTTTGCAGATACGAAGATTGGGGAAGATGAGGAAGCTAGGCCACGGCGCCAGCTACAACGCAATCGTCAAGGTATGGGTGGACATCATCGGCGTGAGGTACGCAATCATGATAATACTTTTAACAAGATCAAATTTAAGATACCTCCTTTTGATGGTAAATATGACCCTGATGCATATATTACTTGGCAGATTTCTGTTGATTAAAAATTTGCATGTCATGAGTTTCCTGAAAATGCAAGAATTAGAGCAGCCACTAGTGAGTTTACTGATTTTGCTTCTATTTGGTGCATAGAACATGGCAAGAAAAATCCTAATAACATACCACAAACTTGGGATGCTTTGAAATGGCTCATGTAGGCTAGATTTGTTCCTTCTTACTATGCACGTGATCTGTTAAATAAGTTACAACAATTGAGATAGGGAGCTAAAAGTGTAGAAGACTATTTTCAGGAATTAGAAATGGGTATGTTGCATTGTAATTTAGACGAGGATGAGGAATCAACTATGGCTAGATTTTGGGGTGGTTTAAACCGTGAAATTCAGGGCATACTTGCTCATCAAGATTACAATAATGTTACCCGTTTGTTTCATCTTGCTTGTAAAGCTAAAAGGGAAGTGCAGGGATGACGAGCTAGCTTTAGAACTAATATTTCTGAAGGAAAGACTAGCTCATGGCAATCACACGTGACTACTCCTTCGACTAGGCGTGCTTCCCCGACATCTTCTTCACCAAGTCGGGCAGCACCTTCTTCCTCCGGCAACAAGCCACATGCTCCTTCTACTAGCTCAGCAGTAAAAAGCACCCAAAAGCCCACCAAGAGTGCTTCTTCTGTAGCATCTACCGGACGATCTAGAGACGTTCAATGTCACAAGTGCAAGGGTTTTGGCCATGTGCAGCGTGATTTCCCAAGCAAACGTGTTCTAATTGTTAAAGATGATGGTGAGTACTCATCTGCTAGCGATTTCGATGACGATACATGTGTTTTGCTTGCAGCTGACTATGCAGGTAGCGATGAACATCAAAAAGAGTATATTTGTGCAGAAGATGTAGCACACTATGATAGTCTCATTGTGCAGAGAGTGCTTAGTGCACAAATGGAGAAAGCGGAACAAAATCAAAGGCACACATTATTCCAACCAAAGTGTGTCGTCAAATAGCGATCTTGCCGCATGACCATTGATGGAGGTAGCTGCAACAACTTGGCCAATAGTGACATGTTAACCATGCTGGCACTAAGCACCAAACCGCACCCACATCCCTATTACATTCAATGGTTAAACAACAGCGGTAAGGCAAAGGTAACTAGACTTGTGCGAATCAATTTTGCTATTGGATCATATAAAGATGTCATTGAATGTGATGTTGTGCCTATGCAAGCTTGTAATATTCTGCTAGGAATACCATGGCAATTTGATAGAGATTTTATGCATCATGGTAGATCAAATCAATATTCTTTTCTTTACGATGGAAAAAAATTGTGTTGCATCCTATGTCTCTTGAAGCTATTGTGCAAGATGATGTTGCTAGAGCTAGGAAAACTAAATCTCAGGACTATGCTATCGAAGCGTACGAATGACACTTCCCCCGATATTACTAAATTGTAGCATGTGGAGGTTCTTGTATTGGTTTGGGCGCGCGGAGATCTTAGACAAGGTGATTACTCAACAGATTTACGTGGTTCGGGCCGCCTGAGCGTAATACCCTATGCCACGGGGTGTGTGTTGTTGTATTAGGGATTCACTGGTGCTTGCATGTGTATGAGCTTGGTTCCCATATACCATGTGGTGCAACCCTTTTATAGTCTAAGGACTAGACGTTACATCACTTTCCTGGCCCGACATGTGGCCCTGGCATAGTTAAGTGTCTCATACATGATTGACGAGTATTAAATACGGTTAATTGAGTGATAACATGCCTTAATGATGGCATTGCCACTATTAATAGTCCACTGATTGTGTGTCATTAATATAGCATTACTGATACGTAATCAAGTATTGTAACTATCGCTTTAACTATCCCTTGAAGGTCCAAGCCGTTTGAGATATCTCTGTCTTTCGTTGAAGTCCTAGCTCCAGAGGTTCGACACGTGGCGACTTCGGAGCTTCCCATTGTGGGGAGGCAGGTCTGGAGCCACTATACACGAGGTAGCACCGGAGCTTCCCTCTATTGGGGGTTAGGTCCAGAGTCACTGAACACGTGGCAAGGCCAGAGCTTCCCTATGACGGGTGTTAGGTCCGGTCTTGTGATACACGTGTCAGTGTGGGAACTACCCAAACGAGGGAGGCAGGTCCAGTACTGTGTAACACGTGTGGACTTCAGAGGTCTTCAACTTGAATGGGGGGGAACTCCTTCGCTTTTCTTGTGGTATCATGGGATACCCAGTACGCAGGGTACCGACAGTGGCCCTTGGGCCCACCTCTAGGAGAAATCCTTTGGGTTAAGTTATTATACTGGAGGTGGGGTCCTCTTCGATTCCCGCACCGCGACTTCAAAGGTGCAGTTGGGGTGATGGTTCGTTGTTGAACCATCGCCGTGTGGCTTTCCTTGAACGCGGCAGGTGATATCCGCACGGCAGATATCTCGACATTGAAGGCCACCGGTTCCCAATACGAAAACTGTATCGGTTTCGAGTGCCTTGTCAGGCTGCCGCGCTGGGCTTCCTGCCGCCCATCATGAAAACGGTTCGCCTGTGGTAATAACCTTGACTTTCTCGTCGTGGTGGCCCCAGGCCCCTTCGTCTTTGACGGGGTAGATTTTTGAAATGTGGCCTTGCTCTTATTGCGGTTTCCAACCAAGCGTTGCGGAGGCTTACTTAAGAAGGAAAGCCAACACGGTTTGAGGACTCTTTACACTTTCGATTGAACTCATGCTCAGAGCCTCCCAACCTTTGCCTAGCTTTCTCTTCTTTCCCTCCACATTGCCGCGATGGATTTGCATCTTTCCAAAGGTCGCATCAAGAGCAAGGATGATATAATGAAGGTATGGACCTTCATGCGGTGGTCCAGCTACTCCTTCAACCACATGAGTCGGGTCGACAAGCTCCCCTTCAAGAAGGAGCGCCGTGGCGAGATGGTGGACTTCTCAGCGTACGCCGTGGTGGGGCTGATCCCACCTTTTTCAAGTTTCATCTTGATGCTGCTGGACTTCTATGGCCTCCGGCTGTATCACCTCGGCCCCCACTCCCTCCTGCTGGTGGCGACTTTCATCCACTTCTGTGAGATGTGGGTGGGTGTGCCTCCCTGCATCGAGTTGTTCTGGACCTTCTTCGCGGTCCATACCATAGGCAAGGGAACTGAGCTGCTTGGCTTCTACTACTTCATGAAGCGCAAGAACTGCCCCTTCAAATACTTGAAGTTGTTCCCCCTCCGACAAATGGGATGACTGGAAGAAGGATTGGGTCATCATTGTAGTGGAGGAGCACGATAGGCTGGAGCTGCCCCAGGGACTCCACAACGTTGACACCGATGCCTGGAACGTAATTCCGAAGCTGTCGGATGCGTTCAAGCCTGTCCTGGCCCGAATACAAGAATGTGTGGAGGGTGGAGTAACCCCCCGATGGTCTTTGGAAATTTCTTGGTGAACAGGTGGGATCCGCTGAAGAGCAAGGAGAGGCTCACATGGGCCTTCAATAGTGTGATGGATGACGACCAGATTGAAATCAGTTTGAACTGCAACTTGGATGAAGAATCTTTGAGGCTCCATCTCAAGAAACTTAAGCACGGGTCCATCGCCGATGACGCCTTGACTCCGCCGGCTGCTTTCCTACCTCTGAGCATGATCCCAAAGTTCAGTGGGGAGCTCCGGAGGAAGATGCCGACACTAGATGACCTCGGTGAAGTGGATAAGCGCAAGACCTCTAGGCTTGTAATTCCCGGAGCTTCCGAGGGGGTGGTCGCCTATACCTCGAGCCAAAGGGTTGATGACGTCGGCAAGAGCAAGGGCAAGGAGCCAGCCAGATCTTCCATCCGAAATAGGAAGCTGAGGCTAATTGATGGGAGCTCTATCGGGTCTACTCCAACTCCAACGGCCCCTTATCCCCGGCGGAGGAGACCTTGGTGAGTACACCTAGACCTGCTTCGGTGCCAGTGCCCTCAAGGGACTCAAGCTCCGGCAGGTCAACTCCAGTTCCAGTGCTAGCTGTGGGCTCCGGGTCTGGAGGTCCTTCCCAGCCAAGGGAGGTTCCGGCTGAGAAGACTCCAGCTGCTCCAGATGGCCCCCGACTAAGGTCCAAAGTTATTGTCTCACCAAATTTGGTGGGCTTTGACTCCGAGCTTCATAAGGAAAGATTCTGCGATGACTGGGGTGGTAGCATCCCCAGGTAGGCATCGTCAACTTACATTGAAATGCTAATATTGTTTTTATTATGTTTTTAATATTCTTGACCTTTTGTTTCCAGAGTGTCAAGAAAAAAGTCCTAGGCTTCGACATCTACTGACTAGAGCTGTGCATGCTGAAGCTCCGGCTTCAACCATTGTGCCTCCCCAGGTGGTGGCGGAAGACATGGCAGCTTCGGCGCCACCTGTTGTGGACTTGGACCCAGAAGAGACGCTAGAAGCTCCCGTGGTAGCATCGGACCAAGGGGGAGAACTTGTTGAAGATGCATCACCAGCAACAACATCAGAGGTTGAGGCTCCGGTGCAGGAGTTGGAAGCTCCGACACTTGAGACGGAGGTATCTGAGGCTCCGGCGCCTTTGCAAGAAGTGGCTGAAGATTCGACAATTGAGCCAGAGGTGCCCGAAGCTCCGGCCTCTGTGTCGAAGATAATTGAAGTTCCGACTGCTGAGCCCGATGTGCCTGAAGCTTCGGCAGCTGAGCCGAAGGTAGTTGATGGACGCCTGAGCCAGTGGTGGAAGTGGCTTCAGACGAAGCTCCAACGACTGCTCCGGAGGTGTCCATACCCGAGCTGAAACATTCTGAAGAAGTTGCGACAGGCTCTCCACCCACGGAGCCAACATTTGAAGACCCTGCGGCAGGACCTTCAGCGTCAGCCCTGGAGGTAGAAGTTCCCTTAGTGGGATGTTCCTCAACAGCGGCCGAGAAGCTCTCGAAGGGCGGCCCTAATTCCGTAGAAGCTCAGGGAACCAAACTTGTGACGTGGGACCCTATTTTTGTTCTTGAAGACCCGCTAGAGCCAGCAGAATTGACCCCGACAGGTCCAGAACCTATTCTTTTGGTGTTGTCTATTGGCAATGCCTATTCGAGCTTCCGATAGGTCCATCTAGCCTTCGACCACGATAGTAAGGTCCTCGAAGAAGAGCGCCACAACTTGAGGTGTTGGCTCAAGAGGCTTCACTTCGAGACCAAGCTAGCACAAACGAGGCTTGCAGACCAAAAGGAGTGGGTCGAGAAGGAAAAGGCTCGGTTGGAATATTGGGGCAAGTTGCTAGAGGAGAAGGAGGCAGCCATCAGGGCCCTCGACGCTAATTCTTGGGAGATTCTCGAGCAAGCAAAGGAAAGGAATGATGCTGCTAACGAACGTCATGACAACCTCAATGCATTAAACGAGATTCTCCTAAAGCACCGGGTGAACCTCGATGCGAGGGAAGAGAAACTCCTACAACAGAAGGAGGATGTTTTGAAAAAGAGAGGAGGAGCTCGCCCAGAAGCTAACTTTGTCAGAGCAAAATTTGGCAGATTATAGTAAGAAGATTGATTTGCAGAGAAACGAAGAAGAGGAGAAGTACTAGAAATTAGGTCAGGAGCTCTCGAAAAGATAAGCTGATGTTGCCACCACAGAAGGGAAAGTGGCAGGGAAAAGGACGTGGCCGAACGGTGGAACCACATCCACCTCCGGGAGACGGAGCTCGTCGACTGCAAAAAGCAAGTAGCTGAGATTATGTAGCAACATGCCAAAGTTGTCGAACGCATTGCTCGAGAAGGTTCAGAGCTTGCGGCGGCCAGAAGGTCACTGTAGGAGCTGCAGAGCTCGAAGGCAACCGAGTCCATGCAGGTATGGGATTTTCTTGGATGTGCAGACAGAGCTTTGGTGCCACTTGTCTTTAGTCCAGTACGCTCGGAGAACCCAGACCCAGAGCTAGACCAGACACTGGTGGCACTTGGCTCTGCTGGCAGCAAACTCAACATGGTGGGTGATGTCATCGCCGACCAGCTGGAGACTGAGGGGAAAACTCTAGCCAAGAACATCGCCGAATATGTCTTGGCGTGTTACAAGAGCCGAGACCCCCAACTTTCTCTAGATCCGGTCTTCGAAGGACTCATTGTCGAAGAGGAGGATGCTGCTAGGGCTAGCGTCCAAGAAGCTGCTGAGAAGGTTGCATCATTTTTCCGCAGGTCTTAGATCCTCCAGTAGTTAGGATCTTATCCTTTTGCCTTTTGCCGTAATCCTGATTTTGTAATCCAATACTTTAAATGAATGAAATTCAATCTTCCTAAAATGAATGAATTCCATTTCATATTTGTCTTCAATATACTGTGAATATGCTTTGTCTTGTTGGCCCCCTGGTAGATGTGCACAATATGATTGCGAACATGTACCAAATGGTTTTGACAGTATGTTGATGACTTGAGAACTCCGAACTTGTAGCCAGTATGTTTGGCTTTTGGGTCCGAGGTTTACATCTGACACTTCGAGGGACCTTTTGTTGCGTCGATGGCGGCCCCCTGGGAGTTATCAGAGCTTGATAAATCCGGTGGTGCCCAGTGTCAACACATGAGACGTCCACGACAGGCCCCCTGGGGTTGTCGGAGCTTGGTAGATCTAATGGCACCCTCTGTCAATGTGTAAAACGTCGACGAAGGGCCTCGTGGGGTTTTGGAGCTTGGTATGTCCGACATCACCCACTGTCAACAAATATAAGTCGACGGCGGGCCCCTTGGGGTTGTCGAAGCTTGGTAGGTCCGAGGAAACCCACTTTCAATGCATAGAACGTCGACAACGGGCCCTTTGGGGTTGTCAGAGCTTGGTAGGTCCGACAACACCCACTGTCAAGGCATAGAACATCGACGGTAGTCCCCCTAGGGTTGTCGAAGCTTGGTAGGTCCGACAACACCCACTGTCAACGCATAAAACGTTAATGTCGGGCCCCATGGGGTTGTTGGATCTTGGTAGGTCCAATGACACTCGCTATCAATGCATAGAACATCGACGGCAGGCCCCCTGGGGTTGTCGGAGCTTGGTAGGTCCGACGACACCCACTGTCAACGCATAGAATGTCGACGGTGTGTCCAATGGGGTTGTTGGAGCTTGGTAGGTCCAACGACACCCACTATCAATGCATAGAACGTCGACGGCGGGCACCTCGAGGTTGTCGGAGCTTGGTAGGTCTGACGACACCCACTGTCAATGCATAGAACGTCGACGGCGGGCCCCCAGGTATAGTCAGAGCTTGGTTGGTCCGTCATCGTCCACCATCGTCATGGGTTTTCATTTTTCCTGTGCATCAAAGACAAGAAAAACTGTAAAATTCATCCTCTCATTTATAACTGTTTTGCGACTTACTGTTCCTTTTTGAATTTTAAATCCGAAGAAACTCAATATGTAACAAGCACATTGATATAATCTTTTCGGATCCGATTGCTTTTAGGACCTGCCCTACTGAGGCCCGCCGGGATGTAGGTAGAGTGGCGTACACAGGGTGCAGGACCAGGCTAAGTCGATAGCACACTCCGGACCTATGTTGGCTTGGCATTCAGGCGAGTAGACCATGCAACAATGCTAAGATCCGAAGAGACTACCAATATAACTCGTTCAACATATGAATAACTTGGACTAAAATTCAAAAAGAATTGCACAATCTGTTATAGACAATAAGGAGAAAGATGAATAAAAGAGAATGAGCCTGCACAAAATTAATGCACGTGGGGTCTGCTTTTATATAACAATGCCTTTCATTATAGGTCCGGATTACAGGGGAGACAAGGACACAATTAGGGTACGGAACCAAGCTAAGCGTGCTATACATCTTGTGCTAGCCCAGGGCAGGTAGCTACACCTTTAGTTCTGCGATTGTGTCAAGTGTTTCTTGAACTTCTCGGACCCTCCTGGAGGGGTCCGGATGTTCTCCCGGGGGTCCTACCCGACTTTGTTTATAGACTCCATAATTTACATTGCATATAATTACAGACTCACCTCCGTGACACTAAGTATATAACTTACGGGGGTGCTCGATGTTCCTAGGGTTAGGAAACAGGGTCCCATCCTCAGTTGTTGTAGGATCGAGGAGCACGTGAAAAGCTACCAGAGGGGAGCAGATGTCTCACAAGCTTATTCTTCATTAGGTTCATTGTAGATTGATGAGATTGTGACTTGTGAACGATCAGGACCAGCAGAGGTGATAGCCGGAGCTTGTTCAATGTCCGGAGCTGGACACGTGTCAGCTTCGGAACTACCAGGCAGTATCACAGGCTCTTCTTCATCTTCGAAGATACCCTCCCCCTGAGGATACGGATCTGGTCCTGCAACACCAGAGCTAGTACCTGGGCTAGCTTTATCAAAAGACACTTCACAAGTTTCCACAATTTTGTTAGTGTCAAGTAAAAGCACACGGTAGCCTCTAGTATGAGATGAATAACCAAGAAACATGCCATCAATGGATCTAGGTTCAAATTTATCAAGATTACCATGTTTCTTAACAAAGCATTTGCAACCAAAGACCCAAAAGTGTGTAACACTAGGCCTATGTCCAAACCGAAGCTCATATGGTGTTTTACCTAGTTTAGCACGCAAGAAAACACGATTTGAGACATAACAAGCGGTTGCTAACGCATCAGCCCAAAATTTCCTAGGAGTTTGATATTCATCAAGCATAGTCCTAGCCATCTCAACTAAGGTTCTGTTCTTTCTTTCTGCAACACCGTTTTGTTGAGGTACATATGGTGAAGAGAATTGATGATCTATTCTATTTTCAGCACAAAAGTGATCAAAAGATTGATTTTTAAATTCAGTTCCATTATCACTTCTAATTGCTTTTAAAGATCCTGGGTGATCAATTGATAATCTAAGAAATAAAGTCCTAAAGTGACTAAAAGCTTCATTCTTAGACGCCATAAAGTAAACCAAAGAGTATCTAGTATAATCATCAACAATAACAAGAACATACCATTTACCTCCGAAAGATTGAACACGTGAAGGTCCTACGGTGTCAAGATGCAAAAGTTGACATGGTTCAGTTGTCATGATCATTGTGAGAGGAGTATGTGAACCTGCAACCATCTTAGCATGTCTACAAGAAGAGCACACAATTTCTTTGTCCCCTTTAAGCTTAGGCAGCCCACGTATGCAATCAAGAGCACTAACACGCGTTAGGTGATCAAAGCCTACGTGACCAAGTCTATGATGCCAAAAATATAAGTCCTTTGAATCGTTAGCAACTAGACACCTATGCTTAGAGGAAGACATATCAAAATCAGCTTTAAAAACTCTTCCAAACCGAGACATGTTAAAAATAAGCTCACTATTTGAACCTACAACTTTGCAGCAGTTTTAATTGAAAATAATTTCTAGATTTTCATCTAGCAATTGTGCAACAGAAAGCAAGTTGTATTTCAAAATTTTGACAAGTGCCACATCCTTCAAAGTGTAGTGATCATTTACTCTAACCGAACCCTTAGCAATTATAGGAGTTGAAGAATTATCGGCAAAAGTAACATTCTCTACACGTGACACAAAAGAGAGGGAGGAGAACCAATCTTTGTTACCGGTCATGTGGCGTGAGCAACCTGAATCCACAATCCAAATGTTCTCCTTCCTCAAACGTGTAACCTACATAAAAGCACAATACATTGATGACTCAATACTGGGGTTAGTCAAAAGGCATTTAGGTATCCAGTACTGAGTCACACGACGTGCAGTAGGAAAAACACGCGAAAGCTTAGATAAAACAACAGGTTTATGAGTCGAAGTTTGAGGTTTTCTATTCTTAACTCTTTTAGCACAAGAACCAGTAGCTCCGGAGGTAAAAGTAGCAGTTCCAAAAGACAAGGCTGAAGCTCCGGAAACAAAAGTTGAAGTTCCGAAGGAAACAACAGAACGTCTGGAAGCTCTCGGAGCTATGGGAACTATCGGAGCTGCTTTTGCGGATTTCTTACCAGAAGGTCCGGAAGCTACCTTTTCAAATTTCTGACTCACTAAAGCAGGTTGTGTTTTTCTAATTGCATGAAAGTTATGAGATCTAGCAACCATTCTTTCCCTTTTTTGTTGTTTAGCTAGTCTATAACAAAAATCTATGACATGACCATCTCTACCACAAAAGGTACAATGAAATTTAACTTTGTGCTCATGTCTAGATGAGCAAGCAATATTTTTATTTGAAACCGAATGAGACAACACTCCTGCAGATTTGGAAACCACTCCTTTTTGTTTAGGAACTGTTTGAATCAAACCACTTCCTAATGACTTCACAATTTTAGGTGGATGTGCCTTAGCATGAGCATGAGAATCAAAACCTAAACCAGTTTTATTATTGCCAGACTTGGAAGAATTCAGCAGCAAGTTTAGGTTCTTATTCCCATTACAAAACCGATCTAATGTCCTATGCATGTCATCAAGTTTATTGGACAGATCAAGGCAATTTTCACATGAAGTTTTTCCTTTTAGTTTGCAATTTGAACAAAATTTAACTTCATGAGAACGTAAAGCATTGTTCAATATAGAAATTTCATTTATAGCATCCTACGTTTTTACAAAGATCATCCCCCACAACAGATGATTGGAAGCTTGCACGAACGAGTCACACGGTCCAGGTTTTGCGATCCAAACTCTCATGCTCATTCTGCTTTTGTTGCTTCTTTTGAACCCAAAGATATATCACATGCACTCACTAATGAATCTTGAATTATTGCCATGCAAGAAGAGTTAGAAAATTTTGAAAGAAATAATGTTTGGAAAGTTGTACCTCCACCTCAAGGTCACACTTTAATTGGAACTAAATGGGTATATAAAAATAAACAAAGTGGGGATGGGGTTGTGGTTAGGAATAAGGCTAGGTTGGTTGCTCAAGGTTTCACTCAAGTTGAAGGTCTAGATTTTGATGAAACTTTTGCTCCTGTCGCTAGATTAGAAGCCATAAGAATTTTGTTAGCTTTTGCAGCATCTAAAGGTTTTAAGCTATATCAAATGGATGTTAAAAGTGCTTTTCTTAATGGCTACATAGATGAGGAGATTTATGTCAAACAACCACCAGGTTTTGAAAATCCAGATTTTCCTAATCATGTTTAAAAACTGTCCAAAGCCTTATATGGTCTCAAACAAGCCCCTAGAGCATGGTATGATAGGTTAAAAACAGTCTTACTTGAAAAGGGGTTTACCATGGGCAAGGTTGATAAAACTCTTTTTGTGCTTAAGCATGGCAATGACTCATTATTCGTTCAAGTGTATGTGGATGATATTATCTTTGTTTGTGTTTCTCATGATCTTGTGTCCAAGTTTTCAGCAATGATGAATTCCGAATTTGAAATGAGTATGATGGGTGAACTGACTTACTTTTTGGGGCTGCAAATCAAGCAAACCAAGGAGGGTACCTTTGTGCATCAAACGAAGTATACCAAAGACCTCCTAAGGCGTTTCAACATGGACAAAAGCAAGCCTCTTTGGACACCAATGGGAACAACAACAACACTTGAACTTGATGAAGATGGTGAACCCGTGGATCAAAAAGAATATAGAAGCATGATTGGATCACTTTTGTAGCTCACGGCATCAAGACCGGACATACAGTTCAGCGTATGTCTTTGTGCACGGTTTCAAGCTTCCCCACGTGTTTCACATCGTCAAGCCGTCAAAAGGATTCTCAGGTACTTACATGGAACTCAAGAATTTGGCATTTTTCTTCCTTCTTCCTCAACCGTTACTTTGAAAGCTTTTTCGGATGCTGATTTTGGGGGTTGTAGGATTGATAGGAAAAGTACTTCCGGTACTTTTCATTTTATTGGTAATTCTCTTGTTGCTTGGTCCTCTGGGAAACAAAATTCAGTTGCACAATCCACAGCCGAATCTGAATATGTAGCTGCTGCTAGTGCTTGCTCACAAATTCTTTGGATTGTTCAAACACTTAAGGACTATGGGGTTGATCTAGATAGTGTTCCACTGTTTTGTGATAACACTAGTGCTATTTGCATTGCCAAAAACCCCGTGCAACATTCTAGAACTAAGCACATTGATATTAGGTATCACTTTCTCCGAGATAACGTTGAAAAAGGAAACATTGTGCTTCACCATGTAGATACCGAACATCAATTGGCTGATATTTTACAAAACCTTTGGATTTCACTCGTTTTTGTTTCATTCGTAGTGAAATAGGGGTTATGCATCCTCATGGCTTAAATTGAGGGGGAGTTTTTGAAACTTGGGAAGTCTATGTGTGAATCTGAAATTAAAATAATATGAGCATAGTATTTCATACATATATGACTTTGTGATTCCTTTTACATGCTAAAAGTTCTTACTACATTACTCGTGTTATACATTTTGTAGTTTTTGCCATGTCTAGTAATTGGAATAATTACTTACACTAAATCTGGTCATGGTTGAACTTTCTTGCTGTTTTGAACTTGTTGCATGCTCACAAATGCTTTTAATCATAAATAATTAATCAAGTAATAAACTCACATGTTGAGTTTTTATGAACAAATATAAATTGAGAAAAGATCAAGAGAATATGCATGCATCGCACTTCTTCTTTTGAGATGGCTTGTCATTGCACTTAGATATGAACTTGGAAGAAGTTGTGTACGACTAAAACCATGTCCTTAAGCTTTTGATTGTCAAATGACTTAGGCTTGGCGGTTGGTTAGAATGAGGCAGATGCGCATATAATCTCTTGCAAATATCATATGATCTAAAATTATGCTTTGAAAAATAGTAAAATGCAGCAACTAGTGTCATGATTTCAAGTTATGAAATAGTTAAGTTTGTGAGATCATGACTTGATTAAATTGAAAATTACATTTGATCTCTAGCATGACTTACACTACTTTATGTATCTCATTGATGTGATAGTGTAAGTTACTTGATAGTATGACTTGGATGAGCTTTGTTCATATGTATATGTTATAATATGCTCATAACAACTAAAGTTGGAGAGATAATTTGTTTATATGCTCATAACTTGCTGAATACATTGTCAAAGGGGGAGAGATAAGCATGATGGGAAAGAGAATATGTGCATAAGGAGAGATAATAAATGGGGAAAGATAATATGTGCTAATTTTTCTTCTCATTTTACTTTTGATTTACAAAGATGGAGAAATTGCCTTCAAAACTTTTATGTGAATAAGCCAATGTTCGGATTTTAAATGGTGTTGCCATTGCGTTCATCAAGGGGGGGATTGTAAGACCTATGTGTGCTGAATACATTGGCTTGTAGTGAATACACTTGGCTTTGATGATAAAAGTTTTAAATATCACCAAAACACCTTTTTATCAAGGTCTAACTCTAGCTCCGAGCTATAGCAAGGTCCGACCATAGGTCCGACTTGTTTTGGGTAGCTCCGACTATGTTAGATGCTAGGTCCGACTTCTTGGTAAGGTCCGACTAGCTTTGGTTAGCTCCGGTGAGCTTTATCTTTAGCTCCGGCATGTCTTTGATAGCTCCGACATGTTTTTGCTAAGCTCCGAGTTGATTTTTCTAGCTCCGACTTTTGGGTTTACTAGTTCCGACTAGTTCTGGTTAGCTCCGGCGCTAGGTCCTGCTAGTTTTGAAAGCTCCGGTGCTAGGATCTACTAGTTTTGGTAAGCTCCGACAGGTTCTTCATTGTACTAGTTTTGGTAAGCTTCGGCAGGTGCTTCATTGTACTAGTTTTGGTAAGCTCTGGCAGGTGCTTCATTGTACTAGTTTTGTTAGCTCCGGCTCAAGCTCCGGGTTGCTCTGGCAAGGTCCAGAACATGACCGCAGTGCTTCTGCTTTTCATTTGCAATGTTGCGTACTTGCTTTACATTGTTGGAAAGATTGCTTAGTATTCTTTTACTACGTTTTTGGTGCGTTTTGGATGATATGGATGATACGTTTTACTATGGTTTTGCAACATGCTTATGTGAGGTTCTCACGTAAGATGTTGTGTTCGGAACTAACTTGAGTCAAGTCGAGGACTTGGGCTCGTATGGATTGGTTGTTTATTCATGTGCAGGTGTTGCTTGAGTTCAAGTCATGGTTGGTGACGGGATCCATTGTACTAGTCTTAGGGAGGAGATGAGGTTCCAACAACCAAGTTCGGAAGGAACTGTGGTTGAGCTGATCAGGAGGTCGTGCAGGATGATTGAATCAAGAACAATACATATGAAGGTATCATGGACGTCATTGGAAGATGTTTGCACGTGTGCAAGGAGTGCATGGACGTGGCTACATGGTTCCGAGATGTGATGAAGAGATGTGGACGTAAAGAATTGGTCGGAAAGGTCCAACCGACTAGGTTATGGACTCAGGGTGCGGCTGAGTCGGGTTTGACTCAAATATGGAAATATTTGAGTTGGTTATGATAGGATTTCGTGTGGGTCACGAATTTGAGTTGTTTAGGAATATGGGATACGTTCCTAAGGTGTTTGGAAGTCTTAAGATTGCTTCTATCTGCGTATAGAAGAATCTTGAGCAGTTATGGAAAGTTACGATTCGTGATCTGAGTAGGATTGGAGTCCTAGTTGATGTTGGGTTGGCCTAAGGGCTGGTTATATAAGCAAGGGAGCCCATAGCTCGGTGTAGACGACTTTGGGGATGTTAGGATTTCGTGTGTGTCACGAATTTGAGTTGTTTAGGAATGTGGGATACGTTCCTAAGGTGTTTGGAAGTCTTAAGATTGCTTCTATCTGCGTATAGAAGAGTCCTAAGCAGTTATGGAAAGTTCCGATTGTGATCGGATTAGGATTGGAGTCCTAGTTGAGATTGGGATGGCCTAAGGGCTGGTTATATAAGCAAGGGAAGGCCAAAGTTCGGGTAGACGACTTTGGGGCTGTTCCTCTTGTGTTCTATTGAATAAAATTCGTAGTTTGAAGGAACTTTTGTGCCTTGTTCGTCCGACTTGTTCCAGACAAGTTTTACTCGTCGAGTTTCTGGACAGCACTATCTTTTGTCGGTGGTTTTATCATAACTCGAGTTTTACTGATCCAATTGTCGTGATTCTTTTTGGGTTGTCTTCACAACTTGATTGTATATCATCTATCAAAATTTCACGGTCATTGGATTTGTGGTCTATGATCTACACGAGTTTCTTTGCAGCGTTCCAGAACTGTTTTTTTTTCTCGGGTAGGGCAGATTGACTATCGTTTGATCTTTCGATCATAACTTGAGTTTTACTCGACGGATTTGAGTGATTCTTTTTGTGTTGTCTTCGTGACTTGATTATCTCTGATATCTATCACTTTTGTCACGGTGAAACATGTTTATATTAGTCTCACACACGATTTCTTTAACAGATCGTTTTTCTGCCGAAAGGGTTTGGGGTTTAATTGTTTCCGCTGCGTAAGATTTTTAAATCTACCATTCACCCCCACCCTCTGGTAGCTTTTCACGTGCTCCTCGATCCTACAGTTGCCAAGCGAACGCATCCAGGACGGGATACTTTGATCACTCGGAAGGGACCTTTCTAGCTGGGGGAATGTTTGTTCATCCCTTCACGAGTTAGTATTCTCCGCAGCACCAGATCGCCTTCCTAGAGTTGTCGGTTGCACACATGCCTTTGATGATAGCGCCGGAGTGCTTGGTGATAACGTGCATTTTGAACCGCTGCTTGGCACCTTCCCTCGTCGACGAGGTCTAGGTCTTCATGCCGGAGCTGGTCCTGCGCGGCTTCGTCGAAGGTCCGGACCCGGAGTGACCCCATGGTGATCTCCAAAGGAAGGATTGCTTCAGCTCCGTACACCAGGAAGAAGGGTGTCTCTCCAGATGACCGGTTAGGTGTTGTTCTGCTCGCCCACAGTGTGGACAGAAGCTCCTCGATCCAGTTGGCTCCATGTTTCTTCAAGCGCTCATAAGTGCGTGTCTTGAGTCCTTTCAATATTTCTGCGTTTGCTCTCTCAGCTTGGCCATTACTTGTCGAGTGAGCTACTGATGCGTAGCTGACTTGAATGCCGAGGTCTTCGCAATACTCTTGAAATGCTGCACTTGTGAATTGGGTTCCGTTGTCAGTAATGACTCTGTTCGGAACTCCAAATTTGTAGACTATGGACTTCAAGAACTTGATTGCTGATTGCTTATTGATAGTCACAACCGGAGTAGCTTCCGACCACTTGGTGAACTTGTTGATGGCGACATAAAGGAACTTGTAACCTCCGACAGCTTTTGGGAAAGGTCCTGTCGGCGGTTTGGAACCGGCAGATCTCCCTACACTACTAAAGTGATAGGGGAGTTTGATGTTCGGTGTGGGCACGCGGAGATTCAAGAAGGTGAGTAGGAATTGACACAGGAGACACAAAAATTTACGTGGTTTGGGCCGCCTGAGCGTAATACCCTACTCCACGGGTGTGTTGGTATTGTATTATCAATATGCGCTTATGACGAGTGTCTATGGACCGTGTGTCCCTCTACGTGTATCATCGACCTGTCCTTTTATAGTAGAAGGGTAGGTCGTTACAAGTTAGCCTGGCCAGACATGTGGCCCCGGCGGTTACTAGTATTGATACACGCTTAATTGCTCTTAATGACCCTGTAACGGGCTTTGACAGCATCGTTACCGGTGTTAAAATCGTCTGTTTAAGTGTAATTAATATAGTATTAAGGACACTTAATCGGGTCTTCAATTCCTTGATTCCTCTTTAAAGATCCGGAGCCGTTGCGGGGTCTCCCGGAGGTTAGAGGCTGAAGATCCGACGGTTGGATGCGTGGCAGTTCCGGAGCTTGATGTGGGAAACAGGAAGCTCCGGGGCTACCCGACACATGTTAGGTCCGGAGCTTCTCTCGGTCTGGGGTTAAGTCCGGAGGTGCCGTTTCGGTACATGGCCCGGAGCTTCCCCCCTGTGGGCGGTAGCTCCGGTTTGATAGTACACGTGGCGACACGGGGATTAACCATGTTGGAGAAGCGGGTCCGGCTATGTCTGACATGTGGGCCTTCGAGGGTCTTCAAACCAAGTAGATGACTTTCCTTTGAGGTCTTTGTAACATCATGGGGTGTACGGTTTCTAAGGTACTGACAGTGGCCCCCTGGACCTACCTCCGGGGAAGATCACTCGGGTGAAGTTATTCCGCCGGAGGTGGGTCCATCCTCGCGACTCTTGAACTGAGTCTTCAAGGGTCTTTGAAGTTGCCGTTGGCGGGGATTTAGAGTTAGATCCCCGCCGCGTGGCGCATCCCGCATGGCGCAGATGAGATCTTTGACGTGCGGATCTCACGCAATTGAAGGTCGCCGGTTCCCGATACGAAAACCGTATCGGTTCTGCGCGCCTTGTCAGGTCGCCGCCTTTGGGTTTCCCGCCTCGTGATGACAATGGTTTGCCTGTGTAAGAACCTCGACTTGATCGTCGGGGTGGTCTCGGGCCCTCCTGTCATCGGCTGGGTCGAATTTTTGAATGGTATCTTTGACATCCTTGCGATTTCCATCCAAGCATTGCGAGGGCTTACTTAAGAAGGAAAACGCGCACCGTCGGGAGTTCCTTACGCCTCTCATCTGATCTTGCGCTCAAACTCCCGACTCGTGCTTCGCTCTTCTTCTCTTGCCTAGCTGTGCTGCGATGGAGTTGGGTCTCCGTGAGAGTCGCTTGAAGATCGACGACGATTTGAAGAAGGTCCGGGCCCTCATGGGGTGGTCCTTGGACTTCTTCAACCGCTCGGTCCGTGCCGGCGGGGAGCTCCCATTCGAGAAGAAGCACGCCGGCGAAATGGTGTACTTTTCCTCGTACGCCATGGTGGGGTTGATCCCGCCTTTTTCTTCCTTTTTCTTGATGCTGCTAGACTTCTATGGTCTGTAGTTATACCACCTTGGCCCTCACTCCATTCTCCTTGTGTCTATCTTCGTCCACTTCTTTGAGATGTGGGTGGGCATCCCCCCTGCATTGAACTCTTCCGGACCTTCTTCACCGTCCACACCACCGGCCGGAGCAATGAGTACCTTGGCTTCTACTACTTCGTGAAGCACAAGAAGTTCCCATTCAAGTACCTCCGGTCATTTCCTTCTGGGAAGTGGGATGACTGGAAGAAAGACTAGATAGTCGTCAGGGTGGAGGAGCACGAGAGGCTGGAGCTGCCCGATAGTCTTCCCGGCATCGATACGACGATCTAGAGTGAAGCTCCGGTGCTGGCGGAAGCATTTAATCCTGCTTTTACCAGGATCCACCAATGCGTGGAGGGAGGATTGACTCCTCAGGCGGTATTTTGCAATTTCCTGGTCAACGGGTGGTCGCCGCTAAAAGTTCAGGGAGAAACTCGCTTGGGCCCTCAACAACGTGATGGACGACGACCGGGTTGAGACCGGGTTGAAGTCCAACATGGTGGGGAAAACTTTGGAGTTCCACCTCAAGAAATTCCAGCACGGCATCGACGTCTACGGTGATGACTTGACTCCCCCGTCGGCCTTCCTCCCTCTGAACGTGGAAGTGGAGTTCAGCAGGGAGCTCCGGCGAAAGATGCCCGTACTTGACGACCTTGGTGTTGTTGAGAGAAGATCAACCACCCGGGTGGCGATCCCCGGAATGCCCGAAGATGGCTCCGTCCCTGCCCCAAAGCCAAGGGTCGAGGTCGTCGGCAAGGGCAAGGAGCTGGCTGATGAACCAGAGAGCCGGAAGAGGAAGCTGCAGCATGCCGACGGAAGGTCCGTCAGGCCCGCTACTTCCGCCTCGGTTCCTTCTCCCTAGAGGGGAAGGTCTTCTACCACCGTGGCGACTGTCCCCGTAATGGGGTCCTCCCGGAACGAGACCGTTCCTACAGTGGGGTCCTCCTGGAGCGCGTCTGTTCCCGCGGTGGGATCCTCCTGGGGTGTTAACTCCGGGCGCGCGACTCCAGCACCTGGGCCTGTGGAGGACTCCAGGTCCGGGGGTTCTTCCCGATCCAGGAGAGCCTCGACCCAGGAAACGCCCGTGGCCGCGACAAGTTCCGGGGGGCCTTCCGAAGCTTCTACGCCGACTATGGCCAGCCCAGAACGCCCGGGAAAAAGGTTCCGTGCAGGCTGGTGTGGAAGCCTCCCAAGGTAATTTCTAATCTCTACCTTGGACAATTATTTTAATTGTAGCAACTGTTTTTTAATTTTCTTCGTTCATCATCTGCAGCGTCCCCAAGAAGGGGAGTGAGGCTCCACCCTCAGCCACAGTGTCGGAGGCTGTGAGGGTGGGAGCTTCTGCTCCTGTCCCGGTGCCGCCCCAAGTGGTGGCTGAAGCTGCGACAGCTCCGGTGCCGGCTGTCGTGGTCATGGACCTCGACTCATCCCCAGAAGTTCCCGTGGTAGCGCCGGACCACGGGAGTGAAGATGCGCCAGCGGCACCTGTCCCGGAGTTTGAAGCTCCGGGTCCTGGTGCTGAGATGATGGACGCTCCAGCTGTTGAGCCGGAGGAAGTAGTAATCCCGGCCTCTGAGCCGGAATTTGTCGAAGCCCCGGCGGTTGAGCTGGAGGTGACTGAAGCCCCGGCATGCGAGCCGGAAACTGAGGTAGTTCCGGCAGTTGGGCCGGCTACCTCCGAAGCACCGGCCGTTGAGCCGGTTATTGTTGGAGCTCAGATCACAGGGCCGGTTGAAGTTGAAGATCTTCCGGCTCCTGAGCCGGTTGATGAAGAGGTGATGGAGCTTGAGCCTCCCTCGGAAGAGGTTCCCAGACTGGAGCCAGCAACGGCTCCTGCTCCGGAAGCGACGATGTCGGAGGTACCTACGGCCGAGCCGGAGTGCCCAAGCGAAGTCGCTGGCCCCCTGCCCGAGGGGGTGAACGAAGACTTGGCGGCAGGGCCTTCTTCTATAGCGACTAAGGCCATCCCGGACGACGGCCCTAGTGCCTTGGAAACTCAGGGGTCCACTCTCGTGGAGTGGGACCCAATTTTTGTATCTGAAGACCCGCTGGAACCAGCGAAGGAGACCCCAGCAGGTCCGGAACCCATCCCGTTGTCGCTTTCTATTGACAACGCATGTTCCAGTCTGCGTCAAGTCCAACTGGCCTTCTTCCACGACAGCAAGACTCTTGAAGAGGAGCGCCAAACCCTTAGGCGGTGGCGTAACCAGCTCTACTTCGAGACCAAGCTGGCGCAGTCGAGGCTAGAGGATGACAAGGAGTGGATCAAGAAGGAGAAGATCCGCCTGGAGTACTAGGGCAAGTTGCTGGATGACAGGGAGAGTATGACTCGGGCCCTCGACGCTCAATCCCAGGAGATTTACAATCAGGCCAAAGCAGCCAACAGTGCAGCCAAGGAACGCCACGAAAGGCTGGAGGTCATTAACACTGCACTCATCAAGCGCTGAGAGGCACTTGAAGAGAGGGAGAAACGGCTCGAGGATGAAGAGCAAAAACTCCTTGAGCTGCGGGATGATGTCCTGAGGAGGGAAGAGGAGGTCATTAACACTGCACTCATCAAGCGCCGAGAGGCACTTGAAGAGAGGGAGAAACGGCTCGAGGATGAAGAGCAAAAACTCCTTGAGCTGCGGGATGATGTCCTGAGGAGGGAAGAGGAGCTCGCCGAGAAAGTAGCTCTGGCTGACAAGGGCCTCGATGAGCGCACCAAGAAATTGGAAGAGCGCTGCCAAGAGGAAGAGGAGAAGACCTAGGTGCGAGGGCAGGAACTCTACGAATAAGAGTGTGCCCTTGTTGCCCGGGAGAACAAAGTGAGGGGTAGGGAGAAGGACCTGGTTGACCGCCGGAACAAGATCCACCTCCGGGAGGAGGAGCTCGGAAAACTCGAGAGGCGGGTTGCTGAAAAGATTCAGCAAAACGCCAAAGAAGTTGAGCACCTCGCCCGTGAGAATTCCGAACAGATGGCGGCCAGGAGATCCCTGGAAGAGATGAAGGGCTTGAGGACTGCGGACTCCCTACAGATTTGGGAGTTCATGGGTAAGGCCAACGACGCGCTGACACCGATGGGTTTCAGCCCCATGCGCCCGGATGATCCGGAGCCGGACCTAGCGCTACAGGCATTGAGCGCAGCAGGTAGCAAGCTCTCCAAGGTGGGCGATGTCATCGCAGACCAACTGGAGGTTGAGGGGCAATCCCTGGCGAAGAACATCGCAGAGTATGTGCTGACGTGCTACACCAGCCGGAACTCCCAATTTCCTCTGGACCCGGTGCTTGAAGGCCCCGTCGAAGGAGAAGGCGAAGCTACCCGAGCCAGTGTATCGGAGGTCGCCCAGAAGGTCGCCCAATTCTTCCATAGGGTCTAGGACCATCTCTGTAATTCTCACTTGTATTTTCTCTTCTTCTTCCTCATTTTGTAATCCCCTGTCTCCAGATGTAATCTCGTGTCTCCAGATAAATGAAATCCCCAAATTTTTGCGAATTTCACTTTTTGTCTTCAACACTTTTATCATTACTTGGCCCCCTGGTAGATGTACACAATTTGATTGTGAACATGTACCAAAAGGATATTGTGTTTTGTTGAAGACTCATTTGCCCCAAACTTGTAGAATTTAGGTTCGAAGTCTTCGATAGTGAAGGCCCCCTGAGGTTGTCGGAGCTTAGAAGCTCCAGCATTGTCCATCGCTGGAGCTTGATAGCTCTGGCAATAGTCTCTATCAACATGTAGAGCATCGATAGTTTGTCCTCCGGGGTGTCGGAGCTGAGTAGCTCCGGCAGTGACCTTTGTCAACACTTGGTTTGTTGGCAGCGGACTCCATTTACGGGGTCTTCTCACCATCTTTTATCCAGCGTCGACGGTTGGCCCCCTTAGGGGAATCGGAGCTTAGTTAGCTCCAGCTTTTCTCCATCAACGTAGACTTTATTTTTCCTGCACACTTAAGCCAAGAAAAATAGTAAAATTCGTTCCTTATCTATAATTTCGCCGCGGCTTACGATTCTCAAGAAGACTTTAAGTTCAACGCGATTTTAAATACAACCGGATGCGTTGTCTTTTTCTCTAGATTCAACTGTCCATGGACCCGCCTTACTTCGGCCTGCCGGGGTGTAGGTAGAGTGGCGTACTTAGGGTGCTTGACCAGGCTAAGTCGGTAGCACACTCCAGCCCTAGATTGGCTTGGCGACTTTCAGGCGAGTTGGCCATGAACGATATTTGAGTCCAAAGAATCGACAATACAACTCGAATCGTATATAAACTGGTCGAACTAAAGTTTTTTAAGAATTGCATGTCTTTGTTATAGACAAGAAAGAGAAAAATAAAAATGTTGAGCCTGTACAAAATAAATGCACGTGGAGTCTATTTCACACGAAGATGTCTTTCATTATAGGTCCGGGGTACAGGGGAAACAAGTACACTCTTAGGGTACAGAACCAGGCTAAGTGTGTTTCATTTCTCGTTTGACCCAGGATAGTTAGCCGCACTTTTTGTCCTGAGACTGTGACAAGTGTTGCATGAGCTTTGCGGACCTTTCGGGAAAGGTCCGGCTGCTCTCCCGGAGGAACTACCCGACTCTGTACAATGACTCTATAACATACACCCCAAGTTACTCAAGACTCACCTCCGTGGTATTAAGTGTAGAACATACAGAGGTGCTCGATGTTCCATGGATTTGGGAGAGGTGTCCCATCCTCAGTAGCCAAGCGAACGCTTCCGGTACGGGATACTTTAATCACTCGGAAGGGCCCCTCCCAGCCGGGGGAGAGTTTGTTTAACCCTTCTCTGGATTGTTTCTCCGTAACACCAGATCACCTTCCTCGAGCTGTCGGTTGTGTACATGCCGCTGGTGATAACGTCGTAAGGCTTGACGATACTGGGCATTCCGAACAGCTGCTTGGCACCTTACCTCCTCAAGGAGGTTTCGGTCTTCACGACGGAGCTGGTACTGCGCAGCTTCGTCGAAGGTCCGGACCCGGAGTGAACCCAAGGTGATTTCCGGAGGAAGGATTGCTTCAGCTCCGTACACCAGGAAGAAGGGTGTCTCTCCAGTTGACCGGTTTTGAGATGTCCTGTTGGCCCATAAAGTGGGCGGAAGCTCTTCGATCCAGTTGGCTCCATGTTTTTTCAAGCGCTCATAGGTGCGCGTTTTGAGTCCTTTAAGGATTTCGGCATTTGCTCTCTCGGCTTGGCCATTGCTGGCTGGGTGAGCTACGGAGGCGTAGCAAACTTGTATACCGAGGTCTTCGCAATATCCTTGGAATGCTGAGCTTGTAAATTGGGTCCCATTATCGGTGATGATTTTGTTTGGGACTCCAAATCTGCATACAATGGTCTGCAGAAAGTTGATAGCAGATTGTTTGTTGATTGTCACAACTGGAGTTGCATCCGGCCACTTGGTGAACTTGTCAATGGCGACGTACCGGAACTTGTAACCTCCGATGGCTCTTGGGAAAGGTCCCAAGATGTCCATCCCCCACACAGCGAAGGGCCATGTAGAAGGTATCATTTGTAAGGGCTGAGCTGGTGTTGAATTTGCTTCGCATGAAATTGGCATGCTTCACATTTCTTCACCAGCTTAGTTGCATCCTGGAGCGCTGTGGGCCAGTAGAAGCCATGCCGAAAGGCTTTACCGACCAAGGTGCGGGAAGACGCGTGGTTCCCACACTCGCCTCCATGGATTTTTGCGAGAAGTCCGCAGCCTTCTTCCCTTGTGATACACCGCATTAGGATGCCGTTGGCACCGCGCCGGTAGGGATCCCCTTCTACCAGCGTGTATCTTTTAGCCAATCTGACTACCCGGTCAGCGGATATATCATCGTCTGGAAGGATGTTGTCATTCAAGTAGCTCCGGGTCTCCGAGATCCATGCATCGGAGCTAGCTTGAGCTTTTGAGTCTTGCGTGCTGGGTTGCTCGGAGCTCCCGGCAGCACCTACGACCCTTGATGGCTGCCATGGTAACAGGGCCATCGCGACCGTCAGCTTCGGGATGCTGATCTCGCCCCCTTCGCTCAGTTCGGCAGGCTGAGCTGTTGGCTTTGACAACCGCCGGACAAAGATTCCGTCAGGAGCCGGAGCTCCGGTTGACGCTTTGGTCGAGAGTTCGTCAGCTTCAGCGTTATGGGCACGCTGAACATAGTGGAGATCTAGGACATTGAAATCCTTCTGAAGCCTCTGGACTTCAAGGAGGTAAGCAGCTAGCTGGAGATTATTGTAGGAGCATTCACCCTTCACCTGCTTGATGATGAGCTGTGAATCTCCTTTGACCAGCAGTTGCTTGACACCATATGACAGTGCCACCTTTAGTCCGTAGATGAGTGGTTCATACTCTGCCATGTTGTTGGTTGCCTTGAAGTCAAGGTGTACCATATATTTCACCTTCTCCCCAGTCGGTGCAAGGAGAAGGATTCCAGCTCCGGCCCCCTGCTTCTGCATGGAGCTGTCAAAGTAGAGGGTCCAGTGAGGCTCGGTGAAAGTTGGAGCTTGATGCTCCGTCTTCTGCTCACTGTGGCCCCCAGGGTTTGATGGAGAGGGAGTCCATTCTGCCACAAAATTTGCCAATGCTTGACTCTTAACTGCTTGTCTTGAAGTAAATTCAAGATCAAATTCAGCTAATTCCGCTGCCCACTTTGCAATATTCCCAGTTGAATTGGGATTATGCAAGATTGCTCGCAGTGGGTAGGAAGTCACCACTGAGACTTTGTGAGCTTGGAAGTAATGAAGAAGCTTCTTAGATGCAATAAGGACTGCGTAGAGCAGCTTGTGCACCTCTAGGTATCGAGTCTTGGCATCATGTAATACTTCACTAATTAAGTACACCGGGCGTTGAATGGTCCGAACCTTCCCGAAGGAGTCCGAAACTTCCTCTTCATTGATCCGGATCCTCTCGGAGGGGTCCGTATTTTCTTCAGGTACCTCCGGGTTCTGGCTGGAGGAACCCGGAGCTTCTTCAGAAATGACCTGGACCCTCCCGGAGGGGTCTAGGTCTCCTGAAGCGACTTCTTGTGGGTTTGAATCTGGGAGCTGGGACCCAGACTCGCTTTCAGGAACCTCCGGACCTTCCCGAAGGGGTCTGGATTCCTGAGTGTGGGGTAGTTCTGGTCTCTCCGCAACCAGAACCATACTGACGACTTCGTCAGTAGCTGAAATATAAAGCAACAAAGGCTCACCAGGTTTCGGAGCTACCACAATTTGTAGGGTGGTGAGGAACTGTTTCAGCTCCTGGAATGCCTTCTCTGCTTCTTCAGACCATTGGAATGGTCCGGACTTCCTCAATAACTTGAAGAAGGGGAGTGCCCGTTCCGCCAGTCTTGATATGAACCGGCTGAGGGCTGTTAGACATCCAGTTAACTTTTGGACATCTTTGATACGGGTTGGTGGCCGCATGTCTTCAATGGCCTTTATCTTTGCCGGATTAGCTTCTATGCCCCGGTGACTTACCAGGAAACCAAGAAGTTTTCCAGAGCTAACCCCAAATACGCACTTGTCTGGGTTTAGCTTTGTTCGGGTGGCCCGCAGCTTGTCGAAGACAGCCTGCAAGGTGTCGAGGAGTGACTCCTTGTTCCTGACCTTGACCACGATGTCATCGACGTACACTTCCACTACGTCTCTAATGAGTTCTTCAAAAGTTTTGTACATAGCTCGTACAAAATTTGAAGCTGCATTCTTGAGACCAAAGGGCATGGGTGTGTAACAATACAATCCATCTACTGTGATGAATGAAGTATGCTCTTCATCCCCCCTAGACATACTGATTTGATGATACCCAGAATATGTGTCTAGAAAACACGGTAATTCACACTCGGAGGTGGAATCCACTATCTGATCTATTCTAGGTAGTGGGAATGGATCTTTTGGACATGCCTTATTTAGTGTGGTGTAGTCGATGCACATTCGAAGCTTCCCGCCGGCCTTGGGCACAACAACTGGGTTCGCCAGCCATTTTGGATGGAAGACTTCTCGGATGAATCCGGCTTCGAGTAGCTTCTTCACTTCTTGTCGGATGAAGTTCTACCGCTCTACAGATTGCTTCCGAGGCTTCTGATGCAGAGACTGGGCATCGGGGCAGATCTTCAGATTGTGCTCAATCACTTCCCTGGGGATCCCAGGCATTTGTGACGGTTGCCAAGCAAACACGTCAACATTAGCCCGGAGGAAAGTGATGAGCGCGAGTTCCTATTTGTCGTTCAATCCTCCCGATATACGGGTGGTCTGAGCGGCATCAGAACCAATTTGGACGACTTTGACGGGAATGTCGGTGTCGCCGCTTGGCTGCACACGAGGTGCAGAGGTCGAGCCTCGTTGACGAATGCTCGGGGGTTTTGGAGTTTGCTCCTGTCTGGAGTCCTCCTCTTGCGCCGTGGTGAGTGCGTGGAGTTCTTCCAGAGCAGTTACTCCGGCGGTACGATCTCCGCGGATCCGGAGAACGCCTACTGGTGTTGGCATCTTCAACACCAGATATCCATAATGAGCAGCTGCCATGAATTTGTACAGGGCAGGTCTACCCAAGATGGCATTGAATGGTAAGTTGATCTGAGCGACGTCGAAGACCAACTTCTCGGTGCGATATTTCTCCCGGGTCCCAAAGTTAACGGGGAGAGTAATAGCTCCGAGTGGGGTAATGGCCCCCGGACCTACTCCGGAGAAACGTCGAGAGGGATGGAGATCCAAAGGTCGGAGCTGAAGCTTAGTGAAAGCTTCAAAGCTGATGAGGTTAAGCCCTGATCCTCCGTCTACCATGACATGGTGGAGCTGGATGTTATTGATGGTAGGAGATACCATCAAAGGTAACTGACCTGCTCCAACCATGCTCCGCGGGCAATCCGAAGCATCAAAAGTGATGGAGGTGTCCATCCACCTTCAATGAGGTTCCGGCGTGACTATAGGGGCTACAGCGGCCATATCCCATCGCATAGTCTTGATGATGCGACGAGAGGTGATATCCCATGACCCACCGAAAATGGTGTTCATGGTCTTCTGACGCTCATTGTCAGAGACGTCAGAGTCATCATCGACATAGGTGTAAACGGCCTTTAGGACCTTTTTGGGATCCTGAAACCCTAACTCCTCTTTAGTCGGAGCTTCGTCGACCTTTTGCTTTCCTTCCCTCTGTCGGAAAGGAGATCCTTCCCGACGCTTGTTGTAGCGCTCGGCAAGGTTTTGGACCTCCCGACAGTCTTCCAAACTGTGGCTGCCAGTTTTGTGAATGGGACACCACACTTTAGGTTTGCCACCGTCTTTAGAAGACGGTCAAGGTCGCTTCTCGGGGCGTGGCCCTCGGCCACCCGGAGTTGCAGCTGCTGCAACGTTGGATGTGCCGGCCGACGACTTTTTCTTGCCATTGGCCTTCTTTTTCTTCTTGCCACCCCCGGAGGTAGCGGCTTCTTCTTTGGAGGGTTTCTTGTGATCCTCCGAGGCTGGTTTGGAGTGCATTTCACGGCCCTCTGCAGCTCTTGCACATTTGTCTGCCAAGCTGAAGAGTTCCGTGACGCTGGTGATCTCCTTGATCGCCAGCTTCTCCAACATCTTCTTGTCCCGTACGCCCTGTCTGAATGCCACAATGACAGAGGCGCTAGAGATAGAAGGGATAGTGTTTCGTACCTGAGAGAACCTTTGGATGAATGACCGCAAGGATTCTCCTCCTTTTTGCACGACCGCAAAAAGATCTAGTTCAGTGCCTGGTCGGGTGTATGAACTCCCGAAGTTGGCAGTGAATTGACGGCACAGCTCCTCCCAACTGTTGATAGAGTTGGGTGGGAGGCTCATAAACTAGGACCTGGCGGTCCCAGTTAAGGCCACTGGAAAATAATTGGCCATCACGGCCTCGTTTCCTCCAGCTGCCAAGATTGCAGTGGAGTATATCTGAAGAAATTCGGTGGGATTGACGGTCCCGTCGAATTTTTCCGGCAGGTGAGGTCGGAACTTCTGTGGCCATTTAACCATGCGCAGGTGCATGGCCAAGGCTGAACAGCCTCCTCCTACTCCCTCAAGAGCAGAAAGGTCCTGAGCTTCCCGTCTTTCACGGGCACACTCAATATGGACTCGGCCATCCTGCTGGCGATATCGGCGATCAAGCTCCGACCGGAGGTCATGAGTCGAAAGTCTGGATACTGTGTGGGTGCATCGTGCCGCGGAGGGCAATGACGTCACTTGTTGCGATGCAGCACGTCTCCTGCTATTGGAGACGTGCGGACCAAGTCTTCCAGACAAAGTCCGCCGCTGCGACAGGGCTCGTCCTGAAGGAGGAGGACCCTGATTGCTGAGACGTTCGGCTGCTGCTGCAACCAAATGCTCCACATCAGCCCTCCACTGCTCCAGTGCATCCCGAGATGCATCCGGAGTAGGTGGGCGTTGGAGAAGAGCACGTGCTGCATGGAGCGCGTGTTCCGGGTTGTCATGATTTGCCGACGCAGTAAGCGACGCCGGCGCACCATCACGTTGCCCAGCATGATTTGCTGGAGGAGACGGTGGTGGTGGGAGTGTGACTCCTGCTGGTGCTGTGGCTCCTGCTGGTGGCTGCCTATTGGAGGGATTGCCCCCGACAGCCTGAACGGCAGGTTGACCGTTGGATGATCCAGTAGCTGAGTTCACCATTCTCGAAATCTCAGGCACCCCCTACCTGGCGCGCCAACTGTCGACGGTTTGGAACCGGCAGATCTCCCTACACTACTAAAGTGATAGGGGAGTTTGATGTTCGTTGTGGGCGCGCGGAGATTCAAGAAGGTGAGTAGGAATTGACACAGGAGACACAAAAATTTACGTGTTTCGGGCCGCCTAAGCGTAATACCCTACTCCACGGGTGTGTTGGTATTGTATTAGCAATATACGCTTATGACGAGTGTCTATGGCCCGTGTGTCCCTCTACGTGTATCGTCGACCTGTCCTTTTATAGTACAAGGGCAGGTCGTTACAAGTTAGCCTGGCCCGACATGTGGCCCCGGTAGTTACTAGTATTGATACACGCTTAATTGCTCTTAATGACCCTGTAACGGGCTTTGACAGCACCATTACTGGTGTTAAAATCGTCCGTTTAAGTGTCATTAATATAGTATTAAGGACACTTAATCGGGTCATGAATTCCTTGATTCCTCTTTAAAGATCCGGAGCCGTTGCGGGGTCTCCCGGAGGTTAGAGGCTGAAGATCCGACGGTTGGACGCGTGGCAGTTCTGGAGCTTGCTGTGGGAATCAGGAAGCTCCAGGGCTACCCGACACGTGTTAGGTCCGGAGCTTCTCTCGGTCTGGGGTTATGTCCGGAGGTGCCGTTTTGGTACATGGCCCGGAGCTTCCCCCTTGTGGGCGGTAGCTCCGGTTTGATAGTACACGTGGCGACCCGGGGATTAACCATGTTGGAGAAGCGGGTCCGGTTATGTCTGACATGTGGGCCTTCGATGGTCTTCAAACCAAGTAGATGACTTTCCTTTGAGGTCTTTGTAACCTCAAGGGGTGTACGGTTTCTAAGGTACTGAAAGGTCCCAAGATATCCATGCCCCCCACAGCGAATGGCCATGTAGGAGGAATCATTTGCAGTGACTGAGCCGGTGTGTGAATTTGTTTTGTGTAGAACTGGCACGCTTCACACTTTTTTACCAACTCCACTGCATCCTAGAGTGATGTAGGCTAGTAGAAGCCATGCTGAAAGGCTTTGCCGACCAGCGTGTGGGAAGATGCGTGGTTCCCACACTCACCTCCATGGATCTCCACGAGGAGCTCACGACCTTCTTCCCTTGCAACGCACCGTATTAGGATGCCATTAGCATCGCGCCAGTACAGATCCCCTTCTACCAGCGTGTATCTTTTAGCCAATCTAACGATCCGATCAGCGAATACACTGTCTTCAGGTAGGTGGTTGTCTTTCAAGTAGTTTCGGATCTCCGAGATCCATGCATCGGAGCTAACTTGAGCTTCTGAGACTTGTGTGCCAGGTTGCTCGGAGCTTCCTGTAGCACCTACGACCCTTGGTGGATGCCATGGTAACAGGGCCATCGGGACTGCCAGCTTCGAGGTGCTAGTCTCGCCCCCTTCACTCAGTTCGGCGGTCTGAGTGGTTGGACTTGACAACCTCCGAACAAAGATTTTCTCAAGAGCCAGAGGTCCTGTTGAATCCTTCGTCGAGAGTTCGTCGGCTTCAGCGTTGTGGAGACGCTGAACATGGTGGAGATCCAAGACTTCAAAGTCCTTCTGTATGAATCACACTTCCCCTGGTACCACTAAATTCTAGCCTGCGGAGGTTCTTTCATCAGTTTGGGCGCGCGGAGATCTTAGACAAGATGACGACACAACAGATTTACATGGTCCGGACCGCCTGAGCGTAATACCCTACTCCACGGGGTGTGTGTTGTTGTATTAGGGATTCGCTAGTGCTTGCGTGTGTATGAGCTTGGTTCCCAAGTACTGTGCGGCGCAACCCTTTTATAGTCCAAGGACTGGCCGTTACATCACTTGCCTGGTCCGACATGTGGCCCTAGTGTAGTTAACTGTCCAATACACGATCGACGAGTATTAAATACGATTAATTGAGAGATAACATTCCTTAATGATAGTGTTACCCCTATTAACAATCTACTGATCGTGTGTCATTAATATAACATTAATGACACGTAATATGGTCTTGTAATTGTCGCTTTAACTGCCCCTTGAAGGTCTGAGCCATTAGAGACATCTCTGTCTTCCGTTGGAGTCCTAGCTCTAGAGGATCGACACGTGGTGACTCCGGAGCTTCCCATTGTGGGGAGGCAGGTCCGGAGCCACTATACATGTGGTAGCACTGGAGCTTCCCTCTACTGGGGGTTAGGTCCGGAGTCACTGGACACGTGGCAAAGTTGGAGCTTCCCTATGATGGGTGTTAGGTCCGGCCTTGTGATACACGTGTTAGTTTCAGAACTACCCAAACGAGAGAGGCAGGTCCAGTACTGTGTAACATGTGTGGCCTTCAGAGGTCTTCAACTTGAATGGGTGGAAATCCTTAGCTTTTCTTGCGGTATCATGGGGTACCTGGTACGCAGGGTACCGACACATGCTAATGTTGAGAACAATAACAATGCCAAATCTACATTTGATAAGAAAAATGAGTTATCTCTGAAGATAAAATGCTTGTTTGCTACGAAATCTGATATTAATGAACTGATTGCTTCCACCTCTGTTGCCTGTCTTTGGTATGCAAAGATCCTTTGATTTCCCTTTGTGATATGCAACATTCTTTGCCTCCTGCTGTTGCTAACATTTTGCAGAAATATACTGATGTGTTTCCAAGTGAAATACCACCAGAACTACCACCACTTCGAGGGATTGAGCACCAGATTGACCTCATTCCCGGTGCTTCATTGCCCAACCGTGCACCATACAGGACAAATCCAGAAGAAACAAAGGAGATTCAGTGCCAAGTACAAGAACTACTCGACAAAGGTTATGTACGTGACTCTATTAGTCCTTATGCTGTTCCAGTTATTCTAGTACCTAAAAAGGATGGATCCTGGTGTATGTGTGCGGATTGTAGAGCAATCAACAATATCACCATTCGATATCATCATCCGATTCCACGCTTAGATGATATGCTTGATAAATTGAGTGGTGCTGTTGTGTTCTCAAAAGTTTGATTGCGTAGTGGTTATCACCAAATTCGCATGAAACTAGGAGATGAATGGAAAACTGCTTTCAAAACTAAGTTCGGTTTATATGAGTGGTTAGTCATGCCTTTTGGGTTAACTAATGCACCTAGCACCTTCATGAGATTAATGAACGGGGTTTTGCGTGCATTCATTGGAAATTTGTTGTTGTGTGATGATATATTGATTTATATCAAATCCATGGATGAACATCTTGATCACTTGCGTGCTGTTTTTAATGCTTTACGTGAGGCACGATTATTTGGTAACCTTGAGAAGTGCACCTTTTGCACGGATCGAGTCTCTTTTCTTGGCTATGTTGTTACTCCACATGGAATTGAAGTTGATCAAGCCTAGGTAGAGTCTATTCGGGGGTGGCCTGTACCAAAGACCATCACACAGGTGCGGAGCTTTCTAGGACTGGTTGGCTTCTATCGTCGCTTTGTGAAGGATTTCTACACCATTGCTGCTCCATTGAATGTCCTTACGAAGAAGGGAGTGCCTTTTTCTTGGGGCACCACACAAAATAGCGCCTTTGCCATACTGAAAGATAAGATGGAATCTGATGCTCCATACTGAAAGATAAGCTAGAATGTGATGCTAGTGGGATTGGATTGGGTGGTGTTTTGTTACAAGAAGGAAAACATGTTGCATATTTTAGTGGGAAAATGAGTGGGTCTATTCTGAATTATTCTACCTATGATAAGGAATTATATGCTCTTGTACGAACTTTAGAAACATGGCAACATTATTTGTGGCCCAAAGAATTTGTTATCCATTTTGATCATGAATCACTAAAGCATATTAGGAGCCAAGGGAAGCTGAACTATAGGCATGCTAAGTGGATGGAATTTATTGAGTCTTTTCCTTATGTTATTAAACACAAAAAGGAAAGGATAATGATATTGCTGATGCTTTTTCTAGACGTTATACTCTTCTATCTCAACTTGGCTTTAAAATTTTGAATTAGAAACGATTAAAGATCAATATGAACATGATGCTGATTTCCAAGATGTATTGCTGAAATGTAAAGAGTGAAAAACATTGAATAAATTTGTCATCAACGATGGCTATGTTCTTGGAGCTAACAAAATATGCATTCCAGCTAGCTCTGTTCGTCTGTTGTTGTTACAGGAAGCGCACGAAGGTGGGCTGATGGAGCACTTTGGAGTGAAAAAGATGGAGGACATACATGCTGGTCATTTCTTTTGTCCAAGGATGAGGCGAGATGTGGAGCGCTTCATTGCTCACTGCACGACATGTCAAAAAGCTAAGTCACGACTTAATCCACATGGTTTGTACATGCCTCTTCCTGTTCCTAGCATGCCTTGGGAGGATATTTCTATGGACTTTGTTTTAGAACTGCCTAGAACAAATAAGGGGAGGAATAGCATCTTTGTTGTCGGGGATATATTTTCTAAAATGGCACACTTCATACCTTGTCGTAAAAGTGATGATGCCACACATGTTGCTGATTTGTTTTTCCAAGAGATTGTTAGGTTGCATGGTGTGCAAAAAGCAATAGTTTCAGATCGTGATGCTAAGTTCTTAGCCATTTTTGGAGAATGTTATGGGCAAAATTGGGGACTAAGCTTTTATTTTCAACTACTTGTCATCCCCAAACTGATGGTCAAACTGAGGTTGTGAATAGAAGTTTATCTACCATGCTTAGGGCTGTTTTGAAAAAGAATATAAAAATGTGGGAAGAGTGTTTTCCTCATGTTGAGTTTGCTTATAATCGTTCCCTACATTCTAGTACTAAGAATGCCCTTTTGAGATTGTTTATGGATTTGTACCCCGTGCTCCTATTGATTTATTCCCTCTTCCTTCAATGGAACGAGTGAATTTTGATGCAAAATATCATGCTGAATTGGTCTTAAAATTGCATGAAACCACTAAGAAGAATATAGAGTGTATGAATGCCAAGTACAAACTTGCTGGTAGTAGGAGAAAGAAACTTATCACTTTTGAACCTGGTGATCTGGTTTGGTTACATTTGCGAAAGGATAGGTTTCCTTATTTGAGAATGTCTAAATTGTTACCTTGAGCTGATGGTCTATTCAAAGTGTTAGAAATGATTAGTGATAATGCATAAACTCGAGTTGCCTGCAGATTTTGGGGTTAGTCCCACATTTAACATTGCAGATTTGAAGCCATATTTGGGAGAAGAAGTTGAGCTTGAGTTGCGGACGACTCAAATGCAAGAAGGGGGGGGGGGGGTGATGAGGGCATCAACACCCTCGATACATCCACACCAACTCAGCTACCGGTTTCTGGTCCGATCACTCGCGCTCGTGCACATCAACTAAACTATCAGGTGAACTCGTTCTTGGCCTTATGTCCATCTTATCTAGACCGTGGAACTACGTGCTTTTTTGTTTTTCTTAGGAACAATTGGTAGGAGCCAAAGGGAAGGGATTTCGCGCAGACGGGATTTGAACAGCAGAACAGCACCAACTTGTGACGGCCACCACGACTTCATACGAACTCTGATATGGGCGTTCAAGTACTTCTTGGAAAGATTATAAAGTCTACTTTAACGGATCTGGCCTCATGTCCATATATATTCGGAGTCGGCCGCAATCATTATTTTAATACCAAGACCTTTTCTGTCCATGGTGCTACACGACCAAAATTGGGCCCATGGCCCATGTTTCATTTGGAGTCCATTAGGGACTTGTGATTAGGGTTTCTCATGACCCTAGGGGGGTAATAAATAGTATCCTCTGCCCTCATTAGCTGGTGGGTTTTCTTTATTCGTAAGTTAGCTTTTGCTGCTTCCTTGTACATGCGCGTGTCGACTAGATCGCCCATCTACTTGTACCCAGAATCCCACTTTAGATTGCTTCAACATATAAGTGCTTGTTCTTCTTGTTCTTGCGTGTTCTTCGATTGTTTGCAGGAACAAAGGCCCTTGTGGTCAGGTTGATTGTGCGCCAGCAAGATCAATACTACTTCGGAGTCGGTGTACCGATCGCTAAGGCGCATTGTCTTGGGGATGGTGTAGTCGGATCGCCAACTTCTTCTCTTCCACAAATCGAACCCTCATATTCTCATCGAAAGATCGGGAACCAAGATCCTATCAAGACTTCAGCATTCACATGGGGCAAGGCGCAAGAGACTGCATTTGCAACTTTGAAGAATAGGTTAACTCATACACCCCTTCTCCAATTACCAGATTTCAGTAAGACTTTTGAATTGGAATGTGATGCTAGTGTTATTAGGGAGGTGTCTTGTTCCAAGAGGGGAAACCTATTGCTTATTTTAGTGAGAAACTGAATGGGCCTAGTTTGAACTATTCCACTTACGATAAAGAATTATATGCAGTAGTACGGACTTTGGAAACATGGCAACATTATTTATGGCCTAAAGAATTTGTTATACATTCTGATTCTGAATCTTTTAAGCACACTAAGAGCCAAACTAATCTGAACCGTAGGCATGCCAAGTGGGTAGAATTCATTGAGTCCTTTCTTTATGTCATCAAACACAAGAAAGGAAAAGATAATGTCATTGCAGATGCCTTATCTCGCCATTATAATATATTGTCCCAACTTGATTTTAAGATTTTTGGCTTGGAAACAATTAAAGAACAATATGCTTTTGATGCTGATTTCAAAGATGTGCTGCTGCAATGTAAAGAAGGAAAAACATGGAACAATTTTGTTCCCACTAATGGTTTTGCGTTTCAAGATAACAAATTGTGCATTCCAGCTGGTTCTGTGGTTATCTTACTATTGCAGGAAGCACATGGTGGAGGGTTGATGGGACACTTTGGTGTCAAGAATACGCAAGACATCCTAGCAAGCCCATTCTTTTGGCCAAAGATGAGAAGAGACGTGGAGCGGTTTGTTGCTCATTGCACCACCTGTCAAAAAGCTAAGTCCTGTCTTAATCCACATGGTTTATACATGCATGTCCCAGTTCCTAGTGCTCTATGGGAGGATGTTTCTATGGATTTTGTTTTAGGATTTCCTAAAACTTAGAAGGGGAGGTATAGTATTTTTGTTGTTGTGGATAGATTTTCTAAAATGGCACACTTGATACCATGCCACAAAACTGATGATGCTACCCATATTGCTGATTTGTTCTTTCTGGAAGTTGTTCGTTTGCATGGGGTTCCAAACACTATTGTTTCAGATAGAGATGCCAAATTTCTTAGTAACTTTCGGAAAACCTTATGGACTAAGTTGTGGACAAAATTGCTCTTTTCTACCACTTGTCACCCTCAAACTGATGGACAGACCGAAGTAGTGAACCGTAGTTTATCTACCATGCTTAGGGCTATTCTGAAACATAACATCAGATTATGGGAAGAATGTTTGCCTCATATCGAATTTGCTTACAATTGTTCACTGCATTGTACTACTAAATTGTGCCCTTTTCAGATTGTATATGCTTTTATCCCTCGTGCTCCCATTGATCTTTTGGCTCTCACCTTCAGGGAAATTGAATTTTGATGCTTCTCGCCGTGGTGAATTAATTCTTAAAATGTATGAGCAAACTAAAACATACATTGAGAGCATGAACGCTAAGTATCAACAAGCCGGTAGCAAGGGTAGAAAGCATGTTACGTTTGAACCTGGTTATTTGGTTTGGGTGCATTTGAGAAAGGATAGATTTCCTGATTTGAAAAAATCTAAATTGCTACCTAGAGCTGTTGGACCCTTCAAAGTGCTTCGAAAAATTAATGATAATGCATATGAAATTGAGTTGCCTGCACATTTTGGTGTTACTTCCTTTTTTAATATTGCGGATTTGAAACCATATGTGGGCGAGGAAGACACATTTGAGTCGAGGTCGACTCAATTGCAAGAAGGAGAGGATGATAAGGACATCGCTGCCGTTGATACAACCACAACAACAGCCCATTCACCACTTGCAGCTAATCAAGGTCCAATGACACGCACTCGTTTAGTAAACTTAATTGTCAGGTGAATTCATTCCTGGCTATTCAAAGTAATTATCCTTCAAATGGGGAACTATTAAAGCCTTGTGATGACCTTGTTATTATTAGGTGCTTGGGAATTGATCCAGCTAGGAGGAAGGGAGGGATTAATGCAATGAAAGCTGCTCCACCCGAGGGGTTCTTGTAACTGCAGCAAGTACCAGCTTAAAAGGGGCATAACTTTCAACTCCCAATGTTGTTTAATGCAAATAAGTACTTGTTGGAGGTCTTTTCGTCTAATTTCCATTGGATCAAAAATCAAAGACAGATGACGCATGAGCTTCTCAGAACAGGCTGAACAAGACTCGTGACTCCATCCTGAGTTCTAGTCTTCCTCCTCTGTATAAGCAACTAGCAGCCATAGGAAGAACTTGGGTTTTGTTTTGTGTAAGTTTAGCCATTGCTACTTCCTTGTAATGCAAGTGTTGACGAGACCTTCTGACTACTTGAATCAGAACCCCAACTTATCACACCTGTGAGTGTTTGCTTGTTATCTTGTTCTTGCTTGTTCATCGATTGCTTGCAGGTTCAAGGCTGTTTCTTGGCATGACAAGAATAGCAACAACAGGAGCCCGTGGAACTATCGCTAAGGCGCAACACCCTTGTGGTTGTTGTAGTCGGGTAGCACAACGTCGACCTCCACCCAAATCGTAGTTACCAGGAGATGGTGTAACTGTCGCTCAAGGCGCCACACCATTCTGGTTGTGGTAGTCGGGCAGCCAACGTCGGCCTCCACCAAAATCATTCACCTCCAACATCTCTCATCGAAAGATAGGGCATCCCCCCACACCCGTTGGGTTTATCACAAGCTCTACATTCGCTATCATACTAGCAAGGTTCATCATGTCTATCACGAAGAATGGATGAGTGAGCTCCTAATCTACTACAATGGTCGACTACTCAAGAATCACTTCACCCAAGCTTGGAGAGCCACTCGAGAGGATGAGGAGAAGGATGCAACATGGGTGGCTATCACTAGCCAATGCTACACCAACCGTTCGAGTCTCCAAGACACCACCCACGCCTGCACGCCTCAACGTCCAATCGCATCAATTACTTTACTTGTGCACCACTGCAGCCACAGTTCACAAATTACCAAATGGAAAGGAGCATCAATGATGGAGTTCATCTCAGCGACCGCCTCGAGTGCTGCCAGCAGAACTTCAAGACATGTGTGATCTCTTGAAATATCAAGAGGCTATTATCCAAGAGTACCAGATGGTCACTGATGAGGACCCCCGAGGGATATACTTAAGTCGTTGAGACTTGGACGTACGGGGGGATCTAAGAAGAGAGTTAACTCACCCTACAGCACACAACTTAGGAATGGCTACTTTACCCAATAATGTAATAAGACGAGTAGATACATGTTATGATCCTAAGTTGCGTTGTTTCGATATATGCGTGGTTGAATGTTTGCTCGTGCGATGTGTGTTGTGTAATGCTTTGGCACCTTGTACAACCTCATCTTTTTATTGAATAAAATAATATATTGTTTTAATCTTACTCTCCTTGATGCATTTAGATTGGAATTGTATATAACAATAGGTACCCTCTTATTCTAAATCAACGTCCAAACCTCACATGGTAGGCAGAGGAAGAGGACATGGTCATGGTGTGCCCCTTAATAATCAAGACGATGAAGGCTTTCCGCTACCACACTGGAATGGAAGAGGTGCCCTTGGAGCATGAGCAGCAAATCAAATGCAACAAATCATGGAGATGCAAATGCAAATGATGCAAAATCTGGCGCGGATTGTGAACAACATGCAGGCTCAACAAGCACCTCCACCTCCAGCACCTCCTCGTCAGCAGCCAAGATCTTGTCTGAGGGACTTCATAAACACTCAACCTCCAGTCTTTTCAAATGCAGTGGAGCCCATTGATGCAGATGATTGGATAAAGATGATTGAGAGTAAATTGAGGATAGTTCAATATGAGGGAAGAGAAAGATTACTCCTTGCATCTCATCAACTCTCTGGACCTGCAGCTGGCTGGTGGATCGCTTATATGGGTGCATATGAAAAACCAGAGAACATAACTTGGCAAGAGTTTGTGCACAACTTTTGGAACCATCATGTGCCCGAAGGCGAAATTCAAGCAATGCGTCAAGAGTTCCTTGCCCTGAAGCAAGGAAATATGAGGTACGTGAATATCTATACAAGTTTACACAGTTATCTCGTTATGCTCCTGGAGATGTAGATACTGATGCAAAAAGCAGTTTTGTTTCAAGGAAGGGTTGGATAAAGAAATACAGCTGACAATGTCCTCAAGTGAATATGCTAATTTTCAAAAGCTGGTGGACAAAGCTTTCAATGTGGAGAGGAAGAAACAGGAACTCGAGGTAGAAAATCGCAAGCAAAAGGTGGTACATGGGCAATCTTCTGGTAGCAACAATCGTCCTCGATTCGCTACTCATCAGATGGGACAAATGAATCATCCCGCCAACTCTTCTTTTAGGCCACCAATGCCATATACCTAGCAGGGTTAGCAGATGCAACACCAACGTTCTTCTCGTCCAATAGGGCAGCCACAACATAATCAACAGTCAAGGAATAAAACTCAAAGTACCAACATGACTGGGCAATGCTATAACTACAGCGAGAGAGGCTGCTACTCCTTCAGTTGTCCAAAGAAGCAACCGAGACATAATTCATCGCGTGTCCGAGTCAACAACATGTTCTTGGAGGATGTTCAGGGTGCACCGGAAGTAGTGAATGATATGTCTTAAGATGATTCTCATGCTACTACAGTATTACATGATAGCGAGAAAAGTTTACCTTAATGTAATTCAAGCGTAAGGGGGGTAGCCTATATGTTAAAGCTACCTTGAGACATTATGAAAAGGAAGATGATTGACATGTGTAAGATGCAAAGAAAATACAACTCAGAGGAAGAAGCAATGTGAGAAAGACAATGAAGACCTAAAGACCCATTTTCCGATCTCTTTCTACAGGACGTCCGAATCTCGAGGGCGAGATTCATTTTAAGGGTGGTAGAACTGTAACAGCCACAATTTGCAACCAAGAAAAAATATATTATAAATAAAAATATATAAAAATCACTTAACGCAAGTGCATCATATGTTATGCATGTGTGAAAATTTTTTAAATTCAAATTCGTTAGGAAATTTCACTTTTAAATTCAAAACATGAAAATAGAAGAGAAACAAAAAGAAAAGAAAAGAAAAAGGAAAAAGAAAAACTCACCGGGGCCGCCCCATCTCTTCCTCGCCCCAACCCCCTTTCCCCTTAGTGTCGGCCCGCCCCGCGCCTCCCCCTCTCCCTCTCTCTGGCCGCTGGGCCTCGCTCGTCAGCTCCGCCTTCCTCCCCGAAGCATCGCGCCGCCCCACTTCTCCCGCATCAATGTCGGTCGTTTCTCCTCAATCAAGCGCGGAATATTGCCCAATGATGCTGTCGTGCGTTACTCTTCCAAACCCCTATAAAACCCGAGCTGATTCCCCTCCAAATCCGTCGCCCCGACACTCCAGTCCTAGTCATTGACGAGCTCGGTAATGGCGCCACCGTTCCCGTCGATTCATCCGATTTCTAGCCACAAAACCTTGTCTAAAGTGTTCACCGTGTGATCAGGAACTCGTCGGACATCAACTCTCGAAGGTAACACCGTCGAGACGCCGATTTGTTGGGCGCCGCCGGATTTTGCTATCGTTCACCGTCACCGACTAACCTCCGCTCTGTTTTCGGCCTTGCAACAGCTCTCGGTGAGTTCGCCTTGCTCTCCACTCGCTTTTCCGCCCTATAGATGTCCCCTTTCGCTTATATTTGCGTGTTTTGGGTCGCCACCTGCGAGATCGCGTCGCGGGCGCACTGCACCGCCACCAAGGTCTATCGGGGTGACGTGGCCGCTCAGTGACCGTCCATTTGAAAGTACGGCCTATATTAGATCGTGAAATACCCCTTCGGTGTTTAAAATTTGAACCATCCTCTTTAAATCCAACGGCCCATTTTCAAACCCGCATAACCATTGGCAGATTTACACATAACCCCTGGACATTTTAGTCTATTCATAGTTTGGCCAAATATTTTATAAAATAAACCCTAACCTTTTTGGAAATTGTGTAATAACTGTGTAATGAAGTAAAAATTATTAGAAAGCCCCTGGAATATTAGAAAATAGCAAATTAAATGCTAGAAACTTATAAAATAACCCCTGAACCTTATAAAAATAGTTTCTAGCCTCTCGATTAGTTATGTTTTTGTAGATTAGCCCTTGAAAATGTCAGAAATTAAATAAAATTCCATAGTTTCCATAAAATACTATAAAAAAACCCTATAAATATTTTTAATTAATATTCAGTTCTGTATTTATTTTTAATTATTTAATTAAATTGCTGATTTATATATAAAATGCTTTGTAATTGTATTTAAACTGTAGAATATTAAAAATGGTGTAAAAATTGTTAAATGCATATTTTATGTTGGGAATATATTTTAAGCTTATCATTGAAGATAAAAACATTCTAGGAAATAATATTAGGTTTCAAATAAATATAAAAACTGTATTAAAATTACTAAAAAATGTATTTTACTCAAATTATCACATTTAACTCCAAATTCTCAATAGTAAATAATTATGCCTATGATCCAAAATTATCCATAAAATCATAAATGTGTAGGATTTTATGTTTTTGAAATTGTAATGTATGCATTTTGTGATTGTTCTTATTGTATGTTATCATTTTATGTGCAACGTCGTATCTAGAGTCAGAGCCAGAACTGACTTTCAACCTTCAAGAGCACCATTTTCCTGTCGACAACCAAGCTTACTCTGGAGGCAAGTTCTTTGACCATCTTGCACCCTTTTTGTTACGTTTTATTTAGATGCATGCTAAATTCAAAATTGAATCTTATGTTATGTTTTCCCTAGATTTTCCACAGTATTCCTTGTCGCGATGGTTTGGATGGATTATTATTAACTAGTTCATGCTTAGCCATGCTTAATTGAATATGAACAATTTATCTACATGATTATATTTGATCCACTATGGTTCATGAGTTGTTGGCAATAATGAAAGTAGTTGATAGGAATCTAATAGGAGGTGTTGAATGGTATGGTGCATGTGTGCACAAGACATTGGTTTGGGGTTTGACACTTATCGGATTCTAAGAACCGTGTTATGGAGGAAGTTGCTAAGTCATACAATATCGCCACTGGGATGTATATGGAACAACTTGGTTTAGTAATTTGGTCTCTCTCGGTGTAGCTTTGGTAATCGAACGAGTGGGGAATTGGTTCAGATTAGTGCCTTGGGATCTGCATGGATCAAGAGGGGGCTTCTCCTGGCGGGGGCAAAATAGACTCTAGGTGCCGGAGCGGTGAAACCTCAGAGTATCAATGCAAGTCGGGAGAACTATCAGAAAGACCTCGTAGTGATCTCCTGGCCACACACCTACGGAAGTGTGTAATGTGGTTAGCTACAACGGGCGACAGGGAGGTTTATCTAGTCCACCTGGCAACAGGGGATGAAATCATGAACTATGGATAAAGGATACACACTCTGCAAAGTTTTGTCAAACTGTCTAGACAGCCGTGCTCATGGACACGAGCGGCTTGGAACTGAATTCATGATTAGCACATGGATAAAAGGTTGGTGGAATGGATTGCGATTTATTGATCATTTTTGGAACTATGGGTGGAATTCACCTAGAGATAGGTGCTTAATAACAGTAAGGATAGGTTATAATTTCTATAGTGCTTTACCACTGTTTGCCTTCCTTGAATGTGACCCTCATGTCATAAACTTCCCCACTTGCTGAGTACCGTTGGTACTCAAACTTCCTTGTTGCTTATCTTTCTCCAGTCTACAATGCTGAATAAGTGGAGAACGAAGATTTCTACATTGATCCGGATGAGATGCTCTAGGCTGGTGAAACCCCCAGGGCGACGCATGTGCTTTGGAGCCCCATTTATCTACTATTTTCCGCTGCTTTGTAATTTTCTTTTAGACCTAGATGGTCATTTATGTAATAATTTGATGTACTCAAACATGGCAATATTTAATGGTATTTCACTTTCGTCTACACATGTATGAATTCAACTGATCATGGCATACATGTGGAAAGCATCTGGTAGCCTTCATAATACCAGGTGTGACAGGTATGGGGCCAGACAAGTCCTGTGGTCTTCTCAAAATTTCAAATTCCAGACCAAAAGGAAGAGTCACCGAACAACTTTGAAGATTTACAGTGACGAATATCGGACTAGTGCGTACTCGATAACGGACAAGTCCCAACTCCAACAGAATCGATTGCAGACTAGTATTCAGCAAAAAGGGACAAGTCTGGAATACAACAAGGGCAAAATCGGACTTGTTCGGGGTCAGGTCCGGACAAGTCCGTAATGAAACCAATTTTTAGTGTTGTTTTTCTTCTAATTCATTTTAACTTGTTCTTTTTGTGTTGCGTAATGTTAAACATGTATAAGAGTGTATGAAATGCATGATGGCTGAAAATGAGGTGTTACAAACCTACCACCATTAAAATGAATCTCGCTCTCGAGATTTGAGTAGAAGAGAAGAGATAGACAAATTCTCTCTTGATATCATCCTCTAGCTCCCAGGTTGCTTCTGAAACTGTATGATGCTTCCATTGTACTTTGCACCATCGAATCACCTTGTTCCTTGTTACTCTCTCCCTTATTTCCAAGATTCTGACTGGTTGCTCGGCATAAGTCAAATCTGCCTCTAATTCCAAATCTTCTATTAGCACTTGTTCTTCCGGTACCCTTAAGCACGTCTTGAGCTAAGAAAAGTGAAACACATCATAAACATTAGAAAGATGTGCTTGCATCTCCAACTTACGTGCCACCTCCCCACGTTTGCAAAAATCTTAAATGGTCCAATATAGCGAGGCGCTAACTTGCCTTTGACATTAAACTGCTTATGACCTCGCATAGGTGACACTTTCAGGTATACAAAGTCTTCCACTTCAAAAGCTAGGTTTCTTTGCTTATTATCTGCATAACCTTTCTGTCTTGATTGCGTAGCCCTCATAGTTTTGCGGATTGTCTAAACTTCTTTTCAGCATCCCATATTACATTAGGTCCGAACAGTTGAGTCTCTTCTATCTCATTCCAAAACAATGGTGTTCTACACCTTCTCCCATACAACACTTCATATGGTGACACCTTCAAGCTTGCTTGGTAACTGTTGTTGCAGGAGAATTCTATATATGGCAGACTTTTGTCCCAACTTCCTACATACTTTAGCACACAAGCCTTATAATGTCTTCCAATATCTGATTTGTTCTCTCAGTTTGTCCATCTGCTTGTGGGTGATATGCAAAACTAAAATTCAACTGGGTTCCCATAGACTCGTGCAGCTTTTGCCATAACCTTGAGATAAATTAAGAAACTCTATCGGACACTATTTTCTTTGGCACTCCGTGCAAGCACACTATTCTTCCCATATACAGTTCTGCCAACTTTGCTCCACTATAGGTAGTCGTGACAAGAATGAAATGCTCTGATATCGTCAACAGATCCACAATAACCCATATTGAATCATAGCCTGCCGAAGTGCGAGGTAATCCAACTATGAAATCCATACCAACTTCTTTCCACTCCCATTCCAGAATCTTTAATCATTGCAATAATTTGACTGGACTTTGGTGTTCAGCCTTGACTCGTTGGCACACATCACACAATGCAACATACCTCTCTATGTCCTTCTTCATGCTATTCCAACAATAGCTAGTCCTCAAATCCTTATACAACTTGGTACAGCTGGGATAGATGGAGTAAGGCGAGTCAAGTGCCTCCATTAAGATCGTGTCCCGAAGACGCTTCACATTAGGCACCACTCATCCTCATCAAATCTGAATTCTCTCCCTTCTTGGGTCCTTTCCTTCATTTCCTGGATCTCCTTATCCTTCGTTTGACCTTCTCAGATTTCCTGCTCTAGAGTCAGATTTAACTTCATTATTCCCATCTCATTCACATATCTAAGATTCAACCGTTCAAACTCATTGCATAGCTCGGATGGAACCTCCCGAACCATTAGTTAGTGGCATACTCCTTTTCGACTCAAAGCATCAGCCACTACATTAGCCTTCCCCGATGATAGTAGATTCCCAAATCATAATCCTTGATGAGCTCCAACCATCTTGGTTGCCTCAAATTCAGATCCGTTTGTGCGAAAATGTACCTGAGACTCTTGTGATTCATATGAATCTCACACCTATGACAAAGAATGTAATGTCTCCAAATTTTAATGGCATGCACAATGGCTACAAGTTCGAGATCATGCATAGGGTAATTCTACTCATGTTTCTTCAATTGCCTTGATGCATAGGCTACCACTTGACCTTCTTGCATGAGAACACATTCATGTCCTTGTCTTGATGCATCATAATAAATATCAAAACTTTTGCTCATATCCGGCAATACCAAAACAGGTGTTGTTGTTAACCTTTTCTTTAACTCCTCAAAACTGTTTTGACACACTTGAGTCCATTGGAATGCTTTTCCCTTCAATAATTACTCAGTCATGGGCTTGGCTATTTTTGAGAAATCCTTGATGAACCAATGGTAATATCCAGCCATTCCATGACAACTCTGGATTTGTTTCACATTCTGTGGTGGCTCCCATTTTAGCATATCTCTCACTTTCCCTAGATCAACCGATACTCCTCCTATGGAGATGATATGTCCCAAAAATGATACCTCTCTTAACCAAATCTGACACTTGCTAAATTTGTCATATAATTGGTGTTCCCTCAATTTTTGCAATATGAGCCTCAAATGCTCCTCATGCTCCTCCTCGCTTCTCGAGTAGATCATAATGTCATCAATGAACACCACAATAAACTTATCCAAGTACTCCAAGAATACCTTATTCATGAGGTACATAAAGTATGCCATTGCATTTGTCAATCCAAAAGACATAACGGTGTATTCATAAGATCCATATCGTGTTCAAAAAACCCTTTTGGGTATATCCGATGGTCTAATCTTCATTTGAAAATAACCTGACCTCAAGTCAATCTTGGAGAAAACACAGGAGCCCCTCATCTGGTCGAACAAAGCCCTTATACGGGGCAATGCATACTTGTTCTTAATTGTCAACTCATTGAGAGCTCGGTAATCCACACACATCGTTTGGGATCCATCGTTCTTATCCACGAAAAGCACTGGTGCTCCCCAATGTGAAGAGCTTGGGCGAATAAAACCCTTCTCTAGCTGCTCTTGAATTTGATTTTTGAGCTCCGCTAACTCCATAGGAGGCATCCTATATGGCCTCTTTGCTATAGGTGCAGTTTCAGGTATCAATTCAATAACAAACTCAATATCACGATCGGGCGGCATACCTGGCAACTCATCTGGGAACACATACGGGTACTCACGAACATCCGAATTACTCTCCAGTGTCACACCTTCCACATGACTAATTGTTGCTTTATCCATTGTGGGTTGGGCTGTCTCAACTTCAATACGGGTGCCATGCTCACTTGTCAATTGCACAATCCTCTGGGCACATTGAACCACTCCATTTTACTTGCTCAACCAATCCATACCAAGTATTATGTCTATTCCTTGGGAATCCAGTACGATGAGATTCGCAAGAAAGTCTACCCCCTTATTTTGATGCTTACTCTCAGACACACTATATTTGTCCTCATCTCCCCTCCAGGAGATTTTACCAATATGGTGTGTTTCAAATGAGCTATAGGCAGATTATACTTGGCAACATACTTCGATGAGATGAATGAATGAAATGCTCCAGAATAAAATAAAATGGTCGCGGGGTTGGAGTTGGCGAGGAACATACCGATCACGACATCATCCGCTTGTTGGGCCTCCTCGGTAGAAACATGATTCACATTGACACGAGTGACATTCTGTTGTCCATGATTGCCTTGTCGTGCTCCTCCATTCGGCCGTGGGTTCTGCCTTGGTGCATTGTTCATTGGTCCATAGCTTCTCTTGGGGCACTGACTTGCAAAGTGTCCAGCCTCTCCACAAACGTAGCACGTCTTGCTGCCTGAAGCACCAGGAAAACTTGGGCGCTGCTGATTTTGAGGGTTAGGGCATGGTGCAAACAGCGTAGGCTGGCGAGGTACTTGCATAACCGGGCGCTGCTGCTACTGGTTTGGGCGTCGAGGATAAGCAGCTCGATAAGCATGAGTGAAGGGGTTGTAGTACGTACTTAGCGGCGTAAGGCGGGGACGAACATTGCTCCCATGTAGCGTCCCTTGATATGGCATCTTTCTCTTATTATCTTGTTCCATTTCACGAACCTTGTTTTTAACCACAATGGCCTGGTCCACAAGCTTCTGGAAATTGGCATAGTCACAATTGAGCAACTGGACTTGAATCTCATTGTTTAGGCCTCTCATGAACTAATATTGTTTGCGGCTGACGTGGTTGACATCCTCTTGAGCATACCTTTAGAGTTGAGTGAATTTATTGAGATACTCACTCACACTCGACCTTCTTTGCCTTAGGTTCTTAAATTCATGCCTCGTCAAGGTCATGACACCTTCAGGGACAAAGTGAGAACGGAAGCACTCCTATAATTCAGCCCAGGTGATCCTCTCCTGATTTTCATGGGCATTGCAAAGTGAGTCCCACCAATCCGCAGCTCCTCCAACTAACTGATGGGAAGCAAAAAGAACCCTCGCCCTGTCACTGCACTGGACAATAGCAAACTTCTTCTCCACAGATTTTAGCCAATCATCAGCTTCCATAGGATCATTGGCTTGAGCAAAGGTGGGTGGCCTAGTCCTCATAAACTCTCCCAATCTGTTATGAGATGGTGGGGGTGGCGGTGGTGGAGGCATATGGGGCTGATTCTAGCTATTGGCCTGCAGCTGTCCCAAAGTCTGCATCACCATCTACATGAGCTAATCTTGCATAGCCAACAACTGCTCAAAGTTGTTGGCCCCACATCCAAGTCCATTGTTGTTCTGAGGTGCCCCATTGTTCTCCTCATCCTCATTGGCATTCCTTTGGTTGCGAGTTCTCAACATTTGAAGAAAGAACAATAGATAGAAGAATTTAGGAAATGTCCCAAAATATATGCATGAAGGGATATGAAACTAAGCAACTACCTATAAAAGCCTATAAGGACGTGGCAAGTACTAAAGCATCCCACAATCCTCTACTAAACACACAAGCAAACATTACATAGCAATCATCACACCAAAACAAACCCCAACTATTCCTGAGTGCTTCTATGTGCTCTAAAGTGTCCATTGTATCTAGGCTGCGTCCTACGACCTGTGGCTCTGATACCAATTTATGACACCTTGTTCCAAAAATGAACCAAGTGTGATGTTATGTGTGCCCAAGATGTTCAACACACATACACGAGTGCATCACAAATGATATACAGAAAATAACCAAAACACAAATTTAATTAGAAAGGCACCTTTAATACAATATTCAAATAATCATCAAATTACAAAACTCTAATGATAATTATTGATAGTTCTACAGAAGAAAAAATCTAAATTGAGCGAACTAAGCATAAGGGATATAGCGCGGCTCCAAGCAGTCCACATGCAAACTGACGGCAGCACACAACTTAGTACTCCACATCATTCTCAGGATACTCCCAAACATCACCTGAAACTGTTGATGCAGGAATTGCAAGGGTGCGCACATGTCATACTTAGTAAGTGTGGGAAAATAATAACATGTAGCTTAAACAAAGAATGATAATAAATAATGACTATTTGCTGAAAAGTCCATTTAAAACATTTAAAAGCATCCTACAATGTCTATGTGAATTAATCCCATCATATCCCAAATAATAACCAATATTGAGTCCAATACCATCAATTACCATTATATCACATCCATCCATAATTATCCATCCAAATACCAAATTCTTACCATCATCATTATCCATATCCAGTTATCAACATCCAAAACCATAACCAATACCAAATCATAACCTAACCATCCCAAATACCAAGTTCCACTCTCATAACCGGGAGCACGACTATCATGATAGTTTTTATAACTCCGCAGAGGTTGTACCACTTTACCCACATGTTTGTGATTTCATCACCTTTTGGTGACTAAGAACCTCCCTTATGTCGTCTCACACTTCCTTTGGTGTGTGGCCAAGAGATCACAAAATAGCTTTCACAAAGGGACTACTAGCATGTATGGACCCACTAAGATTTCACCAGTAGGCTTGAATCTCCATTCTCCCACCCACGGGCCCCCTCATATGTCATTCGGTTTCAAGGGTGGCCCTTCTCGACTCCCATTCCCCGCACCATCCAATGGTTCATACAATATCAGCTAGGCCGCACCCATACTTGGCCTTGTGGTGGCACTGTAAAACCTGAGTTGTCGCTCCATGAACCGGTCCATAGATATAAAGCAAGCGAACCCACCATAACATCCAACCCAGTCCATAATCCATGCTTGCTTAGATCTCTTAAGTCTCATGTTTACCAATTAAACACGTTCATTGATTCTCATCCTATACATGCTCATTAATTCATAGTTAAGCCACTTGATTGTTCTACCATCCCAATTACTTATAGCAAATAGGAATGGTAAAATACCCTTCCCGACTCTCTACAATGTACCAAGCGACAAGGATGGTTAAACAAGTCTAGTAAACACCTATTTTGTGTTTCCCGTCATTTTGACACAAGCATGAAGTTTTTCAAACAAAACATTCAAAATAGGATCAAAATGGTTAAAGACACTTGCCTTATTCTTGATATTGATTAGGGTCAAAATCTTCAAAGTTTTGATGCTGGAGGTCCTCGACAGCACCCTCAGGAGCAACACCTTCTATTCTGTGCAATAAACATACAAAACAAGCATTACAATCAATAAATGGTCATATATTACTCAATATGTCATGACATGCGTGAATAATGCAATTATGTGGTAATGCATGTTATTAGGTTGATATCATTGCTTACTAACTCGTCTCAATTAAGTTTTACATGTTAGAAGAAGTTCCATGTCATTTCGGAGAGTCTTAAAGAAGATCCAGGAATCTTTAGAATTGACAGACCCGGACTAGTCCGTAGTGAGGACGGACATGTCCGTTCTGGAATAGAAAGGAAATCGAACTAGTCTTCTCTAGGATGAACAAGTATGTTTGAATAGGGTTTTTGGCAAATTTCCAATTAGAGCATATTTTGAGTTAATATAGAACCATAATTTATGTAGAAAAGACGCATCTAAGATATTTACCACGAATCCCAGATTTCAAGAGTTGAAGACTCGAGAATTCGACGTCAAGATCGAATGAGACGAAGAATTGATGGAGAATTGACAATGATGAAGGATTGATGATGAAGATCGCAGTAGCGACAACGATCTTGGTTGATCCTCCTTCTCCTCTCCCTGCGATGGAGGCTTCTTGATGGCGTCTCTGACTAACTAGGGCTAGGGCTCTCTTCAATTGTGGCAAACAGGTGATGGGGTGGGTGTTGGGGTGTTTATATGGGTGGAGGTGGTAGGGTTTGGGTGGAATTCGTGTACGAGGCGGTGGAGGTCGAGTAGGAGTCCCACATGAGCTCCATAGGGGTTGGACACGGTGTTCATAGGCCCACTTAAGGCATATGCCCAATAACATATCGTGGAGAAAGAATTAGAGTCCGAGTCAGGCATACCGAACTAGTCTGATAGGGGGCCGGACAAATCCTATATGGAACAAAGACTTGAACAGGCAAGTTCGGAGGTGGTCCAGACAAGTCCGAGCTTGTCCACAGAGGAACATGGACAACTCCGGGGGTCTTCACAAATTTTCAAATTTTGGACCAAAAGGAAGACTCACTGGACAACTCCGAAGATTTCCAGTGATGGATATCGGACTAGTCCGACAAGTCCGGACTCCAACAGAACCGATTTCAGACTAGTCCACAGCAAAAATGCACAAGTCTAGAAAACAACAGGGGCAAAATCGGACTAGTCTGGGGTCAGGGCCGGACAAGTCCACACTGAAACTAGTTTTTAGTGCTGTTTTGCTTGTAATTCATTTTGACTTGTTCCTTTATAAGTTGCATAATGTTAAACATGTATAAGAGTGTATGAAATGCATGATGGATGAAAATGATAGTGTTTCACAATTTGAGGCTCCCACAAGGTTACAACTCTAGAACACCACACATCAATGCCCACACGAACTCAAATCAATGAATCACACAAAGAGAATCAACCAAGAGCTCAAGTCGAAGCAAACCCTTCTCTCTTCTCTTCCAAGACTCACAAATCCTCAAGATTCACTCTAAGGACTCAAAGATTGGATGAGGGAGGTCTAGGAAGGCTCTAGGAAAGATTTGGCGGGCTAGGGTTTGATATTTGCCTTTTGAGGGTTGGGGGATCCTTTTTTCTAGCGGTCCCGACAAATAGCTGTTGCCACCAGAAAAACGGCAGACTGGTCCGGTCTTGGACTCCGGACTAGTCCGACCTATGGGGCCAGTGATGTCACCCTTTACCAACCACAAAGTCCCTTGACACCTATTGAATTCAAATGGTCACAACACCCCGAACTAGTCCGTCCATGAATGGACTAGTCCATCTCACACAGAACCTTTTGTTCCGGTTGAGAACGGACAAGTCTGGTCCATCGGACTAGTTCGGCCCTAGAGGGCGGACAAGTCTAGCCATCCAGGACTTAGTCCTAGCAGCCACCTCTATGTCCACAATGAACTAGTTTGACTCAAAAATGGACTAGTTCGAACTCACACAGAAACTACTTTTCCAGTCAGAAACGGACTATTCTGATTGAGTGGACTAGTCGAGACCCTCTAGGGCGGACTAGTCCAGTCCTTCAGGACTTAGTCGTAGAAGAACTCAGACACACCCACCGTGGACTAGTCCGTCCCCTAACAGACAAGTCCAAACTCACACAGAAACTCTGGGTCTGCCCATCAATGGATCAGTCCGATGTGGCCGGACTACTCTGGCCTTCCAGTCCGAACAAGTTCGGCCCTTTCCTTAGGGTTGTCTCTGCTCATCTCTCAATCTAATTTATCTTGGACTATGAGTTCTTAGGAGATTCTCAACACTTTGACACATTGAACACACTCAATCTATGTGGCTAAACTCGACACGAAGAATTTTAAAGCTTAAATTCTACTCTTCGAGTTTTCCGCCTTTTTCTCCTCTTTTTCCTTTTTTGTGTGTATCCACATCGTCCATCTTTCAATCACCTGTACTTACACTTGTAATACTTATTAGTCTCTTAAGTGTTGTCATTAATCATCAAAACCCACGGGGATTAGCCTAGATACACTTTCAATTAGCCAAAGTTAAGATGAAGGAACAACCTCTGCAATTATGAGATGGAAATACCAAATATGAATCCTTAATGCTGCTAAAGAGAATTAGTAAGAATTATAAGTACTATACTATTGTGAACCCATATGTTGATAAGATTTACAAAGTTTCTTGCTTAATAAAATTTCCTATGTTCTAGTCCTCTTATGGTGATAAGTTTCTTGCTTAATCAAATTTCCTATGTTCTAGTCCTCTTATGGTGATAAATGATTTACTGGAGATGGTTGATATGATGAAGAATATTTCCATCAATTTTTCTGATTTATAAAGTCATAGTTAATTCTCTGCGAATAAATAACATAAGGTATTAAATCCTTGATTGTTCAAGATCTACAACTTTAACTGAGCTGAAACTTTTACTGTGGCTTCTAGGGCTGATAGGGAGATCATCAGAATATTTTCAGATTTTTTCTACTGAATAGTTTAGGCATAATATTTTCCTAAATAAATTATAGAGAATTTATCAGGCTTTATCACACCAATAAATGGTTCTAACAGGTCGGGTCAATTATAAGGAACCCAATAAAATTGGTTTCATAATTTTAAGAGCTTTCTACAGGTGTTTATGGTTTTTTTAAGGTTTTTGCATTTTCTGGAATTACTTTATGTTATTTTCTGAGTTTTATATTAATCCAGTCAAACTTCTTTAATTAAACTAACTTAGTAACATTTACTGGTGCTGATATTTTTACTGGGGTTCATATGTATATAAAGGCGTATTTAGGCCAAATTTGGAATTTTTGTGACAATTCATGCTTCTAGAATTAAATAACCAAGGTTTAAGAATAATTGAATTGCTCATAATTTTCCATTCATTTTTGTACCCAATAAGTTGGTTCACCCTAAATGTCAGGTTAATAGGAGTTGAACAAAATTGATTTGAGAAGTTTTTAAGGTTTCTAAAATTAATTATGATTTTGTAAAGTTCGGGACATTTTCTGGAGTAGAATGTTGTATGGAGCATAATGTTGGCCAACTAAAAGGCAACATGTCCAACAAATGAGTGTTGCTGAGATGTGCATGATACGGTGGATGGGCGGTCACAAAAGAAGAGACAAAATTAGGAACGAGGTGATATGTTATAGGGTAGGGGTGGCACCGATTGAGGAGAAGCCAGTCCAACATCGCGTGCGGTGGTTTGGGCATATTCAGCAGAGACCTCCAGAAGCACTAATTAATAGTGGGAGAGTAGAAAAATTTTAGAAGAGGTAGAGGTCAATCAAGGTTGACATGGCAGGAGGTGGTGAAAATGAGACTTAAAGGAGTCAGACATTTCTAGAGATTTGGCTCATGATAGGACTGCATGGAAATTAGCAATTCATCTGCCAAAATCTTACTTTATTTGTATTTTGTTACTCTTATCTTCTTTCTTATTAACCCATTCTAAAATAAATAAAATGTAGAATCTAATTTTGTTTGTATTTTTTACTCTCATCTTGTTTTCTATTACTTTTCTTCCAAAATTGTTTGGTTTCATTTCTAACCGACCCCAACTTATTTGGAAAAAAGGCTTGGTTGTTGTTGTTGGAACATTTTCTGGAAAGAAATTTCTAAAGGAAATAAACTTGGTTGACGAGAGAGTCCCACTGATTTAAAACCGACCAATGGAAATGAGGAAACACGGTAGGCCACAAGGTTTATGTGCACAGTCACATTAGATCCATGCACCACAGTAGATCCAGAGGCTTGGTTAGGCTGACGAGTGGGACCCCCGCCTTGCCTTTTTCTACCTCCAGGCAGTGGCGCGCTCGCGGCTAGCTGGCGGCACTGCCAGCAGTGCCGCTCACTGAAGCGTGCTCTGCTTCATCTCCCCCTTCTGAATTGGCTGCCAGAGCACACTTTGACATGGCGAACACACTGGCACGCAAGGATTGGGTTGTTGATGTCTGGAAACTGGTCCCCGACGGAGGTGGCGGCTCAGAGAACCTTAGGCAAGGGAAAACTTCCCCACATATGCACCAAATGGAGCGCTATTTCCTCTAGAAGCACTGTGGTGACACAAAATTTCTAAATATGAATCAAAATTGGGAATTAAATAGCTCTAATATGGAGTTCAATGGAAAGCTAGGGTTTGCAGTTAGGATCGGGGAGAAATGTTTTCCAATGTGGTTTTTCCATTATTTTTCAATACACTTGGGACACTCGCACGACATTCTTGTTTAGGTTCTATTATTGGAATGACCTCTAATCAAGTGTGCAAGCCGAATTTGCCCATTGCATAACCTCTGTTCTCACAAACTGTCAATGCAGAATTCAAATTTTGAATAGATGTGGGGTTGATCTGATGAGGACATCGCTATTGTTGATAGAACCACACAGCAGCCCATTCACCACTTGCAACTAATCAAGGTCCAATGACACGCGCTCGTGCACGTCAACTTAATTATCAGGTGAACTCATTCCTGTCTATTAAAGCCTTGTGATGACCTTGTTATTATTAGGTGCTTAGGAATTGATCCAGCTAGGAGGAATGGAGGGGTTAATGCAATAAAGGCTGCTCCACCCGAGGGGTCCTCGTAACTGCAGTAAGTACCAACTTAAAAGGGGCATCACTTTCAACTCCCAAGGTTTTTTAATGCAAATAAGTACTTGATGGAAAGGTCCCTTCGTCTACTTTCCATTGGATCAAGAATAAAAAGCAGATGACCCTTGAGCTGCTATGGAAAGGCCGAACAACACTCGTGACTCCATCCTAAGTTCTAGTCTTCCTCCTCTATATAAACAACTAGTAGCCATAGGAAGAACTTTGGTTTTGTTTTCTGTAAGTTTAGCCATTGATACATCCCTATAACGCAAGTGTCGACGAGACCTTCCGATTACTTGAATCAGAACCCCAACTTATCACACCCGTGAGTGTCTGCTTGTTATCTTGTTATTGCTTGTTCTTCGATTGCTTGCAGGTTCAAGGCTGTTTTTGGCACGACAAGAACAGCAACAACATGAGCCAGTGTAACTAATGCTAAGGCGCAACACCCTTGTGGTTGTTGTAGTCAGGTAGCACAACATCGACCTCCACCCAAATCATAGTTACCAGGAGACAGTGTAACTATCGCTCAAGGCACCACACCATTCTGGTTGTGGTAGTCGGGCAGCCAACGTCGGACTCCACCAAATTCATTCACCACCAACATCTCTCATCGAAAGATAGGGTATCCACTGTAATCGTTGGGTTTATCAAGTGGTATCAGATTTCAGGTTGCTCGGTGACAAATTTCCTTCTCCTTGTTCTTCATTTACCTACTGTCCACTTTGTCCTACAAAAGTTCCCTCTAAATATCATAAAAACACTTTGAGCCTTTTGCTTTGCTACTTAGCTCTTGACTTGTTGAATTCACGGTTGCCTTTTTGTGTCGAGTTGCTGGTCCTAAGTTTTCCACCGCTAGAGTTTCGAGTTCGTGCCACTTTGTTCTCAGTCCATTTTCATTACCTACCCAAAGTTGAGAAAAAGGCAAGTGCAAAAGAAAAGCCACACGAATCAGCAAGAAAAAGGCACGTGCAAAGAAAGAAAAGACATAGATTGAAATTGCTATAAAAAATTCTCAGTACAAAAAAGAAACAGTTTGTGTAACATTTGTTTCAAGTTTTTGAGTTCAACTTGCTGTTTTGAACGTTTTGTTAAAACACAACATTCGTGTTGTCTGAACATTTCTACTACAGTAAATTTAACATCACGTGGAGTAACGGCTCGCGTCTCTATCACGGTTTATACTAGGACCAGCACAATACCATCGTGGAACGTTTATTCAACTTTTTGTGACTAATGTGGTACTAGCTTTTCCTTTGTGCAACTCATTTCTAGCAGCCACCTACAACTCCAAATCATCTACAACACCACAGGATTGTGCTGGCAACCACCATTTGTTGTTGTTCTTGTTGTTTGCCAGTGCCTCCTGCATCGCGTGGTAAGAACCTGTAAGAGCTTGATTTCGTGCTAAGGAGGAAGTGATTGTGTCGTACCACCTCTTGGCAACTGCTAGGATTAATCTGCTTGTTGTTGTATTTCCTTTCTTTATGAACCATGTCAGCTGATGCGAATGAGACATCTCCACATTCACCACGTATGAGGGGCATCATTCGACATTTCGAACGGCAATTAAAGCTACACACCGATGCTCTCAACGAGGATATTCAAGTCACCAATGAATGCATTGGTCAATTAGAGTCGACGCAGATTTGCACCTACACCAAGCTGACCACATTAGAAAGCACCACTGGGGCTATTAACACTTCTCTTGCAGCAATCATTGAGCGGTTAGAGAGGATGGAACAGGTTGGATGCGAAGAGAGACAAAGACGTGTTGATGACAGCCATGACTCTGTTGGCAGCGATGCAGGATATGACGAGGCAGAGTATTCAGCGGATACCGAGCTTGATGATGGACCTTTCAGGTATCGACGGCAGCCACGTCGCGACCATCATGGTATGAATGGTCGAGTCCTATGACGTGAGGTACGTGACAATGACGATTCCCTACACAACATTAAATTATCCATATCACCTTTTGACGGTAAATATGATCCAGATGGATATCTGTCTTTGGAATTATCAGTAGATCAAAAAATTTGCATGCCATGATTTCCCTGATGATAAAAAGGTTAGAGCTGCCACTAGTGAATTCAGTGACTTTGCTTCTGTTTGGTGGCATGAGTATCAAACTAAAAATCCAACTACCGTACCACAAACTTGGAATGCCTTGAAACGAATCATGCGTCGTCGTTTTGTTTCTTCCTATCATGCTCGTGACCTGCTGCATAAATTACAACAACTTAGGCAAGACAAAAAATCCGTTGAGGAATAGTATCAAGAACTCCAAATAGGCATGATGCGATGTGGCCTAGTTGAAAATGAAGAGGCTGCAATGGCTAGGTTTATGGGTGGTTTAACAAGAGAAATTCAGGACATATTAGCTTATAAGGAATACACTAACGTCACTCGATTATTCCATCTTTCTTGTAAGGATGAAAGAGAAGTGCAGGGACGATGCACAAGAACTAACATTTCTGCAGGTCGAACTACCTCATGGATGTCCCGCTCAAGTGCTGCTGGTCTTAAGCATGATTCTCCGGGCGATGCTTGCAATCGGTTGCCCAACACCTTTGCGTGCTATCGAGACAACAAAAGGATCCACCCAAGTTGCAGCCAACATTTCTTCTTCCATCGCTTCCACCGGGAGAACAAAAGACATTCAATGCCTCTAGTGCAAGGGTTTTCGGCACCTACGAAGGGACTGCCCAAGCAACCGTGTGCTGATTGTACGAGAGAATGGTGAGTACTCATCCGCTAGTGATTTAGATGATGAAACATATGCCATGCTTGCTGCACAAGATGCAAGAAAGAAGGATGATGATGAAGAGCACATTGGGGCTGATCATGCTGACCACTATGAGTCCCGTTGTGAGGCGTGTCTTGATTGCCCAAATGATCAAAGATGAACAGAAGCAGCGACACAATCTATTCCAAACTAAGTGTCTAGTTTTGGAATGATCGTGTCGCATTATTATTGATAGAGGAAGTTGCAACAATTTAGCAAGTGTTGCCATGGTAGAGAAGCTTGGGATGACAACACTTCCACATCCACATCCCTACTACATCCAATGGTTCAACGACAGTGGTAAGCTTAAGGTAACACGTCTGGTTCGTGTCGAATTTGCAATTGGTTCCTACCATGATTACATTGATTGTGATGTGGTACCTATGCAAGCTTGCTCTATGCTATTTGGTCGACCATTGCAATTTGATAAAGATAAATTACATCATGGAAAATCAAATCAATACTCTTTCTTGCATAATGAGAAGAAGCTTGTTTTGCACCCTATGTCTTCTGATGCTATTTTGAAGGATGACATTGTTAGAGCTTGCAAAGAGAAAAATAAGAAATCTACTTAAAATGAAAATTCAAATGTTGCGAAGCAATCGGTACACCCTAAGATTGACAATTCCAAATCTACTCACGTGAAGAAGAATGAAATAAAATTGAAGAGTGCTTGTTTTCTTGCTTGCAAATCTGATTTGTTTGAATTAAAAAATAATGTTGCAATCTGCTATGTGTTTGCTTGCAAAGAAGCTTTGTTCTCACTTCACGACGAACCATGTGCTTCGCCCCCTGCTGTCACTAAGCTTTTGCAGGAATACATTGATGTGTTTCCACAAGAGGTACCAGCTGGGCTGCCACCATTGAGAGGGATTGAACATTAGATTGACATCATCCCTGGGGCTTCTTTGCCAAACCGAGCACCATACAGGACCAACCTGGAGGAGACTAAGGAGATTCAGCGACAAGTACAAGAATTACTCGACAAAGGTTATGTGCGTGAGTCCCTTAGTCCTTGCTCTGTTCCTGTTCTTTTGGTTCCAAAGAAAGATGGATCATGGCGCATATGTGTAGATTGTCGAGCAATTAATAACATTACCGTTAGATATCGTCATCCTATTCCTAGGTTAGATGATATGCTTGATGAACTTAGTGGCTCGATTATTTTCTCTAAAATTGACTTGCGTAGTGGATACCATCAAATTCGCATGAAGCTAGGTGATGAATGGAAAACAGTGTTTAAAACCAAGTTCGGTTTGTATGAGTGGTTAGTCATGCCTTTTGGTTTCACAAATGCACCTAGCACTTTTATGAGATTAATGAATGAGGTTTTACGTGCTTTCATTGGAAGATTTGTGGTAGTATATTTTGATGGCATCTTGATCTATAGCACATCTCTAGAAGAGCATCTTGATCATCTCCGTGTTGTTTTCAATGCATTATGTGATGCACGCTTATTTGGTAACATTGACAAGTGCACCTTTTGCACGGATAGAGTCTCTTTTCTTGGCTATGTTGTGACACCACAGGGAATTGAAGTCGATCAAGCCAAGGTGGAGGCGATACACAGCTGGCCGACTCCTACCACCGTCACACAAGTACGAAGCTTTCTCGGACTTGCTGGATTCTATCGTCGTTTTGTGAAAGACTTCAGCACCATAGTAGGGCCACCGCATGAGCTTACAAAGAAGGGTGCTCCATTCACATGGGGCAAGGCGCAAGAGGCTGCATTTGCAACTTTGAAGAATAGGTTAACTCATACACCCCTTCTCCAATTACCAGATTTCAGTAAGACTTTTGAATTGGAATGTGATGCTGGTGATATTGTATTGGGAGGTGTCTTGTTGCAAGAGGGGAAACCTATTGCTTATTTTAGTGAGAAACTGAATGGGCCTAGTCTGAACAATTCCACTTACGATAAAGAATTATATGCACTAGTACGAACTTTGGAAACATGGCAACATTATTTATGGCCTAAAGAGTTTGTTATACATTCTGATCATGAATCTTCGAAGCACATTAAGAACCAAACTAATCTGGACCGTAGGCATGCCAAGTGGGTAGAACTCATTGAGTCCTTTCCTTATGTCATCAAACACAAGAAAGGAAAAAATAATTTCATTGCGGATGCCTTATCTCGCTGTTATAATATGTTGTCCCAACTTGATTTTAAAATTTTTGGCTTGGAAACAATTAAAGAATAATATGCTTTTGATGCTGATTTCAAAGATGTGATGCTGCAATATAAAGAAGGAAAAACATGTAACAAGTTTGTTCTCACTATTGGTTTTGTGTTTTGAGCTAACAAATTGTGCATTCTAGCTGGTTCTGTGCGTATCTTACTATTTCAGGAAGCACATGGTGGAGGGTTGATGGGACACTTTGCTGTCAAGAAGACAGAAGACATCCTAGCAAGCCATTTCTTTTGGCCAAAGATGAGAAGAGATGTGGAGCGGTTTGTTTCTCGTTGCTGCACCTGTCAAAAAGCTAAGTCCTGTCTTAATCCACATGGTTTATACATGCCTGTCCCAGTTCCTAGTGCTCTATGGGAGGATGTTTCTATGGATTTTGTTTTAGGATTTCCTAGAACTAAGAAGGGGAGGTATAGTATTTTTTTGTGGAAAGATTTTCTAAAATGGCACACTTGATACCATGCCACAAAACTGATGATGCTACCCATATTGCTGATTTGTTCTTTCTAGAAGTTGTTCGTGTGCATGGGGTTCCAAACACTATTGTTTCAGATAGAGATGCCAAATTTCTTAGTAACTTTTGGAAAACCTTATGGACTAAGTTTTGGAAAAAATTGCTCTTTTCTACCACTTGTCACCCTCAAACTGATGGACAGACCGAAGTAGTGAACCATAGTTTATCTACCATGCCTAGGGCTATTCTGAAACATAACATCAAATTATGGGAAGAATGTTTGCCTCATATCGAATTCGCTTACAATTGTTCACTACTGTAAGGATCGAATGCCCAAGAGGGGGTGGGCTTATTTTCAAAAATTTAAAGCAATAAAACTTAATTACTAAAAGCCCAATTCCCTATGCGAACAACCTATGCATTCAAGTGAATAGTAACTTTGCGGTATATGAAATGCATAAGTGTAAGGTGAGAGGAAGAGAATGCAAACTCCTGAGGAGACACGAGGATTTATCCCGTGGTTCGGCAAGATCGTCAAGATCTTCCTCAATCCACGTTGTGGCACCCACCAAAGGGTATAGCCACACCCAAGTCATCGAGACTAGGGATCTTCACTATACTTCTCCGCTGCCAACCTCGGCAAGGTGGAGCTCAAGCCTTGTACAACTTGGATCTTCCGGGCATCCACAACCTTCTGGGCAAGCTCCGGAAGGCTCTCTCAAATACAACCACCAAGGGACACACCCTTACAGCTCTCACTACACTAGAGATTTTAATCACTAAGAATGGAAGCACACAAGCACTATCTCTAGCAAGTTCTAGCCTATCTCTTGGTGTGTAAGTGGTGTAGATGATCTAGAAGTGGTAGCTCAACGTCTTGAATGCTTGAGAATGTGTAGAGTATGTCTGGTAGTCAAGACTTGTCGAATAGACTGATTGAAGGGGTATAAATAGCCATCCTCCACGAAATAGCCGTTGGAAAAGTAGGCTGACATCACTGTTCTGCGAACACCGGATGATCCGATGCTCCCCCTTCAGTTATCATCGGTCAATTCCAAATTAGCTGATGTCACTGTATCAGATATGACCGTTGTTAGACCGATTTTGCCCTTGCCTTCTCATCGGATGATCTAGTGCCACTTCATCCAGAATCAGTTCAGAATTGATGCTTACTGGAGTGATCGACCGATGTGTTTATAGTTGAACATCGGATGATCCGGTGGCACTTGGTCTAGGGATATTGCTTACTGTACTGATGGACCGATGTAACATGCCCTTTATCATCGTATGATCCGGTGAGTACTTGGTTCTGAGGTCTTCTTCTTCTGCTGAACCAGCTCGACCGATGTGTTGTTTTATGGAAACATCGTTTGATCCGGTGAGTTAATTTTGTTTGCTTCGAGTTGTTCTAAGTGATTCTTTTGTATTTTACTCGATTGACCTCTTACACACTTGATGGAAATATTCTTCTGATGATTATCAAGCATTGAGTGTTGTCAATTATGGTTGAATAACTTTGACATATGAGAGCTTTTACTTCTAATCTTCATAGACATTGATTGATCTCATAGAATGATTGTTTAGGGGTCTCCAATTATATCCAATGAGCAGTAGATGATATTCATATAGATTTCATTTGATTGTGATGAGTGATATGGGAGACCTTGCATCCACAAATTCATTAGTAAAATGCAATGGTTGTCATTAATCACCGAAACCATACCTCATGGGGGCCTAGATGCTTTCAATCTCCCCCTTTTTGGTGATTGATGACAACACAACAAGTGAAGCATAATAGTAATGAATTTGATAGTACGATACTTCAAGAAGATATGCAATGAGTAACTCAAAAGAGATTAATAATGTGAAAGCTTAGCGATCAATAGCATATGAGAGAAGTAAGAGTCACAAGAATACTCAATGAATAGCAAAGGAGTAGCAAAACACCAAATTACAAAAGATAGAAATAGATAGACTCCCCCTACAGTTAGGACTCCCCATGAGACTAAGCTATACTCCCCCTGACTCTTCTCTAACTCTTCTCCCCCTTTGGCATCAAGACACCAAAAAGGAATCCGAGTGCCAAGAATCCTGAGTGCTCGGAGCGATGACGAACTGGTCACCGTTGGGGGTGCTGTCGTCGGAGCTGCTGCCTGCTGCTGTGGTCGAGGCTGGAGTAGAGGTGGAGGGAGCTGTAGGAGCCGCTGTCGGTGCCTGCTCGGACTGGACTGCAGGAAGAGGGGCACTTACAACGGATGCCAGCGTCTGCTGGAAAAGCGTCGTGCCCGGCAGCGGAGAGTGGATGGGGGCACCTGGAGCAAGCAGGAGAGACATGCTGATCGTCGGGATCGGCGTGGTCGGCACTGGTGCGGCAGCTGGAGCCAGAACAGTGGGGCCTGGAGCAAGTCCTGGAAGCTGCAATGGCAGGGCAATCCCGGTCTGTGTGTAGAGGTTGGTGATCAACCCCATGATGCCCATCATGGCCTGCTGCATCTGCTCCTGCTGGTCGAGGGAGCGCTGGTGCATCTGATCAATTAGCCCAGTCAGCCTGTCAGTGTCCTCTCGCCTCTCGTGGGCGATCTGTCGCTGCATCTCCTGCTGCTGCTGCTGGAGCTCTAAGAGACATGCAGCCTGCTCAGCTCGGGCCTGCTTAGCTGCAAGCCGGTCCAGGCGCTGCTGCTCAACCATCTGCTAAAGTAGGGAGGTAAGCTCAGATGGCTGAGAGACCTGTTCCTCTGACACCGGAGGTGGTGTAGGAGATGGCATAATCGAGCCTCCATCCTCCGCGTCGCGCTGCCTGGGTGAGGTGGGTGGTGGGAAGTACTCCTCAACGCTGTCATCCGTGTCACTCTCGGACCAAATGTGCTGAAGGTCCTCACCCTAAGCCTCTGCCTGAGCCAGCCTCTCGTCTTCCTTCTCCAGGTCTGACTAGTCTTCCTCGGATAGACGAGCACAGACCTGATGCTCAAATGGACGGCCAAGGCAGCGGTCTCCAAGAGCTGGTGCACGGTAGTGGCTGAACTGTGTGATGCTCTCGTCAGTGAGACTGTCACGCACGACGGCCCCTCAGGAGCTACCATGTAGAGCAAGTAACTGATCCAGTGACCAAAAACAAGCTGCCTCATCATCCCAACTCCATCAGTGATCACGTCCTCCATCTCACATATGAGGATATCCACAATGTCGAACTCCATCCCGTTCATGATGTAGAACAAGAGAGTCTGCTACAAGCTAGTGAACCCCTCAAGGTATTCGGACCTTGGCAGAAGTGTGCGGCGCAAGGCAAGGTGCATAGTGCGCACAGCTGTAGTGAGCAGTGCCGGTACCCTCGGCTGGTCTGGAAAGAATGGCGGAGCAAACAGTGAGTGTATCTCCTCCAGTGGTGGTGCCACTCCTCCAGTGAGTGGTCTCCTCAGTGGGTCGGCCTGTCCATACACCCTCTCGTGCAGGCAAGTGTCATGGAGATCCACACCTAGCAGCTGTCCTAAAGTCTGCCTGGTCAAGTGATGATGCTGGCCTGTGAACATAAAGTCAATGTATCTGCGGCCCTCGGAAACGTAGAGTGTAGCGTAGAATACACGGACCCAGTCCTCCACGTAGGCACTCCTCTCGTAGGACATCAGCTCCACCAGCCCTCTATACCTCTCAAAGTAGGGGCGTATCTCAGTCTCGTCTGCCAGTGCAAGCTGATCCCAACCCAGAAAGTTGTGCTGGAAGAGCTTATGGCCCCGACGTCTGTACTTCTCGTACAGCGACGCCTGTGTCAAGGTCCAAAAGCAGTTGTCCACGAGTGACTCTCTGGGACGAGGGAACCACTCCTCAAGTAAAATGTTCCATCTAAGCTTCCTGAGCTGCTTGGCCTTCATCTTCCTGTAGTCTGTCAGCCGGACACCTTCACCAACACGGACGTTGGTGTCCATCTCATAGACGGCTCTCTGGGCCGCCCTATCCTCTCGAAGATCAGCAGCTGACGGTCTCGATCGTGGTACTGCCGCTGGATGACCCCCACGGGTTTTGGCTGAGCGCCGGCGAACAAGCAGCACTTTGGGCTCTTCTTCTTCCTCGAACTCATTTGGCACGGGAGGCTTCCTCTGACGAGCCTCGCGGATCCTCAACGGTCCTCCTCGGCCACGCTCTCGCTCCTCGGCGACGCGAGCGGCCATCAAAGCCTTCTTCTCTTCCTTCGACAACTTTTGCTTTTTGGCCGCCGGCTCCATAATGGCCTTGCCCTTTCCCTTCTTGTCACGGGCCATTGCGATGAGACAAGTGACGATGCGTGAGAATGAGGTCGTGGAACGACGATGTTGGGCGCCCGGCACGGCGACACGAAGATCATCGCGGCCGAGAACCCTAGCGGCGTAAGAGACGGCGACCGTGGAGGGGGGAAGGTCACCACGGCGGCGCAGAGGGCAGTGGTGCGGCTGTGCTTGGGGGTGATGGCGCTGCTTGAGGCGGCGGTGGTGCTGCGTGGAGCAGAGGCGGCGGCGGTGGCGCTGGGTGGAGCAGCAGTGGCGGTGAAGAGGGCGGTGGCAGCGGCGCTAAGGCCGGAGGGCGGCGGCGCTTGTGGCGGCCGGAGGGCAGCGACGGCGGCAGGGCCAGGGAGCTGTGGCGGCAAGGTGAGGGAGCGGCGTCGGGGAGAGGAAATGTCGGGGAGAGAGAAAGTTGGGATGAGGCGTGCTTAAAAGGTGGGGCCCAAACCCTAGCTTAAAATTTAACACCGGATGAACCAACGTGAAATGATATGATCATCGGTCGAATGGCACAGTAAGGGTTTTCCAAAAGGTACCGTTGGCACCGGATGGTCCGACGTTGAAGGGATTTGCATCGGTGGAAACTTGCACACTTTCAGAAAAGTGAACATCGGATGCACCGATGTTTCTCAGAATGAACTCGTCGGTTGATTTGTCTTACTGACTAAACAGACTCTTGACATTTGAACACAAAATGATCCGATGATGGTCTGGCCTAAGCATCGTATAATGCGATGACTATAAAACAGCAACATCCCATATATGTCCTTTGACTCAAACAAACAATCACGAAGAAACACATGTCTTAGGACTTTTTGGGCAACCCCTTATCCCTCAAAAATGCTAATTGCCAATAACTTGGCTAAGCCTTAAAGAAAATGGAACACCGAGAAAATAGGGAGGAAATTATCCAAATAAAATGTAAGGCCCATGCTTTGTGAGCTAGATGATGAAGACTTCTATATCTTTAAAGCATGTTCCTTTAGGCATTAACGCACCTAACATTTTGTTCTTTCCACCTCATATGAGTTGAGATATTGCATTTCAAACAAGTCTCTTTCTCATGAGGTGGGTTCCCCCTTTGTGACAATGTACCGTATGCAATGCCAAACAATTTATAATGCAAGAAATTTAAATGTGAGTGCAATTCTATATGGCAGGCATCATGCAAGGCATAAAATAAATCTATCTTACCAAATTTGAACCTTTCAAAGGCTTCTTCAGGGAGAGCCACTCTCCAAGCCTTGGGGAAACCCAAAAGAACCTCCATCCCAAGCTAACCCTAGCTCAACCCTATCCATTGAAAGTTAGACACGACATATATGAGATGCATTCTTACATGATTATGGCAACTTACATAACGTTCGATGCATCTAGCACATTTAACTCACTCCTTAGCCTAGAAAAATTTTTCTCATCAAGTGGTTTAGTGATGATATCCGCCAATTGTTCTTCAGACCTAACACCTCGCAATGAGATGTCTCCCTTAGCTTCATGGTCCCTCAAGAAATGATGGCGAATATCAATGTGCTTAGTGCGGGAGTGTTGAACGGGGTTTTTAGCTATCTTAACCGCACTTTCATTGTCACAAAGGAGAGGCACACAACCAAGTTTAATACCAACATCCAAAAGGGTTTGCTTCATATAAAGAATTTGGGCACAACATGCACCGGCCGCGATATATTCCGCTTCCGACATGGACAAAGCGACAGAATTTTGCTTCTTGCTAGACCAAGATACTAGGGAACGCCCAAGCAAGTGGCACCCACCAGAAGTACTCTTGCGATCCACCTGGCATCCGGCAAAGTCTGAATCCGAGTATCCCAAGAGATGGAATTTTGCACCTTTAGGGTACCACAAGCCCACACTAGGGGTATTCTTAAGATACCTAAGTATCCTAAATACCGCCTTCCGATGCGACTCTTTAGGTGCCACTTGAAAGCGAGCACACAAGCATAAACTAAACATGATATCGGGCCTAGATGCGGTAAGATAAAGCAATGAACCAATCATAGAACGGTAGTTAGATTGATCAATAGGTTTACCATCCTTTTCTGCGTCGAGATGACAATTTGTTGCCATTAGAGTGCTTCTTGAGCTACAGTCTCCCATCTCAAATTTCTTCAAGAGGTCCTTGGTATACTTCTCTTGATATACAAAGGTCCCCTCTTGAAGTTGCTTGATTTGAAATCCAAGGAAGAAGTTGAGTTCTCCAATCATCAACATCTCGAATTCCCTAGACATCATTTTGCCAATCTCATGGCCTCCCGATCTTGAATCCTTGCATGATCAAGAAATCCCGTAGTCGTTCATACCACACCCTAGGTGCTTGCTTGAGCCCGTAGAGCGCCTTGTGCAACCTAAACACATGATTAGGATTCCTTGGATCTTCAAACCCGGGAGGTTGTTCAACATAGACAATCTTATTAATATAACCATTAAGAAATGCACTTTTCACATCCATTTGATAAAGATTTATGTTATGATGTGATGCAAAGGCAAGCAGTATACGGATGGCTTTTAACCGAGGGACCGGAGCAAATGTCTCCCCAAAGTCTAGTCCTTCAACTTGTGAGAACCCCTTGGCCACAAGTCTTGCCTTGTTGCGGACCACAACGCCGTTCTCGTCTTTTTTGTTGCGGTACACCCACTTTGTTCCGATGATGTTCTTGTTCTTGGGTCACTCCTCCAACACCCAAACTTCATTGCAGATGAAGTTTTTAAGTTCTTCTTGCATGGCCATCACCCAATTTGGATCTTGGAGTGCTTCCTCAATGTGAGTGGGTTCTACACATGAAACAAACGAGTAGTGCTCACAAAACGAAGCAAAATGGCGAGAACGTGTACTTACTCCCCTTGACGGACTTCCGATAATTTGGTCCATTGGATGCGCCTTGGAGATGCATCCATGCCTCATAAGTGGTTGTGAAGCACTTGGCGATGGTGATGCGTGTTGCTCTTCTTGTGGTTGGACTTGATCATGGACTTCTTCTTCTTCTTGATGTTGTGTGGCTTGTGAGTCTTGAGTCGGCAATGGATCATCCTTCTCTTCTTCGTCAACTTGAGGCGCCATAGATGTGTTGATGTTGGAACTTGAACCTCCCCCTTGATCATGGCTCTCCTCAACTTTAGGCTTGATGTCTCCAATGGTCATGTTCTTCATAGCTCCTCGTAGAGGCTCATCGTCCATTTCATCATGACCAAAACTCTCCTCTTGGGAGCCACTAGTTTCATCAAACTCAACATCACAACTTTCCTCAACTAAACTGGAGGTTTGGTTGAATACTCGATATGCTTTTGAGTTTGATGCATAACCAAGAAATATACCAACATCACATCTTCTTTCAAACTTACCGAGCCTTTTATTGCGGTAGATGTAGCACTTGCACCCAAAGACTCGAAAATAGGAGATGTTGGGCTTTCTCCCAATGAGAAGTTCGTACGGGGTCTTTTGAAGTAGTCGATGTAGGTAAACCCGATTTGCGGCATGGCACGCCGTGTTGATTGCTTCGGCCCAAAACTTCTCGGACGTGCCATAGTCATCAAACATTGCTCGTGCAAGAGTGATGAGAGTCTTGTTCTTCCTTTCAACAACACCATTTTGTTGAGGAGTGTATGTAGCCGAAAACGCATGCTTCACGCCTTCACGGTCACACCACTCCCCAATGTTGTAGTTCTTGAATTCGCTGCCGTTGTCACTCCGGACCTTGATGATGGGAAGTTGAGATTCCCTTTGAGCACGGTTGGCGAAGGACTTTAACACTTCCGGAGTTTCACTCTTGTCACCTAGAAAGGAAGTCCAAGCATAGTGAGAGTAGTCATCAACTATAACAAGACAATAGAGGTTACCGCCAAGACTTTGATATGTGGACGGTCCGAAGAGGTCCATGTGAAGTAGCTCAAGTGGCTTGGAGGTTGACACCATTGTCTTCATTGGGTGGTGTGAAGCAACTTGCTTCCCGGCTTGACAAGTGCTACAAAGCTTGTTCTTCTAAAATGTGACATCCTTCACGCCGGTCACCATCCCAAGCTTGAATGACTTCTTGAGCTTGCTTATCCCTATGTGCGCTATGCGTCGATGCTATAGCCAACCCAAACTTGTCTTAGTGAAAAGACAAGTGGTCAAGCTAGCATCCTTGTTGGAGAAGTCTACTAGGTAGAGATGTCCATGCCAAAATCCTTTGAAGATTAGTTCTTGGCTTGTTTCACTACTCACAACAACATCATTTTTGCTAAAGGTGCACGTTAGTCCAAGATCACATAATTGTGCAATAGAAAGTAAATTAAAACTAAGTGACTTAACCTACAATACATTAGAAATAGATAAGTCATTTGAAATAGCAATCTTACCCAACCCAATTACCTTGCCCTTAGAGTTATCACCAAAGGTGACTTGTTCATGATTGCCGGGATTTTCTATGGTGGTGAACATACCATCATTGCCGGACATATGTTGAGTGCACCCGCTATCGAGTACCCAATGCTTTCCTCCGGCTTTGTAGTTCACCTACACACATGAATTCAATTTTTAACTTTAGTCTCCCAAGCCAACTTAGGTCCTTGTATGTGTGATACAAGTGTTTTTGGGACCCAAATTTGGTTGGGGAGCTTCCCCTTCATGCCCTTTATGTCTTTGCCAATGAACCTTGCCTTCACTTTGCCATCTACTTTACTCAAGAGATAATAGTGATCATTGAAAGTAGACTTGTAGTTAGTAGGCAATTTTGGAGAAGGTCGGTTGGGAAGAGGACACTCCCTTGTATGGTGACCGGTGATCTCACAATGTTGGCAATACGAACCAACTTCCTTGATGAAGCTTGTTCTAAGCTCCGGTGAGGGCACCTTTCATTTGTTAGGCACCGGGAAGGATCCAAGTCCTCTCTTGTTGAAGGCATTTGCTTGCTGGAAGAGGATTTCCTTGTGCTTGACTTCTCCTTTTGATAGTCTTGCCACACTAGTGCGGAGACTCTCAATTTCTTCCAACAAGTCCTCCTCCCTAGTGTTATCTTTCAAAGGCAAAGACTTGTGCAAGACATTAGTGGCATGAGAAGTAATGGATACCTTATCATTAAGAGTTTGTTTCTTTACATTTTTCACTTCTTGATCAAGCGCTTCATAAGCAAGGTTAAGGATTTGATGCTCTTGGATTAACTCATTGTGCTTTCCCGAGAGTGCTTGGTGGGCTAAGTCAAGCTCATGATGATCTTGCTTAATTTGAGCCTTTTCCTCCTCAACTTGCTTGACATGAGATTTGAGCGTGTCATGCTCTTTTAGTATGCTTTCATACTTATCTAGCAAATCAAGGTTAGCGCTCTCAAGCTTAGCACGAGTTTCTTCAAGAGCCTTGACCTCACTCTTCTCCCTCTTAATGATAGTGTGATATTCATTTATTAGTGAAGTTAAATCCTCAGGGGAAAGCTCATCATCGCTAGAGTCATCACATACCTTGGTGTTACCTTTAGCCATGAGGCACATGGGTGGTGGATGAGGAGATGAGTCATCATTGTTGGCAATGACAAGGCCGGCCAAGCTTTCTTCTTCCGCTTCACTCTCCTCATCACTTGATTCTTCGTCGGTGATCCATTCATTTGCCTCACACATGAACACATTTTGTGGACCATTTCTCTTCTTTGGGAAGAGTTTTGCCTTCTTTCCCTTGTCATGTTTGTTCTTCCCAAAGGATCTTGGTTTGGGTTTCACCTCTTCTTCATCATCTTCACTATCTTCAAGCTTGCGGTACTTGCTCTTGTGGTTCTCTCTTCTTTTGTCCAGTTTTGGACAATCATAGGATATGTGGCCTTGATCACCACAATTATAGCAAGTCTTTTGGTCATCTCTCCTTGGTAGGAACGCTTTCTTCTTGGGATCAAAGGTGTATCCCTTCTTGGCAATCTTGGAGTTCAAGCGAGAGAACTTTCTCATCATCTATGCAAGCTCATCATCGTCATCTTCACTTGATGCTTGCTCTTCTTCACTTGAGCTAGGCTCAACCACCTTCTTTTTCTTGAGACTTGTTTTCTTGGTGGAGGCCTTTAGAGCAATTGTCTTTGAAGATGATTGCTCCATCATCTTGAGTACACTCATCTCAATAGCGTGAATCTCTCCAATAAGTTCCGAAACTTCAATGTGGTCAAGAGATTCTTTTTGAAGCATGGAGTTGATGATGTTGTACTTTGGCTTGGGAAGAAGCATAAGAATCTTGCGGTTGATGAGTCCTTTGCCAAGAGAAGCAATGTCAAGAGCATTAATTTCTTCAATAAGCACATTCAAGCGAGAGAACATTTCATTGACATTTTCATGAGGTAGCATTTTAAACTCATCATATTTGGCTTTAAGCATATGATATTTTAGTTCTTTGACACGAGAAGAACCCTCATGAATTTCTATCAAGCAAGCCCAAATTTCACAAGCCTTTTATTTGCTAGCAATCCTAGCAAACACATCTTGACTAATGCATTCATAAATTGCATTCCTAGCTTTAGCATCCTACTTGATTTGATAACCAACATAATTGTGCTCACCAAATCCTGTGTGGGTCGCTTCCCATACTTCGGGAGCAATAGCCTCTAGATAAGCGCGCTTGCGTGCTTTCCAATAGGCAAAGTTCTTGCCCTCGAAGATAGGAACCGAACCCCCAATCTTGGCCATTTTAGCTCTCTAGCAGTGAAGCTAGAATGATCCAATGAGCGATCTTGCTCTGATACCAATTGTAAGGATTGAATGCCCAAGAGGGGGGTGAATTGGGCTTTTTTTTCAAAAATTTAAAGCAGTAAAACTTAATTACTAAAAGCCCAATTCCCTATGCGAACAACCTATGCATTCAAGTGAATAGTAACTTTGCGGTATATGAAATGCATAAGTGTAAGGTGAGAGGAAGAGAATGCAAACTCCCGAGAAGACACAGGGATTTATCCCGTGCTTTGGCAAGATCGTCAAGATCTTCCTACATCCACGTTGTGGCACCCACCAAAGGGTATAGCCACACCCATGTCACAGAGACTAGGGATCTTCACTATACTTCTCTGTTTGCCAACCTCGGCAAGGTGGAGCTCAAGCCTTGTACAACTTGGATCTTCCGGGCTTCCACAACCGTCTTGGCAAGCTCCGGAAGGCTCTCTCAAATACAACCACCAAGGGACACTCCCTTACAGCTCTCACTATACTAGAGATTCCAATCACCAAGAATGGAAGCACACAAACACTATCTCTAGCAAGTTCTAGCCTATCTCTTGGTGTGTAAGTGGTGTAGATGATCTAGGAGTGGTAGCTCAACGTCTTTACTGCTTGAGAATGTGTAGAGTATGTCTGGTAGTCAAGACTTGTCGAATAGACGGGTTGAAGGGGTATAATAGCCAGCCTCCACGAAATAGCCGTTGGAAAAGTAGGCTGACATCACTGTTCTACGAACACCAGATGATCCGATGCTCCCCCTTCAGTTATCATCGGTCAATTCCAAATTAGCTGATGTCACTGTGTCAGATATGAAAGTTATTAGACCTATGTTTCCCTTGCCTTCTCATCGGATGATCCGGTGGCACTTCATCCAGAATTAGTTGAGAATTGATGCTTACTGGAGTGATCGACCGATGTGTTTATAGTTGTACAACGGATGATCCGGTGGCACATGGTCCAGGGATATTGCTTACTGTACTGATGGACCGATGTAACATGCCCTTTATCATCGGATGATCTGGTGAGTACTTGATTCTGAGGTCTTCTTCTTCTGCGGAACCAACTCGACCGATGTGTTGTTTTATGGAAACATCTGTTGATCCGGTGAGTTAATTTTGTTTGCTTCGAGTTGTTCTATGTGATTCTTTTGTATTTTACTCGATTGACCTCTTAGACACTTGATGGAAATATTCTTCTGATGATTATCAAGCATTGAGTGCTGTCAATTATGGTTGAATAACTTTGACATATGAGAGCTTTTACTTCTAATCTTCATAGACATCGATTGATCTCATAGAATGATTGCTTAGGGGTCTCCAATTATATCCAATGAGGAGTAGTTGATGTTCATATAGATTTCATTTGATTGTGATGAGTGATATGGGAGACCTTGCATCCACAAATTCATTAGTAAAATCCAATGGTTGTCATTAATCAACGAAACCATACCTCATGGGGGCCTAGATGCTTTCAACTGCATTGTACTACTAAATTGTGCCCTTTTCAGATTGTATATGGTCTTATCCCTCGTGCTCCCATTGATCTTTTCGCTCTGCCACCTTCAGAGAAATTGAATTTTGATACTTCTCACATTCTAAATTAATTATTAAAATGCATGAGCAAACTAAAATAAACGCTGAGAGCAAGAACGCTAAGTATCAACAAGCCAGTAGCAAGGGTAGAAAGCATATTACTTTTGAACCTGGTGATTTGGTCTGGGTGCATTTGAGAAAGGATAGTTTTTCTGAGTTGAGAAAATCTAAATGGCTACCTAGAGCTGTTGGACCCTTCAGAGTGCTTTAAAAAATTAATGATAATGCATATGAAATTGAGTTGCCTGCACATTTTGGGGTTACTTCCTCTTTTAATATTGCATATTTGAAACCATATATGGGCGAGGAAGGCACATTTGAGTCGAGGACGACTCAATTGCAAGAAGGGGAGGATGATGAGGACATCGCTACCGTTGATACAACCACAACAACAGCCCATTAACCACTTGCAACTAATCAAGGTCCAATGACACGCGCTCGTGCACGTCAACTTAATTATAGGGTGAACTCATTCCTGGCTGATTATTCTTCAAATGGGGAACTATTAAATCCTTGTGATGACCTTGTTATTATTAGGTGCTTAGGAATTGATCCAGCTAGGAGGAATGGAGGGATTCATTCAATGAAGGCTGCTCCATCCGAGGGGTCCTCGTAACTGAAGTCAGTACCAACTTAAAAGAGGCACAACATTCAACTCCCAAGGTTGTTTAATGCAAATAAGTACTTGCTGGAAAGGTCTCTTTGTCTACTTTCTATTGGATCAAGAATCAAAGGCAGATGACGCTTGAGCTGCTCAAGAAAGGCCAAACAAGACTCGTGACTCCATCCTGAGTTCTAGTCTTCCTCCTCTATATAAACAACTAGCAACCATAGGAGGAACTTGGGTTTTGTTTTCTAAGTTTAGCCATTGCTACTTCCTTGTAATTCAAGTGTTGACGAGACCTTCTGATTACTTGAATTAGAACCCCAACTTATCACACCGGTGAGTGTTTGCTTGTTATCTTGTTCTTACTTGTTCTTCGATTGCTTGCAGGTTCAAGGCTGTTCTTGGCACGGCAAGAACAGTAACAACAGGAGCCAGTGTAACTAGCGCTAAGGTGCAACACCCTTGTGGTTGTTGTAGTCGGGTAGCACAACGTCGACCTCCACCCAAATCGTGGTTACCAGGAGATGGTGTAACTGTCGCTCAAGGCGCCACACCATTCTGGTTGTGGTAGTCGGGCAGCCAACGTCGGCCTCCACCAAATTCATTCACCACCAACATCTCTCATCGAAAGATAGGGCATCCCCCGTACCCGTTGGGTTTATCATGATCGCTTTAGATACTCAACAGCAAGATAAAGATGACTATGAATCACTTTTTTCATGTTTGGACTCGGATGTGAAATGCCTGGAGTTGGCCATGTGATGAGTAGGTGTGGTGTCAACCATAACACGAATGAAACCATGTTTTCCGCCTCAACCCATCATGGTGAAGACACGGCCGTTGCAGGGTAGCGTTCGGGAGATTGATGAAGATGAGGCACAGTTGGCAGCATGCTTAGTTGGGGAGGGGAGCGAAGGAACATGCCAGTGTCGCAGCAGCAGCAGGCAGTGACGACGATTCTCCAAAATACGATGATTAGAAGCAACAGAATAAGGAAATGGTTGCGATGAACGACAACAGCCACCTTGCTGATCTTTTGGACGGCTAGGGACGGCTCTAACCGGATAGAGGAGGCTTGCCGACGGATGCATAGAGGGGCGCCACCGTTGAGCAAAAATATTGCAGAACAGAGAAGAAGCTTGCTGGTGCCTAGGGTGCAGACCAGTGGAGGTAGCTCTCAGTTAGGTTGAGGAGGAAGTTGGGGAAGTGCCGACGCGTCTCCTGGCAATTGACTTTTGAATTTAATCAATGTTTTACTTGCACTTGTGAATTGTTTTTAGAATTCTTTATTTTTGAACCATTTGCCTAACTTCAAGCATATACCCACAAATCCTAATTTTAAGTCTTAAGAATTCCTACTTAAACAATAGTTCATGTAAATTATTGAGCTCATGTGAATTTGAATTTCTAATTTGACGCAAATAAATTTTAAGTTCTCATTTTCGCATTCTTGTTCTTCTCAAAAGTGGGTTTTTACAATCCTTCCCCTTAAAAGAATTTTGTCCCGAGATTATAGCGAATGGAGAAGAGAGACGATTGAGAATTATTGTTAAGGACAGTCGTTAACGAGTAAGATGTTAACAACTTTGAAGGAAAGGATTGGTTATAACTTGCTGGTTATATGGGGCTGTTTGGATTGTTACCCATGAATGCCTTACAAAAAAATTTGGTAGTTGACCATAAAAATAGTGTGTGTTTGGATGGAAACAAACTTTTGGTAAGCCAATACAACCATGAGTTGCACTAGTTCATTTTTCTTACCAACAATTGTCAAACTTTAGGTGGACAAATCTTTCACCAAAATTGGAAAGGTCTGCATGGGTAAGGAACCAAACGTGCCTTATATTTTTTTCTTTCTACCGTTCTAGACTTGAGATATAGGTACTTGAATCTGGCTTGATTACAAGGAGTTCTAGAAATCGACGCTTCTTGTATTACTCAAAGATCAAATGGCGTTATGAATGCTATAGTTGTCCATAGCTCAAGAATAACCGACATTTCTTATGTAATTGAATGAGGATACATATTCTTGCTCAAAGGAATGCATTCACTTAGGGTTTTAGCTAAAATTGGTAAGATAGTTCAAATACACTAAGAAATAACTCAAGATTTCCAAGGCTCTAATAAACTTGGTCATGAAAGGTGCCAAACAAGGAATTCTACTTTCATGTCTTGACCAAGTTTGATGATTTCAAAGTAATGGTGATAGTGTTAGCAAGCAATGGTGGGATTTATCTCAGAGTAATGTAGTGCATACTATCGAACAGGGTGATTGAACTTGTTGCTGATGTAGAGTTTCCTAAAGCCTCCTAACTACAATGTAGAGACGCTGTTGTGGTTTCTTAGAAAGGGTCAGGTCTCTCATCTCGTAATGTCCTTACTAATGATCCTTACTCTTTAGTGGTCGAAGTTGCCTTCCCCTCAGAAATGGTATAGAGAGTAACCTTTGAAGAGCAAGTATCAAACATTCACATTCGTAGGTTACCATAGGTGGTTGACAGAGGACTGTGTTTGACCAACAACCCTGGTAGACGACCTATGTTCTGACTGAAGAATCTCGAGGTCATACCACCCTCAAAGTTGATCAAACAATCAGTTGGAGAAATAATTGATGGACATGTAGTTTTTCTGATTAGGCCAACACGTACTTATAACCGATTTCTTCAAGATTTTTGTGTGAACATCCACAATGACCCTACAGTAAAAATAATCCTATTATCTGACCTCCTTTTTCAGCCTACCTCTGTGGTGTTAAAATGCATATCCATTATCCATGATCTCTTATTATAGAAGTTGAAGCGTTGGAGCTTTTCAGCGTGAAAATCAACTAACTATCTTAACTCAATGATCGAGTATTATGAAGCATTGGGGCTCAAGGCCTCTAGAGCTGTCCTTAGTAAAATTTCTTCATTCCTGATTATTTTTGCTTACGGGGAGATCCAGTTCCAACTCGTTAGTTCGGTGTTGACATAATCTAGGTATCATATATCGATAGATGTACTCCTTGTTTACTAGGGTGCACTCCTTCCCCTTTATGTGCCAGCCTAGTAACTTTCATTACCTTGTGTCGATTACCTACATATACTTCGATCAACACTATGTCCCAAAAAGTTACCTCCTTTTGGAGTCGATGGTGCTCTAACAACCTTATCTATGGTGCAACATTGGGTGTCTCCCTACTCATACTTTTCGGATTCTTTGAGTCGGAATCTCATCCTCTACTTCTAGCTCGAATCTCACTTGTGCTCTATAGACATGTGATATTTCTTCACCCGGGGTGTTATCGTCCAAGTGAGGGTAAAGGACCTAAAGTTCATGATAGTTGCCGATCGACTGAAGCATATCCTGCTCAAGAGCTTCATCCCACTTTCTTCTGTTTCCTTGCTCCTACATGTCATTTATTCAGTAAAACCAAGGTACTGAAGCAACTACGAGATCACAACTGCGAAAACCGGATGGTTCACAACTGCCGAACAAGTCCATCTATTCTCTATATGTCAGAATGGGAGATTCATATGTGGATGTAGATGTGAATCAAATCAAATGTACAATACAACAGTAAATATTACGGCAAATATCGAGTAATATAGTGAACCAACATAGTTGCAACATTGTCCTCAAAATTCCCAATTAGCTGTTTGCATCTGTTTCAGCCTGATCTTGTTGCACTCAAACTCGAATTCGACTTTGCAAATGACATTTTCATGACATAAGACAATTATAAAAGTTGTAGTTGACTCTCACACCTTTCCAACGGATACACATATGCCTCCATTGAATCTATGGTTTGAGAGTTATGGTGTTCCAAAGTTGATACTTTTCTGGTGCTATTTTGACAGAACCATCCATAAAAATGGGTGTTTTGGCCACAATTTAAATATACAATATATTCAAAATATGAACCAACATACAATTAAAATATTTTAGTATAATACATTAGATTCCTAGAACTTCATACATACAACCTTTACAATGTTTCATACATGGGTTCCTTGCAAAGTTTCATAATGTGTCACATTGTCCAGATTCTTGAGTTTCCATGACAGGTTCGACGATAACTGAATTTCACCCAGCTACACTGATATTTAGCTTTGGAGTTCAATTGAAACTTCGCTGAGGACTTTCCAAGATTTTCATAAGTGTATATATATGCCCATGTTATATTTGTAGATAAGGAGATATGACTGTTCAAAGTTCACAGAGTTTCTAGTCTGAAGTCCAAGTTGGAAAAGGTATGACTCATGTATCTTTTCTTATATTTGTGACTTATGAATAATAAAGATATTATCTTTAGTCTTCTTTTATTAATATACTTGGATGAAACATTTCTTGTTTGATTGTGGATTCCATGTATGTGGTAAGAGTAGTCTTTATGATTATGCCATATCACTCTTAATCTATCATCATAAACACTACAAACCCCCACTATATTCTAATTAGTTATGATATGATCATGTTAATATGAATCACTTGTGCTATGTATCAACATTGTTTCAACGATGATTTAGTTCATTGCCTTAGGATGGCATGTGCCCGGGCTCTTAAGGTAATTACCTAATATGCTAGCATGGTGCAAGGATTGGTGGTAGCGTTGAATGTCTCGTAGATCTACAGTTTGAAGAGGTAGGCAGTTGGTGGTGAGAGCACTATATGTCCTTTGTAATCCTCCACGTTCGGCTATGCCACAGGCTCTTGGCAGGAGTCGCCTAGTGTTGCTAGGGGTAAACTCGTGCCCAAAGTGTTGAACAACTTAGCATAAGTATTCACCATTGACATGCTCATTAGTATCTAACCTAGGCTATGTATATGTATATTAGAAGCATTGTAGGAGCAACTCCCCAACTCTTAGTCTAACCTCCATTAGGAACCATTTACCCCTTAGAATAGATTACATAGGTGTGTGTCATACTACCCATATTATCAACTTACCCCTGTGTTGATAATTGATTAGTATCTCATAGCTTGATCATAAGAGTAGTGCCTACTTTACACCATTGCCTTCCTTTAGGATAAATACGACACCCTTGGGAATACTCTTGGGTGAAATGCTACACGATAGTTTTCGTGCGCTTGCGGACCGCATCTCTTTCGAGAGATGATTTGTGACGTAAGAAACGTCAACAACGTACTAGCCGTCAACAAAGGGCAGTCTAGGTCCAGGGGATCAAACAGTGGGATCCTAAAGATGCTTCATGCAATATTCACCTCTTGCCGCAATGTGGAGGTCTAGCAACATAATGAGAGGCAAGCAAGGAAGAGACACTTACACGAATGAAAATGTGATAACCATATTTCAAAAGCTTGAAATCTCACGCATTGGCTCTCGTAAGGGTTTAGAGGACTCAGATGGAGATTTCTCTGAGACGTCGACCCTCACAAATGATGAACTTGCATATTTTAGCATTGGTTCCTCTGGTATTCTTCCTCCTGCTCCTCACCAAGCTAGTGACAATGATGATAATGATGAGGAAGAGGAGAAAGACAGTGACAATACTCTAAGCAATGGAAGTGAGAACTATGAAAACGACGACGAGTAGTTCTCCTTGTTTTCCCTTTTTGGTTTCTTGATGCCAAAAAGGGAGAGATTAAGGGTGAGTAGGTCGTAGTCGTTATCCTTAGTCTTTTTGAATGTGGCCTAGAGGGGGTGAATAGGCATTGAAAACTTTTCCTGCAACACTTAACAAATTCATCAAATACAAGAGGGCCGAACTAGTCCAGTGTTGGTACAGACTAGTCTGGTATGCTAGTTATACCTATAAAAAGATAGAATGTTTAATGTATTCCCTTAAAATGTTACAACAAAAGAATTAAGTAAACTATCCTAAAAACTTGTGTAAGTTTTAGGATGATAAATTTGCACGTGGAATACACAATTAGAACAAGTTGCAAGTTTTAACAACCCTATGCCCTAGATGGTGGTGATTGCAAAAGTAAAGAACAAGAACACAAGAGATAAGGATTTTAACCGAAGTTTGATCTCACCAAAGACATTTACATCCTCGCTGAGGAGCCCACACAGAGTTGGGTCTCAATCAACCCTTTACCTCTTCAAGTCACCGTGAAGGCCGAATTGAGTTCCACTATCACGGGGGCAATCACCAAGTCGATGGGGCAACCTCACACGTTGAGGGCTCCAACAAATTATAGAGAGAAAAGCGATCAAACACACTCGAAAGATTTACAACGGATGCAAGAGTGTATAAGAGATTAAACCCCAAGAGCTTAACAATGCGTAGAAGACGATCTCCCTATCCAAAATCTGGATTCCCAAAAGATTTAACTTTTAAGGGCTTTAGATGTGTGGGGAGAGGTGTTTCTGTGCTCTTGGGATGAGTGACAGCGCTAGGGTTCTTAGTTGTTCACTATTGTGTACAGTTCTTATGTTGTGGGGTCTTGGATCACCTATTTATAGAGTTTATAAAAAGTTACCATTGAGGATTCCGATGGCCGGACTAGTCTGCTCTGGGGACCGGAGTAGTCCGGTGTGCTATGTAAAACTTGCATGAATTGTGTAGCACACCTAAAACCCTAATTTGTGTGAGGTAATTCGGACATGTCCGTATTGGAACAGAAAGGTCTGTGCTAGTCCGTGATGGGTCCAGAGACTCAATCAGACTTGTCCAATGCATAGTGATTTTTGTTGAGTGAACATCAGAAAGTTGGACGGACTTGTCCGACACATGTCCGCACTTGTCCGGGTGAGGTTAGTGAGTTGAACAGATTAGTCCGGTGTCGTTCCGAACTTGTCCGTGTAAGAAAGTGAGTTCATTGGACTATTCTGCTGGTGAACGGACTTGTCTGTGCTATAGTGAATTACTTAACTAATTTATTTTAGCCCTTACCCTCTACGCAAAGATATAAGCTCTTGGGATGTGTCTCTCCTCGCTCGAGTGTTCCCAAGGTGATTTCCTCCGTTCTCCATCAAATCCATCCAAGTTTGGGTGGAAATCAATCTCCATTGCATAGGGATTGAAGACCACGAACATGTCCGCACCTTCAACCCCTCCATTTCCAAGAATCAAGGATTTTTGGTAAAATTTCCTCCCAAATCCTAGAAATCGTGATTTTCTTCATTGTTGACTAAATAGCCTTGTTCCTCTCGGTTAATACATGCCTCCTAGTTGTATTACATTTACCTTGAACTAGTGTTGCATTGGGAATCACCATTTGTCATCTAGTTAGGGTTTGAGATAATGAACACCGGACTAGTCCGGTCCATGTATGGACAAGTCCAGTAACCCCGGACTAGTCCATACCTGTATACCGGAAAAGTCCGATTTTTCCTGAACTCAACCCTAATTTCTCATTCCTCAATGCACTTCCTTGTCATCAATTCTTATCCCTACATTGTGCAATGCTCTCTCAGGACAATGTTGAATGAGAACATCTCCGACTTTGAAGATGAGATGGAACTAGACTTGTTGCCGCAAGCTTCGGAGCCTCGTGCTCAAAAGAGGCAAGAGCGTCCCTTCGAGCCTGCATCTTCCCCACCTCAGGTTCGGCGCAAGGTGCTTGCCAAGAAGCCTGCGTCCAAGGCCAAGGACGAAGCTAGCTCCATCTCGGCGGCTCTTCGCCAAGTGAAGGGCAAAGGGAAGGGAATCGCATTGTCCCAGTCGGCCCTCTCAAGATGCATGCTCTGAGGCAGGGAAACAGAGATCCCTCTGAGGAGAAGTTCAACGGCAAGGGAAGCGATGCTGCTTCCAAACTCAAATTTGTGGATTGCTACAGCTGACACAAGAAGGTTGCTGATTCCAGGTTTTGGAGCAATTTTCATGCAGACTTCTACAGCTCAGTATACCTTACCATGAAGACTCCGGTGGTCTGCAGTCAGTGGATCGACTGGAATCACTTTGAGAGAAAGAGCTATGGAGCCTTTGATCAAGTGGTGGAAGTTGCTGCTAGGCATGGACTGAAGGACCTATTTGCCTTCATATATCACTAGAATGATGAGATCATTGTCCAGTTTTATGCCACTTGTTTCTTTGCCAGTGATGATGAAGAGAGAATGACTTGGATGACACATGGATCCAAGTACACTATCACTTACGATGAGTTTGCAAGACTTCTTCATCTAGAAGACACCAGCAACAATGAGTTGACCATCCACAATATCAGTGTCTTAGAAAAAGACAAGATGGACTGCCTCTATGACACTGCCTGAAGTTCAATCCTCCCTCAACCAAAAACATGAAGCCTTTCTTCATGGTGCTCAACAGGGTGCTGAGGAAGACAATAGCACCAAAAGATGGGAATGCAGGAAGTGTCCAAGGTTACTTGAGGACCTTGATGAAAGTAATAAGCAAGAACAGGAAGTTGACATCTTTGACTATATCTGGAATGATATGGTCAACATCTCCTGCACGCCGAACAGATCCTGTGGCTATGCCCCCTATTTGATGTTCATGATTGAGAAGGTCACAGGGATCGAGTTCATGAAGGATGTGGAGCACACTCCTTTGAGGCCCCAGAAGCCTCCCCAAACCACTGTCCAAGCTGCTCCATCCCCTGCATCCAGTGAAGAAGCTCTGAGGAGAGCTAGAGAAGATGAGAGGACTGCTCCCTCCGCTAGGGCTCCTCCCCAAAAAGGGTCTCCTAGTGGAATCTTGAAGTACTTAGCAGCAATCTTTGCCTCATGCAAGAAGGCCGAAGTGAATACTCACAAGATGAACAAGGCGAGGAAGGCAAATATGAGATATGACAAAGAAAATGTCAAGCATATTTGCCAGAAGTTGGAGATCGAGCCTATTGGATCCCCAGTCATCTCTGAAGATTCAGCCTCTGATTTCATTGAGCTCGGGCCTTTGACTCCCTCCGATCTTGCCTACTTTGGCATTGGGGGCACTTCCAGTGGATCTGCTCCTCCTCCTCCTCCTACCCAGCCGGAAGATGAAGATGAGGAGAGAACCGATAGCGAGGAATGAGCCACTAGATCTCTCTTCTCCTTCTTTTTGGTGTCTTGATGCCAAAGGGGGGAGATTGAGGGGGAGTCACTAGTCCTAGCTATAGGTTAAGAGATGAGAGCTTCATTTGTGTATCTTTTTGTGTCTCTCATGGGTTGTAAATCTTTAATATTGTTATCTCTATCTTTGGTATTGTGGTGTGATGGAATGACTTTGCTTATGTTATGAAAATTGTGTTTTGCCTTGAAATTGACATATAAGATTGATATTGATATGTTAATGTCAATCACTTCATTCTCATCACAATTATTGCTCACACTCACGTAGTTTTACACCCCACCATAAAGAGTGCACATATGACCTATGTTTTCATTGCTTAACTTATTCCTAACTCATATGTGCACACTTTATGAAAATTCTGTATTTTTATCATATTTTGTGAAATCTCAATTGGTTGTCATCAATCACCAAAAAGGGGGAGATTGAAAGTGCATCTAGGCATCCCTTGTGGGTTTTGGTTGATTTATGACAAACAAATGAGATCTTAACTAAATTATTGAGATGAGCGCAGGTCTTAAAAAAATTATGAAGAAAGCGCAAAAAGAAAGGAGAATGAGGATCTATATGGAAAAGAGCTTAAGAGTTGAATAGATTAGATCATTGTGTATGGGGTGTGTTGAAGAAACACACCGCAAGAGCTGAATCACAAGAAAACTCTCTCATTGCACTAATTTATATAGGTCCAGACTAGTCTGATGATAACCCCTCTGTTCAAAATCGGACAAGTACTCCCAGTGCAGACTTGTCTGCACAGTCCGAGTCTACATAGGCCGGACTAGTCCGATATCACCACGGACTAGTTCGATATCTTTCTGACTAAAATCGGACTAGTCCTCCCCAGTGCAGACTAGTCCTCTACACCTCAAAGATTTGCACGAAATCGGACAAGTCCGAAATCACCACGGACTAGTCCGATTACCTCTCTGACTAAAATCGGACAAGTCCTCTAAATACGGACTTGTCCCAATTCACTAAGGAGATCACCACAGCTGGACTTGTTCGAAAATAATCGGACTAGTCTGAATTTTTCTAGAGCCTAAATTGGACTAGTCTGCCTTAAGTCGGACAAGTCATATCTTCCTGAGAACTTAGGGTTTCCTGCACGCTGCACACCGGACTAGTCTGGACTCCACCACAGACTACTTTGGACCCTCTAAACCCTAATGGTAACTTTTGGAAACACCATATAAATAGATGTGCACGGCCCTACTTTTCTCTCTCTCGACTCCCAGTGCCGCCACAACCTCCAAGAGCTTAGATAACACATCTCTCCACGCAATCCAACGCAAGAAAGATCAAATCCTTGAGGATTCACTTTGGATCAAAGGAGAGACACAATTCCACACGTTTGAGCTCTTGGGTTTGATCTCTAACACACTCATGTTGTTTCATTGTTGATCTTAAGAGTGTGTTTTTGGTGGTGTTTGCTTTGTAATCTTGGGGAGCCCTCAACTTGTGAGAAGGCCCCTTGAACTTGGTGATTTATCCTTGTGATAGTGAAAGAGAATTAGCTTTCGTGGCTATTCGACGAGGTTAGGGTTGGTGAAGACCCGATCCTTTTGTGGGCTCCTCAACATGGATGTAGGTTGCCTTTGTGAGAACCGAACTACGGGATAAAAATCTTGTGTCTTCACTTTGTGCATTTTGTTCTTACTTTTGTTGATATCTAGGGTTTTACTTGATCTTGTTCATATTACGTTAAAACGTTGAATATAAGGCTAACTTGTGCAACATCCAGTTTCATAGAAGTATTACACTCTGATTACAAGTATATTTCCGCTGCATAGAGTCTAGGATCGAGATAATCGATCAAACTTGATCGATCTAGTCCGCACGCGCTGGACTAGTCCGCACCCTACCAAACTAGTACGATTTCCTGGTATATGGTCAAGTTGCTAAGTGTTGCAGGTTCCGACTAAAATTCAAGAAGGCCTATTCACCCCCCCCCCCCCTCTATGCCACATTCACATTCATTCATTCACACAATTAAACAAACAAGAAAATATTCATTCACAACAGTAGAACACACAGTTGAACATAGATAAATTTCATTCATTAACACAATATATTACAAAACACAAGAAAAAAGTACAATAAGACACAAGAAAAGAAAAACATCAACTAAAAATTAACAATGAAAAACTAAATCCTACTCCTCCTCCTCATCCTCCTCCTCCTCCTCTAGCGGCGACTCCGACACTGGTGCAACAGGAGCCTAGGGCGGCTGCGTCGGTTGCTCCGGCTGCACCGGCGGTGCAACCCTGAGACCTAGGTAGCTCTCCGTCGCCGCCACCAGGTTTCTACGGCCCTCGACGTCGAGCACCTGGTCCATCGTCTTGAACAAAATGTCAAGACGATCGGCCACCCCTGTGAGGGCGTAGAGGTAGTGGCCGAGGGTACCCATTCCAGTAAATTGTGGAAGGGTACCCAAACCAAAGGAACTCATAACACGAGACGTATTGTTGTACACCTCTTGCACCATACGGAGGTGCTGCTCGGTGTTGAAACTCTCGGGGGAGGTGCAACACAAATTCTTGCAGGGTGGCTCCCTCGGCGGGCTTGGAGGCAGAACGTTGTCCATGGTGGTGGTGGGTCATCAGTGTGGAGAAGATGAAGAAGAAGAAACAGATACAAAATGAGCGACGTGCTTGTGGAGAACTGGTGGGTGATGGCGCGTCTTATATAAGGTTTGTGCGGAGTCGACGAGCGGTTGGTTTCCCGCACATTGATTGAACGATGGGACACGTCAATACCGCCTCTGAGAAATGAAAGGTCGCGCACGCTGGTCGCACGTGTCTCTGCACCAAAGCCGCCAAAATTAAGTTCTCTGCAGTCCTCGTGTCATGTGTCTCTCTTTTAATAATGGAAGATCCGCTTTCATATCTCGTGCGTCTCGCTTTAGTCTCTTGCGCGTCTCGTTTTAGTCTCGCGCACCTTGCGTTTATCTCGCTCATCTCTTTGCCTCTGGTGCTCCTTTACTAATCGAACAATGACTCATTTACTAATCGACTAATTCTAGTGCGACCACTACCTCTGTTCGACCAACTCTTGTGCAATTGCCGCCTTTATTTGTCATCGTCGTCGTTGTCGTTGTTGCCGTCCTCGTCGTCGTCGTCACTGTTTATGGCTGAGTTAGATATCGGCTTGGCGCGTAGTCGACAGAAGGAGGAGCGCTTGACATGGCGCAAGAACCATCCACATGTATGTACATATGGCACACCGGTCGCATGGTTGTATATATGTAGCTCTGCACTTGACATATGAACTTAAATGTAGTTTTGTTTTTCTATCTTGTTTGTTTTTGTTATTTCCAATTTCTCTGCGTAGGGTTTCTCTGCGAAGTCTGAGTCGGGAGATTTATTGAAGTGGCAGTGCATTGTCCCCGTTGAAGAAGGGGTAAGTCATGAAGAACAAGCACAATCATATGAGTATAACTATCATCCTCTTATTAATGAATTTCCTTTGTAGACTGTCTGAGAAGGTGGTTACTACCCCCTGAACTATCTGTTGGTGCCTCCAAGATGTGTCTTTCCACGTGGTTTTTTCCACCCAAATGGCCATCGCTCAGGAGCACTTTGCCTTGGGATTCTTGATCAAGAGACTATAAGATAGAATTATTTTGCTCCAGTAATTAATAATTGTTGTTGAACTTATTTGAACTTGTTTCTTATGTTGCTTAAATTGATATTTTGTAGGGGTGGTGGACTGGTTTTACAATCAAAACTATACTACTTGAAGTTCAGCGTTTGCTTCATTAGCCAAATGCGCCCGATGTTGAAAATGATTTCTATAATCTACTTATCAAGGTTAGTAAGGTTGTATTAGTGAAAAACGTAGGTTATTCGTTCCTCATTCAACATTTGTTAATTTAAAGAATGTCAATATTTTCATGATCCAGGGGAATATAAGAGACGTGTTCAGGAGCAAGCTGGACGGTACAGTTTAGATTGTTCCATGGGAGCTTCATAGGAATAAGTTTAGTATTGAAATTAGTTTAGAGGGCATGCAATATATATGAACTATGAAATTCATTGAGTTGCAAATTATCTCTGAATTGCAATGTCATTGCATTTGTTTATCCCTGCAACGGACGCTCACGATATCGTTCGTGTGGCAATGGATGCTCATGATGTCGTGCGAGTGGCAATAGGGAGACGAGCACATGAGAGACGCACTTTAACAAGGTGTGTCTCCGATTTCCGAGATCTGACAAAGGGAGACGGTCCTTACTCGAGCATGTTTCCAATTCGTGTCAAAAATCTTTTGTCCTACCTCGGAAAGTTATGTGCGTTGCAACGATCATATAAGGCAATGTGCAAGGTTGCCAGTGGGACATGCCCAGATGCCAAAAGATGTTGTTCTTGGCTCCAGCACACCGTTGTGTATCTTTTGTTATACGGGGTGCCCATTCGGCCAAAAAATAATGCGACACGCGCCTTATGCTGCGCGCATCTCTGATTCATACCGAAGATCTTTTGTCCCACCTCGGAAAGTTGTGCGCGTTGCAACGACCATATAAGGCATTTTGCAAGCTGCAAGTTGGACATCCCCGTATGCGAAAGATGGCATCGCACCCTGCAAACATCTTTCGCATATGGCGTCCCCGTTTGGCCACAAAATAATGCAAGACGTGCCTTACCTGGGTTCTTCTCTGACACATGTTGAAGATCTTTTGTCCCACCACGGAAAGCTGAGCATTTTGCAACGATCATATAAGGCATTATACACAGTTTCCAGTTGGACATGCCCGAATGCAACGATGTTGTTCCTGCCTTATGCACACCGTGGTGCATCTTTGCATACGACGTGCCTGTTCCAGCCACAAAATAATGCGAGACACGATTTATTTATGTCTGTCTCTGACTTTTTACATATTATTAGCTCTCACGCGCTCTGTGGCAAAAATTTTCGTGCAAAACTCACTCGCGCTCTCTCGACCAAAAGGAGACGTTGTAATGAGAGACGGGTGTTATAGAGGCTCGTCTTTGAGTTTTGCTATTTTTATCTCTCTCACGGTCTCTCCCAACACTTGATAAAAAATTTTAGCTCTCGCGCGCTCTCTCGACCTAGAAATCGCAGCTCCTGAGCATGCTGTCGTTGTCCCTCCTCCTCAACTCGCTCTTCGTCATCGTCGTGCTACCGCTGTCGACCCCGCCCCCACCGTCAATTCCGACCTTCGTCATCAGAGAGTTGAGCATGTTGGAGCACGCCGCCTCATCCCCTATCCCCGAAGCACACCGTCGCTTCGACCTCGACCTCTGTAATCGGTATGAGCACATCGCCGCCTTCTTATAAGTGGAAATGTTCTCCCGGTCCCCAGAGTACGTCGGGCTGCTATCATCAGAGAGTTGAGGAACCGCCACTCCAGCACCTCCGCCAGCTCGTCCCAGAGCACGCCGCAGCCTCATTCCCTATCCCTGGAGCACGCCGCCGCCTTGACCCTGACCTCAGAACGTGCATCATGCGCCCCGACACCGAGATAGACCTCCATGTCATGCGCCAGCAACCCAAGGAGATGCTACAATCATTCATCCAGCGGTTCTCCCAGGTACGCAACTCCATCCCCAACATCTCGAATGCTTGTGTCATAGTGGCATTCTGGCAGGGAGTGCGTGATACGAAGATGCTCGAGAAGTTAGCCACGCACCACGTGCAAGATGTCTCCGAGCTCTTCTCCATCGCCGATCGGTGCACAAAGGCAGCCGAAGGCTGCGACTGGCACACACAGCCTGCATTCGGGACAGGCAAAGCAGAACAGACTTGCGAAGGTGCCGCTACCTCGGGTAGTGGCAAAAAGAAGAACAAGAACTGGGGCAGTGGCTAGAACAAGCGGCTGCAGGGGCACTCGTCGTGACAGCAGTTGTGCCCAGTGGTGTTAGACCCCCACGCCTTGACAAACGCCCACGTCAGCCACCTGCTACTGACGACGGTGTCGAGCCCTGCCCGATGCACAAGACTCGCGACCACAGCACGAGTGAGTGCAGGGAGATCAAGAGGTGCACCGAGCGATACCAAGATCGGGCGCGACAGCATCTTGAAGGTGCACCCTTCTGCAAGCGGAAGGGCAAGCAGAAAGTCGACCCCAAGGTCGATGATGACGAGGAGATGGAGTACCAGAAGCATGAATGAGCTGTCAAAGTGGTCCACCAGGACGAAGACTCTGATGCCAATGGTGACTACGAGCGTCACAAGACACTCAATGTCATCTTTGCGGGGCCTTGGGATTCTGCGTCTCGGAACGCGATCAAGACCCTGCGCCCAGTGGTGGCCTCGATAGCTCCTACCCCCACTCCGACGCAGCACCACAAGTGGAAGGATATGCCGATCAGCTTCAACGCCTCTCACTGCCCCAAGAACATGGCGGGAGCCGGTATCCTACCTCTCGTGGTCAGTCCCACCTTCGCCAATGTCAAGCTCCACCATGTCTTGATAGATGGCGGGGCTGGCCTCAACCTCATCTGCCATGCGGCCTTCGACCAACTGAAGATCCTGGTGTCCGAGCTCACCCCCTCGAGCCTGTTCTCGGGGGTGGGACCATGGAAAATCATCTCGTACGGTAACGTCCACCTTTGAGTGACCTTCGGGACACCCGAAAACTTCAAGACGGAGAGCATCCTGTTCGACATCGCGGAGGTCAGCCTCCCCTTCAACGCCGTCATCAGCACGCCCGCCCTGTATCGATTCATGTTCGTAGCCCACTACGGCTATCTCATCATGAAGATGGCATCCCCCTCCTGCATCCTCAAGATCCGCGGAGACTGCACCGCTGCGGTATTAGCCTTGGAGAAGCTCTGAGCACTTGCAGCAGATTTAGCACCTGTCCCGGGCAGCTCTGGACCAAGTCAGCCTCCGCCGAGCTTGCGTCACCCGCTGCACCCCGTCTGCAACCTTCGACAGCACCGATGCTCCCATCAACGCTATCAAGATCAGTCCCGGCTCTGCCCAGACCACCCCGCAAGGCGGGGGCCAAGGCAGAAAGTAGGCATACAAGCTCATCGCCCCACTGGTAGCTAACGATGACAAGTTGCCCAACAACTATCACAGTTACCCTTGGAGATTTGAGCACCCCTATAAGTTAACCTTAGCTTAGTATTAAGACAGTGTGAAGGTTTCATATAGTTTGGGAGCAGCACTTAGGACAACCAAGCTCTGGGAAGGTCAGGTCCAGAGTACACAGTCAACTTAGCCTGGTCCGAAACCTAAGCATGTGCACCCTGCCTCCCTTGTCATCTGGAAGCAAGTCGTTGTCTTTTTTTTTATAAAAGTTTGTCTCCTCCTATGACTGGCAATATAAAAGAATCACTGTCTTACTCCATGTTTCCCTAAAAATGTTCATTTATTACTCGTTAATTTTATAATAAACCATGCTAGGCTTGTTTTTTGTATATTTCCTTCACAGACACGTTTAGATGCTCTGTATCTCATCTTTAGTTGAGTTGTGCAATCCTACTGCGGGCGGGCCTGCTTGAGGTACTTGCAATGTGTGAGGGGTTCTCTTGGCTGCCCCCTTCCTTGGAGTCCTATGATGTCGGATGGCCTCCCAGGAAAAGTCTACGCCAAGTCGGAGAACTTGGGGGTGTAAACTGCTTAGTCTAGTTTAGTACCCTAAGCATGCACACCGTGCCTCCCAACGCTACAGCTGAGTACTGGGGGGCCAGAAAGCTCGTACCCTAAGGATAGCGGGAGCCGGACCCCAAAGCACTAACGCATTGAATTACCCAAGCCCCGTGTGCTAGCTCAGGACAATAAGACATGACAAAGCTAAAGAGAAAAAAGAGGTAAACCAGCGGGCACAGTAGTCCCTCCTTTATCATGTATGCAAGACAGCTAGCTCTGACACCTCCCAGGGGGCCCGCCGTCGATTTCTGATCGCGTCGATGATAATAACAAACGCTATTTCGTAAGCACACTTTTCCGCCCCGCTCTTGTTGCTATAGGGTTCTCTTGTGGTAACCTGTATACCAAGGGCCTGTCGTCGAACTTGCTACACATCGGTGGTAGACGATGCCGGAGCAGTCAGCTCCGCCACCTCCCAGGGGGCCTGCCATCGATGTCCCAGCATGTTGATGATAGTAACAAGCGTTGATTTGTGAGTACAATCTACCGCCACGCTCTTGTTGCTAATAGGGTTCTCTTGTGGTAACCTGTATACTAGTGGCTTGCTGTCGAAGTTGCTACACATCGATGGTGGACGACGCCGGAGTAGCCAGCTCTAGGACCTCCCTGGGCGCTCGCCGTCGACGTCTCAGCATGTCAATAACAGTAACTAGCGTCGATTTGTGAGTACACTCTCCCGCCCGGCTCTTGTTGCTAATAGTGCTCTCTTGCGATAACTTGTATACTAGGGGCCTGCCGTCAAAGTCACCACACATCAGTGGTGGACAACACTGGAGCAGCCAGCTCTGGCACCTCCCACGGGGCCCATCGTCGATGTCCCAGCACATCGATTACAATAACAAGCGCTGATTCGTGAGTACACTCTCCCGCCCCGCTCTTGTTGCTAATAGGATTCTCTTGTGGTAACCTGTATACGAGGGGCTTGCTGTCAAAGTTGCTACACATCGATGGTGGTGGACGACGCCAGAGCAGCCAGCTCCAGCACCCCCCAAGGGACCTGCCATCGACGTTTCTATAGCAATGGTGGGCAAAACCGGAGCAGCCAGCTCCGGCACCACCCAGGGGGCATGTTGTCGATGTTTCTACAATGATGGAGGGCGGCGTCGGAGCAGACAGCTCCGACACCCCCCACGGGGCTTGCCGTTGACCTTTCTACATCGATGGCGTGCAAACTCGGAGCAGCCAGCTTCGGCACCACCCAGGGGGTCTGCTGTCGACGTTTCTACGGCGGTGGTGGGCAAAGCCGGAGCAACCAGCTCTGGCACCACTCAGGGGGACTACCATCGACATTTCTACAACGATGGTGGGCAACGCCAGAGCAGGAAGCACCGCCACCACCCAGGGTGCCTGCCGTCGACGGTTCTACAATGATGGAGGGCGACGCTGGAGCAGCCAGCTCCAGCACCACCTGAGGGGCCTGCTGTCGATGTTTCTACTACGATAGAGGGTGACACCGGAGCAGCCAACTCCGGCACCACCCAGGGGGCCTGCAGTCAACATTTTTACAGCAGTGATGAGTGAAGCCAGAGCAGCCAGCTCTAGCACCACCCAGGGGGCCCGCCGTTGACGTTTGTATAACGATGGAGGGCGATGCCAGAGCAGCCAGCTCTGGCACCACCCAAGGGGCCTGCCATTGACGTTTCTATGGCGATGGTTGGCAAAGCCGGAGCAGCCAGCTCCGGCACCACCCAGGGGCCTGCCGTCGACATTTCTACGGCGATGGTGGGCGAACTGGAGCAGTCAGCTCCGGCACCACCCAGGGGACCTGACATTGATGTTTCTACAATCATGGTAGGCAACGTCAGAGAAGCCATCTCCGGCACCACCTAGGGTGCCTGTCGTCGATGTTTCTACAACGATGGAGCGCGACGTTGGAGCAGCCAGCTCCGGCACCATCCAGGGGGCATGCCATCGACATTTCTACATTGATGGAGGGCGACGCTGGAGCAGTTAGCTCCGGCACCACCCACTTGGCCTGCCATCAACGTTTTTACAGTGATGATGGGAGAAGCTGGAGCAGCCAGCTCCAGCACCACCCAGGGGGCCTGCCGTTGATGCATCCACAACCATGGTGTGTTACGCCAGAGCAGTCAGCTCCGGCACAACCCAGGGGGCCTGCTGTCAATGTCTCTACTGAGAGAAAGCCTAGCGCCCCTGAAAGGGCCACACCGAGGTCATCTACTCAAACTCCCTCACTTCGCTGGAGGCCCATAGAAGACATCCTACGATCAAGTGGTAGGTGTGCCCAACCACCTGGCCAACTTTACCAAGGGGCCTCTAAGGGGGTTCTATAAGCAGGACGTCAACCAATGGCAGATCGTCTATGTCAACTGTGCGATCATTGGTTCCTCAAAAACTAACGAAGTCGGCAAAGTTCTTCAGGCCCATATGCTGCTAAGAGTCCCGATGAACAAGACGGGAAACACAAGACACAATTGAGAAGCCAAACTTGAATTCAAATTCATTAAAGAATATTTACAAAGGGGCAAGCCCTAGATACAAAGGTGCCCTTTCCTAGGGGCCACCAGCCTCAATTTCTCCCGAATTGTGTAGCGACATGTTTGGCGGCATCCTTGACTTCTGTCATTGCCAACTCCTCACGCGCAACGATGGGGCCATAGAATATCAGGTCCAGAAGTATCTCCGGATACCAACTCTGGTAGAACACTAGAACATGTGATGCCACCGTCTCCGCCAGCGATCTACCCTCTTCTCCCAGACGGCGGACCAGCTATCGCTCCTGCAGATCGAGCTCCCGGACATGGCACTTTGAAGTCTGCTCCCGAGCCTGGACGTTAAACTCTAGCAGGAGGAGTTCTTGGCGCTCAGCTAGGTCCTGCTCTTGATGCCGAACTAGGTTGCTCTAGCGAAGTCCAAGGTCTCTATTGCGGGACTGTAACCTGTCCTGATCTACCTTAGCCTGAGTCTTCATTGCACGGGCCGCCGCCTCTTGCTCAGCAACAGCGACCTCCCGCTCAACAACAGCGGCCTCACGGTGTCCCAGGGTCACTCAAAGCTTTTCAAGGGCACTGAGGCGAGCATCAGCTGCCCGATTGGTATCCTTGGCATCGTCCAAAATCTTTTGGGATGTTGCATCCATGGCATTCGCCATGTGGTGCCTCAACTCCAGCTCGTCACCCTCCTTTCGGGGCTTGTCCTTTGCCTCATTGATCCAGGATCTCAGAAGGTCCTCCCAGGCCCGGAGGCGCCCATCCTCTACTTGCATCTTCTCCCACTCTGTGGCGAGGGCATGCTGCGCTCTCAAAGGTTGGACTGCACCAAGCTGATGCTCGACTGCACTGAGTCGATGACATCGGAGAGGTGCTTTAGTTTTCCTGAAGCTATGGAGGGCTGCCCAGTGATCGTCTCGGGAGCCTCCTCCCCCTGCGATGATGAGGGCAAGGCCACCAGCGTCGAGAGCCTCGCCACCGGGAGCTGAGTGAAAGTCGCAGTGCCACCTGAAGCAGCAGCGCGCCACCTGCTGAGGCAGCAGCCACGAGGGCTATACCCTCGGCTTGCGGAGTGGACTCCTACATTACCTCCAGCACGGCAGCTGGAGGTCCTTCACTGCTCGCGCCAGGCGTAGGCGCTGGAGCGATGCTCACTTGTATCGGCTTGGCGGTCTCCTCCGCCGATGCAGTCATGGCCCCTTGGGCTGACTTCGAGGCGCTCCAGACCACTACCCCCGACAGTAAGGTTGTCACAACAGTTGATGAAGACCTACATATTGGAGTACAACTCTGTTCAAACAAGAGAACGGATGGGACAACAATGCAATCTTTGGAAAGAATGTCTTACCGACATACCCGAAAGCTCTAGCAGGCCTCGACTTTTGGCGGCTCCGAAGCTGAAGGCTCTACTGTTGATGCAGCGGGTAGGATCGATCCGACTGGGCTTCCATAGGAACCGCCAATGCAGCTGCTGGCCCACATCGGTCTGTCTCCTCGGACCTCAACGGTGCCACTTCCGGGGCCTTCTCTAGAGCCGCCACAGACACCCATTGCCATGCCCGTGGCAAGACCGCTAGCGGCTCGAGGCCTGTTGTCGTTGGGCTCTGTGGATGTAGCTCTCCCGGACCCCTCACCAGCGCCTTGGGCTGCACCAGCTGCGGAGATGCTAGCTAGTGCGCCGGTGACACCCTGATTTTCGAGTTTTGGCAAACTAAAAACATAAATGAGAATAAATTTGTTTTTATAAAGAAAATATAAAATATATGCATCTCATATTGCATTTTGCATTCATCCTTAAGCATTGAAAATTAGTTACCAAAATAAATACGCCAAAAAGAATTTATTTTCCATAACAAATATAGGATAAAAGAAATAAAGGAGACTAAAGATATATATATCTAATCATTTAGTTATATGATGAATTCATGCAAAAAGAATTATGTAGGATAAACAGGAACAAATGTAAAAGAATCAGAAATCAAGATGTAACTATATATTGAGTCAAGCACTGGATTAGTCCAAACAATAACGGACTAGTCTGAAAGCCTTTACTGGACAATAACAGACTTGTCCAGTACAATACCGGAGTAGTCCGATATAATACCGGATTAGTCTGGTATGCACGGACTTAATCAAATTTTCCCCTACCATGAACTTGTTCGTTACAACAACAAACTAGTCCGAAGTCCCTTACGGTACAACCCTAGACTTGTCCGGCATAATACCAGACTTGACCAATGAACTTTCTGTTCCATTGACGGACTTGTCCGGCACAACACCGGATTTGTCCGATATACCTCTCTGTATGGGAACAGACTTGTCCAGTACAAAACGTATTGGTCCGGTACTCTGCAGTTTGGTGTATTTTAACACTTCACCATACAATCTATATAAATAATAAACATAAAGTCAACTGCTGGTCAAAATATAATAATATCTGATCACTTGGTGCACATGGATCCTTGCCGCACGTGAGAGAAAAAATAAACAAACAAAGAAATAATAAATAATAAACAAATATAAAAAGAAAACAAAACAATAAAAAGGAAATCGACCATGGATAGACTCCTTAACTGCACATCCTGGCCCCCACCAAAGAACCTGGAGCACAAAAAAAAAACTGACCGCATCAAAGGTGATGACCACAAGAAGGAAAAAAAAAAGTAAAGAAAAACAAAAAAATAAGAAAAGTGTCAGCATCGCATCTGCCAGACAGAACTCCGACTCTGCCAGGCCAAGCCCCCCCGGCCAAAAAAAGCAAAGGGTCAACGCCCTGGTCGTGAACCGAGTCCGCTAAGGACTCCAGTAGAGTCACGCGAGCCCTAGGCCGCCCCAAGGCTATAAGGCTGTCTCCAACAACAAGATGCAAAAAAGAGGTCCCATTTCATCATTTGAAGACTGCTACAGTAGATTTTTAATATCTCATTTTCTTCCCTCTCCAACAGAGGACGCACTCGTACAGCGCATCGCTCACCACAGGCACGAACGGTTTTCCCCACTTCTCTTCTTCCACGCTGCTGGGAGACCGACGCTGTGAGAAGGAGCGTCCATGTAGAGCTTGCGCGTCGAGGCTGCCAAGAAGCACCGCCACGAGGAGGCCGAGCTCACGCGTCCGGGAGGAGCAGCGTCGCGAGGAGGACGCTGCGCGCTCATGGAGGCCGCCAAGAAGCACCGCCGGAAGGAGGTCGATCTCGGCGTCCGGAGGATGACGTTGCGCGCTCACGAAGGCCGAGCTTGCGGGAACCAAGGCCGACATGAAGTGCTGCCAAGACGAGGCCAAGCTCGCGCGTAGCTGGGAGGAGGCCGAGCTCGCGCGTCGCCGCGAGGAGGAGCGGCTCCGCCTCGAGCGCGAGGCTGCCGGGAGGAGGCTGTAGGGCACCTCGCCCTCCGGTGAACAACACGCTCGGATGTCGATTCAGATCTCTTCCTCTTCGAAGGTAGAGCTGTTCGGCGATCGAAGTCGTGATTCGGACCTCTTGCTGCATTCCCAGCCTCATGGGTGCGGGGTCGGCGAAGAACCCGCAGCAGAGCAGCAGCGCTCGCCATCACCATTGCGGCGCGTGCAAGAGGGGGGGGGGGGGGTGCGAGCGAGGAGAGGAGCAGTGGCAGCGGAGGCGAGACGGGGAAGAAGAGCTTTGCGTGTAGTGGAGTCGCAGAGGCAGCAGCACCACCGGCGCGTGGAGACGGACAACGCGGTGGGAGGAAGACGATGACGCTACGCGGAAGAAGAGAAAAACGATCGATGGGAGGATGCAAAGCCCGTCCAGAGTCTGCATCTTTGCAGACCGAGAAGCGGCTGAGGCAAAATGAACATTCGGTTTGGAACTTCTGTTGGAGGGTGAAAAGTGGACTTGGAGACGCATTTGAGGGAAAAAATAGCTTTTGCATATCATGTTGGAGATAGCCTAAAAGGGCACCGTGCCCTCCTGTATCCTGCCGCTCACATAAAACCATCGCTGCCTTTCACCCGTGAACAACCGCCAGGAGAGAAAAAAACCTAGGGCAGCAACCGCCGCTAGAAAAAAAAAAAGAGGCCAGCCAAAGGAAGCTGCCAGAGAAGGAAAAAGGAATAAGTTGTCGTCCGCGGAGATCGTCGCAACGTCGCCATTCTTTGCGGGAGATCGCTGTATCATCTTCTTCGTCTACGTCCCTGTCGTTCCTTCATCAACATCACACCATCATCTTCATCAACGGAGCCTAGACGTCGGAGACACACGCCACGTCTCCTCCAACGATCGATGAAGCCACTATATCACGGTAGTCTCTCTCGGTTCAGATTCTTACGACGAAATTAATCCACTGCGCGAACCATATCATGTCCACACCTATTTCATCGTGTCTTACTGTACCCTCACAGACTAGTCTGTTTCCGTGTGCACTAGTCCAGTGCAGTGTGGACTAGTCTGGATCCGTGCGGACTTGTCCATTCAACTCTCTCTGCCCAAACAGACTTGTCCAGCCTCCTTCAGACTAGCCCGGTATTAAAATTTCAGCAACCTCTAATTATCACAAGAACCACTATAATTGACCCAAAACTACAATAAGCACTTGAGAACTAGTTAAACCTAATTAGTAAACAACAATAGTGAATTAATAGCATGTGCTACACTTATAACTGTGCATGTATCCACATCATTGCATATAGATTAATATGTGTGCATTGTATTCATTGAATGTGATTTATTGTGAGTAGACGGGTATGCTCTAGAGGTTAGGATTGAGAGGCGATTATCTGAGGATCTTCATTCACAAGTCTTTGAATTGCTTGAGCAATCAAATTGCAGAATATTAAGACAAGTGTCATTGATCATTTTGATCCTGTTTTGTTTGCAAAACTGCATGCTTGTGTCAAATTGAAAGGATAACCATGATAGGTGTTTACTAGTCTTGTTTTCCCATCCTCGTCACTTGGAATATATTGCAGAGAGTCAGGAAGGGTATTCTACCTTTTTGCTTTGCTCTAATTAGTTAGGATGGGAAAACAACCAAATGGCTTAATTATGAATTAATAAACTTATGGATGATGTGAATTGATGAATATGGTTAATTGGTAACATGGGATTGGGAGATCTAAGCAAGCATGGTTTATGGACTGGGTTGGAAGATATGGTGGTTTTGCTTGCTTTAGATCTAAGGACCAGTTCGTGGAGCGACCATCCAGGTTTTACAATGCCACCACAGTGCCAAGTATGGGTGCGACTTAGCCAATTAATTAGGTGTATTGCTAGCATTGTTCGGATCATTTGGGGGAGCGGGGAATGGGAGTCGGTTGGATTTGGAATAGTGATGGGACTGCCCTGGGATCCGAACAGCACAAGAGGGGGCTCTTGGTTGGATGTGCTCGGTTGGAGACATCACCACTGGTGAAACCTTAGTGGGTATGAATATGCTGGTAGTCCCTTTATAAAGTGTATTTTGTGATCTCTTGGCCATACACCTATAGTAGTATAATTGGCATGATGGAGATTTCTTTAGTCGCCGACGAGTGATGAAATCATGAACTTGTGGGTAAAGTGGTACAACCTCTGCAAAGTGTTAAAAACTATCATGATAGTTGTGCTCCCGGTTATGAGCGACCTGGACCCTCACATGATTAGAGTGGAAATTGGAAAATTGGGATGGATTAGTTATGGTTATGGATTGGGTTATCACAAATGAACATGGTTGACGATGAAGGTAAGAATTGGTATATGGATGCATAACTATTGATGGATGCAATATGTTGATAAAAGATGATAGATTCATATTATGTTAACTATTTGGGTTATGATGGGATTTATTCTCATATACATTGTTTTCATATGTTTTAACTGTACTTTTCAGCAAATAGCAATTTATTATCATTCCTTAGTTTTAGCTACATGTCATACTTTCCCATACTTGCTGATTACGACATGTTCTCACCCTTGATACTCCCCCAACGAATCCAGTATAAGGCGATGATGTGTAATATCCGAAGGACTATGAGGAGTTCTAGGCATGCGTACTACCGTCGATTGCCTGTGGAGATGGAGTCTACTAGTGCTTAGTTTCCCGCTGATATGCTGTTACGATAGCTTGTATTCGATACTATTTTGATATTGTAATAAGGTAATATTTATTATTCGAAACTTGGTTATTATTTGATTATCGTATGTGATGCACTCTTGTATGTGTGTTAAACATCCTGGATACACATATGTGTCACACTTCGTTCATTTTTGGAACGGGATGTCACAAATTGGTATCAGAGCCGTGTTGACCGTAGGATGCAATCCTAGGTAGAATGGACACCACAAAGCACATAGAAACTATTTTCTAAAAAGCTATTTTCAATTGCTTGCTGCTGTATTTTTTTGTCGATTCAGCCACTATAAAGTGGTGTTTGCTACCGCGTCTCTCCTGCTAATTCAGCTACACCTTGAGCTGCTTGCTGCTGCATTTTGCTCTCCTTTTTCTCTCCTTTTGGACTGCTGCACACTCTATTTTCCCCGCTACTTGACTGCTGCAGTATGTTGCACATTTGCTTCTTGCCCGCTGCTATATTTCTCTTTTTTCCCTCCCTTTTTAATGCAGCACAACCTCTGTTTTCCCTCATTACTGATATATTTTTAACACACCCTCGGCTAAATATTCTTCTAAATTGCATGTGTGTTTGCTGCTGTGCCAAAATTGATTTTTCCGCTTCTTTGTCGCCGCCGCATTCTCTTTTCTTGTTTCACAAGCTGCTGCAACTATTTCTGCCAATTTCAGCCATTTAATGATATCACTTGCTGCTGCATTTTTCTTGCTAATTCAGCCGCGTTTTAAAGTGTTTGTTGCTGCGTTCAAAACTTTCTTGCAAAATTTATGCGTTTTACTGCTGCAATACCTTAATATTTGCTTCTTTGGTCGCTGTTGCGTTTTTCTGTTTTTCATCTCTTTTCTGCTGCTGCTCTTTAAATGCTATTTCAGCCATGTTTTGATGCGCTTGCTGCTGCAATTGTTGCTAATATTTTCGTTTAAAATGTGTGGTTTGGTGCTGCTAGTTGTGAGTAAACAATTTTGCTAACTACTGCAATTTCATCCTTTTTTCTCACTTTTTGCTGCTGCACACCCTCTATTTTTCCCTCCTATTTGTTGGTGCATTTTAAAACACTTGCCACTAAATATTTTTCTTATTCCCACATATGTTTGCTACTGCGCTGAAATTGATTTTTCCGCTTATTCCTCGCATCCCCGTTCTCTTTTCTTGTCCCTCCTCGGTGCTGAAATTTTCATGCCATGCACAACTTGCACCGATATGCATAGAGCATGAACAATCGACCCATCAGGATGACCGCACCCCAGCTAGCTCTTCCAACGGAGACATAGAAAAAGTAAAATTGAAGGAGAACTTGTGAAGCATACACTTCAAAATGAAGACCTTCTGGACACGAAGAATGGAGAATCAAAGGTTTAATCTTCATCGACAATCAACTTCACATGAAGCACGTCACCTGCTTGGGAAGCCGCTCGTGAAGATCTGACAAGCCAAATTAATTTCTAAGCCCCCACCTAAATTGCCGCTTCGACCTCGTCTATAGCTTGCCTTTGCAAAATAATATTCCTTTGCCATTTCGTAGCGACGATAAAATTTTGTCTCGTAATAAGGATTCAAAACCACCCTAACATAATTCTGTAATAAATGCTTAGATTGTTAGTGTTCGCTTAGGTTTGTTGTGCTGACTGTATGATTGCTTGGTTGTGTGTGGTATCTAGGATGTGAGTTGTCGAATGCCTCGACATTTATCTACATCCTCGTCCATTATATAAATAATGCATTATTTAGGATCATACACCTTGTTGCATGCATATATTTGATGTCGAAGTGTAGACTAAAACACTTCTCTCGGTACTACTAAGAATTAGTCTGTGCAGGTTCGTATTCGGATGGTGTGCTAATCAAGATCAAGATCAAGGGTGAACATCGAGAGTTTTACGTGGTAGGATCACTTGATCGTAATATCCTACTCCACGGGGTGTTTGTTGATTGTATGTGTATAGCTTGAGTGTGTATCACTACAGGAAACAGGTGAATAGACGACGGCCAAATAAATAGACGACGGGGTCGTCGTCTAGTAAGTAGTAGACGACGGCTAAAAAGCACCGTCGTCAAGTATTACCTTGTAGACGACGGTTGACCTAGACCATCATCTATTAGGTATCTGACGACGGCCGGCCGTCGTCAACAAGGGCCGTCGTCTGCTTCGGCCCAGGGTTGGGCCCATTCATAACGTTGTAGACGACAGCCCATCTGAACCGTCGTCTACAAGGAAATACTTGACGACGGCCTAGGTCAACCGTCATCAACTAGGGCCTTGTAGACGATGGTGGACGAAAACCTTCGTCTATTAAGGCTAAATAACCGCCGCCGCGCCCTTCGGCTTCCTCTCACTCGCTCATTCCCGCGCGCGCGTTTCTCTCTTTCGTCGTGAGCCTTGGAGCCCGCCGCCGCCTTCGAGCCCGCTGCCGCCATCGTCGACCCTGCTGCCACCTTCGGCCCAGGTACGCCCTCCCCGCCGCCCTCCCTCCCTCGTCGGTGCGCTGCCCTGACGCCTCCCGTCCCGCAGCGCCCGCGCCGCCGCCCCCGACCCCGCCACGTGCCGCCGCCGTCGTGCCCGCCCCCGCACCACCGCGCGCTTCCCCGCCGCCGCCCCGGCTCGTCGCGCGCGCCGCCCTGGCCGCCACCGCCTCCTTCTAGAGGCCGCCTCGGCCTCGGCGGCACTGCCGGCCGCACCACCGCCCTCCCCCGCCGGCCCCTCCCCACCGCCACCGCCCCCCTCCTCGCCGACCCCTCCCCACTGCCACCGCGCGCCCCCCTCCTTGCCAGCTCCTCCCCACCGCCGGCCACTGTGCAGCACCGCCGCTCTTCCCTCCCCTCCCTCCCTCGTCCGTGCAATGATTTAGTTGATTCAAATGTTAGATTTATTGATTTAGTTGATTCAAATGCTAGATTCAAGTGCTAGTTAGATGGTACATGTTATTGTTAGATGCTAGATGTTTTTGTTAGATGCTAGATAAGTTAATATCACCCCCTACACATGATGATTTCATGGCCTTTTTTCAAATGCTAGATTCATTGATTTAATTGATTCAAATGCTATATTCAAGTGCTAGTTAGATGGTACATGTTATTGTTAGATGCTAGATGTTTTTGTTAGATGCTAGATAAGTTAATATCACACCCTACACATGATGGTTTCATGGCCTTTTTTTCTCCTACTATTTGGCGGAAATTCCATCACATCAAGGTTAAAAGAATGGAGGGGCGCCGGCGCCGATCCAGCTCTGTCCACTACGCGAGCACAGACTCACCGTCAAAGAGCATATCAAGCACATCTCTCTCTCCTCATCTCGTTCCATCTCCCTTCCTCCCTCTAGCTCTGTCCCTCTCTCTTCATCTCCCTCTACCTCTTTCTCTCCCCCTCTCTCTTCATCTCCCTCTAGCTCTCTCTCCCCCTCAGCCTCTCTCCTCACCCCCTCTCTCTTTGTCTCTCGCTCTCTCCTCACCTTAATTTGGACCGTACAACGATCATTAGTCAGCTCCTTGCGCTCCTCGAGGTGGAGCGGCTCATGATCGACGCCCCGAGTGATCATTAGTTAGGTAGTTTATAATGTTGTTCATAAATAATTGTTTATTACATAGTTTATTATGTTGTTCATTAATTGGTACTTATTATTTATAAATATTTACTGCTATTGAGTGATTAATTAATATATGTAAATAAAGGGTTTCAGGTCGGCCTGGCCGGACCCGACATGGCATGACACGCAATAAATGCGTTCGTGTCGTATAGACTGTTGTAGTGATAACTTATTCATAAAGGTGGCACAGAAGCAAACGGATTTGTCAGGACGTCAATGACCCGCGATTGCGTGGACGGTGGAGCTGGACCTGCGATTAACTTTCCTCTCTCTCTTTCTCTACTTCTTTCCTCTCTCTTAAATGACTTCAAATTGAAAATGAGCAACATAACCTATAGCAATGTATACCCGTTTCGGATCGGCACGTCTCACATGCCATGGCATGTGAGACGTGCTGGTTCGGAATTGTCCCTTTTTGGACAGCCTGGGAGTGACCGAGGGGGTGTGACTTGTGACGAGACGCGGGTCTGGATCTGGGCGAGATTTCGGTAGCATAACCCTGTTGTTCTCTGCTGCACCATTTTTGGGCGTGCAGTGGAGAACAACGGGGTTATGCTGCCGAAATTTCGTTCGGATCCAGACCATGCGTCTCGTCATGAGCACGCTCCGCTCGGTCACTCTTGGGTGGGTTTAGGACCTATCTGCCTAGGTTGTAGGGCCGTGACATAACCTAACAATGAAACTAATAATGATTTGTCTGCTTTGAAGGTATACCGTGAGACATGGCTGAGGATCGCACTTGGATGTATACTGGTTGGAAAAAGGATGGGAATCACTCAGAGGAGTGGTTTACGAAGACAAATGCTTTCATAGAACGAGCTTTCTCGTTGTCAGACAACAGTAAGGTGCGGTGCCCATGCATCAAATGTGAGAATGCGAAGTGTTTTGACAAAGTGACGTTGACGTTTCACTTGTGTCGAAACGGTTTCATGCAACGTTATGGGGTGTGGACCTTTCACGGTGAGACACCTTGTGAAGTCGTACAAGATCGAGATGAGGATGACAACACAGGGGTCGATATGATGGACGAGATGCTTGAGGCCCTAAATCCTGAATTGACAGAGGATCCTCCTACAACAGAGGCTGAAGCGTTTTTCACGCTTCTTAAAGCTTCAGAAGAGCCGTTGCATGAACACACCAAAATGACACTCCTCACATTCATGACTAGATTTATGGTAGTTAAGTCTAAGTATTTCTTTTCTAACAACTGCTACAATGACCTTATCGACTTGATCAGAAATGCCTTTCCACAACCCCATAAATTGCCTAAGGATATGTATCAGTCAAAGAAATTGATTTCTGGTCTTGGTATGAAGTATGAGAAGATTGATATGTGTCCAGACAACTGCATGCTTTTCTGGAAAGAGCATGCCAATGAGAATAGGTGCTTAAAGTGTGATAAAGCGAGATTTGTCGAAGTTGTTAATGAAGACGGTGCAAAAGTAATGACTCAAGTCGCACAGAAGCAGCTTCGCTACTTGCCTGTCACACCTAGGTTGAAGCGTTTGTTTCTCTCAAAAAAACAGCTAGGCATATGAGGTGGCACAAAGAAGGTGTACGTGAGAATAACGAAATGATGGTGCACCCGTCTGACGGTGAAGCTTGGAAGGCGCTTGATCGTTTTGATCCAGATTTCGCCAATGATGCAAGAAATGTTCGCATCGGTTTGGCGACAGATGGTTTCTCACCGTTTAGTACAAACGCCACACCATACTCTTGTTGGCCCGTGTTTGCTATTCCATACAACCTGCCGCCATCTCTTTGTATGAAGTATGAGTTCATGTTCCTTTTCCTTATTATACCTGGTCCGGATCATCATGGTTCACAGCTGAACGTGATGTTGAAGCCGTTGATTGAAGAGTTGAAAATGTTATGGACAGGTATTGAAGCGTACAGCTGTTCGAAAAAACAGAAATTTAACCTTCATGCTGCATACTTGTGCTCTGTTCACGATTTTCCAGCTTACGGCATGTTTTCTGGCTGGAGTACTCATGGTCGCTTGACATGTCCAATATGTGGTTCCGACACAGAGTGCTTTCGTCTAAGTCGTGGTGGCAAGATATCTTATTTTGATTGTCATCGACGGTTTTTACCGCCCAATCACGTGTTCAGGCAGCAGAGAAATGCCTTCAAGAAGGATACCGTTGTAAAAAAAGGATCACCGAAGCGTCTGAATGGTTCGGAGATTGCTGAACGGTTGAAAAATCTTGTGCCAGATGAAGATCGTCCTGGATATTTTGTTGGTTACGGAGTAGACCACAATTGGACTCATATTTCTGGAATATGGGAGCTACCATATGTGACGTCCTTAATTCTAATGCATAACGTTGATGTCATGCACCAGGAACGTAACATGGCCGAATGCATCATAAGCACCTGCTTCGATATTACGGGCAAAACGAAAGACAATATCAAGGCCCGAAAGGATCTGGCTGAGCTTTGTAACCGACCGAAACTTGAGCTATCTGAAGTTGGTGGCAAACCACTTGCTTCATTCTGTCTTAGAGCAAAGGAAAAAAAAGAAGTCATGAGGTGGTTGAAAAAGTTGAAATTCCCAGATGGCTATGCAGCTATCTTGAGAAGAGCTGTGAATGTCGAGACTGGAAATCTCACTGGGTTGAAAAGTCATGATTACCACATAATCATGGAAAGACTTCTGCCGGTTATGTTTCGAGGCTATCTTGACGATGCGGTTTGGAAGGTGTTAGCCGAGCTTAGCTACTTTTATAGACAACTTTGTGCTAAAGAAATCACAAAGGATATGATGGAGAAGTTGGAAAGAGAGATACCTGTGCTTCTATGTAAGATGGAAAAAGTTTTCCCTCCTGGATTTTTCAATCCAATGCAACATCTTCTAATCCATCTTCCGTATGAAGCAAAGGTTGGTGGTCCTGTTCAGTATCGATGGATGTACCACATTGAAAGAGCACTCAGACGTCTGAAACCAATGGTTCGCAATAGGGCAAGGGTTGAAGGATGCATTGCTGAAGCATTTACACTGCAGGAGATAGGATACTTTTCAAGTGTCTATTTTGCAGAAGAACACAATGTTAATGCTTCCACGTTGCGTTACAATATGGACGAAGAACCCCCTTGTAGCGACCTCAACATTTTTCAGACGAGAGGCACCACTGTAGGTAGTGGGGCGAGCTACAGTGCTTCAACAGATGAAAAGACAACTGCTTTGTTGTATATGTACGCGAACACAGACGGGATGGACACTTATTTCCAGTAAGTGTTTGTTCGAAAATCTATAGTAATTGACGTGTAGTGTTATACATCTATGTTGATCATTCTAATTTTTTCTTTAATAGGGAGTTTGATCGACAATATTGGAAATCTAAGCAACAACCTACGAGCAAGCAAATACAATCGATGCGACATTATGGAGTAAATGGGGGGCCGAACTTTCAAACATGGTTTCGAGATCATGTAATGTTCTCTCTTACTAATTACATGTTGTTTTGAGACATGAAAGTATGCTAACGTCATTTGTTGGACAGTGCAAAAAACAAACCGAAGTCCATGAAGATTTGCGACAATTGTCGTATGGATCCATTAAAGTTAAAAGCTTTGGTCGATACGACGTGAATGGATTTCGATTTTGTTCAACTCAATTTGAAGCTCTTCATCCTCTCAGGGCAACATGTAATACCGGAGTTGTGACGAGGGCCATTGATGCACAGGGACGTGAAACTAATTACTATGGGATTATTAGAAAAATCCTTGAATTCAATTTTGCCGGGAATAAAGTCCTCAAAGTAGTCTTCTTTGATTGCGATTGGTTCGATCATAACAATGGAATTTGACAAAACCAATACGGCATGATAGAAGTCAAACACAAGGAGCGACTACGAGGTCACGACACATTCGTCCTTGCACACCAAGTAGAACAAGTGTATAATCTATGTTATCCATGCGAAAAGCTTAATGCTTGGTGGGTTGTACACAAGGTGAATCCTCATGAACGGTTATATACACCAGACAATGCCGGGTACCGTGAAGATGAGGTTGACGTTGTTTACCAAGAAGAAGAGTTGCCAGATTATTTTGTCGTCAAGCCTGGTGAAGGACTCGATGACTTAGTTGGAGATGTAGAAGATCTAAAGACTCGTGCGATGAGAAAACGAAAACGGCAAACAAGCACGACGGGAGATAGATGGTCTTGTTTACGGAGTAGATTACATAATCGTGATACTGATGAATTTTAAAATCAAGTAACGTTTCTTTAATCTCTTCTTTATTTTTCTAAACTTTCTATAAAACTTATAACCAAATTTTGCTTTGAATAGGATGTCGTCGAGTAGCAGACGACGACCGGCACGGGCCTTTCTGCCTCCCACAGCCCAGGCCGAGGGCAGTCAGTCCAGCGGGAGCAGACGACGGAGTTCCGAGACTCGGGGTTCTCGTCCTCTGCCAGACCAGGCTTTCGAGGGAAGTCAGTCTACCGGCGTTCGACGGGCTCAGTTGATGAGCCATCTTCCTGTCCAGCGGTCACGACAGGTAACGAACATTTAATGACAATATTTATTTAAGTAATTCTTTATTCTATATTTTGAATCTTATAAATTGTTAGGCTTCCTCCACGTCTGAGGACTCAGAGACTAGGGATCCTCCGGAGCCCACTTCAGGGCCTGCTTCAGAGCCTGAGCTGGAGACCACTCCAGAGCCTCCTTCCGGGCCTGATCAGGACCACGGTTCAGAGCCGGCTCCTGACGAGGTATCGGTTCCTAGGCGACGGACTCGTCAGAGTCACTACATGGCTCCTCCTCCGGCTCCAGCTAACCCAGATGATCGGATGGTTATTCGCCCGGTTGGCGATAGGTAAGTAAATCTCTAACATTTCAATTTACATATGTTTTCATTCCACTTTGATTCATTATTGTATTGTGCAAAATGTTTTCAATCCAATAATAAATTATGTATAGGTCAGCGTAGCGTGGCTTGAGGCTCGGCCGGACGCCTACGCTGCCTTGTGTGCTCGTTGGGCGAGCGATGGCTTTCGAGACTTGTCCCAGACCCGTAGAGACAGTCGAGGGAAGGAATCGAAACATCGCTTAGGTGGGGAAGGATACGTCCGTAAGGCTAAACGGATGGTAAGTGTTATTCAAATTTTATTTAAGTAATTATATTATCTTCATTTTACTAACATGTATCCATAGGAGGTAGAGCTTGGTCGGCAGCCGACACCTATCGAGGTGTGGCAGAGGGGTCACGCAGGAGATGACCCCTCGCAGCCTGATCAGTTGTGTTCTCAGGCAGCTACAGATGCGGTGGTAAGTTAATTTGTTATGTTAATTATGTTCTCTTGTGACAGTTCTGAAGATGTTATTTTTCTGCATTTCCAGGTAAACTACGGACGGGAGGTGCGGAAGCTGCGAGGAGATGCTTTTGATTATGTGCATGCTCCGGAAATTGACGGTCAAGCTGCGTACGCAAGCGGCGGCGGTAAACCTCATGGACAGTGAGATTTCTTATTTTTTGTTTACTATCATGAACTTTCAATGATACACAAAAATAATCATATTACTGCATTATATAGGATGGGTATCTTCGATGGGGTGGTGTACTCGAGGGAGGCGCGCTCTGCCTCGAGAGCCTCTTCATCGCAGCAGGGTGGATCCAGCAGCAGTAGCAGAGCTGCGGAGCTGGAGCTACAGAGCGTCCGTGAGGAGTTGCAGAGGACGCATACAGCTCTCAGACTTAGGGACGGGGCGCTCGTAGCGAGGGACGCGATGCAGGCAGCGGCGTTGAGGGCTCGAGACGAGTATCAAAACTCGTTCATGCGACAGTGGCAAACTGCCTTTCAGGTAAATTCTGAACTCTGACTATTGTACTTATTACTTGTCATATAAAAATGTTATGTGAATTGATGTGGTCTGTATTTTGCAGGCTGTGGTGGCAGGACAGCAGGCAGTTTTTCCGCAGTGGGCGCCGCCACCGTTGGAGCTACTGCAGTTGCAGTTCCCGATAGGAGCCCAGGTACACATCTATTTTAATTTAGTCATAACTAGTATACTTAGTTCATATTGATATTGATATTGATAAAACTTGGTCAAAATTGCTAAAACTTACTCAAACTTAGTGAAAATTGCTCAAACTTAGTTCATATTGATGGAACTTGCTCTAACTTGCTCAAACTTAGCTAAAATTGGTCAAACTTAGTTGATATTGATGAAACTTGGTCAAAATTGCTAAAATTAGTTAAAATTGCTTAAACTTAGTTGTTATTGATGAAACTTGGTCAATATTGCTAAAACTTGCTCAAACTTAGTGAAAACTACTCAAACTTAGTTGATATTGATGAAACTTGCTCAAACTATCTCAAACTTAGTTAAAATTGCTTGAACTTAGTTGATATTGATGAAACTTGGTCAAAATTGCTAAAACTTGCTAAAACTTAGTGAAAACTACTCAAACTTAGTTGATATTGATGAAACTTGCTCAAACTATCTCAAACTTAGTTAAAATTGCTTGAACTTAGTTGATATTGATGAAACTTGGTCAAAATTGCTAAAACTTAGTTCAATATGTATTTATTACTATTAACTTGGCTAATCATACTTTTAAATCACAGACATCGGGGATGGAGGCTCGCACACCATCGCCGCAGGTTGCACCGCATGGAGGTCACGACGAGGAGCTTCCTCACTCCGGTAGTGGTTGGGGTAGTAGTCATATGTAGTGTCGATAGTGTCATTTGTTTGATGTGGATGAGTGACTTTGATATTTGTTATGTTCTGCGTGTTTTGTGATGTGGATGAGTGTACATATCTGTTTTGTGATGTTCTGTGTTCTGGCCATAGAGCCGGGTAGCATTTTCTATTTTTTAAAAAAAATTGCTAACCTTATAGACGACAGTTTTTATACAGTACCGTCGTCTATAAGGCTTGTAGACGACGGTATGACCAAACCGTCGTCAATAAGCCTCCCGGGTTGCCACGTGGCACTGGCCAACCACAGACGACGGCCTCTTCTGGCCGTCGTCAACAAGATTATAGACGACGGTTACCGTCGTCTATAAGTTTATAGACGACTATTGGTCGTCGACGGCCAGGAACCGTCGTCTATAAGGATATACCATCGTCAATAACTTATAGACGACGGTTTCGTCCTTATTGACGACAGTTTCTGGCCGTCGTCTATGGATCAGTTTCCTGTAGTGTATGAGCTTAGCTGAGATTGCCCTTTTCTACCGAGCAGCGAAACCCTTTTATATGCCAAGGACTGGCTGTTACAACGGGTATTGATACCCGACACGTGGTCCCAGCTATGTTTACTACTCTAGACACGATCTAGGTGTATAAAGTGTATTAATACTATGATAATGTGCCTTAATGGCAGTGTTACCAGCCTTAACAGTCCTCTGATTGTGCGCTATTAATGTGGGATTAATAGTGCATTACCCAGGTCTTGTAACTGCCGATGAATGGCTCTTCATTGCTCATGCCGTTGGAGATCTCTGATTCTTCCCATTGCAGACAAGTCCGATCACGTGCTATGTGGTGGTTTCAGAGCTTCCCTCTACTGCGGGATAGGTCCAGTGCTACTGGACACGTGGCAGTGTCGGTGCTTCCCTGAGGAGGGAGGCAGGTCTGGCTCTGCAGGACATGTGGTAGTACAAGAGCTACTCAAACGAGGGAGGTAGGTCCGGCTCTTCTGGACACGTGGAAACACCAGAGCCACCCTAAAGAGGGAGGCAGATCTGGTACCGCAGGACGTGTATCTCCTTCGTACGTCCGCCTCCTGGATATAGGAACTCCATGACTTTGTTTACGATACCAAGGGGTACCCAGCTCACAAGGTACCGATAGTGGCCCCCGGGCCCACCTCAGGGAGAAGTTATGCTACCGGAGGTGGGGCCATCATCGATTCCGACGCTGCTATTCCAATGCCTTTTCATGGGCAGTTGAAGCCACGACACACAGTTATGCCATCGCCACGTGGCCCCTCTTGATATGGTGAGTGGGATCCTGGCGTGCGGATCTCACGCAATTGAAGATCACCGGTTCCCAATACGAAATTCATATCGGTTTACAGCGTAATCTCTATAGCCCTGTTAGGGTTGTACCCTATAACTTCCAGCTCCTCATCATGACAATGGTTCACTTGGTGCAACTTTGGAAAAGTGGACCTGGTCCCCCCTGTCATTGATGAGGTTATTCATTATTCATGTCCGAATGTTGTTTCCATCCAAGCGTTGCAGAGGCTTACTAATGGGAGAAAGTCTGCATGGGAAGATAACTTCTTACACTTTCATTTGATCTTGCGCTTGGAGCTCTCTGCCCTTGCGTCACTTTTTCCACTTCTGCTCCACTTTGCGTCGATGGAGTTAGAACTTCCTCCCAGCAAGATCAAGAGAGACAGCGAGTTGTCGAGAGTCCGCACTTACATGGGGTGGTCAAGTGACTCCTTCAAGAACTTGATTCGCTTTGGCAAGCTTGCTTCATGAAGGAAAGGGCTGGCAAGATCATGTACTTCTTAGTGTTCGCCATGGTGGGGCTCATCCCGCCATTCTCCAGCTTCTTGTTGATGTTGGTGAACTTTTACGGTTTTCAGCTCCACCACCTCGACCCCCACTCCTTCTTGCTGGTGGCGACTTTCGTCCATATTTTGCAAGATGTGGGTGGGTGTGCCACCATGCATCACGCTCTTCTGGACCTTCTTCATGGTCTACAGAACCGTGAAAGGGAATGAGTTCCTTGGCTTCTACTACTTTGTGAAGCACAAGAATCCACCCTTCAAGTACTTGAAGTCGTTTCATTCCAGAAAGTGGGACAGCTGGAAGAAGGATTGGGTGATCATCAGGATGGATCGCCATGACAGGCTGGAGCTGCCTGAAGGCCTTCCCACCACCGACACTGACACCTAGAAGGTTCTCCAAAAGCTCACAGAAGAGTACAACCCGATCTTGTCAAGGATCTGAAGTTGCGTTGAAGGAGGAGTAACCCCTCTAACGGGATTGCAAACTTCTTTATCAACCATTGGGTTCCAATAAAGAAGAGGGAATGGCTTGCATGGGCATTCAGTGGAGAAATGGACCCATACCAGATTGATATTGGTCTCGGGTCAAACTTGGATGAGAAGGCTTTGAAGCTTCATTTCCAAAAGTTGTACCATGGAACCATTAATCCCGACGACCTGACACCTCCAGCGGAGTTCCTGCCCCTGAACATGGTTCTAGAGGTCAGGAGGGAGCTACGGAAAGAGATGTTGGTGCTTGATGAGTTGGGCATTGTGGAGAGACGTAGAAGTGCTCCTCCAGCTAGGATCGTGATCTTAGGAGCTCCTTGTCTACATGGAAGCTCTGTACTTGCACCAACCAGCGGCAAAGGCAAAGATCCTGCAGCTCCATCGACCTCTGGAGCTACTTGTCCACATGGAGGCTCTGGACCTGCGCCAATCAATGGCAAAGGAAAATATCCTACAGCTTCGCCTTCCAAAAGTTCCCTCCCAAGCCAGGGCAACGGGAAAGATCCCGTCGACGCCCCGAGTAACAAGCGGAAGTTTACAAGAGCCGATGAAAGCTCTGTGAAGGATGCCCCTAGAGAAGCGATGCCTCAGCCCCAGTTGAAGTCTCTGCTGGTTGTGCCTCTAGCTTCGGCAACTCTTTCAGATCCAGTGTCCATGGAGGGCGCTAGGTTCGGCAAGTCTACTCTAGTCCCGGTGCCAGCAACGGGCTCAGGGTCTGGAGTCCCTTCTCAACCGAGGGAGATCCCGACTGAGGCAACACCAGTGGTTGCTACAAGCCCCGGGACAAAGTCCGGGGCCTCTGCTTCACGGATGACGGCGAGCTATGGCTCCAGTCATCAAGGGAAGAAGATCTGTACCAACTGGAGCGCCAACGTCGCTAGGTAAGGGTCAGCTCTTTAGTTTGTGTCTTGATTTTACTTTTTGCTTTTTCTTGAATTCTCTATCCTCTGTTTCTAGAGTGCCAAGAAGAGGAACTACTGCTCTGATGCCTGCTGTAGCAATAGAGACTGCACAATTTGAAGCTCCCGCCATTGCTCCAGCCCCTCCTCCTATGGTTGTGGCGGATGACATGACAGCTCTAGTGCCAGGTGTCAAGGAGACAACTTCAGTGCCGACAACCGAAGAGCGTGTGGTTGCACCAGACCACAAGGAAGAAATGCCTGAGCAAGCTCCAGCTGCTCGAAGCCACCGCGGAGGTTCCGACATCAACACCGGAAATCAATGAAGCTCTGATGGAAGTCCCTATGCCAACTCTAGAGGTGACGACACCAGAGGTGGCCATGCCCGATTCTGCACAAGGAGATCCTGCTGCGGGACCTTTGACTTCTCCATCGGAGGGGGATGTGCTCTTGGAGCTCTACACTATTGACATCGAGTTGTTGGAGTCCATGCTTGTGCCATGGGATCCAACGACCATTTCAGAAGACTTGGTGGAGCTAGAGGAGGAGGAACTTGCGGCAGGTTCTGAACCAATCCCCCTGGGTATGTCTATAGACAACGCCTTCTCCAGCCTCTACCAAGTCCATCTCGCCTTTGACTACGAGCACAAGGCCCTAGAAGAAGAGCATGAGACCTTGAGGCGCTGGTGAAGATTTGTACTTCAAGATGAAGTTGATGCAGTCCCAGCTCGCTGACCAAAGGGAGTGGCTAGAATTGGAGAAAGCTCAGCAGTCGCGCCTGAACAAGGTGCTGGATGAATGAGAGGCTGCTATAAAATCCCTCGATAAAAATACCCAAGAGATATACGAGCACGCTCAGAGGGCTAATGAAAAGGCCGAAAGCCGCTCGGAGAGTCTCAATGTTGTGAGGGAACAACTCCTCAAATGTCAGGATGAATTGGACAACGAGGAGGATGAAATCTCTCAAAAGCTGGCACATGGCGAGCAGGTCTTGGCTGACCGCGTGGAAAGATTCAAGTCATGGTGCGAACAAGAGAAGCACCAAGTATGGATGGCAGGAGAAGGAGTCAGGAAAAGAGAGAATGGTATCTCTACCAGGGAGGACAAAGTGAAGGCGAAAGAAAAAGACCTTGCAGAAAGGCGGGACCGCATATACCTACGAGAGAAAAAACTCGCTAACCAGGAGAAGTTGCTAGCTAAACGTATCCAGCAGCACGGCAAAGAGGTCAAGCGATTCTCGAAGGAAGGTTCTGCGGAGTTTTCGTCTGCAAAGAGGTCGGTGGAGGAGCTCCAGAACATTAGAGCGATTAAACTTTAGCAAGTTTGGGATTTCCTCAGGTGCGCGAATGAAGCTCTAGTGGTGATGGGATCTAGCCCGGTCCGATCGGCTAACCCGGAGCCAGAGATGGACAAGGCCTTGGTGGCGCTGAACTCCACCGGCACTAAGCTGGAGGCACTGGGGGATGTGGTCATTGACTAGCTGGAGATGGAAGGGAAGTCTCTGGCCAAGAACATCGTAGAGTAGGTGCTGGCGTGCTTCTGAAGCCGAGACCCCTCGATTTCTCTAGCTCCAGTGGTTGAAGGACCCATCGCCGAGGAGGAGGAAGCTGCTAAGACCAGCGTCCAAGAAGCCGCTCAGAAGGTTGCTTCATACTTCGTTAGGGAGTCCAGTAGCTAGGACCTTTCTTTTTGTACCTTCACCTTGTAAATCTCCAATTATTGAATGAATGAAATCCTTTCGAATTCCATTTTTGTTTCTTCAATGCATTGCCTTTCTCTTGTTGCCCCCCTGGTAGATGCGCTCAATTGATTGAGGACATCTACCATAATGAATTTGATAATGTCTCGAAAATTTGATTGCTCCAAACTTGTAGCCAGCATGATAGCTTCGAGGTTCGAGTCTTGCTTCCGAAATCTACAAGGATCCTTTGTTACATCGATGGCGTGGCCCCTGGGAGTTGCTAGAGCTTAGTTGTTCTTACAGCGCCCACTATCAACGCATAAACCTCGACGGCGGGCCCCCTAGATGTTGTCTGAGCTTAGTTATTCTGACAGCGCCCACTGTGAACGCATAAAACATCGATGGCGGGCCCCCTGTGAGTTGTCAGAGCTTATTTGTTCCGATAGCACCCACTATCAACGCATAAAACATTGACGGCGGGCCCCTGGGAGTTGTCAGAGCTTATTTGTTCTGACGGCACCCACTGTCAATGCATAAAACATCGACGAGAGGCCCCTCAGAGTTGTCAGAGCTTGTTGCTTTGACAACATCCAGCATCACCCGTTCAGATTGTTGTCAATTGTTCATTTTTCCTGCGCATGAGAGACAAGATATGCAGTAAAATTCATCCTCTTGCCTATAGCTCATTTGCGGCTTATTATCATTCTTTAAATTTTAGATCCTAACAAACTCACAGTGAGAACATAAGTATATTGATTAAACTTCCTTAGATCCGGATGCCTTCTGGACCCGCCTTACTGAGACCCACCAAAATAAGTAGAGTGGCGAACTTAGGGTGTTGGACCAGGCTAAGTCGAGAGCGCACTCCGGACCTATCATTGTCTTTGTTTTTTAGGCGAGTAGACTATCTAGCAATACTAAGATCTGATAGAAGATTACCAATGAAACTTATATGTCATGTGGTTCTATAGGACTAAATTTCAAGTGGATTGCACAATGTTGCTATTGACAAGAAGGTAAAAGATGATAAAAATATTGAGCATGCACAAAATTCATGCACGTAGAGTTTGTTTCCACATAAATATATTTCATTATAGGTCTGAATAATTGGGGAGACAAGGACACACTTAAAGTAAAGGACCAAGTTAAGTGTGATATTCATCTTGTACTAACCCAAGGAAGGTAAAGACACACTTAAAGTACAGGACCAAGTTATGTGTGCTTTTGATCTAAGACCGATCCGAGTCTGTTCATGGACCCTATAAGATACATTTTGTGCAAATACAGATTCACCTCTGTGTAACTAAGTGTAAAACTTACGGAGGTGCTCTAGGTTCCACAGTTTGGGAAGTCGTATCCCATCCTATGTTGCCAAGCGAATGCATCCGAGACGGGAAACTTTTACTACTCAAATGAGAGCTTCCCAGCTGGGAGAACGTTTGTTCATCCCTTCACGAGTAAGTATTCACCTCAACACTAGATCGCCTTCTTTCAACTGCCGGTTGTGCACATACTTTTGGTGATAGCACCGGAATGTCTGGTGGTAGCGCATGTTTCGAACAGCTGCTTGGCACCTTGCCTCGTCGACGAGGTCTAGGTATTCACGCCGGAGCTGGTCCTGTGTGGCTTCATCGAAGGTCCATACCCAGAGAGAACACATAGTGACCTCCGGAGGAAGGACTGCTTCAGCTCCGTACACCAGAAAGAAGGGTGTCTCTCCTGTTGACTGGCTGGGTGTTTTCCGACTTGCCCACAACATAGACAGAAACTCTTCTATCCAGTTGGAGCCATGTTTCTTCAAGCGCTCATAAGTGAGCGTCTTGAGTCCCTTGAGTATTTTAGAGTTTGCTCTCTTAGCTTGGCCATTGCTTGCTGGATGAGCTACTGATGCATAGCTGACTTGTATGCCGAGTTCTTCGTAGTACTCTTGGAAAGCTGCACTTGTGAATTGGGTTCTATTGTCAGTGATGACTCTATTTGGAACTCCAAATCTGCAGACAATGGACTTTAAGAATTTGATGGAAAATTGCTTCTTGATAGTCACAACTGGAGTAGCTTCTGGGCAGTATGTGAACTTGTTGATCGTTACATATAATAATCGGTACCCTACGACAGCTTTTGGGAAAGGTCCCAAAATGTCTACCCACCACACATCCAATGACCACGTGGGAGGAATCATCTGCATTGACTACGCCGGTGTATGAATCTGCTTCGCATGGAACTGACACGCTTTGTACTTCTTGACGAGCTCAACTGCATCCTGGAGTGTAGGCTAATAAAAATCATGCTAGATAGCCTTACTAACCAGCGTGCGGGTGTGGTTCCAGCACTCGCCTCCATGGATCTCTATGAGGAGTTTGTAGCCTTCTTCCCGGGAAATGCATAGCATTAGGATGTCATTGGTGCCACGTCGATAGAGATCCCCTTCTACCAATGTGTTTATTTTAGCCAATCTGACAATTCGCTCAGTGGATACACTGTCTTCAGGAAGGATGTTGTCCTTCAAGTAGTCCCAAACCTCCAAGATCCATGCATCAGGACTAACTTGAGCTTCTGTATCCTGCGCACTTGGTTGTTCAGAGCTTCATGTAGCGCCTACGATCCTTGGTGGACGCCATGGTAACAGGGCCACCAGGACCGCCAGCATCAAAGTGCTGGACTCGCCCCCATCGCTTAGTTCGGCAGGCTGAGCAGCAGGTTCTGGTAATCTTTTGACAAAAAACCCATCGGGTGCTTGAGCCCCAATTCAATCCTTCATCGAGAGGTCGTCAACTTCAGCTTTGTGGAGACCCTGGACATGGCAGAGGTCCAGGACGTGGAAGTCTTCCTGCAACTTCTGGACTTCAAGTAAATATGCAGCAAGCTGAGGGTTATTGCAACTACATTCACCTTTGACTTTTTTGATGATGAGTTCGAGTCACCCTTCACCAGTAGCTGTCGGACGCCATATGTGTTGACGGATGTTATACACCAATTTCACTCGTCAAAATAACTCAATTATGTGAAGGAATTGTCATTTCATGCACACATCACCTTTCTATTTAACCTATTTCCACTTGTCTTGTGAGAAAGTAGTGCATGCAGGGATTCTGTGCAGAAATGAAGTGAAACAATGGGATGGATCCTATAAAATATCATTCCAGCCAATCAAGCGACAGCACGTGGAACCACATGGATCAAATGGCCCACAAACAGAAGTATCTGAGGCCATCCAATGTTGTAGCACCAATATTAGTCAATGGGACCCACCTGTCAGTCACGTGGAGAAAGCACACCGCAAAAGGGGCCAGGACCAGGTTGGTCGACCCCCCTAGTCAGCCGACTAGTTCCTGGCGCCTTTCTTGGTCAAACTCCACGTGGTGGCTTCTCCCGTCTTGAATTGGTCATGGGTGACTGATTCGCGCTTTTGGTGGCGGGAACCGACCCTTCTCCAAGCTATAAATAGGACCCCTCGCCCTTTACTTCAACACACACCACATGAGTATTCATCCTTTGTATCCACTACTCTCCATAGGTTTAGAGAAGGATAGTCTATAGAACGGAGAGTATCTAGTCCATAGTCCAGGTTGGAGAGGAGTAGGAGTCTCTTACTAATTGGGAAAGGTATGCTTTCCATATTCCTATTTGTATTTGTGAAAGTATTCATAATAAAGATGATATCTTTAGTCTACTGTTGTTCATATACTTGGATTAAGCATTTATTGTTTGATTGTGGATTCCATGTATGTGGTAGGAGTAGTATTTATGATTGTGCTATACCATGTTCATTACATTATCATAAACACTATAAACATCCACTATAGTCTAATTAGCTATGATATGACTATGTTCATGTGAATCACTTATGGTATGAATTAACATTGGTTCAATGATGATTTAGTTCATTGCCTTAGGATGTCTTGTGCTTAGGTTCTTAAGGTAATTACTTAATATGCTACCATGGTGCTAGGATAGAGAGTAGTGTTGAATGTCTCGTAGACCCACAGATTGAAGAGGTAGGCAGTAGGTGGTGACAGCTCTATCTGTCCTTTGTAATCCTCCATGTTCGGCTATGCCATAGGCTCTTGGCAGCAGTTGCCTATTGTTGCTAGGGGTAAACCCGTGCCCGATGTGTTAATCAACTTAGCAGGAGAATTCATAATTAATATAATCATTAGTAATTAACTTAGGCAATGTATATGTACATAAGAAGCATAGGAGGAGTCTCTACCTAACTCTTAGCTTAGTTCTTCTGTTACCTCATTTATCCCCTTAGGATAGGATGCTATGTGGTGTCACACCACCTCAACTTATCATTAAACACATCCTTGCTAGAACCATATCTAGGCCAACCTAGCCTTTCCACTTGGCGATTGTTTTACTTCCATATAGCCTTCATTTGGGAAAATATAAATGACACCCTTCGGGGATACTCTTTAAAAGGGAAATTCTACATGAATAATTTCCATGTGCTTGCAGACGTTCACTTGAAAATTAAAACCTACCAACAAACATTTCTAGCAGCCCTACTAGGGATGAATTATTTGTAGTGCGTAGGAAATATCAACAAGCATTTCTGGCGCCATTGTCGGGGAAGGCAGCCGAAGTATTACAAGATTGAGTTAATAGGATAGGACCCTGGTACATTTTAGTAGGATGACCCTTCTTTCTTTTCACATTTTATGTGAAAACGGGCTAGTGTATGTCTGGTTTCTACTTGCTGAAAAACTTTGTTGAAGATCCCAAATCCCTTCTGAGAGATTGACCCCATGTCGTGACTCCTCAGAAGCTTCGAGCGTCAAAGCAAGCGAGCACAACCGCACCAACAACCAAGACCCCAGTGGCCCAGAAGACCATTCGTGAGTTTTCGGCTCCCTCTGCTAACAATGTGCCTGTTGGGCCCACTGTTAACACGGGAGACGTGACCATCGAAATCAAGACTGGCCTAATCACTATGGTGCAAGCCAACCTATTTTGCGGGAAGGCTAATGAGGATGCAAGTGCTCACCTGCAACAATTCCTTGATATTTGTAGCACTTTTAAGATAAAGGACGTATCTCCTGAATCTGTTTGTCTTAAGCTGTTACCGTTCTCTCTTCTTGGGAGAGCGAAACATTGGTTCTACGTGAACCGAAGTGCTAGAGACACTTGGGAGAAATATTCTACAGCATTCCTTGCCATGTTTTTCCCTTTGGGCAAGACCAATTCCCTACATGGAAGAATTTTCAGCTTCCAGCAAGATACCAAGCAATCTATTCCCGAAGCTTGGGAAAGGCTGCATGAGTATATCCTAGCCTGCCCCCACCATGGGATGGATGACTGGCTCATAATCCAAAACTTCTACAATGAGTTGATCCCTTCCGCCTGTGACCATGTTGATGCTGCTGCTGGAGGTGCCTTCTTCTCATTGATGGTGCACAAAGCCAAAAGATTTGATTGAGATGATGGTGTCAAACATGGGTTGGAGCGACGAGCGTCTCCATAACCGCCAGCGAGGCATGCACACCTTGAAGGAGGTGGACATGATCGCTGCTAAATTGGACCTCCATATGGAGAAAATTGATGGACAAGGCAATTGTTAAGTGTGCGGCAATGCCTATGCCTTAGACTCTCACATTACTTGTGAAGTCTATGGCAACACTGGCCATTTGGGCAATGACTGCCCATAAACCCATGAGGATACCTTATACCTAGCCAACAATGGAAACACCCTATCGTCCAGGAGGTCAAGGGTGGGACCAACCATGCCCATTCTTTCAAGGAGGGCACAACAACAATGGCAACATTGGAAATCAACCCAACTTGAGAGAACTTGCCATTAGCCAGCTGAAGATCAATGAGGCTCTATCCAAGAAGTTGTCGGCTAATGACAAGACCCTAGAAAGCATCAATGCCAAGATTGAAGGACTATCCTCAGCCTTCAAGAATCAATTGAGCTTCAACAAAATGTTGGAGATTCAGTTGGTTCAACTAGCAGTTATTGTTCCTCTAATGGAGAATGGCAACATGCCAGAACAACCCAAACCTCCTATGGAAAGTGCCAACATGATTTCTTTACATGGAGGCAATTGACCGAAGGACCCTGGATGTCCTACAATCTCATGCTCAATTGGAGCACACCACATTGACAAGGCCGATTGTGACCTTGGAGCAAGCGTGAGTGTGATGCCCAAGGTGGTTTTTGACCAGCTGAACTTCACGGAGCTTACACCAACACCAATGTAGCTCCAACTGGCTGATTCCTCAGTCTATTATCTGGCGGGTATTGCTGAAGATGTCCTGGTGAAAATCTGGAACTTCTTCATACCCATGGATTTCGTGGTGCTCAACATGGAGGTCGAGAAGGATACACTGCTCGTTCTTGGGCGCATCGAGAAGGATACGCCACTCATTCTTGGGCGCCTGTTCCTAAGCACCGTGAAGTCTCGCATAGATGTCAGAGCTGGATAAATCCACTTCCATATCAATGGCAAGGAGGATAAGTTTAACTTTCGCACAAATTTGGAGCAATGCTCAATGATCCGTATCAAGTATCGGCTGAATGTTAAACACATTCAAGAGGTCGAAATCACACCTCCAAAGGGTGGACCCGCTCATTTCATTCATGAGGAAATTGATCCACGCGGAGAACCCATCTTATCGTCCACGCCGACGCCCTAAGTAGATGGAGAAGTTTGGGCCTCCCCAAAGGCCCAAGTCCACCAAGCCGCCAAAGAAGGTATGACAGAAGAAGCAAGACAAGCCGCCCGAGCCCATCCCTCCGGGTCCGGATGTCAAGAAATGAAGGAGGAGGAATGTCCATCTCATTGGATGGTGGTGAGACCTAGCCAATAGGTTAAATTGGTAGTTATCCTTTTCTTGTTTTTCTTTTCTCTTTATTTGGATTTCCCCATTTAGTTTGATTCTCCCACTGCATATTTGATTTTCTTAGCAAGTTGAGAATCTTATATTCTCAACTATCATTTTTGTTTCTTTATTTTTCACAAAAGGAAAATTGTTGGGTTTTGAAAAAGGAATTTTTATTTGGAAAATGATTTTTTTGAGCTTCAAAAGTGGTATTTCACCAACGTGCTGAATCCATAGCCGTTAGGGAGCCACCTGCCAAAAGGGAGAACATGGGGCCCACCCGTGAGGTTGGCCCACCCCCCTGCTCGGCCAACTAGGGGAAGGACCCAATTTGGCTCTCTCTCCTCCAACGGCTACATTTGGTGCCCTAGTGACTGTTGGGGATTGCACACTGTAAATGGTGGTCGTGAGGAGCTCTTCTCTTCACACATCACCTCATTTCAGACATCCCCAAAGTCACTCTTGCTCAAATTGTTTTTCTCGCTCTTCATTGAAGCACTCTTGCTCTAAATCCAACTCAAAAAGATTTTCTTTTGTTTGCATTTGCAATTTGATCTCAAGTTCTTCAAGGGAAAATTCACCGGGGTTTTATTTTTATTAACATCACTTCTTTCGAGTTTTTGCCTTGTTGTGTTCTTGCTTGTTGTGGCCATGAAAGGAATGAAAAGGTTTTTTGAAAATAGGAAGGAGGCTGCAAGCTCAAGCCATGATGGAGACTCAAGTGCACGCCCCTCTTCCGTTGCTACACCAAGTTCAGGGAGGAGGAGTGTAGGAGAGGACACTCCCATGGGTGAGAGAAGCAACCCACACCAACTTCTTCACGATGACGACCTCGACATACAAAAGTGAAGTTGAAGATCAAGCATGCAAGCTCCTCCAAGATCGTGATTTTTCTCATACGAAAGCTTATGATCTAGATTTTATCTCCAAAATAGGTATGGATTCCGAATTCTTTTCCATTTGGCGTGCATTAGGATGGGAAAATCTTGCTGACATAGAGGAAAAAGGTTCACAACTTCTCTCCATACAATTCCTTTACACACACAAGATAAGATTTGATGGTATTACTTTTCGATTGTCTTAAAAAGAATACAACATGCTATGGAAAGAATTAAGTGAAATCCTAGGCTTCCATAAATGTTGTTTGCTAGAATTAGACAATTTACCTAAGTTTAACAAACAAAGTTTTTGGCAAGATTTAACTGGTGAGGTCAGATGTAGTGCACCTAGGAATAGCCACTTGCACAACCCCAGTTTATGCTTCATGCATAGATGGGTGGCTATTACTATGTTCCCTAGAGGAGATGTAAGGATAGTGCGTGATGATGAGATGAAAATTTTATTTGCCATGATTAAAAAGATAAAAGTTGCTCCAGATATTGCCATGATGACACAATGGTTAGATTGCATTCCAAGGGTAGGGCCAATTGAATGCACTTCACTAATTACCCGTATTGCTACTAGGGTAGGAGCACTAGGATATTCTTCATTTGAATACATTGAAAATAAAAGAGAGTTAATTGATGAAGAATATTTTGTGCAAGGACATACCCTTAAGCATGATGAAGATGGCTCTTTGATATTTTATTGTCCTGGCTTTTTCAATGAAATTCAGTTACCTAACCTGGATTATCATTTGTACAAATGTCGGAGGCTAACCATTGACGTACATCTCATCGAGGAAGTCGGAAGAAGTAATGTCTCTGGCAGGGTAACTATAAGCCGCACAAGGAGAACAACCATGCCCCCGACAACCTCCACGGTCCATGAGTACGAAGAGGAAGAGAACCCAATGGGTGATGCACCCATATGGACTCAACCTCCTTCATATGAGACCGAAGGTCCGTCTTTGCATGAGTGGCCAGGCGCCACATGGGAGACACCCCTATCCACTTCAAGCTCTAGCAGCTTGCCTCCAACATCTATGAGAAGATGTCATTCAACTTCGGCTAGAAGTCTTCGTGACTTTAGCCAAGGAATGACGGACCTTTCTAGACGTATGGAGCCTGAAGTAAGGACGGGTGACATCTATAACACTCTCCAAGGGCTTGTCTAAGGTACCCAAGACTGGCAACAACACATGGACACTCAATTCATCAACCTCAACTCCACGCTACAACAACAACAAGCCGATTTCGCGGCATACTTCCGTCATCAAGGGTTCAACCCTAGACACGGAGGTGAGTGAAGAACAAGCTTAGGTGAGGACCCTCACTTGAAGTAAATTGTATCAACCCCTTGCATAATTATCCACTTACCCGTTATCCATCTTGCATCTAAAAAAAGAGATAGGATAGTTTCATTTTCAAACAAAATAAAAGATGTGTTGTAAGAATGACTTGGAATTCACATAGATGAAATAATGAATAGTTGCTCTGTTTTAATTTTCCTAAGTCCCTAGTTTACAACTACTAGTCTCCAATATATTGCTCTCATTGGCTAAAATTGCTTTTGCCTTGATTTGGAAATTGTGGGTAGCAAAAGCTTAATCCATTCTAAGTTGTTGTGAGATATGATATAGTGATAGGGCTGCTATTCCTAATATGACAGTGAAACATAGATTCCCGGAGAAATTCTAAAAAAGATTTAAGTTATCCTCATTTAATTGGAAATACCCATCTTATGATACATTATATGGATAGACCTTATGCAATGCTATTTGTCTTCACATTGATCTTTGTCAAACTCGTATAGACCTATGTGAGACTTCATTCATTACTTTTTGAATTCAAGACTTCACTTGCACATGCTATACTTCTACACTAGAAGTAAGCAAATTTCCATCATACCACCATTCAACAATAAAAAGAGAAACTCCATATCATTCATGCTTAGTACTATCTCCAAAATTCATTGCATAAAACGGGAGTTTAAGACATGGATACAAGAAAAAAAAGGAAAAAAATGCATGCTTACATGATAAGCATGAGAAAAAAAGAAAGGTAGCCATGTTTCATCCCTGCAAAACAAGAGAGTCCACTCAAAAAGGATTCATCTCAAAATATCCACATCCACTCCATTTCACCACACATACACAAGTCTTATATCAAATTGTTTTGAATTGACTTCTCCTAAGGCTTGCTCTTTTGACTTAGCAATATTATGTGTTGCAAATATGCCTACTATATTCCCTACCAAGCTCCACATACAAGCCTTATGTAGAGGTAGGATGAATTTAGGAACAATGCCTTTGTGAGGATATATTTCCACTACACACAAAGGAGAGACTTGAGAGAGTCAAATTGAGATACTTAAAATCTAAATTGAACTCTCCAGAATTTGAGTGGAACTTGATTTCTAGAGTATGTGTGCTCCATTTTCTGTTTTATCTTTCAACCACCCATGAATAGGAGATGGCATAAGCCCCATAATAACATAAGAGGGGTGAAGTACTGTGCCAATCTTTGCAATACTAGGTAGAGTATTTTGTTGTGCACATGGTATTTTTGAAAAATAGAACATAGTAGCAACTCCTGATCATCAACCTAAAGTCTTGACTTTGCTCGGGGCGAGCAAAGGATAAGCTTGGGTAAGTTTGTTGACAGCTTTTATACACCAATTTCAGCGGTCAATATAACTTAATTATGTGAAGGAATTGTCATTTCTTGCACATATCACCTTTCTATTTAACCTATTTCCACTTGTCCTTGGAAAAAATAGTGCATGCAGGGATTCTATGAAGAAATAAAGTGAAACAAGGGGATGGATCCAATAAAATATCATTCTAGCCAATCAAGCGATGACACATGTCACCACATGGATCAAATGGCCCACAAACAAAAGTATCTCAGGCCATCTACCGGTGTAGCACCAATACCAGTCAATGGGACCCACCTATTAGTCACCTGGAAAAAGCACACCGCAAAAGGGGCCAGGACCAGGTTGGCCGACCCGCCTAGTCGACCGACTAGTTCCTGGTGCCTTTCTCGGTCAAACTCCTAGTGGTGACTTCTCCCGGCTTGAAGTGGTCATGGGTGACTGATTCACACGCTTTTGGTGGAAGGAACTGACTCTTCTCCAAGCTATAAATAGGACCCCTCACCCCTCACTTCAACACACACCACTTGAGTATTCATCCTCTGTATCCACTACTCTCCATACGTTTAGAGGAGGATAGGCCGTAGAGAGGAGAATCTCTAGTCATAGTCCAAGTAGGAGAGGAGTAGAAGGAGTCTCTTTCCAATTGGGAAAGGTATGCCTTCCATATTCCTATTTGTATTTGTGACATTATTCATAACAAAGATGATATCTTTAGTCTACTATTGTTCATATACTTGGATGATGCGTTTCTTATTTGATTGTAGATTTCATGTATGTTGTAGGAGTAGTATTTATGATTTTGCTATACCATGCTCATTACATTATCATAAACACTGTAAACCTTCACTATAGTCTAAATTAGCTATGTATCACTATGTTAATGTGAATCACTTATGGTATGAATTAACATTGGTTCAACGATTATTTAGTTCATTGCCTTAGGATGGCTTGTGCCTAGACTCTTAAGATAATTACTTAAGATGCTAGCATGGTGCTAGGAAAGAGAGTAGTGTTGAATGTCTCGTAGACCCACTCATTAAAGAGGTAGGTAGTAGGTGGTGATAGCCCTATCTATCCTTTGTAATCCTCCACGTTCGGCTATGGCACAGGCTCATGGCGGGAGTCGCCTAGTGTTGCTAGGGGTAAACCCATGCCCGATGTGTTAATCCACTTAGCATGAGAATTCATAATTAATATAATCATTAGTAACTAACTTAGGCTACGTATATGTACATTAGAAGCATAGGAGGAGTCTCTACCTAACTCTTAGCATAGTTCCTCTGTGACCTCATTTATCCCCTTAGGATAGGATGCTCATGTGTGTGTCACACTACCTCAACTTATCATTAAACGCATCCTTGCTAGAACCCTATCTAGGCCAAACTAGCCTTTCCACTTGGTGAATTTTTTTACTTCCATATAGCCTTCCTTTGGGAAAATATAAATGACACCCTTTGGGAATACTCTTTAAAGGGGAAATGCTACATCGATAATTTCTGTGCGCTTGTGGACGTTCACTTGAGAATTGAAACCTACCAACAAACATTTCTAGCACCCCTGCTAGGCATGAATTGATAGTAGTGCGTAGGAAATATGAACAATATGATAGCGCCACCTTGAGTCCAAAAATGAGAGCTTCATATTTGGCCATATTGTTGGTTGATTTTAAGTCGAGGTGCACCATGTACTTGACATTTTCCCGGGTTGGAGCAAGGAGAAGGATTCTGGCTCCGGCCCTTTGCTTCTGCATGAAACCGTCGAAGTAAAGAGTCTGGTGAGGCTCAGTGAAGAACAAGACCTTAGGTTCCGGCTTCTGCTCGTTGCGACCCTCCGAACTTGGTGAAGAAGGCGTCCACTCCGCCACGAAGCAGCCAACGCCCGACTCTTGATTGCATGTCGAGGCAGGAATTCAAAGTCGAATTCTACAAACTACGCTACTCACTTGGCAATATTTCCTGTGGAATTGGTATTATGTAAAATAGCTCATAGTGGATAAGAGGTTACCACTGATATCTTGTGGGCATGGAAGTAGTGACAAAGCTTCCTCGAGTTCAATAAGAACTGCGTACAACAGCTTATGCACCTCAATGTATCGAGTCTTTGCATCATGAAGTACTTCACTGATAAAGTACACTTGCCGATGGACGGTTCAGACCCTCCCAGAGGGGTCCGAGGCTTCTTCTTCATCAACCGGGACTGTCTCAGAGGGGTCCAGATCTCCTTCTTGAGTATTAGAGACTCCCTCGGATGAGAGAGGTTGATCCACATGCATCTTTCCTTTAGGATCCGTGCTTGGGGGTTGGGTCCATACTCGCCTTCAGGTAGATCCGAACCCTCCTAGAGGGGTCTTGGATCCTGAGTTGAAGATGTTTCTAGTCTCTCCACAACTAGAATCATACTAACAACCTCTGTAGTTACATCAATGTAAAGTAGAAGAGGCTCACTAGGTTCTGGAGCTACCATGATTGGTAGTATGGTGAGGAGCTGTTTGAGCTCTTGAAATGCCTTCTCCACTTCTTCAGACCAATGGAATGGTTCGGACTTCCGCAATAGCTTGAAGAAGGGAAGCGCCCGCTCTTCCAGTCTTGAGATGAACCAGCTGAGCGAAGCTAGATATCCAGTAAGCTTCTGGACATCCTTGGCACAGGCTGGAGGCTGCAATGCTTCCATGGCTTTGATCTTTGTCGGATTTGCCTCAATTCCTCAGTGAGTCACCAAGAGACCAAGAAGCTTTCCGGAGATAACCCCAAAGATGCACTTGTCCGGGTTGAGCTTCGTGCGTGTCAGGCGCAGCTTGTCAAAGACGGATTGAAGATTATCGAGGAGTGAGTCTTTGATCTTCACCTTGACAATGATGTCATCAACGCTGACTTCCACCAGGTCCCTGATCAACTCCCCAAAAGTTTTGTGCATGGCTCGTACAAAAGTAGAGGTAGCATTTTTAAGACCAAAAGGCATGGTAGTATAAAAATACAACCCATCTACTGTGATGAAGGCAGTAGCTCTTCATCTTTCTTAGATATTGGAATTTGATGACATCCTGAATAAACGTCTAGGAAACACAATAGTTCACACTCGGAGGTAGAATCCACTATTTGATCTATTCTTGGTAGTGTAAAAGGGTCTTTTGGACATGCCTTATTCAAAGTGGTGTGGTGGATGCACATCCAAAGCTTTCCACCGCCTTTGGTACAACTACTACGTTTGCCAGCCATCGTGGATTATGAACCTCCTGGATGAATCCAGCGTAGAGAATCTTCTTAACTTCCTCTGGGATGAAGTTTTGCCACTCGACATATTGTTTCCCGGGTAGATCTTCAAACGGTGCTCGATCACCTCCCTGGGGATCCTAAGCATCTGTGACGGTTGCCACACAAACATGTCAACATTTGCTTGGAGGAAAGTGACGAGCGCTAGTTCCTATTTGTCAGTATGACCTCTCGATATACCGGTGGTCTGAGTGGCATCATAATCAATTTGGACAACTTTGAGGGGAACATCAGTGTTGCTGCTACGTTGCACACGAGGTGCAGAGGATGAGCCGCGCTGGCGCGAGCTCGATGTTTGTTTAGCAGGTCGCTCCTTGCCGTATTCATCTTCATGAGCTGTTGCAATAGCATGAAGTATCTCCAACGCTGTGACTCTGGCAATGCGATCCCCTCGGTTCCAGAGGACACCTGACAGAGTTGGCATCTTCAACACAAGGTAGCCGTAGTGGGCCACCGCCATGAACCTATACAGGGTTGGCCTGCCTATGATGGCATTGAAGGGAAGGTTGATGTGTGCCACATCAAACACTAGCTTCTCAAACCTATAGTTCTCTGGTGTCCCGAGGGTCACAGGTAGAGTAACTGACCCGAGAGGCGTGATAACTCTCGAACACACTTCGAAGATTGGACGTGAGGGCCTGAGGTTCTAGAGGTTGAGTTGGAGCTCCACAAAAGCTGCTAAGCTGAGGAAATTGAGCGACGCGCCTCCATCCACTAGGACATGGTAGAGCTGGATGTTGTTGATAGTCGGGGATCCCATCAGGGGCAATTGTCCAGCTCTCACCATATTTCTTGGACAATCTGAAGCATCAAAAGTAATGGAAATATCCATCCACTTCCGATGGGGTTTTGCTTTGGCAGTAGGAGCAGTGGCAGCCATCTCTCGACCCATAGTCTTTAGAATACGCCAAGAGGTGATGTCCCAGGACCCTCCATACATCATATGGAGAGTCTTCTGACACTCATTGTTGAATATGTCGGAGTCGTCATCAACGGTGTTGTAGACCACCTTTATGGCCTTCTTGGTGTCTTGGAAGCCTAGCTCCTGATCAGACGGAGCTTTTCTGACTTTTTGCTTTCCCTCCCGTTGACATAAAGGAGATTCTTCTTGATGCTTGTTGTTGCATTCATCAAGCCTCATGATCTCATGATAGTCATGTAGATTGTGGCTTGTCGATTTGTGAATCGGACACCACATCTTATCATTGTCACTATCTTCAGACGATGGTCAGGGTCGTGTGTCGGGGTGTGGCCCAGGCCACCAGGTGCTGCACAGCGGCATGTGACACACGATTCCAAAAATAAAACCAAGCGTAATGCATATGTGTGCCCAGGATGTTTAACACACATACACAAGTGATCCATAATTGATCACCAGATATAAACCATGTCTCGAATGTTAATACTAATAATAGTACCTTATTACAAACCAGATAATCTTGAATACAAGCTCTAATGAAGTTGCAGCAGAAAAACTAAACACTAATGACTCCAATCTCCACAGGCAAGTTTGATGGAAAAACACATGCCTAGAAATCCTCAAAGACTTCCTGGTACTCCACCTGGTCCCCTGCGTCTGGGTTTGGTGGGGGAATAGCAAATGTAAGCACATGTCGTACTCAGCAAGTGTGGGAAAGTATGACATGTAGCTTAAACAAAGAACGATGATAAATAATGGCTAATTGCATAAAAGTACATTCAAAACAGTTAAAAGTGCAATTATATCATTATTAAGTGAGGTCCATCCCAAAATAACCCAAACATCATCAATTTCAACTTAAATAACCAATTCCAGCAATAATAAACCATATACAACTCATAACTGCTCATACGTCTCAATTTCATCAATTCCATGTACCAAAGCCAATTAATTAACCAATACCAATTCCCTATTCAATTTCAACCATTAAACCAAGTTAAAGTCCATAATCTAATTATGTGAGGGTCCAGGTTGCTCATGGCCAGGAGCACGGCTATCATGATTGTTCTAGACACACTCTGGAGAGGTTGTACCACTTTACCCACAAGTTCGTGATTTCATCACCTTTCGATGACTAAGGAATCTCAATTATGCCATCTCACAATTCCATAGGTGTGTGGCCAAGAGATCACAAAATATCCTTTACATAGTGATTACTAGCCTATTTAGACCCCACTAAGGTTTCACCGGTGGTGATGTCTCCAACTGAGCACATCCAACCAAGGGCCATGTCAAAGTGTGCAATTGACACTTCCCCTGGTACTACTAAAGCATAGTTCGTAGAGGTTCATATTCAGTTGGGGCGCGTGTAAGATTAAAACGAGATGGTGACACAGGGTATTTTTACGTGGTTCGGGCCGCCTGAGCGTAATACCCTACTCCACGGGATAGTTGTTGATTGTATGAGTCTGTGTGTGTGTGCTTGGGTGCGTATGAGCCTGGATGATTGGACTTGGTTTCTACCGTGTGGCGTAGCCCTTTTATGTGCCAAGGACTGGCTGTTACATTGTCATCCTGGCCCGACATGTGGCCCCGATGGTATTCAATTACCTAATACACGATCTACGTGTATTAAGTATAATTAATTAGTGTGATAGCGTGCCTTAATGGCGGCACTAACGATATTAACAATCCTCTGATCGTGTGTCATTAACATGACATTAATGATACATAATCAGGTCTTGTAACGGCTGCTTTAACTGCCCCTTGAATGTCTGCCTTGTTGGAGATCCGGCAGTCTTCCCGTTGCAGGTTTAGGTCCGGAGGCATGACACGTGGTAGCTTCAGAGCTTCCGTTTGTGGGAATGTAGGTCCGAAGCTGCTATACATGTGGCAGCACTAGAGCTTCTCTCTACTGGGGGTTAGGTCCAGGGCCACTGGTTACGTGGCATGACTGGAGCTTCCCTATACAGGGAGTTAGGTTCGGCCTTTCGTTCCACGTGGCAATGCCAGAGCTACCGAAACGAGGGAGGTGGGCCCAGTGTTGCGGGTCACATGGATCCTTCGGAGGTCTTCAACTTGGACAGGTGGAACTCTGTAGTTTTTCTTGCGGTGTCGTGGGGTACCCGGTATGCAGGGTATCGAAAGGCTCACTCTTGAGCCATTTAGATCCCAGGGTTAGTTCCACCAATCTCTACCAAACCCAATCCGACTACCCCTTCCCCGAGCATTCTTAATGGTTCAAACAGCACTGGAAATTCACTAATTAGTCAGCTAAGCCACACCCATACTTGGCCTTGTGGTGGCACTGTAAATCCTGGATGGTCGCTCCATGAAACGGTGCATAGATCTAAAGCAAGTAAAACCACCATAAACAGTCCAACACATTCCACATAACCATCTTCCTTAGATCCCGAGGCACCATATTGCTAAAGGGTCATTATTACCAATTCTCATCATTCACATGTTCAATAGTTCACAATTAAGCAATTTCATTGTTAAACCCAATTTAGTATTGTGAAATAAAAAGTGCAAAATACCCTTCCCGACTCTCTACATAGTGTTCTAGCGACAAGGGTCATTACAAAACTAGTAAACTCCTACAATTGGATTTTCCCACCAATTTCGACACAAGCATGCAATTTTGCAAACAAAACCTTTAAAACAAGATCAATATGGTCAAGGACACTTGCCCTGCTCCTGAGCTTGATTTGGGTTGAAGGCATCAAAACTCTAGTTCTGCAGGTCCTCGAAGGCACTCTCTACAGCAATTCCTTCTATTCTGAGTGACAATCATGCAAAACACACAATTCAATTGTATGATTAATGCAATTGTGAGTTAAAACTTGTTAATGAGTTGCTATTAATGTTTACTAACTAGTTCTAATAGGTTTCAACAAATTTGAACAAGTTTGGAATTGATTGGAGTTGATTTGGAATTAATTCAGCACAGTTCAGATTCAGAGGCTGGACAAGTCCGGTATAGAGGCCGGACTAGTCCACCCTGTACAGAACTGGAATTAGTGGTTTTCAGGATAGCAGGGTTTTGGGTTGAATTCGCATAGAAACATGGAAGTAGAGGGTATACCATGTGTTTAGAGATCTAAAGATCACAGTTTTGACGTGAGGTCTTGGATCTTGGCAATTAGGGCTTGATGGAGATGAGTTGATGAAGAGTGGTGATGAAGAACGTCAATTATAAAGAGTTGATGAAAATTGATCTCGATCGGTCCTCCTTAGAGTTTCTCTCCTTCTCCTTGCTTCTGGACTCCTTCTTGACAGCGACACAAGATGAAGAGAGGCAGCGAGGGTTTTCAAACTTGGTGGAGAGGTGAGGGTACTGGGTTGCTTATATAAGGGTTGGAGAGGTAGGGTTTTGGGTGAATTCCAAGTGGAATTTGGTGGGGGTGTGGAAGGGCCGAGGTGGGGTCCACTTGGGCTCCTCTGAGGTTGGGCACAAAGTTTTTGGGCCCAATTAAGGAAACTACCCAAAAACAGATCGTGGAGAAATAACAGAATACGAGTAGGATTCAGGAGGCCAGACTAGTCCATATGGGGGACCGGACAAGACTGTTGTGGAACAGAGACAAAATTGGACAAGTCCAGTTTAAATGGTCGGACAAATCCGGGGTGACTAGAAATGGATTGAAATTTAGACATACTTGGACTAGTCTGCTCAAAATCGGACAAGTCTGGAAAACATCAGAACCAATAACGGACTAGTCCGTGCATTGTGCTGGACAAGTCCGGGTTGTGAAGAAACTGAGTTTTCTGTAAAGAATAGGGACACCGGACTAGTCTGGATACAAGGCCGAACAAGTCTGTATCCTGACAGACTGAAACTTCTAGATTAAGTCTAATTTCATTTTAGTTTGTTCCTTTTTACATGGCTTAATGTTAAACATGTATGAGGATGTATGCAATGCATTTTGCATGGAAATGATGGTCTTAAAAACCTACCCCCCTTAAAATGAATCTCGCCATCGAGATTTGACGTGAGAGGAAAGAGATAGGGAAATTCCTTCTTAAGGTCTTCTTCTCACTCCCAAGTTGCTTCCGATTCTGTATGGTGTTTCCATTGCACTTTGCACCATCGAATCACCTTGTTCCTTGTGACCCTCTCCTTGGTGTCCAAAATTTTGACAGGTTGCTCGACATAGGTCAAATCTTCCTCAAGCTCCAATTCTTCTGTTGGTACTTGTTGTTCCAGTACCCTTAAGCACTTCATGAGCTGAGAAACATGAAAAAGATCATGACCATCCGAAATATGTGCAGGCATCTCCAGTTTATAGGCTACTTCTCCCCGTTTGTCCAAAATCTTGAATGGTCCAATATAGCAAGGTGCCAACTTGCCTTTGACTTCGAACCTCTTATGACCTCGCGTAGGTGACACTTTGAGGTATACAAAGTCTACCACCTCAAAAGATAAGCTTCTTCATCTATTATCCGCATAACCCTTATGTCTTGACTGAGCGGCTCTCAAGTTCTCGCGGATGGTCTAAACTTGCTTTTCGGCTTCCTGGATCACATCAAGTCCAAATACTTGGGTTTCTCGTGTCTCATTCCAAAACAAGGGTGTTCTACACCTTCTCCGATACAATGCTTCATATGGTGACATCTTCAACCTTGCTTGATAACTATTGTTGTAGGAAAATTCAGCATATGGCAAGCTCTTGTCCAAACTTCCTCCATACTTTAGCGCACAGGCTCTTAGCATATCTTCCAATACCTGATTTGTCCTCTCGGTCTGTCCATCCATCTGGGGGTGATATGCAGAACTGAAATTCAATTGAGTTCCCATGGACTCATGCAGCTTTTGCCAGAACCTCGAGGTAAACTGAGAACCTCTATCAGACACTATTTTCTTGGGCACTCCGTGTAAACACACTATTCTTCCCATATACAATTCTGCCAACTTGGATCCACTATAGGTAGTCTTGACAGGAATGAAATGTGCCACAATAACCCATATCGAATCATATCCAGCTGAAGTGCGAGGTAAGCCAACTATGAAATCCATACCAACTTCTTCCCACTTCCATTATGGAACCTTCAATGGCTGTAATAATCCGGTTGGCCTTTGATGTTCAGATTTGACTCGTTGGCATACATCACACAAAGCAACGTATTCTGCTATGTCCCTTTTCATACCATCCCGCCAGTAGCACGTTTTCAGATCCTTGTACATCTTCGTACAACCGGGATGGATAGAGTAAAGAGAGTCACGTGCCTCCTTTAATATGAACTGTTGGAGACTATTGTCATTAGGCACTACAATTTGTTTTGCAAGCCAAAGAGTACCTTGGTCATCCTCATCAAATCTGAATTCTCTCCCTTCGTGGGTCCTTTTCTTTATTTCCTATATTTTATTGTCCTTTGTTTGACCTGCTCGAATTTCTTGCTCTAGGGTTGGATTCACTTCCATTGCTCTTATCTCATTTATGAATCCAAGATTCAACCGTTCAAACTCCTTGCATAGCTCAGGTGGCAACTCCCTGATGATAACCTAGTGGCTTGTTCCTTTTTGGCTGAAAGCAGCAGCCACTACGTTGGCCTTTCTTGGATGATAGTTGATTCCCACATCATAGTCCTTAATGAGTTCCAACCGTCGTCGTTGTCTCAAATTCAGGTCCGTTTGCGTAAATATGTACTTTAGACTCTTATGACCCGTATAAATCTCGCATTTATGGCCAGGAATGTAATGTCTCCAAATCTTCAAATCATGCTGTCAGTACTCTGTGTACCGGGTATCCCATGGTATGCAAGAAGTGCAAGAGAGTTCCACCTGTCAGAGTTGAAGGCTTCCTCAGGCCCCACGTGTCACACGGCACTGGACCCGCCTCCCTCATATGGGTAGCTCCGGTACTGCCACGTGTAATGTAAGACCAGAGTTGAACTCCCAACATAGGGAAGCTCTGGCGATTGACACGTGGATAATGATCCTGGACCTAACCCCCAACAGAGGGGAGCTCTAGTGCCGCCATGCGTACAGCAGTTCTGGACCTATCTCCCCGCGAGGGGAAGTTTCGAAGCTGCCACGTGTGGAGCCTCCAGAACTTCAACACCAACAGAGACATTGGCAGATCTCCAACAGCACAAACATTCAAAGGACAGTTAAAGCGGCAGTTACAAGACCTGATTATATGTCATTAATGTATATTAATGACACACGATCAATGGACTATTAATAGGGGTAATGCAACCATTAAGGCACATTATCACCCTATTATTCACGCTTAATACTCATGGACTGTGTATTAGGTTATTGAATACGCAAATGTTGTAACGGCCAGTCCTTAGACTATAAAAGGACTGTGTCGCACGGTACATGGACAACGGGAGCTCACACGCATACTAGTTCTACTGAATCTTCAATACAACAACACACATACCGTGGAGTAGGGTATTACGCTCAGGCGGCCCGAACCACATAAATCCTTTGTACCATCATCTTGTTCCTGATTTCCGCGCATCCAAACCGGTACAAGAACCTCTGCGGGTTACATTTAGTAGTACCGGGGGAAGTGTCATTCAACCACTTAGACATTTGGTGCGACAGGTAGGGGCACCTGAGACCGCAAGATGGTGAACTCCGCCGCAGGATCTTCCAACGGCAACCACGCTGACCAGTCTGCTGGAGGCAATCCCTCCAACATGCAGTAGCCAGCTGGCGCCGTTGTCCCGACGGATGTCATGCCACCACCACCGCCACCACCATCTGCCCAACAAACAATGCTGGACAGCAGGATGGGTTACTTGTGTTGGTCACAGCATCGGCGAACAACAACCTCGAGAACGCGCTAATTGCTGCGCAAACTCTATTGGAGCGCCCACCAGCGTCCGGAGCACCGTAGGGTGCGATGGAGTAGTGGCGTGCTAATGTGCAACATCTGGTTGCAGCCGCAGCCGATGCCATCAACAACCAAGGTTGTCCCCCTTCGGGACAGGCTATAGCTCAACGTAGGACCTTGTCTGGAATACTTGGTCCTCATGTGTCACAGTATCGACGGCGTGCTACATCCCAGCAGGTGACTTCGCTGAATTCTAGGGCACGACGCACCCACACCATCACCAGGATTCCGACTCATGACCTGCGGTCAAAACTTGATCGCCGTTATCGGCAGCAGGACAACCGCGTCCATATCGACCATGCTTGCGAGAGGCGAGAGGCTCGGGACAACCCTCCTCCTCAGGTAGTAGGGGGGTCTGTTCTACCCTGGCCATGCACTTACGCATGGTCAGATGGCCACAAAAGTTCCGGCCTCATTTGTTGTAGAAATTCTACGGGACTGTCAACCCCACCGAGTTCCTTCAAATCTACTCCACTGCTATACTTGCCAACTACTTCCCAGTGGCTCTAACTGGGACTGCTAGGTCATGGTTATGAGCCTCCCGCCTGACTCCATCAACATTTGGGCAGAGTTATGCCAACAATTCTCTGCCAACTTCGAGAGTTCATATACCTGACCCGACACTGAACTGGACTTGTTTGCTGTGAAGCAAACAATGGGGGATTCGCTGCAATCCTTTATCCAGAGGTTTTCTCAGGTACGTAATACCATCCCCTCAATCTCGAGCGTTTCTGTTATCATTGCATTTAGACAGGGCGTTCGAGGCAAAAAGAAGCTGGAGAAGCTGGCGACCAAAGAAGTCACTAGTGTCACGGAACTCTTCAGCTTAGCAGACAAATGTGCCAATGCTACGGAGGGACGTGAGATGCACTACAAACCACCTACGGAGGCCAACAAGAAACCCTCCAGGATTGAAGCCACTACCTCCAGGGTTAGCAAAAAGAAGAAGAAGTCCAACGGCAAAAAGAAGCCATCGGCTGGCGCACCTACTGCTATGGCTGCCGCAGCTCCGGGTGGCCAGGGGTCACGCCCTGAGAAACGACCTTGACCATCGTTAGAAGAAGGCGGCGGCTAAAAAGTGTAGTGTCCAATCCACAAGACGACAAACACAATATGGAAGAATGTCGAGAGGTCCAGAACCTTGTCGAGCACTACAACAAGCGCCGAGAAGAAGCTCCTTTCGCCAGCGGGAAGGAAAACAAAAAGTTGATGAAGCTCCAGCTGAAGAAGTGCTAGGATTTCAGGACCGCAATAAGGTTCTGAAGGTTGTCTACAACACTGTAGACGATGACTCCAATGTCTCTGACAACGAGCGTTGGAAGACCCTAAACAACATTTATGGTGGTTCTTGGGACATCACCTCTCGCCGCATCTTCAAGACAATACGTCGAGACATGGCCACTGCAGCTCCCACCGCCATCGCTTTTGATGCTTTGTACTGTCCTTGTAAAATGATCGGAGCTGGCCAACTTCTGTTGATGGTGTCACCAACCATTAACAATGTTCAACTTCACCATGTATTGGTGGATGGAGGTGTAGGACTGAACCTCATAAGCTTTGAAGCCTTCGTCAAGCTCCAGCTCCGACCTTCGGACCTTCGCCCCTCTGGACCTTTTTCTGGGGTTGGTCTGGGGGCCATTACCCCTCTCGGCTCAATTACACTCCCGATGACCTTCGGGACTCGGGAGAACTACAAAAATGAGAAGCTGGTCTTCAACATGGTGCAGATCAGTTTACCGTTCAACGCCATACGGGGCAGGCCTGTTTTGTACAGGTTCATGGCCGCTGTCCACTATGGATACATGGTGTTGAAGATTCCAACACCTTCGGTCGTTCTCTGGATCCACAGGGATCACACTGCAGGAATCACTGCACCTCGTGTGCAACCAAGCGGTGACACCGACGTTCTCGTCAAAGTCGTCCAAATTGGTTTCGATGCTGTTCAGACCACCCGTATATCGGGAGGTCTGAACAACAAATAGGAACTCACGCTCATAACTTTCCTCCGGGCGATTGTTGATGTGTTTTCCTGGCAACCGTCACAAATGCCTGGGATCCCTAGGGAGGTGATTGAGCACAATCTGAAGATTTATCCTGATGCACTGCTTGTACACCAGAAGCCCCAGAAGCAATCAGTTGAGCGGCAAAACTTCATCTTATAGGAGATCAAGAAGTTGCTCGAAGCTGGTTCCATCCGGGAGGTTTTTCATCCAAAATGGCTGGCAAACCCAGTTGTTGTACCCAAGGCCGGCGGGAAGCTTCGAATGTGTATTGACTACACCACTTTAAATAAGGCATGCCCAAAAGATCTATTTCCACTACCTAGAATAGATCAGATAGTGGACTCCACCTCCGGGTGTGAGCTATTGTGTTTCTTAGATGCATATTCTGGATATCATCAAATCCAAATGTCTAAGGAAGGTGAAGAGCATACTGCATTCATAACAGTAGATGGATTATATTGTTATACTGCCATGCCCTTTGGTCTCAAAAATGTTGCTTCAACCTTTGTGCGAGCTATGTACAAAACATTTGGAGCGTTAATTAGAGACTTAGTGGAGGTGTACATCGATGACATCGTTGTGAAGATCAAGAACAAGGAGTAACTCCTTGACAATTTACAAGCTATCTTCGACAAGCTGCACATCACGCGCACAAAGCTAAATCTGGACAAGTGTGTCTTCAGGGTTAGCTCTGGGAAACTCCTTGATTTCTTGGTGCCTCACCGAGGAATAGAAGCAAAACCGGCGAAGATTAAGACTATAGAAGACATGCGGCGTCCAGCCTGCATAAAAGGCGTCCAGAAGTTAACTGGATGTCTAGCTGTGCTCAGCCGTTAATCTCAAGACTAGCAGAGCGGGTGCTACCCTTCTTCAAACTCTTGAGGAAGTCCAGACCATTTCATTGGTCTGAAGAAGCAGAAAAGGCATTTCATGAGCTGAAGCAGCTCCTCACCACCCTACCGATCTTGGTAGCTCCGAATCTTGGTGAGCCTCCACTCCTTTATATTTCTGCAACTACATACATTGTCAGCATGGTCCTGGTCGCGGAACGGCCGGAGCCACATCCAGTTCAGGAGCCTAGACCCCTCGGAGAAGGTTCGGAGCTACCTGAAGGCAAGTCTGGGTCCCAGCCCCTAGACACGGATCTTCAAGACAGAGTGCTAGAAGATCAACCTCTCTCGCCCGAGGGTGTTCACCTGGCTAACCAAGATAATTCGGATCCTTCCAACAAGGCCTGGGTCGAACAAGAAGAAGTTTTGGACCCCTTAGGGAAGGTCTGGGAATCTCAACAAGAAGGCTCAGAACCCTCCAAGAGGGTTCGGGTCGATGGAGATGAAGCTCTGGGCCACTCCAAGAGGGTCCAGACCGTCCAGCGCCCAGTGTACTTCATCAGCGAAGTACTGCATGATGCCAAGACCAGATACATTGAGGTGCATAAGTTGCATTATGCAGTTCTTATTGCCTCAAGGAAGCTTCGTCACTACTTCCAAGCCCACAAAATATCAGTGGTAACTTCTTATCCACTGTGCGCTATTTTGCATAACCCTAACTCTACTGGGAACATCGAAAAGTAGGCAGCGGAGCTGACCGAAATCGATCTCGAATTCGTGTCACGACAAGCAATCAAAAGTCAAGCTTTGGCTGACTTCGTGACGGAGTGGACTCCCTCTCCATCAAACCCTGGGGGGGCCAGTGAGCAGAAGCCAGAAACCAAGGTCCCGATCTTTACAGAACCTCACTAGACTCTCTACTTCGACGGCTCCGTGCAGAAGCAGGGGGCCGAAGCTGGAATCCTTCTCCTTGCTTCGACCGGGGAGAAGGTCAAGTACATGGTTCACCTTGATTTCAATGCGACCAACAACATGGCAGAGTATGAAGCTCTCATCTACGGACTCAAGGTGGCACTATCCTATGGTGTCAAACAGCTGTTGGTGAAGTGTGATTCACAGCTCATCATCAAACAAGACAAAGGTAAATGCTGCTATAACAATCCCCAACTAGCTGCTTATATCCTTGAAGTCCAGAGGCTCTAGAAGGACTTCGAAGTCCTGGATCTCCATCATGTTCAGCTTCTTCACAACGCTTAAGCCGACGAACTCTCGACGAAGGCTTCAATCGAAGCTCCGGCTCCTAATGGAATCTTCGTCCGGAGGTTATTAAGACCAATAGCTTAGTCTACCGAACTGAGCGAAGGGGGCGAGACCAGCACCTCGAAGCCGGTGGTCCCGGTGGCCCTGTTACCATGGCGTCCACCAAGGGTCGTAGGTGCTGTTGGAAGCTCCGAGCAACCCAACACGCAAGACTCAGAAGCTCAAGTTAGCTCCAATGCATGGATCTCGGAGATCCGGAGCTACTTGAAAGACAACATCCTTCCTGAAGACGGTGCATCCGCTGAATGGATTGTTAGGTTGGCTAAAAGATACACACATGTAGAAGGGGATCTCTACCAGCGTGGTGCCAATGGTGTCCTATTGCATTGTATTACAAGGGAAGAAGGTCGTGAGCTTCTCGTGGAAATCCATGTAGGTGAGTGTGGGAACCACGCATCTTCTCGCACGTTGGTTGGTAAAACTCCAGCATGGCTTTTACTGGCCTACAACACTCCAGGATGTAGTTGAGCTAGTGAAAAATGTGAAGCGTGCCAGTTCCACGCAAAACAGATTCACACATCGGCTCAATCACTACAAATGATACCTCCTACATGCCATTCGCTGTCTGGGCATGGACATCTTGGGACCATTCCCAAAAGCCGTCGGAGGATACAAGTTCCTGTATGTCGCCATCGACAAGTTCACCAAGTGGCCAGAAGCAACTCCAGTTGTGAAAATTAACAAGGAATCAACTATCAAATTCTTGAAGTCCATTATATGTAGATTTGGAGTTCAGAGCAAAGTCATAACTGACAACAGAACTCAATTTACAAGTGTTTCATTTCAAGAATATTGCGAAGACCTCAACATTCAACTTAGCTACGCCTCAGTAGCTCACCCAACAAGTAATGGCCAAGCCAAGAGAGCAAATGCAGAAATCCTAAAAGGACTCAAGACGCGCACATACGAGTGCCTAAAAAAGCATGGAGCCAACTGGATTGAAGAGCTTCTGTCCACATTGTGGGCAAATAGGACAACACCTAACTGGTCAACTAGGGAGACACCCTTCTTCCCGGTGTAGGGAGCTGAAGCAGTCCTTCCTCTGGAGATCACCATGGGGTCCCTTCGGGTCCGGACCTTCGACGAAGCCGCGCAGGACCAGCTCTGGCGTAAAGACCTTGACCTCGTCGACGAGGGAAGGTGCCAAGCAGCTGTTTGGAATGCACACTATCGCCAAGCGCTCTGGCGCTATCATCCAAGGCATGTGCGCAACCGACAACTCGAGGAAGGCGATCTGGTGCTGCGGAAAATACTAACTTGCGAAGGGATGAATAAACTTTCCCCCAGCTGGGAAGGTCCCTTCTGAGTGATCAAAGTATCCCGGCCCGGATGCGTTCTCTTGGCAACTGAGGATAGGACTCCGCTTCCTAATCCCTAGAACATCGAGCACCTACGTAATTTTATACATAGAATCACGGCGGTGAGTCTGTAATTACGCACAATGTATGTTATAGAGTCAATACATAGAGAAGGGTAGATCCTCCGGGAGAACATCCGCACCCCTCCGGGAAGGTCCGCAAAGTTCAAGTAACACTTGATACAGTCACAACACTAAAAGTGTAACTACCTGCCCAGGGCTAGTACAAGATGTATAGCGCACTAAGCTTGGTACTGCACCCTAAGTGTGTCCTTGTCTCCCCTGTAATCTGGACCTAAAATGAAAGGCATTGTTGTGTGAGAACAGACTCCACGTGCATTTATTTTTGTACAAGGCTTGGTGTATCAAATTATTATTTTTATCCTTCTTGTCTATAATGAAGTTGTGCAATTCTTTTTCAGTTTTTGTCCAAGTTACTCATATGTGTTACAAGTTATATTGTTGATCTCTTTGTATCTTAACATGTTGTATAGTGTACTTGCCTGAACGCCAAGCCAACATAGGTCCGGAGTGTGCTATCGACTTAGCCTGGTCCTGCACCCTAAGCACGCCACTCTACCTACACCACGGCAGGCCTCAGTAGGGTGAGTACTAAATAAGCATACAGATCTGGGAAGATTACATCAATATGCTTGTTACCATATCGAGTTTCTTCAGATTTAAAACTCAAATAAGAACGATAAGTCACAAACGATTTATAGACAAGAGGACGAATTTTACTCTTTTCATGTCTCTAATGTGCGGGAAAAACTGAAACTCGTAGTGATGGTGGACAACACCGGAGCTACTAACCTCCGACATCCACCAATGGGACCCGCTGTCGACATTTTATATGTTGATGGTGGGTGCCGTCAAAGCTACGAAGATCCAACAACCCCAGGGGCCTGCTGTCGACGATTCGTGCATCAACTTCGGGAGCTATCAGACCTATCAAGCTTTGATAAATCCCAGGGGGCCCATCGTCAACGTGTTATATGTTGATGGTGGGTGCCGTCGGAGCTATCAAGCTCCAACAGCCCCAGGGGGCCAACCGTCGACGTATCCGAGACAAAGACTTAGGACCTCAAATCTACAAGTTCAAAGCTGTCGGAGTGTGATTCCGGCAATTATCCCGATACCACCATTGGTAGCCCGCGGAGTTTGTAGTTCGGTTGTGGGCGCGCAGAGATTCAGAACAAGGTGGCTAGTTGACATGAGGATTTATGTGGTTCGGGCCGCCTGAGCGTAATACCCTACTCCACATATGTGTGTTGTTGTTGTATTGAGCGTCTGAGGGCTTGAGTATGAAAGACTAGAGTGCCTTCAGCACGTGTGTGGGCGTCTGTCCGGGTGTCTCCCTGTGTATCGCTCGACCAGTCCTTTTATAGTACAAGGATTGGTCGTTACATCGTTTAACCTGGCCCGACATGTGGCCCTGGCGGTTAAGGATGCTTAATACACAATTAATGTACTTAATTACCCTTAATAGTGTGGTAACGTGTCTTGACAGTGGCGATACTGGTATTAAGGGTCCTTTGGTTGTGTGTCATTAAGATAGCATTAATGACACTTAATCGGGTCTTGAGGTCTTTAATGTTCCTTGAAGGTCCGAGCCGTTGGAAGTCCACCACTCTGCCTGTTGAGGTTGAAGGTCCGACAGTTGGACGCCTGGCAGCTCTGGAGCTTACTGTCTTGGACGAGTAGGTCCGGTGCTGTTATACACATGTCGGTACCGGAGCTTCCCTCTATCGGGGGTTAGGTCCGGGGGTGCCACACGGGTATCTAGTCCGAAGCTTTCCCATGTGTGGAATGTAGCACCAGTTTAACGATACACGTGGCGGCACTGGTACTAACAATTGAAGGGAGGCAGGTCCGGTTCTGAGTGACATGTGGGACCTTTGGAGGTCTTCAACATTGATGGGTGGAGTTACTTTGCTCTTTTTGCAGTCCCAAGGGGTATTCGGTACATAGGGTACCGATAGTGGCCCCCTGGGCCCACCTCTGGGAGAGACCTTTTGGATGATGTCATTCTGGCGGAGGTGGGTCCATCATTCGATTTTCGCTCCGTGTCTTCAAGGGTCTTTGGATGTGTCGTTAGGGTGGTGGTTCGCAGTTAAACCATCACTGCGTGGCATATCCAGGATGCGGCAGGTGAGATCTGAGCGTGCGGATCTCACGCAATTGAAGGTTGCCGGTTCTCGATATGAAAATTGTATCGGTTCCGCGCACCCTGTCAGGCCGCCGCCCTCGGCTTCCCACCTCTCATGATGACAACTGTTCGCCTGGGGTAAGGACCTCAACTTGATCATCGGGGTGGCCCCGGGCCCCCATGTCATTGGCAGGGTGAAGTTTTTGAACTGTATCGTTGGCCCCTCTGCGGTTTCCATCCAAGCGTTGCGGGGCCTTACTTAAGAAGGAAAGTGTGCACCATTTGTGGATTCCTTACGCCTTCATTTGAACTTGTGCTCGAATCCTCCAAACTTTCGCTTGCTCTTCTTCTCTCGCCCCGCTGTGCTGCGATGGAGTTGGGTCTCTGCAAGAGTCGTTTGACGACCGATGGTGATTTGAAGAAGGTCCGGACCTACATGGGGTGGTCCAGCGACTCCTTCAACCACCTGGTCCGCGCCGGCAAGCTCCCGTTCAAGAAGGAGCATGCCGACGACATGGTGTACTTCTCCACGTATGCCATGGTGGGACTGATGCCACCTTTCTCCACCTTTCTCTTGATGTTGTTAGACTTCTATGGTCTGCAGCTGTACCACCTCAGTCCCCACTCCATTCTTCTTGTGTCCACCTTTGTCCACTTCTGCAAGATGTGGGTGGGTATTCCCCCCTGCGTCGAGCTCTTCCGCACCTTCTTCACCATCCATGCCACCGGCAAGAGTGACGACTACCTTGGCTTCTATTATTCCGTGAAGCGCAAGAAGTGTCCGTACAAGTACTTGAGGTCGTTCCCTTCTGGCAAGTGGGACGACTGGAAGAAAGATTGGATTGTCATCACGACAGAGGAGCACCAGAAGCTGGAGCTGCCCGAAGGCCTCCCTAACGTCGACACTGAAGCCTGGAACGATGTTTCGGTGCTTTCGGACGCCTTCAACCCTGCCCTGACCAGGATCCGCCAATGTGTGGAAGGAGGGGTGACTCCCCAGGCTGAATTCTGCAACTTCCTGGTCAACAGGTGGGCTCCCCTGAAGAAGAGGGAGAAGCTCGCCTGGGCCCTCACTAGTGTGATGGACGACGACCGGATCGAGACCTTTTGAAGTCCAACCTAGAAGGCACAGCTTTGGATCTTCACCTCAAGAAGTTTCAGCATGGCATCGATGTCGAGGGCGACGACTTGACTCCGCCGGCGGCTTTCCTCCCTCTGAACATGGAGGCGGAGTTCAGCAGGGAGCTCCGGCGGAAGATGTCGGTGCTTGACGACCTCGATGAAGTTGAGAGGCGTTTGACCACCGGGTTGGTGATCCCTGGAGCTTCCGAGGGTGGTCCCCCTTTCGCCCTAAGACAGAGAGCTGAAGTCGTAGGCAAGGGCAAGGAGTTGGCCGAGCCCTCCAGCCACAAGAGGAAGTTGAAGCACTCTGACGGGAGGTCCGTCAGACCTGCTCCTTCTGCAACAGCTCCTTCTCCCCGGCGGGGGAGGTCTTCAACGCAACACATACTCCAACATCGGCGTCTCCTCGGGTGTGAGTCCGGTACAAGGGCCTACTAAGGGCTCTAGGTCCGAGGGTCCTTCTCAGTCGAGGGGGGCCTCAACCAAGAGGTCGCTGACGGCGGCAGCAAGCTCCGGGGAGCCTTCCGGAGCTACTACGCCAGTGGCGACGGGGTCCGGTTCTGAGCGTCCGGTGAAGAGGTTCCGCGCTAGCTGGAGCAGAAGCCTTCCAAGGATAATTTGATTTTTTACCTCAGAAGATTGTTTTTGTTGTAATCATATTTTGAGTTTCTTCGTCCTTCATCCACAGGGTACCTAAAAAGGGGCTAAAGTTCCGGTTCCCGTGACAGCAGATTATGCTGCGCAGGCGGAGGCTCTGGCTCCAGTTCCAGCAGCGCCCTAGGTGGTGGCTGAGGTCGCGGTAGCTCCGGCGCCAACTGTCGTGGTCCTTGATCTCGATTCATCCCCTGAAGCTCATGTGGCAGCGTTGGACCACGGGAATGAAGATGTACCAGCGGCACCAGCTCCGGAGGTTGAAGCTCCGGTTTTGGATGCTGAGATGATGGACGCTCCGGCCTCAGAGCCAGAGGTAGCTGCAGTTCCGGCCCTAGAGATGGATGTTGTTGAAGTCCCGGCGGCGGAGCCGGTGGTTGTTGAAGTTTCGGCACCTGAGCCGGTTGTCGCAGAGGTGCCGGCCCCCGAACCAGTAGAGGTCGAAGTGTCGGCGCTTGAACCAGCAGCGGAGGAGGCACCAGTGCCGGAGCCGGAAGTGGCCTCAGCTCCGGCTGAATCTTCAACGCCTGCCCTAGAGGTGGTGGTTCCGGAGGTGCCCGCGCCTGAGCCAGGATGCCAAGACGAAGCTACAAGTCCCCCGCCTAAGGGACCAGTTGCTGACGACCTGGCGGCGGGACCTTCGAAGCCGACTCCGGAGGTGGAAACTTTTGTTGCAGGACCTTCCTCGGTGACGACCGAGGCTATCCCGGAGGGCAGACCTAGTGCCACAGAAGATTAGGGGACTGCTCTTGTTGAGTGGGACCCGATTTTTGTTATGGAGAACCCACTGGAGTCAGCAGAGAGGACCCCGGTAGGTCCGGAGCCGATCCCCCTGTCGTTGTCCTTCGACAACGCCTGCTCAAGCCTTCGCTAGGTTCAGCTGGCCTTTTACCACGACAGCAAGGCCCTCGAGGAGGAGCGCTAAACCCTTAGGAGTTGGCGCAACCGGCTCCAATTCGAGACCAAGCAGGCGCAGACGAGGCTGGCCGACGACAAGGAGTGGGTGAAAAGGGATAAGGTCAGGTTGGAGTACTGGGGTCAGCTACTAGATTAGAGGGAAAGCATGGTGCGATCCCTGGACAACCAGTCCTGAGCTATCCATGAGAAAGTTGTGGCTGCTAATGAGGCGGCGAATGATCGCCAAGAGAAGCTCAGTGCTATCCACAACAGCCTCATCAAGCACCAGGAGGCTCTTGAGGAGTAGGAGAAAAAGCTTGAAGATGAAGAGCAAGAACTCCTGGAGCTGCAGAATGACCTCGTGAAGAGGGAGGAGGAGCTTACTCAGAGGCTGACTCTGGATGACAAGAGTGTCGCGGAGAGCACCATGAAGCTAGAGGAGCGCTGCGAGAAAGAGGAGAGGAAGGTCTGGCAGCGGGGACAGGACCTCACCAAGAGGGAGAATGAAATTGCTGCCAGGGAGAAGAAAGTGCGGGGCCGGGAGAAAGACCTAGTCGACCGTCAGAACAAGATCCACATCCGGGAAGAGGAGCTTGGCAAACTCGAAAGGCATGTTGCTGAAAAGATTCAGCAGAACGCCAAAGAGGTCGAGCGCCTTGCCCGGGAGGATTCAGAGCTTGCGGTGACCAAGAGGTCCTTGGAAGAGGTGCAAGGCTCAGGGGATGCAGAGTCCCAACAAGTATGGGACTTCTTGGGCAAAGCTAATGACGCGCTGACGCCATTGGGCTTTAGTCCGGTGCCCCCGGATGATCCAGGGCCGGAGCTGGACCAAGCGTTGAGCTCGGCGGGCAACAAGCTCAACAAGATGGGTGATGTCATCGTGGACCAGTTGGAAACTGAAGGACAATCCCTGGCAAAGAACGTTGCAGAGTACATGCTGACGTGCTACACAAGCCGGGATCCTCATTTCCCACTAGACCCGGTGCTCCCATCGACGGAGAGGGAGATACCGCCAAGGCCAACGTGTCAGAGGTTGCCTAGAAGGTCGCCTCATTCTTCCATAAGATTTAGGATTTTCTCTCTGTATCTCCCACTTGTATCTTCTCTTCTTTTCCTTAATTTTGTAATCTTGTCTCCAGATTAATGAAATCCACGAATTTTATGAATTTCATTTGTTGTCTTCAACACCTTTGTCCCACTTGGCCTCCTGGTAGATGTACACAATTTGATTGTGAACATGTACCAAGAGGATGTAGCATTTTGCTGAAGACTTGCGTGCTTCGAACTTATAGTTTGTAGGTCTGAAGTCATCGATAGTAGGGCCCCCTGAGGTTGTCAGAGCTTAGTAGCTCCGGCTGCGACCATTATCAACACGTAAAACGTCGACAGGTGGTCTTCTGGGGTTCTCGGAGCTTAGTAGCTCCAGCAGCGTCCATTGTCAACACGTAGAGTGTCGACAGTAGACCCCATTAGGGTGTCCTTCTATCATTTTTTCTTCACGTTGACGGCTGGCCCTCTAGATTTGCCGGAACTTGGTAGCTCCGGCGATGCCTACTATCAATATTTGAAACATCGATAGCGGACCACCTTAGGGGGTGTCGGAGATTTGATAGCTCCGGCTTCATCCACCATCATCATGATATCTTTATTTTTCTTGCACCTTGACGTCAAGAAAAATAGTAAAATTCATTTCTTATCTATAACTTGATTGCGGCTTACTATTCCCAAAAGAAACTTTTCGGTTGACAACAATTCTTTATACAATTAAGTGCATTGGCTTGTTTTCTCCAGGTCCGATCATTTTCTTGACCCACCTTACTCAGGCCTGCTGGTGTGTAGGTAGAGTGGCATACTTAGGGTGCAGGACCAGGCTAAGTTGATAGCACACTCCGGACCAAGATTGACTTGGCGACGTTCAGGCGAGTAGGCCATTCAACAATGTTAAGACCCGAAAGAATTACCAATGCAACTTGAATTACACATGAATTGTTCGAGCTAAAGTTTCTTGAGGATTGCACAAATTTGTTATAGACAAGAAAGAGAAAAATAAAAAATATTGAGCCTGTACAAAATAAATGCACGTGGAGCCTGTTTTCACATAATGATGTCTTTCATTATAGGTATGGGGTACAGGGGAAACAAGTACACTCTTAGGGTATGGAACCAGGCTAAGTCTGTTGCATTCCTCGTTTGACCCAAGGTAGCTAGCTACACTTTTAGCTCTGAGACTGCGACAAGTGTTGCCTGAACTTTGCAGACCTTCCGGGAAAGGTCCGGTTGTTCTCCCGGAGGAGCTACCCGACTCTGTACAATGACGCTATAACATACATCAAAGTTAGCTACAGACTCACCTCCGTGATATTAAGCGTAGAACTAACATAGGTGCTCAATGTTCCAAGGATTAGGGAGAGGTGTCCCATCCTCGGTTGCCAAGCGAACGCATCCGGGACGGGATACTTTGATCACTTGAAAGGATCCTTCCCAGCTGGGAGAGAGTTTGTTTAACCCTTCTTGAATTTGTATTCTCCGTAGTACCAGATCGCCTTCCTCGAGCTGTCGGTTATGCACATGCCTTTGGTGGTAGCACCGGAGCGCTTGGCGATATCGTGCGTTTCGAACAGCTGCTCACCTTCCCTCTTCGACGAGGTCAAGGTGTTCACGCTGGAGCTGGTCCTGCGTGGCTTCGTCAAAGGTCCGGACCCGGAGCAACCCCAAGGTGATTTCCGAAGGAAGGACTACTTCAGCTCCGTACACCAGGAAGAAGGGTGTCTCTCCAGTTGACCGGTTTGGAGTTGTCCTATTTGCCCACAAGGTGGGCGGAAGCTCTTCGATCCAGTTGGCCCCATGTTTTTTCAGGCGCTCATATGTGTGCGTCTTGAGTCCTTTTAGGATTTCTGCATTTGCTCTCTCAGCTTGGCCATTGCTTGTCGTGTGAGCTACGGAAGCGTAGCTGACTTGGATGCTGAGGTCTTTGCAATATCCTTGTAATGCAAAGCTTGTGAATTGGGTCCCGTTGTCAGTTATGATCTTGTTTGGGACTCCAAATCTGCATTCTATGGACTGCAAGAAATTGATAGCTGATTGCTTGTTTATTGTCACAACTGGAGTTGCTTCTGGCCACTTGGTGAACTTGTTGATGGCAACGTACAGGAACTTATAACCTCCGACGGCTCTTGGGATAGATCCCAAGATATCCATCCCCCACACAGCGAATGGCCATGTACAAGGTATCATTTGTAGGGGTTGAGCTGGTGTGTGAATTTGCTTCGCATGAAACTGGCATGCTTCGCATTTCTTCACTAGCTCGGTTGCATCTTGGAGTGTTGTAGGCCAGTAAAAACCATGCCAGAAGGCTTTACCAACCAATGTGCAGGAAGACGCGTGGTTCCTACTCTCGCCTCCATGGATTTCCGCGAGGAGCTCATGGCCTTCTTCCCTTGTAATGCACCGCATTAGGACGCCGTTGGCACCACGCTGGTAGAGATCCCCTTCTACCAGTATGTATCTTTTAGCAAATCTGACTATCTGGTCAGTAGATACATTGTCTTCAGGATAGATGTTGTCTTTCAAGTAGCTCCGGATCTTCGAGATCCATGCATCGGAGCTAACTTGAGCATTTGAGTCTTGTGTGCTGGGTTGCTCGGAGCTTCCTGCAGCACCTATGACTCTTGATGGACGCCATGGTAACAGGACCATCGGGACCGCCAGCTTCGAGGTGCTGGTCTCGTGCCCTTCGCTCAGCTCGGCGGGCTGAGCTGTTGGTCTTGACAATCTCCGAACGAAGGTTCCATCAGGAACCGGAGCTCGGGTTGAAACTTTTGTCAAGAGTTCGTCAACTTCAGCGTTGTTGAGATGCTGGACATGGCAAAGATCCAAGACTTTGAAGTCCTTCTGAAGCTTCTGGACATCAAATAGATATGCAGCTAGTTGAGGGTTGTTGCAGCAGCATTCACCTTTGACTTGTTTTATTATGAGTTGTGAGTCACCCTTTACCAACAGCTGCTTGACACGATATGATAGTGCCACCTTGAGCCCGTAGATTAGTGCTTCATACTCCGCCATGTTGTTGGTCGCCTTGAAGTCAAGGTGAACCATGTATTTGACCTTCTCCCCGGTCAAAGCGAGGAGAAGAACTCCAGCTCCGGCCCCCTGCTTCTGCATGGAGCCATCGAATTAGAGAGTCCAGTGAGGCTCGGTGAAGACCGTAACCTTAGGTTCCGGCTTCTGCTCACTGGGGCCCCCAGGATTTCATGGAGAGGGGGGTCCATTCCACCACGAAGTCCACCAGGGCTTGACTCTTGATCGCTTGTCTTGGGACGAATTCAAGATTGAACTCGACCAGTTCCGCTGCCCACTTTGCAATGTTCCCAGTAGAGTTGGGGTTATGCAATATTGCACGCAGTGGATAGGAGATTACCATTGAAATCTTGTGAGCTTGGAAGTAGTGTCGAAGCTTCCTAGAGGCAATAAGAACTGCGTAGAGAAGCTTATGCACCTCCAGGTACCGAGTTTTGGCATATGGAGTACTTCACTGATGAAGTACACTGGGAGTTGGACTGTCCGGAACCTCCTGGAGGGGTCCGGAGCTTCCTCCTCATCAACCCGGACCCTCCCGGAGGGGTCCGGACCTTCTTCGGGGACCTACAGGTTCTTGCTTGAAGAACCCGGAGCTTCTTTTGAAGTGACCCAAACCTTCCTGGAGGGGTCCGGATCTTCTTGTTCAGCAACAGCAACCCCTTCATTTGAAGGAGGATGATCCTCCTGTGTCGTACCTCGAGGATTCGGGTCTGGGGGTTGGGACCCAGACTCACCTTCAGGTAGCTTTGGACCCTCCCAGAGGGGTTTGGATCCTTGAACTGGAGATGGTTCTGGTCTTTCCGCAACCAGGACCATGTTGACAACTTCGCCAGTTGCAAAAATGTAAAGTAGAAGTGGCTCACTAGGATTCGGAACTACCAAAGTTGGTAGAGTGGTGAGGAGCTGCTTTAGCTCTTGGAAAGCCTTTTCTGCTTCTTCAGACCATTGGAATGGTCCGGACTTCCTCAGTAACTTGAAGAAGGGTAGCGCCTGTTCCGCCAGTCTTGAGATGAACCGGCTGAGGGCAGCTAAACATCCAGTCAGCTTCTGGACGTCCTTGATGCGGGCTGGTGGCCGCATGTCTTTAATAGCTTTAATATTCACCGAATTCACTTCTATCCCTCGGTAGTTCACCAAGAATCCAAGAAGCTTTCTAGAGCTAACCTCAAAGACACACTTGTTCGGGTTCAGCTTCGTGCGTGTGATTCGCAACTGGTCGAAGACAGCTTGCAAGGTGTCAAGGAATGACTCCTTGTTCTTGATCTTGACGATGATGTCATCGATGTACACTTCCACTACATCTCTGATGAGCTTTCCAAAAGTTTTGTACATAGCTCGTACAAACGTTGAAGCAGTATTTTTGAGACCGAATGGCATGGCAGTGTAACAATATAATCCATCTACTGTGATGAAACAAGTATGCTCTTCATCTTCCTTAGACATCCTAATTTGATGATACCCAGAATATGCGTCTAGAAAACACAGTAATTCACACCCGGAGGTGGAGTCCACTATCTAATCTATTCTAGGTAGTGGGAATGGATCCTTTGGACATGCCTTATTCAGTCTTGTGTAGTCGATACACATCCGAAGTTTCCCGTCGGCCTTGGGTACAACGACTGGGTTTGCCAGCCATTTTGGGTGGAAGACTTCTCCAATGAATCCAGCTTCGAGCAACTTCTTCACTTCTTGACGTATGAAGTTCTGTCGCTCTACTGATTGCTTCCGAGGCTTTTGATGTACAGGACGAGCATCGAGATAAATCTTCAGATTGTGCTCAATCATTTCTTTAGGGATTCCAGGCATTTGTGACGGTTGCCAGGCAAACACGTTGACATTAGCCCGGAGGAAAGTGATGAGCGTGAGTTCCTATTTGTCGTTCAAACCTCCCGATATATGCGTGGTCTGAGCAGCGTCAGAACCAATTTGGACAACCTTGACGGGAATGTCGGTGTCGCCGCTTGGTTGCACACGAGGTGCGGAGGTTGAGCCTCGATGACGAATGCTCGGGGGTTTCGGAGCTTGTTCCTTTCCGGATTCTTCCTCCTGCGATGTAGCAAGCGCGTGGAGTTCTTCTAGAGCAGTAACTTCAGTGGTGCGATCTATGCGGATCCGGAGAACGCCTGAGGGTGTTGGCATCTTCAACACCAAGTAGCCATAATGAGCAGCAGCCATGAATTTGTACAAGGCTGGCCTACCCAAGATGGTGTTGAATGGTAAGTTGATCTGCGCCACATCGAAGATCAACTTCTCAGTGCGGTAATTCTCCCGAGTCCCGAAGGTCACCGGGAAAGTAATAGCACCGAGTGGAGTTATGGCCCCCGAACCTACTCCGGAGAAAGGTCGCGAGGGGCGAAGATCCGAAGGTCGGAGCTGAAGCTTGACGCCTCGAAGCTTATGAGGTTCAGCCCCGAACCTCTGTTCACCATTACATGGTGGAGCTGGATGTTGTTGATGGTCGGAGATACCATCAATAGGAGTTGGCCAGTTCCGATCATGTTCTGAGGGCAGTCCGAAGCATTGAAGGTGATGGTAGTGTCCATCCACTTCTGGTGCGGCTCCGCCCTAGCGGTGGGAGCTACAGAGGCCATGTCCCGCCGCATTGTCTTGAGGACACAGCGGGAGGTGATGTCCCACGAACCATCAAAGATGGTGTTCATGATCTTCCGACGATCGTTGTCGGAGACGTCAGAGTCGTCATCGACGGAGGTGTAAACAGCCTTCAAGACCTTTTTGGGGTCCTGAAAGCCTAACTCCTCTTCAGCCGGAGCTTCGTCAACTTTTTGTTTTCCTTACCTTCGACGGAAAGGAGCTTCTTTCCGGCGCTTGATGTAGCGCTCGGCAAGGTTCTGGACCTCTCGGCAGCCTTCCAGGTTGTGCTGTTCCTCTTGTGTATGGGACACCACATCTTGGAGCTGCCACCGTCTTCAGACGACGGTCGAGATCATTTCTCGGGGCGTGGCCCCCGATCGACGTAGACACCCCATCTCGATGTCCAGCTTGATTCGCCAGTGTGGACGGTGGCGGTGCTGGCATGACTCCTGCTGGAGCCACAACTCCTGCTGGCTTCTGCATATTGGAGGGTTTGCCTCCAGTAGGTTGCACAGCATGGTTGCCGTTGGACGATCCAGCAGCAGAGTTCACCATGTTTGAATCTCGAGCACCCCCTACCTGGCGCGCCAACTGTCAGAGTGTGATTCCGGCAATTCTCCTTGTACCACCATTGGTAGCCCGCGGAGTTTGTAGTTCGGTTGTGGGCGCGCAAAGATTCAGAACAAGGTGGCTAGTTACACGAGGATTTACGTTGTTTGGGCCGCCTGAGCGTAATACCCTACTCCACATATGTGTGTTGTTGTTGTATTGAGCGTCTGAGCGCTTGAGTATGGAAGACTAGAGTGCCTTCAACGCGTGTGTGGGCATCTGTCCGGGTGTCTCTAATATGCCCACGCCGACCACACCATCAAGTATACCGATTACATCAAGCAAGATGGAACAATCATCAAGTCAAGCTGCACCAGCTCATGTTTTCGATGGACCTTTTACTCGTAGCCGAGCTAAACAGCTACAACAAGAGGTGCATGCGCTACTTTATGAAATTCCATTTATTAATGAGAATTATATACTTCCTAAATCGTACATGTTTCTATTATTCAGGTTCACCAAGGAGGATGACAAAGACACGCCAAGACTGAACGAGAGAGGAGAACTACGTCGAACCAGTTCGGCCTGGCAGAACTGTCATGAAGAAACAATCATATCTCTTGATTCATAGAAGCTGTGAAGGTCCATGAGTACTTGTTGGAAAGGTGTTGAAGTGAACTTTCTAATGCCACTATGTGCCGAGTGCTTTAGAGGTCCCAGCTTGGCAGCCGAGTGGTTTTGGTGCAGACTGTTTAGAAGATCAACAGTCAGCCTGATACCCAAGTTTCCGTGAAAAACTGTATCACTCTACAATATTTCGTGAAGCATGCTACACATTGTGTGAAAGTTTATCAAATTATCTTTCCAACGCATCTGGTCCCATGTCTTTTGGATGTCACAAGGTGGAGTTATGATTAAAACACTGAAGACCACTCATAAGGCCAGAAGACATGCGGGAAATTGATGACCACTGCATGAATGATCAAGCCAGTTGGCCTTCCACCTTCCCACGTGGCTTTTTCAGTTCACATCTATTCCTAGACTAGTTGTTGGTATAAATATCCCTCTTTTGTAAGCCAAGGGCAACTCTTTGATGAATTAAGATTATTCCAGTGAAATTTGCAGCCGAGCTGCTTGAGTGTCTTACTCAACCCTTGTTCTTCCTTGTTCTTCTTGAACTTGTGGAGAGATCTCTCTGAGATCCACTAATTCGTGCTCTGCGATTTCCAGTATGGCTGCCCCGTCTTGTGTGGATTAGCTCCGGTTGTGGTTCTGCGGTCGTTTGGAGATCGAGTTGAAGTCTTCGCGGTTTCGGTGTCTCTCTCCCCGTCGCTTGGTCGCATCCAACCTTGGTCAGGTATAAAGCTAGTTATCCGCGCTGTTTCTACAGCAAATTATCTTGTTCTTGAACCTCCTGTCGTGAAGATCGGGCCACCCTTCGCCGAAACAAATTCGGTGCATATCATGTGGTAATCAGAGCTATCGTTGTCACGGTTGGTTCATTTTATCACCCACCCTCCCACCCTTTTTCAATCTGTTACAGTTTTCACCATCCACATATTCATCCCTGTGTTTATCTTTTACATATATTTGTTTGTCCTATAGTACAAAGCCTAAAAAAAATATACCTATAGCCCTTTTGACGGTACTGTTATCTTGTGTTTGTGTTCTTCCAGTTGCTTGTCACCACCGTTTACCTATATCTTTTGTAATCAGCACCCCTCTTAGTGTTATAAAAACAAAAGGAAGAAAGAATACAGTAAAAAAAAGAGAGAGCACAAGTGAAAAGATTCTGAAGAATTTTGTGTTACGGTTGGGTGTTGAAATTTTCAGTTTTCATATCCAAGTTGGTGGTAATCTTGATAGCAGCAAAAAAAAATATCTTTTGAGCACATCTTTTTTCACTTGATTGGCAGTACCGTAGCCCGTCTTGTTCAGCCACCTATAGCTCCACCAAAAACATAAACCGGGATTTTCGATTTGTACTCCTTACGGCCTCTTTACCACCTCTGTTGAAGCTGTCACACCAGCACCATCACAGTTCTTGAGATCAGGCAAGAACTTGGGTAAGTAAGAGGTGAGATCGAGTGTGTCCACATATATAGTTTTTTTTTCTTGCTGCTCCTAATATGGCAGACTCAGATTCAAGTGTTCATGGTGGACACCATGGTGATAGGGAACCCCCTGTCTCACGGGATGAGATGCGTCGCATGGCTGATTCACTCATGGAGGCCATGGGCAGGCTCCTCGATGAGCGTCTTCCTGCGGCTGGAGGACGTCGAGCATGTCGTGATCAAGAGGACTGTCATCGAGAGGAGTCCGGCGATGAGAATTCTGGTTTCAGCCATGGATTCAATCGCTTTGGACATGGCCCTGACGGATCTGGTTGTGGTCGCCATGCTGATTTTAATAATTACCATGGTGGGCATCGCGCACATAGGCGCAATGCTGATGGTCGCCGCGTGCATTTTGAAGACGAAGAGTTTGAAGATCAAGATCATGAAGAAGGATCTCATGATGATGAAAATCCTTTCGGTCAAGGTGGCAGGTTTGTTCGGCGTCATCATCGCCGCCCTACTGATTTTGAAGAAAGGGAATACCATCGTGGTCGACGTCCTCATCACAACCCAGATAACATCGCTCGTGTCAAATTGAGTATTCCAAAGTTTACTAGAAAGGAGAATCCTGATGAATTTCTTGAATGGGCTGAGCAGTGTGATCAAATATTCCGAGTACATAATCTTTCGGCTCAACGCCGTGTGAATCTTGCTTCGGTGGAATTCTCTGGATACGCCCTCACTTGGTGGAACCAAGTGCAGGAGAATCAACTTGATTTGGGACGTGGATATATCAATACATGGGAGGAGATGAAGCAAGTGACGAGAAGGCGATTTGTGCCATCTAGCTATCAGCGTGATCTCAGGAACCGGTTGCAAATGTTAAAGAAAGGGAAGAGATCAGTTGATGAGTATTTCAAGGAGATGGAGCTGCTGTTGGTGCGGGCTGGAATAAGAGAAGATGCAGAGTCAACAATGGCAAGATTTCTAGGAGGTCTTAATGAAGAAATTTCTGGTTTTGTGGAGATGTTTCCATATCGTACATTGCAGGATCTTGTTGATCAAGCTATGCGAACAGAGAAAAAGATTCAGCAAGAGTCACGTGGAAAATCTTATGACAGTTATTCTATTGCTGCCCCATAGCACAAACAGCAGTCAAGTACTTCCTATGGTGGTGGACGATCTCAAGGAGCTGCAGCCAAGTCTTCTCAATCATTTGTTCCATCGAAGATGGCAGCCTCCACCGCGTCATCACCAACAACTAAGCAGCGACCCGCTGCAAGTTCAGCAGCCCACAGCAATGCCTCGGGAGCTACATCTTCTTCTCGAAGTAGAGAAATTGTATGCCATAAATGCCATGGCCGTGGGCACATTGCTACCCAATGCCCAAGCAAGAGGACCATGTTGTTGAATGAGAAAGGTGAATGGGAATCTGAGAGTGATCTGGAGGATGTTGGACAGATATGTGATGAAGAAATTGAGGAGGAAGGGAATGAGATCCAGCCTGAAGAAGGAGAATATAATTGCTTTATTTCTCTACGAGTGCTTAGTGTAACAGCAGAAAAGGAAGACAACGGGCAGCGACATAATTTGTTCCATACCCGTGGAATAATCAAAGATAAGGTGTGTCGCATCATTTTTGATAATGGTAGCTGCAACAATATTGCTAGCCAAGAATTGGTGGACAGATTGGGACTGAAACCACGGCGTCATCCTAGTCCATACAAGATGCAATGGCTTAATGATTGTGGTGCGCTACGTGTCAGTCATACTGTGACTGCACCATTCTCTGTTGGTAAATACAATGATCATGTGGAGTGCGACGTGGTGCCTATGCAAGCCTGCCAGCTTCTGCTCGGTCGACCATGGCTACATGATCGTGATGTCCAGATTTTTGGAAGGACCAACAAGCTGTCTTTTGTGTACAAAGGAGAGCGAATTTCCTTGCTTCCTTTGACACCGGAAGAAATTTTGAAGGATGATATCAGGAAGAAACAGCGCGAGAGCGAGCACCACTTGCGAGTGAGCCACAAAAATAGTAAGGAAGAGTGTCCACAGCCAAATCAAACCCCACAGCTGCACTGGGAAAAGAGGGTTTAGTAATGATGGCTAGGAAGGGGGATATCAAAGCATTGAGTGAACCCAATGCCATGTTCTTTGTACTTATGTACAAGGACACTTTTCTTTCTACTAATGCCTTACCCTCTACCCTGCCGAGTACTCTTTTGAATGTCTTGCAGGAATATGAAGATGTCTTTCTGGACGAAGTACCACCAGGAATGCCACCTAAGAGAGGGATCGAGCATCAAATTGACTTGGTTCCTAGTGCGTCACTTCCGAACAGGGCTGCATACCGCACCAACCCAGAGGAGACAAAAGAAATTCAGCGACAAGTGGAGGAATTGATGAAAAAAGGGTATGTACGGGAAAGTCTTTCCCCTTGTGTTGTCCCTGTTCTTTTAGTGCCTAAGAAAGATAGGTCTTGGAGATTATGTGTGGATTGCCGTGCAATTAACAACATCACAGTAAGATATAGGCATCCCATTCCTCGCTTAGATGATATGCTTGATGAACTTAGTGGTGCTAATTTTTTCACTAAAATTGATTTAAGAAGTGGCTATCATCAGATTCGTATGAAAGGAGATGAGTGGAAAACAGCCTTTAAAACAAAATTTGGATTTTATGAATGGTTAGTGATGCCCTTCAGTTTAACCAATGCACCTAGTACATTTATGCGATTAATGAATCATGTGCTTAGAACTTTCATTGGTAAATTTGTTGTGGTTTATTTTGACGACATCCTAATCTACAGCAAGACTCTTGAAGAACATGTTGCACATATCCAGAGCGTACTTGTTGTCCTGCGTAAACAAAAACTGTACGCTAACCTTGAGAAGTGCACCTTCTGCACCGACAAGGTAGTTTTCCATGGTTTTGTTGTTTCAGGACAAGGCGTGGAGGTGGATGTTGAGAAAGTCAAGGCTATACAAGAATGGAGGCCCCCACAGAACGTGAGCCAAGTGAGAAGCTTCCTTGGACTTGTTGGTTTCAACCGGCGCTTCGTGAAAGATTTCAGCACGATTGCTGCTCCAATCAATGAGCTGACCAAGAAAGACGTACCTTTCAAATGGGGAGAAGCACAACAAAAGGATTTTGAAGAATTAAAGAGGAAGCTCACAACATCCCCAGTCCTTGCACTTCCTGATTTCAACAAGACATTTGAAATTGAATGTGATGCAAGTGGAGTTGGGATTGGAGGCGTGCTGATGCAAGAAAAGAGACCAATTGCATTCTTCAGTGAAAATCTAAGTGGTCCGACTTTAAATTATTCAGTTTATGATAAAGAATTATATGCTCTCGTTCGGAGTTTGGAAACTTGGCAACACTACCTTTATTCTAAAGAATTTATAATACATTCAGACCATGAATCATTGAAACATATTAAGGGACAACTAAAACTGAATAAACGACATGCTAAGTGGAGTGAATTTATTGAGTCCTTTCCTTATATTGTCAAATATAAGAAAGGTCAAGACAATATTGTAGCTGATGCTTTATCTCGACGTCTTGCTTTGCTCACACAACATGATGCTAAAATTCTCGGATTGGAAAGTATAAAGGAATTATATGCCACTGATTCGTACTTTGCTGAACCATATGCCAAGTGCCGTATTGGCAAAGGATGGGAAAAGTATCATGTGCATGATGGATTTTTATTTCGCACTAACAAACATTGTATTCCAGATTGCTCTGTTCGACTTTTACTCGTGCAGGAAGCTCATGCAGGTGGACTTATGGGCCATTTTGGAGCCAAGAAGACGGAGCAAGTGCTGGCTGACCATTACTTTTGGCCAAAAATGCAACGAGATGTAGAGAGACATGTTCTTCGCTGCGAAAACTGCCACAAAGCTAAGTCTCGTCTGAACCCTCATGGTTTATATACTCCCCTTCCTATTCCTAATGCACCTTGGGAGGATATTTCAATGGATTTTGTTCTTGGGTTACCACGAACCAAAGGGGGAAGGGATTCAATTTTTGTCGTGGTTGATCGTTTCAGCAAAATGGCACATTTTATTCCTTGCCACAAGAGCGACGATGCTTCCTGTATTGCTGAATTATTTTTCAGGGAAATCGTGCGACTACATGGAATGCCACGTACCATTGTGTCGGATCGTGACACCAAGTTCTTGAGCTACTTCTGGAAGACATTGTGGGGCAAACTTGGGACAAAACTCTTGTTCTCCACAACATGTCATCCGCAAACGGACGGCCAAACTGAAGTTGTGAATCGAACACTATCAATGTTGCTCCGAGCTGTCCTTAAGAAGAATCTGAAACTATGGGAAGAAAACTTGCCACACGTTGAGTTTGCATACAATAGGGCAGTACACTCAACCACTAAATTTTGTCCATTTGAAATTGTATATAGATTCACACCCACTGCTCCCATAGATCTTTTGTCTCTACCCATGCAGGAACGTGTGAACTTCGATACAAGCAAGCGAGCTGAATTTGTCAAGAACATTCATGATAGGGCTCGGGCCAATATTGAAAAGATGACCAAGAAGTATTAGAAGCACGCTAACAAGGGTCGCAGGAAGGTGTTGTTCGAACCAGGGGACTTGGTTTGGGTACACCTTCGAAAGGATCGTTTTCCAGAGCTGCGCAAGAACAAGTTGCAACCTCGGGCTGACGGACCATTCAAAGTTCTGCGCAAGATCAACGACAACGCTTATGAAATTGATCTGCCAAGTACTTATGGTGTAAGTACCAGTTTCAATGTGTCCGACCTCTCTCCATTCTTTGGATTGGAAGAGTCGAGGACGACTCTTTTTGAAGGGGGGGGGGGATGATATGCCCACGCCGACCACACCATCAAGTATACCGATTATATCAAGCAAGATGAAACAATCATCAAGTCAAGCTGCACCAGCTCATGTTTTCAATGGACCAATTACTCGTAGCCGAGCTAAACAGCTACAACAAGAGGTGCACGCGCTACTTTGTGAAATTCCATTTATTAATGAGAATTATATACTTCCTAAATCGTACATGTTTCTATTACTCAGGTTCACCAAGGAGGATGACAAAGACACGCCAAGACTGAACCAGAGAGGAGAACTACGTCGAACCAGTTCGGCCTGGTAGAACTGTCATGAAGAAACAATCATATCTCTTGATTCATAGAAGCTGTGAAGGTCCATGAGTACTTGTTGGAAAGGTGTTGAAGTCAACATTCTAATGCCACTAAGTGCCAAGTGCTTTAGAGGTCCCAGCTTGGCAGCCGAGTGGTTTTGGTGCAGACTGTTTAGAAGATCAACAGTCAGCCTGATACCCAAGTTTCCGTGAGAAACTGTATCACTCTACAATATTTCGTGAAGCATGCTACACACTGTGTGAACGTTTATAAAATTATCTTTCCAACGCATCTGGCCCCATGTCTTTTGGATGTCCCTAGGTGGAGTTATGATTAAAACACTGAAGACCACTCAGAAGGCCAGAAGACATGCGGGAAATTGATGACCACTGCATGAATGATCAAGCCAGTTGGCCTTCCACCTTCCCACGTGGCTTTTTCAGTTGACATCTATTCTTAAACTAGTTGTTGGTATAAATATCCCTCTTTTGTAAGCCAAGGGCAACTCTTTGATGAATTAAGATTATTCCAGTGAAATTTGCAGCTGAGCTGCTTGAGTGTCTTACTCAACCCTTGTTCTTCCTTGTTCTTCTTGAACTTGTGGAGATATCTCTCTGAGATCCACTAATTCATGCTCTGCGGGTTCCAGTACGGCTGCCCCGTCTTGTGTGGATTAGCTCCGGTTGTGGTTCTGCGGTCGTTTGGAGATCGAGTCGAAGTCTTCGCGGTTTCGGTGTCTCTCTCCCCGTCGCTTGGTCGCATCCAACCTTGGTCAGGTATAAAGCTAGTTATCCGCGCTGTTTCTACAGCAAGTTATCTTGTTCTTGAACCTCCTGTCGTGAAGATCGGGCCACCCTTCGCCGAAACAAATTCGGTACATATCAGTCTCCCTATGTATCGCTCGACCAGTCCTTTTATAGTACAAGGACTGGTCGTTACATCGTTTAGCCTGGCCCGACATGTGGCCCTGGCGGTTACTGATGCTTAATACACAATTAATGTACTTAATTACCCTTAATAGTGTGGTAACGCGTCTTGACAGTGGCGTTACTGGTATTAAGGGCCCTCTAATTGTGTGTCATTAAGACAGCATTAATGACACTTAATCGGGTCTTGAGGTCTTTAATGTTCCTTGAAGGTCCGAGCCGTTGGAAGTCCAGCACTCTGCCTGTGGAGGTTGAAGGTCCTACGGTTGGACGTGTGGCAGCTCTAGAGCTTACTGTCTTGGACGAGTAGGTCAGGTGTTGTTGTACACGTGTCAGTACCGGAGCTTCCCTCTGTCAGGGCTTAGGTCCGGGGGTGTCACACGGGTATCTACTCCGGAGCTTTCCCATGTATGGAATGTAGCTCCAGTTTAACGATACACGTGGCGGCACTGGGACTAACCATATAAGGGAGGCAGGCCCTACTCCGAGTGACACGTGGGGCCTTCGGAGGTCTTCAACACTGATGGGCGGAGTTCCTTTGCTCTTTTTGCAGTCCCAAGGGGTATTCAGTACGCAGGGTACCGACAGAAGCGTTCAAGTCATCAACATACTGTCAAAACATTTTGGTATATGTTTACAATCAAATTACGCACATATACAAGGGGGCCAACAAGACAAAGCACAGTATATTGAAGATAAAGTGAAATTCATGGCAAAAAGAGTGGATTTCATTAATTCAAAGTACTGGATTACAACAAAGGGCAAAAGAAAAAGACCTAGCTACTGGAGGATCTAAGTCCTGTGGAAAAACGAAGCAACATTCTCAGCAGCCTCTTGGATACTATCTTTGGCGGCATCCTCCTCTTCAGCAATGAGTCTTTCAAAAACTAGATCAAGAGAAAATTGGGGGTCTCGGCTTTTGTAACACGCCAAGACATACTCGGCGACGTTTTTGGCTAGAGATCTCCCCTCTGTCTCCAGTTCATCAGCGATGACATTACCCACTGCATCGAGTTTGCTGCTAGTGGAGCCAAGTGCCACCAGCGTCTGGTCCAGCTCCTGCGATGGGTCCTCCGGGCGTACTGGACTGAAGCCAAGAGGCACAAGGGCCCTGTCCGCACGTCCCAGAAAATCCCATACCATCAGGGATTCGGTTGCCTTTGAACTTTGCAGCTCCTCTAGTGACCTCCGGGCCGCCGCTAGCTCCGAACTCTCACGAGCGAGGCGTTCCACCACTTTGGCATGTTGCTGCATATTCTCAGCAACCTGCTTTTCACGGTTGGTCAGCTCAGTCTCCCGGAGGTGGACGCGGTTCCGCCATTCGGCCAGGTGCTTATCCCTGCCCCTCACTTTCCCTTCTCTGGCGGCAATATCAGCCTCTCTTTTTGAGAGCTCCTGCCCCAGCCTCCAGTACTTCTCCTTTTATTCCTCACTCCATAGATCCAACTTCTTAGTGCGATCTGTCAAATTTTGCTCACCCAGAGTCAATTTCTGGGTGACCTCCTCCTCCCTCTTCAAAACATCCTCTTATTGCTCCAGGAGTTTTTGTTCTCTTGCATTAAGGTCTGCCCCGCGCTTCTGGAGAATTTCATTCAGTGCAGGGAGATTTTGTGACGCTCATCAGCATCATCACTCTCTCCTTAGCACACTCGAGAATATCCCGAGAATTAGTGTCGAGGGACCTGATGGTGGCATCCTTCTCCAGCTTCTTGCCCCAGTATTCCATCCGGGCCGCCTCCCTCTTGATCCACTCCTTCTGATCAGCAAGCCTCGTCTGAGCAAGCCTGGTCTCAAAATGGAGCATGTTGCGCCAACACCTCAAGGTGTGGCGCTCCGCTTCAAGGACCTTGCTCTCATGATCAAAGGTGAGCTAAACTTGTCAGAGGCTTGAGCAGGCATTGTCTATGGACAATGCCAAGGGGATAGGCTCCGGGCCTACTGGGGTCGACTCCGCTGGCTCCAGGGGATCCTTCATAACAAAAATAGGGTCCCACTCTACAAGCGTTGTTCCCTAAGTTTCTGCAGCACTAGGGCCACCCACCGGGAGCTCCTCTGCTACTGTTGAGGAAGATCCCACTAGGGGAACTTCCACCTCGGGAGCACAAGTCGAAGGTACTACTTCTGGGTCTTCAGTTGCTGGCTCCGTGGGTGGAAAGCCTGCCACCACTTCTTCATGGTGCTCCAGCTCTAGCCTGGACACCTTCGAAGTAGCTACCTCTGGGGCGACAGTTGGAGCTTCACCCGGTGCCTCTACTACCGTCTGCGCAAGCACTGGTACGTCAGCCACTTCTGGTGCAGCAACCGGAGCTTCAAGCATGTTCGGCTCAGCCGTTGGACCTTCAACAACTACTGGCTCTGAGATCGGAGCTTCGGCCATCTCCGGCTCGGTGGTCGGGGCTTCAATCGCTTCTGGTTCAGCGGTCGGAGCTTCAATGACCTCCGACTCAAGTGCCGGAGCTTCTGGCACCACCGGCCCCACAACAACTTTTAGTGCAAGAATCGGAGCCTCGGTAACCTCTGGCTTAGACGTTGGAGGTTCTGACATCTCCACCTCCTGCACTGGAGCCTCAGCCTCCGGCGTTGTTGCTGGCGGTGCATCTTCAACTTCTCCCCCGTGGTCCAGCGCTACCACTGGAGCTTCTGGCGATGACTCTGAATCCGATCCACGACAGCTGGCGCCGGAGCTGCCGTGACCTCAGCCACCACTTGAGGAGACGCTAGGGTTGAAGTAGGAATTTCCGTCCGCACTGTTTTGGCCAGTGCGACGGAGGTCGGAGCTTTAGACCCTGACATTGACGCCCTGCAGTCAAAAAATCAGCAGATTTAAAACATGATAAAAAAAGAGTGGCAAATCAAGGTGAAAAAGCAAAGCTTACCTTGGAAAATATCACTCCAATATGCGGGGGACCTCTTCAACGGAGGCTCTGAGCTGGAGCTTGCCATGGTCGGCGTGGGAGGAGCTCCGGAATGTTGCCCGGAACTTGCCGACGCCGTTGGTTTTGCCTCAACCGAGTTCTCCATCGGTCGAGAAGAATCTACGAACGTAGAGCCCCTCGCTGGCACCAGTGTAAGACCTATGTGTGCTGAATACATTGGCTTGTAGTGAGTACACTTGCTTTGACGATAAAAGTTTTGAATATCACAAAAACACCTTTTTATCAAGGTCCGACTCTAGCTCCGAGCTACAGCAAGGTCCGACTAGCATTGGTCAGCACCGGTGAGTTTTGTCTTTAGCTTTGGTGTGTTTTTGCTAAACTCCGAGTTGATTTTTCTAGCTCCAACTTTTGGGATGACTAGCTCTGGCTAGTTTTGGTAAGCTCCGGCGCTAGGTTGTACTAGCTTTAGTAAGCTCCGGTTAGATTTGGCAAGGTCTGGTGCTTGATCGCAATGTTCTGGCTTTTAATGTGAAATGTTTCGAACTTTCTTTACATTGTTGGAAAGTTTGCTTAGTATTCTTTTACTATGTTTTTGGTGTGTTTTGGATGATATAGATGATATCGTGATTACTGTGGTTTTGCAACATGCTTATGTGAGGTTCTCACGTAAGGTGTTGTGTTCGGAACTAACTTGAGTCAAGTCGATGACTTGGGCTTGTATGGATTGGTTGTTTATTCATGTACAGGTGTTGCTTGAGTTCAATACATGGCTAGTGACGGGATCCATTGGACTAGTCTCAGGGAGGAGATGAGGTTCCAACAACCAAATTCAGGAGGAATTGTGGTTGAGCTGATCAGGAGGTTGTGCAGCATGATTGAATAAAGAACAATGCATATGAAGGTATCGTGGACGTCGTTGGAAGATGTTTGCACGTGTGCAAGGAGTGCATGTACGTGGCTACATGGTTCCAAGACGTTATGAAGAGATGTGGACGTAAAGAGTTGGTCGGAAAGGTCCAACCGACTAGGTTATGGACTCAGGCTGCGGCTGAGTCAGGTTTGACTCAAATATGGAAAGATTTGAGTTGGTTATGATAGGATTTCGTGTGGGTCACGAATTTGAGTTATTTTAGGAATGTGGGATACGTTCCTAAGGTGTTTGGAAGTCTTAAGATTGCTTCTATCTGTGTATAGAAGAATCCTAATCAGTTATGGAAAGTTACAATTCGTGAACAGGGTAGGATTAGGTTCCTGATCTGAGTTGAGTTGGCTTTCGAGCTGGTTATATAAGCAAGAGAGCCCAGAGCTCGTGGTACACGACTTTGGGGCTGTTCCTCTTGTGTTCTATTGAATAAAATTCGTAGTTTGAAGGAAATTTTGTGCCTTGTTCGTCCGACTTGTTCCAGACAAGTTTTACTCGTCGAGTTTCTGGACAGCACTACCTTTCGTCGGTGGTTTTATCATAACTTGAGTTTTACAGATCCAATTGACGTGATTCTTTTTGGTTTGTCTTCACAACTTGATTGTATATCATCTGTAAAAAATTTATGATCATTGGATTTGTGGTCTATGATCTACACGAGTTTCTTTGCAGCATTCCAGAACTGTTTTTTTTTCTTGGGTAGGGCAGATTGACCTTTGTTTGATCTTTCGATCATAACTTGAGTTTTTCTTGACGGATTTGAGTGATTATTTTTGTGTTGTCTTCACGAATTGATTCTTTCAGATATATATCACTTTTGTCACGGTGAAACACGTTTAGATTAGTCTCACACACGATTTCTTTAACAGATCGTTTTTCTGTCGAAAGGGTTTGGGGTTTAATTGTTTCCGCTGCGTAAGATTTTTAAATCTACCATTCACCCCCCCCTCTGGTAGCTTTTCATGTGCTCTTCGATCCTACAATTGGTATCAGAGCCACGGTGCTCTAATCTTTGTGATTTGCGCGTGTTTTTGACTAATCATCATGGAGAAGTACTCCGCCAAACCTTGTGTGTTTGCTGGTATTGATTTTCAGGTTTGGAAGGCACGCATGGAGGCTTTCATCCAGGCACAAGGCTTTGCAATATGGGAGAAGGTATACAAGCCTTACGAAGTGCCATCAAACGATCAAGTTATAGCTACAAATCTGAGAGATGTCGACAACAACGACAAGGCTCGGAACTTGATCATACAAGGATTAACACAAAGCGACTTTGACCGTGTTGTACACCTCCGATCTGCATACGATGTGTGGAAAGCACTTTGTGACTACCACGAAGGATCCAACACGATAAAGGAGGTAAGACAGGACATGTTCAAGAAAGAATACATGCGCTTTGAGATGCAACCCGGTGAGTCTATTGATGACCTTTTTGCTCGTTTTAATAAGATTCTCAGCAACTTGCGTAGCGTCAATGTTAATTTTTCAGATGCTGAAAATGCTAGGCAAATGTTAAGTGCATTAGACATGTCAATTTGGTAGATGAAAGTCACATCTATTCGTGAATCTACTGTCATGAGTTCACTTACTTTAGATGTGCTATATTCCTAGTTAAAAACTCATGAAATTGACATAATCTCACGAAGAACCCCAATAAGTTTATTGCATTTGTTTCACAATGTGATATGTCTAGCTCCGGTCAATCATCATCTTGCAACACTCTTGCTTTGTTGTCCTCACTAACCCTGGAGCAGATCAAGAATTTCCAGAAGAGGAGTTGGCACTCATCTCTACTAGATTCTCAAAAGCATTGCAAAATGTGAGAACTAGAAGGAGAGGAAGTTCCAGACCTCAACGCTATTTTGAATGTGGTAAAACAGGACACTTTCATACAGAATGCCCTAACCTTTCAGGTTCGACCACCCGGGAAGAAAAACAAAGCAAGGTTCGGACCTCCTCTAGAAATTCCAACAAGAAGAAGAAAGGTACCATAGGACGCAAGATGATCAATAGTTTCATCACCGCGCTTCAAGAGTTCAGTTCAAGCGACGTGGACATCGGAAGTGACGAAGATGAAGATGATTTGGCAAACTTGTGCTTTATGGCGGGCAAGTCAAGATCAAGTATGGAGGAGGCAGAACACAACAGCGACAATGAAGAGGTATGTCCTACTTGCGAAGAAATGTGTGATGCTATTTCTCGTGCTACTCTTATTGTTAAGAAAAAGGACAAAAAGCATAGGGATAGTGCTGCTAAAATTGAATCACTAGAATCTGAAATCAACCGTTTAAAAACTTTGATTCCTAGTGATCATGCATGTTCCTCATGTGATTTAATATATGAACAATTGTCCTCATTAAGAAGTGCGCACACCTCCACACTTGATAAACTTGAGTTAGAAATTGAAAAGAACAAAGAGCTTGCTGCACTTAATGATAAAAATTTGAAAGATGCTAGCTGTTCTACAATTGATTTGCATTGCTCTACTTGTGATGATCTTGATAAGAAACTACAGGATGCTATGAATGAAATTTCTATATTGAACAATGCTTTACGTTCTCATGAAGTTAAATTTTGTTCCAATTGCAAACTAAAGGAAAAACTTCATGTGAAAATTACCTTGATATGTCCAATAAACTTGATGACATGCATAGGAAATTAGATCGGTTTTGTAATGGGAATAAGAACCTAGACTTACTGCTGAATTCTTCCATGTCTTGCAATGATAAAACTGGTTTAGGTTTCGATTCTCATGCTCATGCTAAGGAACATCCACCTAAAATTGTAAAGTCATTAGGAAGTGGTTTGATTCAAACAGTTCCTAAACAAAAAGGAGTGGTTTTCAAATCTGCAGGAGTGTTGTCTCATTCGGATTCAAATAAAAATATTGCTTGCTCATCTAGACATGAACACAAAGTTAAATTTCTTTTTACCTTCTGTGGTAGACATGGTCATGTCATAGATTTTTGTTATAGACTAGCTAAACAACAGAAAAGGGAAATAATGGTTGCTAGATCTCATAACTTTCATGCAAAATTTGCTGCACACATTGAACCGAATGTACAACCTGCTGTTTTGAGTCAAAAATATTCAAAGTTTACCTCCGGACCTTCTGTTTTTGCCTCCGGAGCTACTGATTTTTGTGCTACACAAATAACACCTTATATGTCAGTAGTTAAGAATAAAAAATCTCAATCTTTGACTCATAAACATGCTGTTTTGTCTCAGCTTTCGCGTGTTTTTCCTGCTGCACGTCGCGTGACTCAGTACTGGATTCCTAAATGCCTTTTGACTAACCCCAGTATTGAGTCATCGATGTATTATGCTTCTATATAGGTTACACGTTTGAGGAAGGATAACATTTGGATTGTGGATTCAGGTTGCTCACGCCACATGACCGGTGACAAAGATTGGTTCTCCTCCCTCTCTTTTGTGTCACGTGTAGAGAATGTTACTTTTGCCTATAATTCTTTAACGCCTATAACTGCTAAGGGTTCAGTTAGAGTAAATAATCACTACACTTTGAAGGATGTGGCACTTGTCAAAAATTTGAAATACAACTTGCTTTCTGTTGCACAATTGCTAGATGAAAATCTAGAAATTATTTTCAATAAAAACTGCTGCAAAGTTGTAGGTTCAAATAGTGAGCTTATTTTTAACATGTCTCGGTTTGGAAGAGTTTTAAAGCTGATTTTGATATGTCTTCCTCTAAGCATAGGTGTATAGTTTCTAATGATTCAAAGGACTTATATTTTTGGCATCATAGACTTGGTCACGTAGGCTTTGATCACCTAACGCGTGTTAGTGCTCTTGATCGCATACGTGGGCTGCCTAAGCTTAAAGGGGACAAAGAAATTGTGTGCTCTTCTTGTAGACATGCTAAGATGGCTGCAGGTTCACATACTCCTCTCACAATGATCATGACAACTGAACCATGTCAACTTTTGCATCTTGACACCGTAGGACCGTCACGTATTCAATCCTTCGGAGGTAAATGGTATGTTCTTGTTATTGTTGATGATTATTCTAGATACTCTTGGTTTTACTTTATGGCGTCTAAGAATGAAGCTTTTAGTCACTTTAAGACTTTATTTCTTAGATTATCAATTGATCACCTAGGATCTTTAAAGGCAATTAGAAGTGATAACGGACCTAAATTTAAAAATCAATCTTTTGATCACTTTTGTGCTGAAAATGGAATAGATCATCAACTTTCTTCCCCATATGTACCTCAACAAAGCGGTGTTGTACAAAGAAAGAACAGAACCTTAGTTGAGATGGCTAGGACTATGCTTGATGAATATCAAACTCCTAGGAAATTTTGGGCTGATGCGTTAGCAAACGCTTGTTATGTCTCAAATCGTGTTTTCTTGCGTGCTAAGCTGGGTAAAACATCATATGAGTTTCGGTTTGGACATAGGCCTAGTGTTACACACTTTCGGGTCTTTGGTTGCCAATGCTTTGTTAAGAAACATGGTGATCTTGATAAATTTGAACCTAGATCCATTGTTGGCATGTTTCTTGGTTATCCATCTCATACTAGAGGCTACCGTGTGCTTTTACTTGACATTAACAAAATTGTGGAGACTTGTGAAGTGTCTTTTGATAAATCTAGCCCAGGTACTAGCTCAAACATTGCAGGGGGAGAGCATTTTCATTGAAGATGAGGAAGAATTGGAGTTGCTGCCAGAAAATTCAGCAGCTAAAGACTTTGGTTTAGCTCCAGATGCTAATTCTCAACTAGCACCGACAACCATCAATGCTGACTCAGATCATCCTCAAGCCACAATCTCATCAATTTGTGATGAACATGAAGAAGAAGAAGCTTGTGAGACATCTGTTCCCCTACGGTTTTACAAAGATCATCCCCCACAACAGATGATTGGAAGCTTGCACGAACGAGTCACACGGTCCAGGTTTTGCAATGCAAACTCTCATGCTCATTCTGCTTTTATTGCTTCTTTTGAACCCAAAGATATATCACACGCACTCACTAATGAATCTTGGATTATTTGCCATGCAAGAAGAGTTAGAAAATTTTGAAAGAAATAATGTTTGGAAACTTATACCTCCACCTCAAGGTCACACTTTAATTGGAACTAAATGGGTATTTAAAAATAAACAAAGTGAGGATGGGGTTGTGGTTAGGAATAAGGCTAGGTTGGTTTCTAAAGGTTTCACTCAAGTTGAGGGTCTAGAATTTGATGAAACTTTTGCTCCTGTCGCTAGATTAGAAGCCATAAGAATTTTGTTAGCTTTTGCAGCATCTAAAGGTTTTAAGATATTTCAAATGGATGTTAAAAGTGCTTTTCTTAATGGCTACATAGATGAGGAGGTTTATGTCAAACAACCACTGGGTTTTGAAAATCCAGATTTTCCTAATCATGTTTACAAACTGTCCAAAGCCTTATACGGTCTCAAACAAGCCCCTAGAGCATGGTATGATAGGTTAAAAACATTCTTACTTGAAAAGGGGTTTACCATGGGCAAGGTTGATAAAACTCTTTTTGTGCTTAAGTATGGCAATGAATCATTATTCGTTCAAGTGTATGTGGATGATATTATCTTTGGTTGTGCTTCTCATGATCTTGTGTCCAAGTTTTCACCTATGATGAGTTCAGAATTTGAGATGAGTATGATGGGTGAACTCACTTACTTTTTGGGACTGCAAATCAAGCAAACCAAGGAGGGTACCTCTGTGCATCAAACGAAGTATACAAAAGACCTCCTAAGGCGCTTCAACATGGACAAAAGCAAGCCTCTTCGGACACCAATGGGAATAGCAACAACACTTGGACTTGATGAAGATGGTGAACCCATGGATCAAAACGAATATAGAAGCATGATCGGATCACTTTTGTACCTCACGACATCAAGACCGGACATACAATTCAGCGTATGTCTTTGTGCATGGTTTCAAGCCTCCCCATGTGCTTCACATCGTCAAGCCGTCAAAAGGATTCTCAGGTATTTACATGGATCTCAAGAATTTGGAATTTTTCTTCCTTCTTCCTCAATCGTTACTTTGAAAGCTTTTTCCGATGCTGATTTTGGAGGTTGTAGGATTGATAGGAAAAGTACTTCCGGTGCTTGTCATTTTCTTGGTAATTCTCTTATTGCTTGGTCCTCTAGAAAACAGAATTCAGTTGCACAATCCACAGCCGAATCTGAATATGTAGCTGCTGCTAGTGCTTGCTCACAAATTCATTGGATTGTTCAAATACTTAAGGACTATGGGGTTGATCTAGATAGTGTTCCACTGTTCTGTGATAACACTAGTGCCATTTGAATTGCTAAAAACCCCATGCAACATTCTAGAACTAAGCACATTGACATTAGGTATCACTTTCTCCTAGATAATGTTGAAAAAGGAAACATTGTGCTTCACCATGTAGATACCGAACAACAATTGGCTGACATTTTTACAAAACCTTTGGATTTCACTCCTTTTTGTTACATTCGTAGTGAAATAGGGGTTATGCATCCTCATGGCTTAAATTGAGGGGGAGCTTTGAAACTTGGGAAGTCTATGTGTGAATCTGAAATTAAAATAATATGAGCATATATTTCATACATATATGACCTTGTGATTCCTTTTACATGCTGAAAGTTCTTACTACATTACTCATGTTATACATTTTGTAGTTGTTTCCATGTCTAGTAATTGGAATAATTACTTACACTAAAACTGGTCATGGTCGAACTTTCTTACTGTTTTGAACTTGTTACATGTTCACAAGTGCTTGTAATCATTAAGAATAAATCAAGTAATCAACTCACATGTTGAGTTTTTATGAACAAATATAAATAGAGAAAAGATCAAGAGAATATGCATGCATCGCACTTCTTCTTTTGAGATGGCTTATCATTGCACTTAGATATGAACTTGGAAGAAGTTGTGTATGACTAAAACCATGTCCTTAAGCTTCTGATTGTGAAATGACATAGGCTTGGCTTGGTTGGTTAGAATAAGGCAGATGCGCATATAATCTCTTGCAAATATCATATGATCTAAATTTATGCTTTGAAAAATAATAAAATGCAGAAACTAGTGTCATGCTTTCAGGTTTTGAAATAGTTAAGTTTGTGAGATCATGACTTGCTTAAATTGAAATTTACATTTGATCTCTAGCATGGCTTACACTACTTTATGTATCTCATTGATGTGATAATGTAAGGTACTTGATAGTATGACTTGGATGAGCTTTGTTTATATGTATATGTTATAATATGCTCATAACAACTAAAGTTTGAGAGATAATTTGTTTATATGCTCATGACTTGCTGAATACATTGTCAAAGGGGGAGAGATAAGCATGAAGAGAAAGAGAATATGTGCATAAGGAGAGATAATAAAGGGAGAGAGATAGTATGGGATAATTTTTGTATTTTCATTGGATTTTCATCTAATTTTACTTTTGATTTACAAAGGGGGAGAAATTGCCTTCAAAACTTTTATGTGAATAAGCTAATGTTCGGATTTTAAATGGTGTTGCCAATGCATTCATCAAGGGGGAGATTGTAAGACCTATGTGTGCTGAATACATTGGCTTGTAGTGAATACACTTGCTTTGATGATAAAAGTTTTGAATATCACAAAAACACCTTTTTATCAAGGTCCGACTCTAGCTCCGAGCTACAGCAAGGTCCGACTAGCTTTGGTCAGCTCCGGTGAGTTTTGTCTTTAGCTCCGGTGTGTTTTTGCTAAACTCCGAGTTGATTTTTCTAGCTCCGACTTTTGGGATGACTAGCTCCGGCTAGTTTTGGTAAGCTCTGGCACTAGGTTGTACTAGCTTTAGTAAGCTCAGGTTAGATTTTGCAAGGTCCTGTGCTTGATCGCAATGTTCTGACTTTTAATGTGAAATGTTTTGAACTTACTTTAAATTGTTGGAAAGTTTGCTTAGTATTCTTTTACTAAGTTTTTGGTGTGTTTTGGATGATATGGATGATATCGTGATTACTGTGGTTTTGCAACATGCTTATGTGAGGTTCTCACGTAAGGTGTTGTGTTCAGAACTAACTTGAGTCAAGTCGAGGACTTGGGCTCGTATGGATTGGTTGTTTATTCATGTGCAGGTGTTGCTTGAGTTCAAGACATGGCTGGTGACGGGATCCATTGGACTAGTCTCAGGGAGGAGATGAGGTTCTAACAACCAAATCCAGGAGGAATTGTGGTTGAGCTGATCAGGAGGTTGCACAGCATGATTGAATCAAGAACAATGCATATGAAGGTATCATGGACATCATTGGAAGATGTTTTCACGTGTGCAAGGAGTTCATGGACGTTGCTACATGGTTCCGAGACATGATGAAGAGATGTGGACGTAAAGAGTTGGTCGGAAAGGTCCAACCGACTAGGTTATGGACTCAGGCTGCGGCTGAGTCGGGTTTGACTCAAATATGGAAAGATTTGAGTTGGTTATGATAGGATTTCGTGTGGGTCACAAATTTGAGTTATTTTAGGAATGTGGGATATGTTACTAAGGTGTTTGGAAGTCTTAAGATTGCTTCTATCTGCGTATAGAAGAATCCTAAGCAGTTATGGAAAGTTACGATTCATGAACAGAGTAGGATTAGGTTCCTGATCTGAGTTGAGTTGGCTTTCGAGCTGGTTATATAAGCAAGGGAGCCCAGAGCTCGTGGTGCACGACTTTGGGGCTGTTCCTCTTGTGTTCTATTGAATAAAATTTGTAGTTTGAAGGAACTTTTGTGCCTTGTTCGTCCGACATGTTCCAGACAAGTTTTACTCGTCGAGTTTCTGGACAGCACTACCTTTCGTCGGTGGTTTTATCATAACTAGAGTTTTACAGATCCAATTGACGTGATTCTTTTTGGGTTGTTTTCACAACTTGATTTTCTATCATCTGTCAAAATTTCACGGTCATTGGATTCGTAGTCTATGATCTACACGAGTTTCTTTGCAGCGTTCTAGAACTGTTTTTTTCTCGGGTAGGGCAGATTAACCTTTGTTTGATCTTTCGACCATAACTTGAGTTTTTCTCGACGGATTTGAGTGATTCTTTTTGTGTTGTCTTCGTGACTTGATTCTCTCTGATATCTACCACTTTTGTCATGGTGAAACACGTTTAGATTAGTTTCACACACGATTTCTTTAACAGATTGTTTTTCTGCCGAAAGGGTTTGGGGTTTAATTATTTCTGCTGCGTAAGATTTTTAAATCTACCATTCACCCCCCCCCCCCCCCCCCCCCGTCTGGTAGCTTTTCACATGCTCTTCGATCCTACAACTGGGACCGGAGTCGACTGTCCATAACTGGGGCCTCTAGAGGACGCTTGCATAAGAGGAGGTGTAGCCGCAGAAGATCTCCCTCGTCGGGGAGAATGGGTCGTTGTAGATGGAGCAGGCCTAACGGACCTCCCATCAGCATGCTTTAGTTTCCTCTTTCGGCTGGAAGACTCAGCTAGCTCCTTGCCCTTGCCCTTGCCAATGTCTTCAACCCATTGGCTCAGAGCAGGGGCGACCACCTCATCGGAAGCCCCGGGGATTACAACCCTAGAAGTCCGGCATTTTTCTACCCCGCCAAGGTCGTCTAGCGTCGGCATCTTCCTCCAGAGCTCCCTGCTGATCTTTGGAATCATGTTTAAGGGTAGGAAAGCAGTCGGCAGAGCTAATGCGTCGTCGTCGACAAGCCCATGCTGAATTTTCTTGAGGTGGATCTTCAAAGCTTCGTCATACAAGTTGGATTTCAAACCGATCTCAATCCGGTATCATCCATCACGCTGTTGAAAGCCCAGGCGAGCTTCTCGCTCTACCTTAGTGGGGCCCACCTGTTCACCAAGATATTTCTGAAGACCATCTGGGGTTTCACTCCACCCTCCATGCATTTTCGGATCCTGGTCAGGACACGGTTAAATGCATCCGACTACTTCGGAACTATTTTCCAGGCGTCGGTGTCAACGTTGGGGAGCCCTTGGGGCAGCTCCATCCTGTCGTGCTCCTCCACTGCAATGATGACCCAATCATTCTTCCAGTCATCCCATTTGCCGGAGGGGAATGACTTCAAGTACTTGAAGGGGCAGTTCTTGTGCTTCATGAAATAGTAGAAGCCAAGAAGCTCAGTCACCTTGCCGGTGGTATGGACCATGAAGAAGGTCCGGAACAACTCGATCCAGGTGGGAACACCCACCCACATCTCGCAGAAGTGGACAAAGGTTGCCACCAGCAGAAGAGAATGGGGGCTGAGGTGATACAGTTGGAGGCCGTAGAAGTCCAGCAACATCAAGATGAAGCTTGAAAAAGGTGGGATCAATACCACCATGGCGTACGTTGAGAAGTACACCATGTCACCATTGTGCTCCTTCTTGAATGGGAGCTTGCCGGTGCAGATCAAGTGGTTGAAGGAGTCGCTGGACCATCCCATATAGGTCTGGACCTTCATCAGATCGTCCTTGCTCTTGAGGCGGCTCTTGGGAAGACCTAACTCCATCGCAGCAAAGTGGAGCAAAGGAAGGGAAAGCTAGGCGGAGTTTGGGAGGCTCTGAGCATGAGTTTGATCGAAAGCGTAAAGAGTCCTCAAATCGTGCATACTTTCCTTCTTATGTAAGCCTCTTCGACGATTGGATGGAAACCGCAACGAGAGCAGGTTCACATTTCAAAAATCTACCTTGTGAATGACAAGTGGGCCTGAGGCCACCCTCGACAAAGAGATCAAGGTTATTACCCCAGGCGAGCCATTGTCATGATGGACGGCGGGAAACCCAAAGGCGACAGCCTGACAAGGCGCTCGGAACCAATACGGTTTTTGTATTGGGAACCGGCGACCTTCAATTGTGTGAGATCTGCACTCAAAGATATCATTTGCCGCATTCAAAGCAAGCCACGCGGCGATGGTTTAACCCTAAACCATCACCCCAACAGCATATAAGAAGACCTTTGAAGTTATAGTGCAGGAATCGAGGATGGCCTCACCTCCGGTAGAATAATAACCCAAAGGGTTTCTCCCAGAGGTGGGCCTATGGGCCACTGTCGGTACCCTGCGTACCGGGTATCCCATGGTACCACAAGAAGGGTAAGAGAGTTCCACCTGTCAGAGTTGAAGGCTTCCTTAGACCCCACGTGTCACATGGCACTAGACCCGCCTCCCTCATATGGGTAGCTCCGGGACTGCCATGTGTAATGTAAGACCAGAGCTGAACTTCCAACATAGGGAAGCTCTGGCGATTGACACGTGGATAATGATCTCGGACCTAACCCCCAGCAGAGGGGAGCTCCGGTGCCACCACGCGTACAGCGGTTCCGGACCTATCTCCCCGCGAGGTGAAGTTCCAGAGCTGCCACATGTGGAGCCTCCGGAACTTCAACACCAATAGAGACATTGGTGGATCTCCAACAGCACGAACATTCAAGGGACAGTTAAAGCGGAAGTTACAAGACCTGATTACATGTCATTAGTGCTATATTGATGACACATGATCAGTGGCCTGTTAATAGGGGTAACGCAGCCATTAAGGTATGTTATCACCCTATTAATCACGCTTAATACTCATAGACTGTGTATTAGGTTATTGAATACGCCAGGGCCACATGAAGGGTCAGACAAGTGTTGTAACGGCCAGTCCTTAGACTATAAAAGGATTGTGTCGCACGGTACATGAACAACGGGAGCTCACACGCATACTAGTGCTACTGAATCTTTAATACAACAACACACACACACCGTGGAGTAGGGTATTACGCTCAGGCGGTCCGAACCATATAAATCCTCTGTACCATCATCTTGTTCCTGATCTCCGCGCGCCCAAACCGATACAAGAACCTCCACGTGCTGCATTTAGTAGTACCCGTTGAAGTGTCGTTCAACCACTTCGACACATGCACTACGGCTGAAGTTTGAGATCATGTGTAGGATAGTTCTGCTCATGTTTCATCAATTGCCTGGATGCATAAGCTACTACTTGGCCTTCTTGCATCAATACACAACCAAGTTCTTGCCCTGAAGCATCACAATAGATGTCAAAACTCTTGCTCACATCTAGCAATACCAACACAGGTGTTGTTGTCAATCTCTTCTTTAATTCCTTAAAACTTTCTTGACAGGCTTGAGTCCATTTGAAAGGCTTCTCTTTCATTAACAGTTCAATCATGGGCTTTGCTATCTTGGGAAAGTCCTTGATGAACCGACGGTAATATCCAGTCATTCCAAGAAAACTCCTTATTTCCTTCACATTATGTGGATGTTCCCACTTTAGCACATCTCTAAACATCCCTGGGTCGACTGACACTCCTCTTATAGATATGATATGACCTAGGAATGATATCTCCCTCGACCAGAATTGGCACTTGTTGAACTTTGCATACAACTGTTGCTCTTGCAATTTCTGCAATGTCAGCCTTAAGTGCTCTTCGTGCTCTTCTTCATTCTTCGAGTAGATCATGACATCGTCAATGAACACTACTACAAACTTATCCAAACACTCAATGATAACCTTATTCATAAGATACATGAAGTACGCGGGTGCATTAGTCAATCCAAAGGACACGACTATATACTCATAAGATCCAAACTGTGTCCCGAAAGCTGTCTTGGGTATGTCTGATGGCCTAATCTTCATTTGGAAATATCTTGACTGAAGATCAATCTTAGAGAATATTCTGGCTCCCTTCATCTAGTCGAACAGATCTTCAATGCGGGGCAGTGTGTACTTATTCTTGATTGTCACTTCGTTGAGAGACCGGTAATCTACACACATTCAATGGGATCCATCCTTCTTATCTATGAAAAGCACTGGGGCTCCCCAAGGTAAAGAGCTTGGGCAAATGAAACCCTTTTCCAACTGCTGTTGAATCTACTTCTTGAGCTCTGCTAATTATTTAGGAGGCATCCTATATGGCTTCTTTGCTATAGGTGCAATTCAATGTATTAAATCAATGACGAACTCGATGTAACGATCAGGTGGCATACCTGGCGATTCCTCAAGAAACACATCTGGATACTCACGAACAACTGGAATCTCCTCCAAGGTCATTCCTTTTGCATGATTCACCGTTTCCTTCTCAGTCGTTGGCTGAACTGCCTTAAATTCTATATTGACTCCTTCATTTCTCAATTGCACTATCCGAGTAGCACACTAAATCACTCTATTGTGCTTCCTTAGCCAATCCATTCCAAGTATGATGTCCAAGCCTTGCGAATTCAGGACTATAAGGTTGGCAACGAATTCTACCCCCCCCCCCCCCCCTTATGGAAATACTTACTTTTGGACATACTATATTTATCCTCATCTCTCCTCGAGGAGATTTAACCAATAAAGTAAACTTCGGGTATGATATGGGCATGCTATGCTTTGCAACATACTTTGATGAGATGAATGAATGGGACGCTCTAGAATCAAATAATATAGTCGTGGGGTTGGAGTTTACGAGAAACATACCAATCACAACATCCTCAGCTTGTTGAGCTTCTTCTGCAGATACATGGTTCACCCTGCCACAAGCACAATTCTGTGGTCCACGGTTTCCTTGAGTTGCTCCTCCATTGGGCCTTGAATTCTTCCTTGGAACATTGTTCGTCTGACCCTGACCTGACCTTGGGCATTGATTAGCAAAATGTCCTGTCTAACCACAAGCATAGCAAGTCTTTCCACCAGTGGCACCAGCAAAGTTAGGATGGGGCTGGTTTTGAGCATAGGCAGGCATATTTGGGCATGGCGTAGGCTGCAAAGGTAAGTGACGTGCTTGCATAGATGGGCGTTGCTGCATTGGCTGTTGCGGTAGTGGTGGATAAGCAGGGCGGTATGCAGCAGCAGACGGGTTGTAGTAGGGTGCAGCAGGTGGTGCATAGCGAGGACGGACATTGCTTCCTTGCGATTGTCCCTGATATCGCATCTTCCTCTTGTGGTCTAGCTCCATCTCCCGTATCTTGTTCTCAACCACAATAGCTTTGTCGACCATCTTCTGGAAGTTTGCATAGTCAGCATTGAGCAACTGAACTTGAATTTCATTATTGAGACCCCTCTTGAATAGGTATTGCTTCCTGCTATCAGTGTTGATGTCTTCTGGAGCATATCGAGACAGTTTAGTGAATTTATTGTGGTATTCACTCACACTCGTCCTTCCTTGCCTGAGGTTTTCAAATTCTTGCCTTCTCAGTATCATAACTCCCTCTAGCACATAGTGCGAACGGAACTTCTCCTAGAATTCAGCCCAGGTGATTCTCTCTTGATTTTCATGGGCATTGCATAAAGATTCCCACCAGTCTGCAGCAGCTCCCATCAACTGGTGTGAGGTAAAAATAACCTTCTCTCTGTCACTGCACTGGACTATAACGAGTTTCGTCTCAACTGACTTCAGCCAATCACCAGCTTCCATAGGATCTATGGCTTGAGCAAAGGTAGGCGGCCTAGTCCTCATGAACTCTCCCAACCGGTTGTTATGTGGCAGTGGTTGTGGTGATGGCAGCATGTGGGGCTAATTGTTGTTGCCAGCTTGCACATGTCCCATAGTCTGTATCATGGTCTGCATGAGCTGGTTCTGCGTAGCCAATAGGTGCTCAAGGTTGATAGCTCCCTCGGCAGGACCCTAGTTGTTCTGAGGTGCTTCATTGCTCTCCTCCTCACCATTGGCATTCCTTTAGTTATGAGTCCTCGGCGTCTGTTGGTGAAAGGATAGTAGATACGAAAGGATTCAGAATTTGAAAAGAAACGCTCCAACTATATGCATCAAGGTATATGTAACTAAACAACTCCTTTATTAATACTATATCCCTATTAGAGGATGTGGACAATGATCCCACAACACTCCACTACGTGCGAATGTGGACAAAACGCTAGATGTCTCCACAACGCACACCAAGCACACAGATAAGCAATCATACAATCAGCGCACCAATCCAACCGAGCACTAACGATCTACACAGATGGTCTAGGCATGGTTCATCGGTGTGTGAAGTGATGGTCGGTGCAAGTGTGGGATGCAGGTTCTATTTCAGCAAAAAGAGACAAGAAAAGACATGGCAGCAATGAAAAAGAAGTGGAATATTCAATTTCAGCGCAGCAGCCACAAATTAAGATGAGAGGATGTGCATTTGCTCAAAAAGATGCAAAAATGGCAAAAATTGCAGCAGCAGCAAAAACACAGTTTTTCCCACTTTATATAGCTAGTGGAAGGCAAAATAGTGTGAAACAAGCTAATTTTGAATAGGAAATAAGTCCCAAGTGATTTGTATTTTCCATTCTACCTAGGCACGCGTCCTACGGTCAAACGCGACTCTGATACCAAATTGTGACACCCGGTTTCGAAAATAAACCAAGCGTAATGCATATGTGTGCCCAGGATGTTTAACACACATACACAAGTGATACACAATTGATAAACAAATATAAACCATGTCTCGAATGTTAATACTAATAATAGTACCTTATTACAAACCAGATAGCTTTGAATACAAACTCTAATGAAACTGCAGCGGAAAAACTAAACACTAATGACTCCAATCTCCACAGGCAAGTTGGACGGCAAAACACATGCATAGAACTCCTCAAATACCTCCTAGGATTCCACCTGGTCGCCTGCGTCTTGATTTGGTGGGGTAATAGCAAGGGTGAGCACATGTCATACTCAGCAAGTGTGGAAAAGTATGACATGTAGCTTAAACAAAGGACGATGATAAACAATGGCTAATTGCATAAAAGTACATTCAAACAGTTAAAAATGAAATTATATCATTATTAAGTGAGGTCCATCCCAAAATAACCCAAATATCATCAATTACAGCTTAAGTAACCAATTCCAGCAATAATAAACAATATCCAAGTCATGACTCCTCATATGTCTCAATTTCATCAATTTCATGTACCAAAGCCAATTAATTAACCAATACCAATTCCCAATTCAATTTTAGCCATTAAACCAAGTTAAAGTCCATAATGTAATCATGTGAGGGTCCATGTCGCTCATGACTGGAGCACGGCTATCATGATAGTTTTAGACACACTCTGCAGAGGTTGTACCACTTTACCCACAAGTTCGTCATTTCATCACCTTTCGATGACTAAGGAATCTCAATTATGTCGTCTTAGAGTTCCTTAGGTGTGTGGCTAAGAGATCACAAAATAGCCTTTACAAAGTGATTACTAGCCTATTTAGACCCCACTGAGGTTCACCGGTGGTGATGTCTCCAAATGAGCACATCTAACCAAGGGGCCCCCTTTTGAGCCATTCGAATACTAGGGTAGTCCCACCAATCTCTACCAAACCCAATCCAACTACCCCTTCCCCGAGCAATTTTAATGGTCCAAACAGCACTAGCAATTCACTAATTAGTCAGCTAAGCCGCACCCATACATGGCCTTGTGGTGGCACTGTAAATCCAGGGTGGTCGCTCCACAAACCGGTCACAATTCACTAATTAGTCAGCTAAGCCGCACCCATACATGGCCTTGTGGTGGCACTGTAAATCCAGGATGGTCGCTCCACAAACCGGTCCTTAGATCTAAAGCAAGTAAAACCACCATAAACAGTCCAACACATTCCACATAACCATCTTGCTTAGATCCCTAGGCATCATGTTGCTAAAGGGTCATTATTACCAATTCTCATCATTCACATGTTCAATAGTTCACAATTAAGCCATTTGATTGTTTCCCAAAGCCAATTTAGTATTGCGAAGAAAAAAGTGCAAAATACCCTTCCCGACTCTCTACATAGTGTTCAAGTGACAAGGGTGGTCATTACAAAACTAGTAAACTCCTACAATTGGGTTTTCCTATCAATTTCGACACAAGCATACAATTTTGCAAACAAAACCTTTAAAACAGAATCAATATGGTCAAGGACACTTGCCTTGCTCCTGAGCTTGATTTGCGTCGAAGGCTTCAAAACTGTTGTTCCGCAGGTCCTTGAAAGCACTCTCTACATCTATTCCTTCTATTCCGAGCGACAATCATGCAAAACACACAATTCAATCAAATAATGTTCATATAGTACTCAATATGCTATGATATGCATGATTAATGTAATTGTGAGTTAAAACTTGTTAATGAGTTGTTATTAATATTTACTAACTAGTTCTAATAGGTTTCAACAAATTTGAACAAGTTTGGAATTGATTTGGAATCAATTCAGCACAGTTCAGATTCAGAGGTCGGACAAGTCTGGTATAGAGGCCGGACTAGTCCGCCCTATACAGAACTAGAATTATGGTTTTTCTGGACAGCAGGGCTTTGGGTTGAATTCGCATAGAAACTTGGAAGTAGAGGGTATACCACGTTTTTAGAGATCCAAAGATCAAAGTTTTTACGTGAGGCCTTGGATCTTGGCAATTAGGGCTTGATGGAGATGAGTTGATGAAGAGTGGTGATGAAGAACGTCAATTGTTGAATAGTTGATAAAAATTGATCTTGATTGGTCCTCCTTCGAGTTTCTCTTCTCCTCCTTGCTTCTGGACTCCTTGACGGCAGCACACGATCAAGGGCGACAACGAGGGCTTTCCAACTTGGTGGAGAAGTGAGGGTATTGGGTTGCTTATATAAGGGTTGGAGAGGTAGGATTTTGGGTGAATTCTAAGTGGAGTTTGGTGGGGGATGTGGAGGGGCCAAGGTGGGGACCACTTATGCTCCTCCGAGGTTGGGCACGAAGTTCTTGGGCCCAATTAAGGCAATTACCTAAAAACAGATTGTGGAGAAATAACAGAATCCGAGTGGGATTCAGTAGGTCGGGCTAGTCCGTATGGGGGACCGAACAAGTCTATTGTGGAACAGAGTCGAAATCAGACAAGTCCGGTTTAAATGGCCAGACAAGTCCGAGGTGACTAGAATCGGATTGAAATTTAGGCATACTCGGTCCGCTCAAAATCGGACAAGTACGAAAAAACATAAGAACAAATAACAAACTAGTTCGTGCACTGTGCCGGACAAGTCTGGGTTCTGAAGAAACTGAGTTTTCTGAAAAGAAATAGGGACACTGGACTAGTCCTAATAACAAGGCTGGACAAGTTCGTACCCTGGCAGACTAAAACTTCCAGATTAAGCCTAATTTCATTTTAATCTTATTCCTTTTTACATGGATTAATGTTAAACGTATATGAGGATGTATGCAATGCATTATGCATGAAAATGAGGGTGTTACACGGTAGCAGAGGTGTGACGGCAAGTGACTTCTTCTTGCCACTTGACTTTTTCTTCTTTGTACTACTACCAGAGGCAATAGCTTCAGCTTTGGAGGCATCTTGCTGGACCTCCTCTGTTGGTTTAGAGTGCATCTCACGGCCCTCAGTAGCTCTGGCGCATTTATCAGCCAGGCTGAAGAGTTCGGTGACACTGCTGACGTTCTTGGTTGCTAGCTTCTCCAACATCTTCTTGTCTCGAAACCCCTGTCATAATGCAACAACGACGGAAGCATTGGAGATAGAAGGTATGGTGTTCCATACCTGAGAGAATCGCTGGATGAATGATTGCAGTGACTCTCCTAACTTCTGTTGTACGATGAAGAGGTCCAGCTCAGTGCCAGGCCGGGTGTAGGAGCTCCTGAAATTCACGGTGAAATAGTGACAGAGTTCCCCCCTTCCTAGTGCACCAAATGTCAAAGTGTAGACTAAGACACTTCCCTCAATACTATTAAGAAGTAGTCCACGGAGGTTCATATCTGGATGGGGCACTAATCAAGATCAAGAACAAGGGTGGACACAGAGAGTTTTATGTAGTTCGGGCCGCTTGAGCGTAATACCTTACTCCACGGGGTGTGTGTTGATTGTATGAGTATAGCTTGAGTGTGTATGAGCTTAGTTGAGATTGCCCTTTTCTACCAAGCAGTGCAACCCTTTTATATGCCAAGGACTAGCTGTTACAATGGGTGTTGAGACCCGACAGGTGGTCCCAGCTCGTTTACTACTCTATACACGATCTAGGTGTATAAAGTGTATTAATAATGTGATAACATGTCTTAATGGCAGCATTACTGGCCTTAACATTCCTCCGATTGTGTGCTATTAATGTGGGATTAATAGAATGTTACCCAGGTCTTGTAACTGCCGATGAATGGCTCTTCATTGCTCATTCCGTTGGAGATCTCCGATTCTTCTTGTTGCAAACAGGTCGAATCATGCGCTATGTGGAGGTTCTAGAGCTTCCCTCTACTGGCGGATAGGTCCAGTGCTACTGAACACATGGCAGTGTCGGTGCTTCTTTGGGGAGGGTGTCAGGTCCGACTCTGCAGGACATGTGGTAGCACGGGAGCTACCCAAACGAGGGAGGCAGGTCCAGCTCTTCGGGACACGTTGCAACACCGGAGCCACCCTAAAGAGGGAGTCAGATCTGGTACCACGGGATGCGTATCTCCTTCAAACGTCCGCCTCCTGGATATAGGAACTCCATGACTTTGTTTACAGTACCAAAGAGTACGCGGTACGCAGGGTATCGACAGTTGTGGATTCCTTATATCTCTCTTTTCTATGTCCTTCGACCTCTACTTCAATAGAAGATGGACACAACTAGAAGAATCACTTTTTTGGACAAAGCTACATGGTAGTATCATGATGCTATCGTGACACCCAGTTCTGAAAATGAACCAAGTGAACACATATGTGTGCCCAGGAAGTTCAACACACATACAAGAGTGCAATCACAAAAGGATATACATGAAATTATCACAGAACTAGATTAATGAACCAAATTTTAATATACAATTCATAATATCCTCGGATACAAGCTCTAATGAACATTAATGACAAGTTTGAACTAATGCAGTAGAAATAAACTAATTAAGCAAACTAAGCAGCTAAGCGGCATAAGCAAAAGGGAATGCGCAGCTCCAAACAACACCACAAGCAAAGCTGACGGTAGACACGGCCTAGAACTCTGCATTTTCACCGTAATACTCCCAATTCTGACCTGCAACTGTTGGTGGGGGAATTGCAAGGGTGAGCACATGTCGTACTCAGCAAGTGTGGAAAGTATGACATGTAGCTGATACAACTGACGAATATAATAATGGCTAAGTGCTGAAAAGTACATTAAAACATTTGGAAAGCAACATATATATTATATGTTTATGAAATAAACCCATCATAAACCATAAGTAATATCATAGTACCAGTCCATATTTCAATATCCATCATCCATATACCAGATTTCACCATTACCAATAACAATATCTGACACCAGAATTTACTCCATAACCACCCATAACCATATTATTAACCATAACCATTACCAAACCATCCCAATACCAAGTTCCTTCTAATCATGTGAGGGTCCAGGTTGCTCATAACCGGGAGCACGACTATCGTGATAGTTTAAGACACACTCTGCAGAGGTTGTACCACTTTACCCACGTTTTTGTGATTTCATCACCTTTCGATGACTATAGAATCTCAATTATGCCGTCTCACACTTCCTTAGGTGTGTGGCCAAGAGATCACAAAATAGCTTTTACAAAGGGATTACTAGCCTATTTAGACCCCACTATGGTTTCACAGGTGGCGATGTCTCCAACTGAGCACATCTTGAACCAAGGGCCCCCTCTTGAGCCATTTGGATCCCAGGGTAGTCCCACCAATCATCAACAAACAAAATCTGACTACCCCTTCCCCGAGCATCCTTAATGGTCTAAATAGCACTCATAAAGTCCCAACTAATTAGCTACGCCGCACCCATACTTGGCCTCTTGGTGGCACTGTAAATCCTGGATGGTCGCTCCACGAAACGGTCCTTATATCTAAAACAAGCAAAACCACCATAACATCCAACCCATCTGCATACCGGCTTGCTTAGATCACCCTTAACCACATCATATTAACCAGCTCATATTAATCATAATCTCATAAATGCATAACTTAGGTAAGTGGTCTAGTTGTCTTCCCATCCCAATTAATTAAGCGAAGCTAAAGGGGTAAAAAGCTCATTCCGACTCTCTAACATAAATTCCAAGTGACAAGGGTGATCATACAACGCTAGTAAACATCCTGTGATAGGATTCCCATCAAATTGATACAGGCATGCAGTTTTGCAAACAAAACATTTATTATAGAACAGGATCACTATGCTTCAAGGACACTTGCTTTCTCTTGGGATTGGTTCGGGTCAAAGCCTTCAAACTCTTGGTGCTGGAGATCCTCCGCGGCACTCTCTAGCGCAAGTTCGTCTAATCCATGCAACAAACATACAAGACAAGATTCACAATCAAAGAGTGCACAAACATTATTCAATATGACATGACATGCATGATTGATGCAAATGCAAGGTGGAACTTGTTAATGAGTTGCTTTTAATGATCACTAACTAGTTCTAATAGCTTTTAACAAAATTATGCAGGTTTGGATTTGATTTGAAACAAATTTTAGGATTAATTCAACACAATTTAACCAGGAAAATCGGACTAGTCCGCTAGGGACCAGACAAGTCCGCACTTCGCAGAACTAGAAATCTAGGGTTTTCTAGATCGACGTAAATTTGGAGAAACGGGGTCGAATTCACGTAAGGAGAAGGAAGTAGAAGGTATACCAGGTGTCTAAGGCTCCACTGAATCAAAGGTATTAGAGGCAACACTTGGATCTTGACGATCTAGGGTTGATGAAGAACTTGATGGTGGATTGTTGACGAAGAATGAGAAGTTGATGGAGATCTTGATCCTCTTTCATTTCCCCCTCTTCTTCTTCTGGCTCTCTTGCTCCAGATCTCCTTCTCCCTCCTTGGTGGCGACTATCCAGGAGTTAGGGTTTGGGTGTGGTGGAAAAGTGGCAAATAGATGTCAATCCAAGGGGTGGGGTTGTTTATATAGAGGTGGAGGCTAGGGTTAGATGGATTTTGAGTTTGAGATGAGTAGAGGTTGGTTTAGAGTCCCTCATAGGCTCTAAAAGAGTTAGGCACGACATCCCTAGGCCCACTTAATGTAAAACCCAAGAAATAAGTCATGAAACAAAAGATCAACTCGGAGTCGCGATTTATCGGACTAGTCCAAAGTTGGACAGGCGGATATTGGACAATTCTGGCCTACACATCGGACAAGTCAGAACTTATCCAGAGGGGAAAAACACACAAGTCTAGCCAAAATTGGACAAGTCTGACTTTAGTCAGAGGAAAAACGGATAAGTCCGCTGGAAGACTGGACAAGTCTAGAAAAGTTTGGGGACTTAGCAAAATTCCAAGCAATTTGGGATACCGGACTAGTCCACTACAGGCTAGACAAGTCCGAAAATGTCCAGAGTGAAAAACAGACCAGTCCGCAGCAGAACGGTCAAGTCTGATGGAAGTGAGAGAGAAATCGGACTAGCCCGCACCAAAATTGGACTAGTCTGCACTTCCCAGAATTCTTAAGTGCGGTTTAATCTAAATTCATTTTAAACTTATTCTTTTTGATGTGGATTAATGTTAGACATGTATATGAACTTATGCAACGCATGATGCATGAAAATGAGGATGTTACAGCTATGGATTTCCCTCATCTCTTCTCTAATCCACCCGAATCTCGAAGGCGAGATTCCTTTTAAGGGGGTAGATTACAACATCCTAAAATTTTCAAACTTGGCTAATTCAAATATAAAAGGGAATTTAAAATTTTTGTTTCCAAATCTCTTCTTCAAGCAATCCGAATCTCGAGGGCGAGATTCATCTTAAGCGGGTAGAATTGTGACACCCTGATTTTTGAGTTTCGGCAAATTAAAAACTTAAATAGGAATTTAGATTTAATAATGGGAATAAATTTGTTTTATAAAGAAAAATATCAAATATATGCATCTCATATTGCATTTTGCATTCATCCTCAAGCATTGAAAATTAGTTACCAAAATAAATATGCCAAAAGTATTTGTGATAACAAATATAGGATAAAAGAAATAAAGGAGACTAAAGATATATATATATATATATATATATATATATATATATATAACCATTTAATTCTATGGTGAATTCATGCAAAAAGAATTATGTAGGATAAAAAGGAACAAACGTAAAAGAATTAGAAATAAATATGCAACTAAAAATTGAGCCAGGCACCTGATTAGTCTGGACAATAATGGACTAGTCCGAAAGCCATTACAGGACAACAGCGGAATTGTCCGGTACAATACCGGATTAGTCCGGTATGCACAGAATTAATCAAATTTCCCCCCACCACGAACTTGTCCGTTACAACAATAGACTCGTCCCAAGTACTTTATTGTACAACCCTGGACTTGTTTGGCATAATACCGGACTTGTCCGATGAACTTTATATTCCTTCGACCTTGGACAGACATGTCTGGAATGACACCGGACTTGTCTGATATACTTCTCTGTATCAAAACGGACTTGTCCGGTATTAAACAGACTAGTCCGGTACTCTGCAGTTTGGTGTATTTTAACACTTCACCATACAATATATATAAATAATGAACATAAAGTCAACCGCTGGTCAAAATATAATAATATCTGATCACTTGCTGCACATAGAGCCTTGTCGCATGCGAGAGAGAAAAAATAAACAATAATGAAATAATAAATAATAAACAAATATAAAAAGAAACAAAACAATAATAAGGAAATCAACCATGGCTAGACTCCCTAACTGCACACCATGGCCCCACCAAAGAACCTAGAGCACATAGAAAGAAAAAAACTGACCGCATTCAAAGAAGTTGACGGCAAGAAGGAAGAAAAGAAACAAAAATAATAAGAAAAGTGTCAGCATCGCCTCTGCCAGGCAGAGCTCCGACTCTACCAGGCCACGGCCCCCCACCCCACCCCCCCCCCCCCGGGCGAAAAAAACAAAGGGTCAACACCCTGGCCGCAAACCGAGTTCGCTCAGGACTCCAATAGAGTCACTCGAGCCCTGGGCCACCCCGAGCCTATAAAAGAGCAATGTGCCCTCCGGTGTCCTACCGCCCACATAAAAACCATCGCCCCCTTTCACCTGTGAACAACCACCGGGAAAGAAAAAAAACCTAGGGCAGCAACCGCCGCTATGAAGAAAAAAAGGCCAGCCGAAGGTAGCTGCCAGGGAATAGAAGGAAAAAAGAAAGAAGCCACCGCTCGACGGAGATCGTCGCGACATCGCCGTTCTTTGTGGGAGATCTCTGCATCGTCTTCTTCATCTACGTCACCGTTGTTCCTTCATCAACGTCACGCCATCATCTTCATTAACAGAGCCTAGAAGCCAGAGACGCATGTCATGTCTCGTCCCACGATCGATGAAGCCATTATATCACGGTAGTCTCTCTTGGTTCAGAATCTTATGACGAAATTAATCTACTGCTCAAACTATAGCATATCCACACCTATTTATCGTGTCTTACTGTACCCCCATGGACTAGTCCGGTCCCGCGCGCACTAGTCCGGTGCAGTGTGGACTAGTACGGGTCCGTGCAGACTTGTACGTTCAACTCTCTGTGCCCAAACGAACTTGCCTGGCCTCCTTTAGACTAGTCCGGTGTTAAAAATTTCAGCAACCTCTAATTATCACAAGAACCATTATAATTTATCAAAAACTCACATAAGCACTTGAGAACTAGTTGAACCTAATTAGTAAACGACAATAGTGAACTAATAGCATGTGTTACACTTATAATTGTGCATGCATCCGCATCATTGCGTATTGATTAATAGAAGAGCTCGAGAAGAGCTCGAGATCGAAGGAATGGTATTTCTTACCTAAGAGAATTGCTAGATGAAGGACCGTAGCGAGTCCCTTGATGTTTGCTTTACAGCAAACAAATACAATTCAGTGTCGGGTCGGGTGTAGGAGCTCCCGAAATTGGCAGTGAATTGCTGGCATAGTTCTGCCCAAATATTAATGGAGTCAGGTGGAAGACTCATGAACCAGGATCTTGCAGTCCCGGTTAAGGCCACAAGGAAGTAATCGGCCATTACAGCCTCATCACCCCATGCTGCCAGTATGGCAGTAGAGTAGATTTGTAAAAATTCAGCGGGGTTGATTGTCCGTCGAATTTTTCTGGCAAGTAAGGCCAGAACTTCTGTGGCCACCTAACCATAAATAAGTGCATGGCCAGGACAGAACAACCTCCTCCTACTCCTTGAGGAGCAGGGTTGTCCCGAGCCTCTCGCCTTGCGCGAGCACGCTCGATGTGGACTCGGTCGTCTTGCTACCGGTAACGACGATCCAGTTTTGACCGAAGGTCATGGGTCAGAATTGTGGTGATGGTATGGGTGCATTGTACCCCGGGGGGCAACGAAGTCACCTGTTGGGAGGTGGCACGCCTCCTTTGTTGAGAGGTTTGTGGACCAAGCCGACCGGACAAAGTCCGTCGTTGTGAAGGTGCCCTTACCGAAGGAGGTGGACCTTGGTTACTGATGCCTGCAGCCGTAGATGCGGCCAGATGGTCAACATCAGCTCTCCACTGCTCCATAGCAACCTGGGGTGCGCCTGGAGGTGGTGGATGTTGTAGAAGGGCTCGCGCAGCATTGAGCATGCGCTCAGGATTATTCGTCGATGCAGTGATCGATGCGGATGCCCCATCCCGTTGACCAGCATTATTTGCCGGAGCAGATGGTGCCACAGGGCCTGCCGGGGCATTGGCACCTGTTAGCTGTTGAACATTGAAGGGGTTGCCTCCAACAGGTGGTCAGCACGATTGCCATTGGATGATCCAGCAGCTGAATTCACCATCTTGTGATCTCGGGAAAGCTTCCCCCCTTCCTGGCGTGCCAAATGTCAAAGTGTGGAATACGACACTTCCCTCGGACCCGCTGAAAAGCAGTCCATAGAGGTTATTTTGTGGTTAGGGGACACAAGATCAATATCAAGATGCTGACCTCAGAGATTTACGTGGTTCGGGCCGCCTGAGTGTAACACCCTACTCCACGGGTTTGTGTGATTGTATTGAGCGAGTTAGTTCGCTAAGGTCGGGTTGCGATCGCCCCCTGGCGTTCATGCGGTACAGGCCTTTTATAGTTCTAATGGCTTATCATTACAAAGCTGGCCTGACCCGACATGTGACCCTAGCATGCTTAATGACCTAATACACTGTCTAAAGAGTATTAAGTACAATTAATAGTGAAGTAACATGCCTTCATGGTATCGTTACCCCTATTAACGATGAGATGATTGTGTGTCATTAATACGGTATCAATAACACATTAGCAGACCTTGTAACTGTCACTTTAACCATCCTTGAATGTCAGTAACGGTCTTGATCAGCTTGTATTCCTGTTGGCGACGAAGGTCCGGAGGTTCCACACGTGGCAGATCCGGAGCTTTCCCTTGCGGGAGGGTAGGTCCGGGATTACCATACACGTGTCAGTACCGGAGCTCCTCTCTGTCGGGGGCTAGTTCCAGGGCCATTGTACATGTGCAATCATCGGAGCTTCCCTCAGTCGGGAGTTTAGTTCTGGGCTTATTTTACAAATGTTAACCGAGAGGCAGCCATATGAGAGGAGCAGGTCCAGTGCAACATGACATGTGGGACCTGCGAGGGCTTTCAACTCCGATGGGTAGAATTTTCTTGCACTTGTTGCGGTATCGTGAGGTACCCGGTACGTAAGGTACCGACAGTGGCCCTCGGGCCCACCTCTGAGAGAAACCCCTTGGGTTAAGTTGTTCTGCCGGTGGTGGGGCCATTCTAGATTCCCGCGCTTTGATTTCCAAAAAATCCTCTAATGCGCCAATAGAGTAGCGGTTTGAGGGAGAACCATCGACTCGTGGCTCGTCATGAATACAGCAGAAGAGATCTTTGAGTGCGGATCTCACGCAGTCGATTCCACGCGCCCTGTCAGAGCGTCGACTTTGGGTTTCCCGCCGCTCATCATGGCAACGGTTGGCCTTGGGTAAGGATCTCGATCTCTTCGTCGGGGTGGCCCCAGGTCCACACGTCATTGACAGGGTTGATTTTTGAAAAGTGCTCTTGATCTCATTGCAGTTTCCATCCAAGCGTCGCAGAGGCTTACTTAAGGAAAGTGTGCTCGGGTTGAAGACTCTTTACGCCTTTGATCTTTGTGCTCAGAGCCTCTCAACCTCTGCCTAACTTTCCATCCTTTGCCCCACTTTGCTGCGATGGAGTTTGGTCTCCGCAAGAGCCGTCTCATGAGCGATGACGATCTGAAGAATGTCCGGACCTACATTGGGTGGTCCAGCAACTCCTTCAACCATCTGGTCCACGCCGGCAAGCTCCCTTCAAGAAGAAGTGTGGCGGCGACATGGTGTACTTCTCTGCGTATGCCATGGTGGTGCTTATCCCACCTTTCTCAACTTTCCTCTTGATGCTGTTAGACTTCTATGGTCAGCAGTTGTACCACCTTGGCCCGCAATCTATTCTTCTTGTGTCAACATTTGTCCACTTCTGCGAGATGTGGGTGGGTTCCCCCCTGCGTCGAGCTTTTCCGTACCTTCTTCACCATCCACACCACCAGCAAGAGTTCCGAGTATCTTGGCTTCTACTATTTTGTGAACCGCAAGAAATTCCCCTACGAATACTTGAGGTCGTTTCCTTCCGACAAGTGGGACGACTGGAAGAAGGATTGGATTATCATCACAATAGAGGAGCACGAGAAGTTGGAGCTGCCTGAGGGTCTTCCCAATGTTTACACCGACGCATGGAGTGTGGTTCCGCTGCTGTCAGAGGCCTTCAACCCTACCTTGACCAGGATCCGTGAATGTGTGGAAGGAGGGGTTACCCCCCAGATGGTCTTCTGCAACTTCCTGGTCAACAGGTGGGCTCCGCTGAAGAAGAGGGAGAAGCTCGCCTGGGCCCTCAACAATGTGATGGATGATGACCGGATTGAAATCGTTTTGAGGTCCAATTTGGACAGTGCTATTTTGGAGCTTCATCTCAAGAAGTTCCAGCATGGCATTGCTATCGAGGGCGATGACTTAACTCCGTTGGCGGCTTTCCTCCCTCCGAACATGGAGGTAGAGTTCAGCAGGGAGCTCCATAGGAGCATGCCGGTGCTTGACGACCTCAGTGAGGTAGTGAGGCGTCCGACCACCAGATTGGTGATCCCTGAAGCTTTCGAGGGTGGTCCTGCTTCCGCCCCGAGCCAAAGAGCTGAAGTCATAGGCAAGGGCAAAGAGTTGGCTGAGCCCTCCAGCCGAAAGAGGAAGTTGAAGCACTCTAACGGGAGGTCCGCCAGACCTGCTCCTTCCACAACAGCTCCTTCTCCCTGGTGGGGGAGATCTTCTGCAACAACCCCAGTTCCGGCGCAAGTGCCTTTGAGAGGCGCAAGCTCCGGGCATGCGACCCCGGCCTCAGAGCTGGCTAAAAGTCCCAGACCCAGAAGTTCTTCCATCGAAGGGAAGCTCCGACCGAAAGAACTCTGGAGTCTTCGAGTATTCCTAAATCAAGGTCTGGAGAAGTTGTCTCAACTGATTTGGTGGGCTCTAGCTCCGGACCTCAAAAGAAGAGGTTCAGAGGCGACTGGGGTGGTAGCATCCCGAGGTAAGCTTTGATTGCTTACTCTAAAATGCTAGTCTTGTTTTTGATGTGTTCTTAATCTTCTTTTCCTTCTGCTTCCAGGGTGTCGAAGAATGGATTCGGAGCTTCAGCGCCTATTGCAACAGTTGAGGCTGTGATTGTTGAAGCTCTGGCTTCGACTGCTGAGCTTCCTTGCCATGTGGAGGCGGGAGCTGCGGCAGCTCCGACACCAGCTGTCATGAATTTGGACTCGGAGTCCTCACCCGAAGCTCCTGTGATAGCGCCGGACCGCTGGAGGGAAGTTGAAGATATGCCCATGGTGGCAGAGGAGGATGCTTCAGCATCGACGATGTCATAAGTTTTGGCTTCTGACCTGGAGATTGCAGAAGCCCTGACTGTTGAGCCAGAGGTAGATGAAGCCCCAGCTATTGAGCCAGAGGTAGATGAAGCTCTGGCTGTTGAGCCAGAGGTCACCCAGGCTCTGGCCCTTGTGCCAGAAATGGTTGAAGAACCGGCAACTGAGCCGTAGGTGGTCAGAGATCCAACGACTGAGCCGGAGGTTGGTGGTCCGGCGGCTGTGCCGGAGGTGGGAGATCCAGCGGCTGTGCCGGAGCTGGACCTCTGCTCAAAGAACATCCAACACCCAAGGTGGATGATGGGCGCACCATCGAATGTTGGCTTGGAACAAAGGCTGCCCTCGACGGTGCCCTCGGTGGTGACTGGGGACGTTTGTCCTTCGAAACCTTGACCACCGGTGATTTCCCCTTCCCCATATCAGGGACTGGCGCTTTGCCCTTCTCCCTGTCAAAGGACGAATCTTCCACCCTCGGCACTTCAGAGCCTAAAGCGAGTGCAGGCTCTTGCAGAGAGTCAGCGATGTTCAGTCCACAGTCTACATCTCCAACCGGCCGCGGCGCAAGGTCGAACGCGTCCATGTTTGGAATCTCCCTCAGGATCTTCACCCTGAGGTCCCGATCCGTGCAAAGTTGCGGGCATTGCTGCGGGAGGGTGAAGACGTCGGATAACAAGAGGTCATCACACGCCTTGGACATCTCATCAAACACCTCTCACGGGGTCATCTCTATGTCACGACCCCTCACCAGCCTGGTGCCATCCTGCGTCATGAAGGTTAGCCGCGCAACACGGCAACGATGCTGGAGGGGGGCCAAACGTCAACACACAAAGTCTGCAAGCACCATCAACGATGAAAAATTATGATCCGCCAGATATCAGATCCTCTCCATCACTGGGGTATACTCTGACTCCAACTTCGGGCACTCCTCCCAGGTCGTCTTCCTAGGTGCAGGTCAGTTGGTGGGCAGTACCATGCGATCATGGGCGTCGGCGTGTAAGATCACCCAGTCAACCCTCCAGCCGTCCCATCTCATGGTGGAAAGCAGGGTGATGTACTTAAAGGGTCTATTGACCCGATGCTGGAAGTAGTAGGCGTTGAGGAAGATTGTCTTGCTCTTCCCAGTCCGCCTCAGCATGAAAAACTGACGAAATACCAGCACGGACAGGTACACTCCAACGAACATCTCGCATAAGTTGCGAGAACACCGCTGCCACCACCAAGGAGTTTGGCGACAGGTGATGAAGATGGAGCCTAAAGACCTCCAGAAGTGTCACATGGAAAGAGGAAACGAGGTGAACGAACCCAGAGTACGCGTACGAGGTGAAGAAGATGATCTCTTCCTTCTCTAACTTGAGAGGCAGGGAATTGGGGCAGATCAGATCCCGCCGCTTTTTGTCCTCCCATCCAAGCAGCCGCCTCACAGGCACTATGTCCACCACGCAAGAAGGAGGCAGGACTGAGGCCATTGGAGTAGGATTCAAGAACCTTGCAGGTGGAGAAGCTTGAGTGCTCAAGGAAGAAGACGAATGACCTAACATTGGGGTGTGAGTAAAGGAGCAACCACCTTTGCCCACAAAGGTTTCCTTAAACAACCCGACGACATTTGAGCGCATCGTGCGGGTTGCATGGGCCCAAAACCCACTGCTCAACCCATAGTGTCCATGACAGCAGGACCCAAGTCCCCTATCAAAAAGACTGGCCCGAGTAGGCCCCCACCTGAGAAGGCAATCCAGTGGTTCCCATAAAGGCGAAGCAAGAGGATCGGAAGCGCAACAACCACATTGGGAACCATCGTTATAAAGAAGCTGAGGCAAGTAAAGATTTTGTCGCCACGACACCTCAACCAGAAGGGAACATGTGGTCCCGATGGCAGAAGTGTGCACCGCTTCGGTTGGCCGATGAAATCAAAAGACAACGTGGGAATGTAAGGATAGGGCTCCACCCTCAGGCTCATAACCTCGCCCCAGGGTGGACCCAGGGGCCATTGTCAGTACCTGGCATACCAGATACCCTCGCGCACAGGCTAAATGCACCTAGGTACCCTGCCTCCCTGCTGAGGAAGGGTCCAACAGTGCAACCTGTCCCGAAGGCCCAGACCTCGGCCTAGACGGGACCCCACTCCACTATAGGAGTGATCTCCAATGCTACCACGTGGTCATAAGTATCAGGTCGGCACCTACAAAGGAGGCAGGCTCTGGCTCTACCACGTGTCCCGTATCCCCAGATCCCTCGCTCCCTTCAAGAATGGGTTATGGGGCTACCACGTGGTCCACGGTACGGGACCCGACCTCCCTCGTAGAGGCTAGCTCTTGTACTGCCACGTACTTTGCAACTTGCCCTGGACGGTGGGTTGCGGGAGTTAAGGAGGCGGAGCGCCTTGTCTAAATCAACCATTGAAGACACACGCCTTCTCCAGGCGCATGATGCGGCGCACGCCTACTATCAGATATAGCTATGCCCAATTGCATCACAGTGAAGACGTAGCGGACCAACCCCACTCCGCCAAGTGGGTAGCTTACAACGATTGGACATCCCCTGCCATCATCAATGACTATGCATGGGCCACTCGCGTCTGAGGGGGCAACACAGCGGTCTTCAAGCCACGATCAGAGGAGGCTTATGCGAGAAGCCTTAGATCTTTAGGATAAGATCACCCCAAGGCCACCTGTCGGACCATGGACCCCACTTGTAAGGCACCTGGACTTGTCTATAAAATGACCGTACCACTACCGTTACAAAGGATCTCAACTCTTACACACTCAACACACGCATTCACACCAGCAATACAACTCACACCGTGGAGTTGGGTATTGCGCTCCGGCGGCCCAAACCACATAAAACCACTGTCTCACCATCTTTCATACGCGCAATCATTCCCGAGGACTAAGCCCTGCCGATCAATAACCTCCGCGGATTGCTCGCATAGCAGGTTTGGGGGAAGTGTCACAAGAACATTTCAATGGGTGGCATTATTGCCAAGCTTCCTCCATCCTGGAGGAGCTTTGCCACTTCGCTAAAGCACAAACTAGGTGAGAGTATGATGGTCGATGACCTAATTTCTCACCTAGATGTAGAGGAGAAGGCACGTACCAAAGACGTGCTTAATATGGTATTCGAAAGAACGTGTAATGCCAACTTGGTTCAGAAATCCAATGCAAAGGGCAAGGGAAATAAAGTGTTCCAGAATCCAAAGCCAAAGAACACAACCAATTTTAAGAAGAAGAATAACATGAATGATATCACCTGCTATGTGTGTGGCGAGCTTGGGCATAAAGCCAACAAATGCAAACACCAGATGCATGGTGGTAAAAAGATCGTTCAGCACAGGCAGAATCTGTTCCTATTGTTCTTGTGGCATGTCAGTCAGTTTACTAGTGGGTTGACACCGGCACTAACATTCATGTATGTGTAGACTTTCATTTGTTTTCTTCTTATCAGGCTACTGACGGTTCCTCTATCGTGATGGGAAATGGCTCCTGCGCAGCTGTGCATGGAACAGGGAAGGTTAACTTGAAGTTTACTTCAGGAAAAACCATCACCTTGAAAAATGTTCAGCACGTACCTGCAATAAAACGAAACCTGATTAATGGCTCCCTCCTATGTCGGGATGGGTTTAAATTGGTTTCTGAGTCAAATAAATGAGTAATTTCTAAGATTGGCATGTTTACTGGAAAAGGCTATGAGTATGGAGGTCTGTTCCGCACATCTTTGTTGCATTCTTCGAATAATTTTGTTGGAAACGCTCTCGGTGCTTTAAATTTAAATAATGATTCTTCAATATGGCATTCAAGATTATGTCATATTATTTTTGGTAGCATTTCACGCATGAGCAGAATAAATTTAATTCCTAATTTTCCGTGATCAAAGGTTCAAGGTGTCAAAATTGTGTGCAAGCAAAGCAACCCCGCAAGCCATTTAAGGCTGTCATGGAGAGAATTCGACACCATTAGAACTAATCCATTCTGACCTTTGTGAGATGAATGGAGTATTGAAAAAAGGAGAAAAAATATATTTTTTTTAAGTTCCATTGATGATGCAACGAGATTTTTTGTTACCTGTATTTACTTAAGACAAAGGATGAAGAATTAAACTATTTCAAAATTTATAAAGCTGGGGTTGAGGACCAACTGGAAAAGAAAATCAAACGACTATGGTCTGACCATGGTGGAGAGTATATATCTAATGAATTCTCCGAATCTTGTGCAGAACATAGAATAATCCATGAAGTAACAACTCCCTATGCACCTCAATCTAATGGTGTTGCTGAAAGGAAGAACCGCACTCTAATCGACTTGGTAAATGCTATGTTGTATAGTGCTGGTATGTCTAAGGCATGGTCGGGAGAGGCGATACTTACCGCATGTTATGTCCTTAATTGGGTACCCATTAAAAATAATTAGGTGACTACGCATGAAGGATGGAATGGGAGAAATCTGACTCTCACATATTTGCGTGCATGGGGGTGCTTGGCTAAGGTCAATGTACCAGTAACAAAGAAACCCAAACTTGGACCTAAGACCGTTAATTGTGTTTTTCTAGGATATGCACAGAACAACACAACTTACAATTTTTTAGTAGTGAGATCTGATATGCCGGATGTTACGATAAACATGGTTACAAGATCTCATGATGGTACATTTTTTGAAAATATTTTACCTATGAAGAATACAGGTGCATCATCTGGTACAACACATATTACTCCAATTCTTGAACCTACAATTCCGATTGGACATCCTGAATCCATGTGTGAGGAGGAAGACAATGTTATGGCTCCACGAAGGAGTAAGAGACCAAGGATTGAAAAATCCTTTAGACATGAACTCATTGTCTACCTTGTGGACAATACACCATGATCCACTTCTGAAGCATATGCATCTTTTGATGCCGAGTTTTGGAAAGATTGGATTTGTAATGAGATGGATTCTATCATTGCAAAGGAACTTGGGAGATCATTGATTGCCCATTTGGATATAAACCAGTCGGATGTAAATGGGTTTTCATGAAAATCTTAGGCCTGATGGTACAATTGAAAATTACAAAGCATGGCTTGTAGCTTAGGGTTATAACGAAAAGGAAGGCAAAGATTTCTTTGACACTTATTCACCTGTTACTAGATTAACTGCTATACAGGTGCTTTTATTGTTGACTGCTTCACATGTTTTCCTTATCCATCACTTGGATGTAAAAACGACTTTTCTAAATGGATAGCTACAAGAGGAAATTTATATGGATCAACCCGATGTTTTTGTTGCACCCGGAGAGGAAGGCGAGGTGTGTAAGCTGCTAAAATATTTGTATGGGCTCACGCAAGCGTCTAAGCAGTGGCACAAAAAATTTGATCAAACATTGACAATTGCCGGCTTTGTTGTAAATGAAGTCGACAAATGTGTGTACTACAGATTTGGTGGAGGTGAAGGAATAATAATGTGTTTATATGTTGATGATGTACTTATTTTGGGGACAAATATTTTTGTGATAAATGATTTAAAGTCATTTTGTCCCGACATATTGACATGAAGGATTTGGGAGAGGCTGATGTCATTTTAAATATAAAACTGATCAAGGGTGAGAACTAGATTTCACTCTCACAGGCTCATTATGTGGAGAAGTCCTAACCAAATTTTGTTTCATGGACTGTAAAATTGCTCCCATGCCCTATGACCCGAGTCGCAAGCTTAAAAAGCATCTTAGACAAGTTAATGATCAGGTACTCTCAAATCATTGGTTCTCTTATGTATCTTGCAAGTGCTATAAGGCCTGATACCTCATATGCAATTAGCAAATTGAGTAGGTTCACTTTGAATCCTGGAAGTGACCATTGGCAAGCACTTGAGCGTGTACTAAGATAAAGAACCATGTCATATGGAATTCACTATACAGGACATCCTGCTGTGCTACAAGGGTATACTGATTCTAATTGGATCTCGAATGTTGATGAGATCAAAGCCACAGGTGGCTATTTATTCACTCTTGGTGGTGCTGGAATTTCATGGAGATCATCAAAACAACTATTTTTACAATATCTACCATGGAAGCTGAACTTGTAGCACTTGACATGACCATTGTTGAGACGGAGTGGTTACGTGAACTCTTGATGGACATACCGATAGGTGAAAACCTACCCGCCTATTCTTATGTACTATGATAACCAAATGGTTCTCATAAAAGTGAACAGTATGAAGCATAATATGAAGTCCTTAAGACATGTGAAAAGGAGCCTAAAGTCTATTAGATTTTTGAGAAACTCTGGAGTTATTGTTGTGGATTATGTTCCAACAGAGAAGAATCTAGTTGATCCCTTTACAAGGGGCTTATCACAAAATGTGATTGAAATTGCATCAAGGGAAATGGGATTGAGACCCGTGTGAGTTACACCACAACAGTAACCAGTCCTATATGATCGGAGATCTCGTGAAGTACGTAATGGATAAAAACAAGTTGTTGACGGTCATTATATACCAATTTTGACCGTTAATATAACTCAAATATGTGGAGGACTAACTATTTCTTACACACATGATAGGTAGAATTAACATAATTCCACTTGTACTTGGAGAAATAGTGTATGCAGGAGTTTTTATGCAGCAATGATGGAGAATGAGGGGAACAATCCTAAAAAGTGCCACCCCAACCAATGACGTGAATATACGTGGCAACACATGGATCCATGACTCCTTCTCAGGCGTATCCAAGGAGATCCAACGGTGTATCACCCAGCAAAGGGGAAAGGGCCCACCTGGAAGTCACCTCGAGGAAGCACATCTAGAGTGGGGCCAGGAATAGGTCGGCTGACCCCCCTAGTCGGCCGACTTGGCCCTGGCAACAAACCCAGTCTTCCTCCACGTGTTGGCTCCTCATGACTCCCTGAAGGCGGTGAAGACTGATTTGTGCACTAATTGTGGCGGGAACCGCCTCTACTCTGCGTATAAATAGGGGGGTGCCTCACTTCTCACACACACTAATCAAGCATCTCTCTTGTATACACTAGTTCTCCTAGTTTCCTAGTGGAGGTTAGGCTGTAGAAGAGGAGCCTCTAGTCCCAAGTCCAAATTGTGAAAGGTATGGCTCATGTATCTTTTCTTGTATTTGTGACATTCGGCTTTGTAATATCATTATTAGTCTTTATTTATTCATATACTTGGATGAAGCGTTCCTTGTTTGGTTGTGGAGTCCATGCATGTGATAGGTGTAGATGTCATTATGGTCGAGTTATAATGCCTTTATTTTATTATCATAAATATCATACACCTCCACTATATTCTAATTAGGTATTAATATGATTATGTTAATATAAATAATGTAGTGCTTGATTCCAACATTGGTTTCGATGATGTTTAGGTTAGTCATTGCCTTAGAGAGGTACTTGTACTCGAGCCTCTAAGGTGTTTACTTATTATGTAAGCATGGTGCTTAGATAACTAAGTAGAATTGGATGTCTCGTAGACCCACGGTTGTAGAGGTAGGCGGGAGGTGCTGACAGACCTGTCTGCCCTTTGTAATCCCCCACGTTCGACTACGCTGCAGGCTCGTGGCGAGAATTGTACTGATATTCTCAGGGGTAAACCCTTGCCTGATGTGTTGGGCCGCTAAGACCTAGTACTCGTAGGTAGCATAGCTATATGTACGCCAGTTGACTATGTATATGAATACCTAAAGCACAGTAGGAGTAGCTTCATCTCTAACATGGCCTCCATTGGGACATCCTCTTACCTTTTAGAGTAGATTGCTTAAGTGTGTGTTACACTACCCTTATTATCATCTTACCTCTGTTCTAGTAAATACTTATTACCCTATACCTTGATCATAGTAATAGTGTTTACTTTACTTCACCTCCTTCCTTTGGGATAAATACGTTACCCTTTGGAATACTATTGGGTGAAATGATACAACGGAGGATCTCATCTCTAGTCAAAGATGATCTGTATTGTTAAGAAATACCAACAAGCATTTCTGGTGCAGTTGCCGAGGAAGGCAAAGAAGTGAAGAATAACTATCATGTATGATTAAGGTATAGGTACTACTAGTTATTAGACAGGATTACCCTTGCTCTTTTTCTCTGTTGTGTGAAAATAGGGTACTGTTTGGCTAGCCCATTCTTTGAGAAAGCCAAAAGAGGATGTAGGAGCCTAACTCCATTAGTACTTCAAGGCATTCCTCAACAAATTCTTCCAGTTGGGCAACATCGTTGCGCGCGAAGGGAGGATTCTCCAGCTTCCAGTAGGAGCCAGAGGCATCTATTCCCAAAGCTTGAGAGGCTCCAAGATTATATCTTAGTTTTCCTTCACCATGGGGATGGATATTTGGTTCATCATCCAACACTCCTATAACATGTTGAATTCATCAGCCCGTAATCAAATTCCTGCTGAAGTTGGGGGTGACCTCTTCTCAATGATCATGAGAAGGATAAAGATTTAATTGAGGAGAATGTCACCATTCAAAGGGGTGGATCCATGAATGCTTCAGTTCCTTTGGCATGGCATGCACACCAGTGACAAGGTGGACATGCTAGCCACGAAACTGGACCTCCTATTGAAAGATCAAGAAGGTCAATCCAATGGAGAGAGATGTTTGGATGATCCAAGGCATGGATATTCACATGTTTTGCGAAAATCCATGTCACCATGGGATCCTTGGGGATATATTTCCCTAAGACACATGAGGATCTTTCATTCCCAAACAACTCCAGAGGCCACCACCAACTAGGAGGTCAATTGTGGAATCAATACAATTAAGGAGGCTATGTGAATTTGAAATCCAATGAATTCAACTTCAACTAGCCTACCTTGGTGTATCTTCTCCATGGGGAAGGAGAAACCAATGACAACATGAAGCATTTGGCCGAGGACAAGCCACTTTGAAGAGCATTCAAGATCCAGGGGTTCCACAATCACTTGTTGGACCCTAAACTTCGACCAAACTCGTGCAACTTTGGGTAAAGCGACACTGTGGATGAAGCATTTCTTGTTTGATTGTGGAGTCCACATGTCGTTAATCCCAAGGAAGCCTATTGATCCTAGATCAAGCATGGGTTGAATCAAAATAATATCTTGAAGGTCGAAGTAACATCCCCATAAGTGGACGACCTCATTGCCTTTATGAGGAATGAGGAGACTCTATCATGTCATCCAAAATGACATTCTAAGAAGACGGAGAATCCAGGGCCATCCAAATGGCCCAAGTCCACTAAGCCGCCAACAAGGGAATGGCGGAAGGACAAGCCTCACCAGGTTCATGGAAGGATATCTTGAAGAAAAAATTGCCGCAACATCAACAAGTCTTCATCAAGGCATCAATGAGGACGGGGCAACCACAGGCCCCACATGTCCAAAATGCAGCCAAAGGAGGTTTGGCTTGTCAACAAGAGAGTCATCCACACCTTCATCTCAGGTAAGGATGACACTTCATCTTGCTCAACCGAACGGAGGCAAGTCTCGCTCATTGGTCTTTAAAAAATTTAGTCCCTGCCAATAGATTAATTGGTAGTGCTGGTACCCTACAGACCGGGAACCCCCGATACAAGGAAGACAGAATGTTAGGTCCCATCTCCCAGGAGGGGAGGTACCCAGAGGATACCACGTGTCCCGTAGTTCCAGACCTACCTCCCTGCTAAGGGTGGCTCCAGTGCTGCCACGTGCCCCGCAAATCCAGACCTGCCTCCCTACCAAGAGAAGCTCCAGTGCTGCCATGTGTCCTGTAGCTCCGGACCTGCCTCTCTTCTAAGGGTGGCTCCGGTGCTGCCACATGTCCTGCAGCTTCGGACCTGCCTCCCTGCTAAAGGTGGCTTCGGTGCTGCCACGTGTGACGGGGTTTTTGGACCCGGCCTCCCTACCGAGGAGGGCTCCGACACTGCCATGTTTTCTGCAGCTCCGAAACGTCGGTGCTGCCACACGTTCCACGGCTCTAGACATAACCTCCCCTCTAAGGAGAGGTCCAGTTCTGCCACGCATCCCGCGGCTCATGAAGATGACGTGTGCACTTAAGACAACATTAACTCGACTTCAAGACAACATTAATGCATCATCAACACTGCGACTTCAATAAGCCGTTAATACGCTATCAAGACCCATTAACATGTCATCAAGACCACGTTAATACGTTATCAAGACCACCTATGTAAACTATCGGCGCTTGGCATATAAAGGGACCGAGCAGCCACTGACTAGAGGGGACTCCGGTCGAGGCTAAGGCGGCTTGGGCCAATCCACACTCACTCATGAGAGATCAGACTCTTGCATACTCATACATACACAATACAACACACCCCCGTGGAGTAGGGTATTATGCTCCGGCGGCCTGAACCGCGTAAAAATCTCTGTGTCACCTATGTTCCTTAGATCTTGAGTTTATGCCCCGCCAAAATACGAACCTCCGCGGACAACTTCTTAGTAGTACCGGGGAAGTGTCGATCGCACACTTCGACAGGTAGTTATCTCATATTTGATTTCCCAATTGCATATTTGAGTTTCCCATCAACCTTTGCATTGGCATTTAGCATGTTTGAATTTTCACACCTGCATGTTGGAAAGTAAAATTCCAACCATCATAAAACTAAAATTTTAAATTAGAAAATAAATTTATTTGGCTATGAGCCTTGGGCGTAACCACTTAGATTCATCTTCCTAATTCCAACCAAAATATTTCCCTTAACCCTCATTGCATTTGCATGTTGTTTCAAGTTGGGCAGAACAATTTGACAAAAGGTACAATTTGATTTTGAGCTAACATAACCTGTTTTCAATTTGTTTTGTTCGTTCTTGATTTTAGTGCAGCCTGGATAAAATTTTTAAAGAAGTTGGAAGGCCTCATCAAGCCCAACGCACCATCAGGAGAATTCAAGCGCGTATCACTCCACCGATATCATTTTGAGTTCATGGTGTAGGAATGCTCAAGATGGTGGCCCGATGGAGGAGCAAGATGAAGCTCACTCAACACCAACCTTAAACTTGGCAAAAGTCATCAAACATGAAGGCTACACCAAAATCCACGATCGTGAATTTCTCACATAACAACCTTCAACCCCAACTTCTCTTCGATTGAGGTACGAGTTTAAAATATTTCATCATTTGAATTGCATTTGGATTAAATGATCTTTTTTCTTTCATGGACGAGGAAGGTTTACACCTCCTCATCATTCAATTCTTATGCACCCTCACGAGAGTAAGTGTTGGCATTGCTTTTTGATTTTTCAAAAGGAATGTCACTTTAGTTGGGAATAAATTTAAACAAGTACCTAGAATTTCATAAGCATTGTTGAAATTGACTTAGACATTTTCTTCCTCAGTTTAGTAAATAATGCTTATCGAATGACATAAAGGTTGAATTGGTATGTAGCAACCTAGGAATAGTGTTGTCCCTAATTTTGATTTGAAACTCATTCATGCATGGATGACTAAATTTCAAATTCCCAAGCAAGAAATTAAAAATGTTCAAGAGGATAAAAAAAATGAAAATCTTGTTTGCCATAATCCACATGATAAATTTTTTCTCTTGTAAAAAGTAAAGATGGTTAGTAAATTTTAAAGATGAAGGAATCAATAGAGTGTACATCTATCACTTGCATTGCTATGAGTAGGAGCTTTACAAAATGTGCAAATTGATTAATTCATAAAGCCCCACTCCTATATCAATAAACAACACAATGTTTATGGATGCACTCAAATTTGAACTCGATATATCTTTGTTGTTTTTTCTTCCCTAGATGTACAAATGAAATTTGGTCACCAGACTCGAAGCTTCAGTTGTACAAGTGTCTGGAGCTTCCATCCCTCTCTATCAACAGGTGAAGCTTGCAAGAGTAGTATTTCTATATAGGCATGCAATAGGTCGATCTAGAGGTACCATTTCAATATCTCTTGGACAATGAGTAACAAAACTGGTTGAAACTATCCAGATTTAATCTCGAGGGTCAATCATAGCTTTATGAGGCCGAAGGTTTGACATGGAAACCTTCCATGAGCAACCAATGGACTGCCATGAATAAGTGGGATCTCTATGCTCCCACTATTCTAAGCACCCATTCAACCTCAAGGGAATTTCCACCATCATTGGGTGCACATTTTTCCTCTGTGGCTAAAGGTTATTTTAACCTTAAGCCAAGGAATAATTGATCACACCGAACACATGTTGGGTGCATGTTATTCCTTTGTGGCCCGAAGTTATTTTGACCTTAGCCAAGGAATGGAGGATCACACCCAACACATGATGGATGCACTTTATTCCTCTGTGGTTAGAGGTTATCATGACCTTAGCCAAGGAATAAAGGATGAGACCCTATGTATGGGAGACATTGAGGTGTGGATGAGCGACATTGACAACACTCTCCTCGACCACACTCATGGAACCAATGGGAGGCAACACAACATCGACACTCAACCCTGAAGTGTCGAAGCCATGCTAGGTTAGGCCAACCTCACAGCCTACCGTCACTGTTACGGTTTCAACCCCTATCGCAGACCTTGACCAAGAACAAGCTTGGGGGAGGACCCTTACTTGAGGCAACTTGTATCACACCCCATTTGCATTTCTTTATTTTATTTCTTTCTTTCCACCACTATTGCATCTAAAAAAATAAAAAATAAAGTATATTTTAGGTTAATAAAATAAAAGATGTGCTGTAAGAATATTATTACTTCGCATAAGTTGATGTGATAAATAGTTTCTCTGTTTTATTTTCTCTAGTCCCTTGCATACAACTTAGTATGCTCGAAGTATTGCGTTTACTGGCTTAGAATAATCTTACCTTAAACTTGGAATTTGTGGATAGCAAAAGCTAAGTCCAATTCTAGGTTGTTTTGGGATATGATATAGTGATAAGAGCTGCTAATATCCTAGTTAAAAGTGAAACTTAATTTCTCAAAGAAAATTTGGAATAGGAGTTCCTCATTTGATAGAAATTCTTACCAAAGTCATATGATGATTTGAATTTGATAAACCCTATGTATATGCTATTTACCTTCACATTGAGCCTAGTCAAACTAGTATGGACCTATGTGAGAATCTTTTCATACTTTTAAGATCAAGATTGCTCGGGCACATGCTAAACTTCTACACTAGAAGTTAGCAAAATTCCATCGTACATTCCACAACCAAAAAGATACTCCATGATTTTCATGTATAATTCTCTCTCCAAAATATTTGAAAAAGGAAAGAGAGTAGAACACCTGGCTATAAGAAAAAGAAAAACAAAAATGCATGCTCGTAAACAAGAGCATGAGAAAAAAAAAAAGAGAATAAGTAGCCATGTTTAATCCTCACGAAAAGAGAGTGCATACAAAGGAGTTATCTCCTACTTCCACTCTACAAATATTCTGTCACACTTGCACAAATCTTGATCAAAAGTATGATTTGTTTTCTCCTAGGGCTTACTCTTTTGACTTAGCAATATATGTTTTGCAAATATGCCTACTCTTGATCCCTACCAAGCTCCACATACAAGCCTTATTTAGATATAGGACAGAAAAGGGCTTCCCTTGGTGAGGATACAAATACCACTTCCCACATAAGAGTGATTGATTGCATCATTTGAGAAACTTAAATTAAAACACCATTTGAAATTCTCCAGAAATTTGAGTGGAACTTAAACATTAGGTGATGCATGCTCATTTTGTTGTTCTGTCCTTCAACCACCCAAGAAAAGGACGAGCCATAAGGTCCAAAATGACTAGGAAAAAGTGTGAGGTACCATAGCCAATTTATTCAATGCAAGGTAGAATATTTTGTTGTGCACTTGGTACCTTTGCAAAATAGGACATTGTAGCAACTCCTGATCAACAACCTAAGTCTTTATCTTTGCTTTGGGACGAGCAAATTGTAAGCTTGGGGGAGTTTGTTGACGGTCGTTATATACTAATTTCGACCGTCAATATAACTCAAATATGTGGATGAATAAAAAGTTCTTACACATGGTAGGTAGAATTAATATAATTCCACTTGTACTTTGAGAAATAGTGCATGCATAAGTTTTTATGTAGAAATGATGGAGAATGAGAAGAGCAATCCTAAAAAGTTCCACCCCAGCCAATCACGCAACGACACGTGGCACCACATGGATCCATGACTCATTCTGAGGCGTATCCGAGGAGATCCAACGATGTCTCACACAGGAAATGGGAAATGTCCCACCTGGAAGTCACTCTGAGGAAGCACAACTAGAGAGGGGCCATGACCAGGTCGGTCGACCCCCCTAGTCGGCCGATTGGCCCTGGTGACAAATCCGATCTTCCTCCACGTGTTGGCTCCTCCTTGCTTCCTGAAGGCGGTGAAGATTGATTCGTGCGCTAATTGTGGCGGGAACCGCCTCTACTCCGTGTATAAATGGGGGTGCCTCACTTCTCACACACACCACTCAAGCATTCTCTCTTGTATACACTAGTTCTCCTAGTTTCTTAGTGAAGGTTAGGTTGTAGAAGAGGAGCCTCTAGTCCAAGGTCCAAATTGGGAAAGGTATGACTCATGTATCTTTTCTTGTATTTGTGACATTATGATTTATAATATCATTATTCTTTATTTATTCATATACTTGGATGAAGCATTCCTTGTTTGGTTGTGAAGTACATGCATGTGATAGGTGTAGATGTCATTATGGTCCAGTTATAATGCCTTTATTATATTATTATAAACATCATACACCTCCACTATAGTCTTATTAGGTACCAATTTGATTATGTTAATATGAGTAATGTAATGCTTGGTTCCAACACTGGTCTCAGCGATGTTTAGGTTAGTCATTGCCTTAGAGAGGTACCTGTACTTGAGCCTCTAAGGTATTTACTTATTATATAAGCATGGTGCTTATATAATTAAGTAGTGTTGGATGTCTCGTAGACCCACGGTTTGTAGGGATAGGCTGCAGGTGGTGATAGCCCTGTACATCCTTCTTAATCCCCCACGTTCGGCTACACCGCAAGCTCGTGGCGGGAATCATCCTGATATTCTCAGGGGTAAACCTTGCTCGATGTGTTGGACCACTAAGCCCTAGTACTCGTAGTTAGCATAGCTATATGTGCACTAGTTTACTATGTATATGAATACCTAAAGCACGGTAGGAGTAGCTCCATCTCTAACGTAGCCTCCACTAGAACATGCATACCTTTTAGAGTAGATTGCTTAGGTGTGTGTCACACTACTCTTATTATCATCTTACCCCTGTTCTAGTGAATACTTAGTTTCCTATACCTTGATCATAGTAATTGTGTTTACTTTACTTCACCGCCTTCCTTTGGGATAAATACGATACCCTTAGGAATACTCTTCGGTGAAATGCTACAACGGTATCTTTTATGCGCTTGCGTATCTCATCTCTCATCAGAGATCGATCATATGTGGTGTTAAGAAATACCAGCATTGGTGTAATGTGAGAGTACAAAATTTTACAAACCATTTTCCTTGGATATACGATACTCTTATACTATATGGTAGGATGATTTATATCCTAATGTGTTCCAAAGTCTTGTTTATAAGATGAGTTACTGTCCTACAGGGTACACTTGAAGGAACACACCTATATGAGCCAAACTGTGAGGTCATAGTTTGTGAGATTGGGTATTCTCTAGCAAGCTCATGAATAGATATAGGAGCATGACCGATAAAGCTCCAACCAGAGGCTTGGTTCCTAATGGTCTACTATTAGCAAATGCATGGAGAGAAGCTTTCTCACAGAAAGCTAGAAATTCATGGTTTGTCCATTGCAAAGCTGTGAGTGAGTGGAACTTGATTGCCTAGATGTGATAGTTTAACCCGAAAGAGACTTCCATCAAAAAGCTAATATATCAAACAACCATGTGGCACTTTATTCTCTTGTTTATACTAATTGGAAGACACGGCTTTGAAATTGGTGGGAATTGTTGGAAATAACTGCACAATTAATTTTTGAAATTCATTGTTTGCAATAATTGTGTGTTTATTTCTTTTAATTCCAAATGCCGTTTGAAATATTCAGCATCAAAACATGCATGCAAGCTGAAATATCACTCATTTAGAGCAATTATGACAGCTTTTAAAACAGAAATAATGCACGTCTATTATAGAGATAATTCTATAATCAAAAGCTATTTTATTTCTGGTTTGAAAGGTTCAATCAAAAGGCATATATATATGGTAGGGAGACCTCTCCTGAGAAGGTTAACCATGCTCTTGTCTTCCTTTCCATTTCCGTGACTGCCACAAGGTTGAGCCATCATCGGTTCCAGGTCGGCCATGCTGCTTGTCATGCAACGGCAGCTCGGTGAGCAGTGTATCTCCGAGCCCTTGCCGTTTGAGACCCTGCACGGGTGCGCGACCGCTCGATTTTCTCTTCGATTACATCTGTCTTTAGACCAACAACAACAACCAATTTTTTTGTTGATCGTGCATTACTTTATAAATCGATCGTGCACTACTTTTACGAATCGCTCTTGGGTTACATTCCAAAATCGTGCACTACTTCTCTGTATCATTCGTGTGTTACTTTCAAAATCAATCGTGCACTACTTTTCTAAATTGTTCATGTGTTACATTTCAAATCGATCGTGCATTACTTCTGAATCGCTCTTTCATTATATTTCAAATCGATCATGCACTACTTTTTTGAATCTTTTATGCCTTACTTTTAAATTGATCGTGCACTACATTCCAGAATCGATAGTATTATTGTTCGTGTTGATTAATTTTCAATTGTGCATTTTTTGGAATTGATCAAATATATAAAGGAATTAAATTAGTGACAAATTATTGCCATGAATCAAACAGATATTTGGGGAGAAAGAAGATAGTAGAACAGGGTGTTCACATTTCTGTTCAACCTTTTCAGAGTTAGTTACAAGTACTTATATACTCGCTTCCCTCTCTACGCCACACCTGCGCCTCTCTCTGATACATGTATGGGATCACATGTCGCCGAATACCCGTGAGCTTGATTTCCTGGGCCATGCACCGCGCCGTGGAACGCCAGTGTGTGTCGTCACGCCTGTAGAAGTAGAGGTGCTGACAGAGTTTACAACGTACTGTTATCTGATGGCGAAGAAACAAGAGTCCGATGAGGATGATGAGTCATCAGGGTTTGAGGATAATATCTCGACCGATGTGGCTGATGAGGCTGTGGGAAAAAACGGTCCAGATTTTGACTGGGGGTCATCAGCTTGTTTCTTGCAGCTGACTAGTACTGTTACAGTAATTGCTATGCTCGATCATTGCTGGATTACAGCAAGTAACAATGTGTTTCTCAACAGGTTTCTTACAGAGCATCAAGTGGAGCCAATGTTTTTTTTAATGCTCCAGTTCTTTGGGCCCTTGACTATATTACATAGCATTTGGACAGTCGATCACCTGCTGATCTGGAAGACTTGGCAAGGAAGTTTGGCTGGAAGTTTTGGGAGGTGGAGTCACCGAGCAAGCACTTTTGAGAAGACATGTTTGTCTCTTGTTCTACCTGATCAAGATTATGTGGAACGTCCTTCACCACCTCTCGATTACCTGAGTGTGACAATATGGGTGATGTTCCAAAGGAGGTCTTGAGTGCCTTTAATCATGGTTTGCTTCCAATGCTCAGCATATTACCTGGGAAGATTAGACGTTGCAGTGGAAAAGATTTCAGCACGTGCTTGAGGACAAACACATTTTAAGGCGGGTGAAATGTCACACCCGGTCATACAAGACAAGGGCGCCGGAGTTGTTTTCAATCGGAGTGTGTGTATGGGCCGTTGGACTGGGTGTACACGGGTGTGGCCCATTGTAATCGGGTTAATAGTCTTACATGTGAGACCCAGGCGGCATTGAACTAGAATAGAAAGACCTTCATCTTCCTCACGCGACTCGCGTACTGTTCATCCTGCCTTGGTGGCGATTCCCGTTGCATGCTCACGCCCCGACCTCGGCGAGCCGGTGGCCAAGGGCCATGACAAGTGGTACTAGAGCAAGGTCTTTCCTCGGCGACGGAGGTGGCCGTTCTTCTCCGGAGGTGGCGGCAGCTCCTCTTGCTCGTCAAAGAAGAGGGAGATTCACGGGCTTCCCATTCAGCTCAGGCAGTTGCGGCGGCGATGTAGTCCTCATAGGGAACTTGCCGTCCTCCACGCGTCTCTCTCAAGGGGGTGCACCCTCCGTCATCTGACCGCTTCAATGGCATCCATCTCCTCTCCGATTGCAACTCTCTGGAGGAGATCAACCAGGTTCGGGAGTCTACACATAGAATCATTGCTAGCTTCAGATGCAACGAGGTGAGCCTCCAATGTAACACCCACATTTTTCAATGCTAAATAATAAATTAATGCTATTTTTGAGAACTAAATTTCATTAAAAATGATTTAAGGCAAGTGCATCACATTTTGGTTGCATGCATGAAAATTTTAATTTCAAAATGCGCAAGATAATTTTGCACGAATTTGAAATCATAAAATGTACAAGTAATAAAAAGAGAGAATGAATAAAAGAAAAAGAAACAACAAAGCCAACCGAGCCGATCCATCTCTCTCACGCCCCAGCTCGCCCATGCCAGCCCACCTGTACCCACCTCCCTGCTCTTCCTAGCAACCCGAGCCAACCGGTCGGTGCCTCTCTTCCTTCTCTCTCTCTCATTGACACGCGGGATCCGCTCGCCAGACTTGTCTTCCCCATCGAACCGTCGCCCACATGAATGGCCGCCACACCCCCCACGTTCGCTGGCCATTATGGCAGCCATTTCACCCCATTCAAGACGTAGATTGATGGCTATCATAGACCGCCTGTTTCTCCCCATTTGCCCACATTCCTCTTTATCTGAGCTCAAACCCTAACCGCCACTGCACAGGTAAGTGGTGTCGCCGTTCCCGTCGATTCGGTCACCCTTTCTCCATTCTAACTCGTCCCTCATGTGCGCCGTGTCACTAAGAAGACACTGGGCAAGTTTCTTTGAAGATTTGGTCGCTGTGACCCACATTTATCGAGCGCCATCGGGCTTCGCTGTCGCCGACGCCACTCCACGCTGTTCCGAACCTTGCGAAGACCCTAGGTGAGCAAGCCATGTCCCCCTCCTTCGATTTTGTGATAGAAAATATGCAATAGTGTTTTCTTGCAATCACTGTTGCCAGCGAGATTGCCGGTGTGGCCATGGTCGCACCGCCGCATGTCGCCCGCAGCCGCCAGGCGATGTGGCTGTGTTGTGGCTCACGATTAAAACCTAGGATACCCCTTCATTGTATATAATTCGAACAAGTTATTTTAGATCCAATGGCCGAAGTTAGATTCCACATACCCCTTCGTTGTTTTGTGTATAACCCCCTGTAAAGTTTAATAAAATTACAAATTGACCCTAACCTTTATGAAAATGTAACGATCGGGGTCCCGACAATCTAGGAATCACATTGGATGGTGTGAGGGCTGGGGTCTCAACATTCCAGGAATCACATTAGGTGGTGTCGTGCGATGGGAACCCAACGGCACACATAAAAAGACATAATAAAGATACAAAATTTTCATTTCATATAAGATATTGTTTACAACACAGTGTACAACAATGGTACACACGCAGAGGAAAGTACATGTTCACACTCTAAACTTATTTATGCACAAGAGTAGCTGTCCATGACCACAGACGCTTCTCACTAGCAACACGACAACACATGGCAGCGGCGTGGTTGTCACGTGAGAGATACATCTCGACTACTCGAGGTCTCACGGACAATCCAAAACAGCAACAAAATAAGTAAACCTGCAACCCCACATATAAAGCAACCGTGAGCAAGAAGGCTCGGCAAGACTTAACCGTCTCACCTAAACATGGAACTCTACATGCTTGACACTTCTAATATAGGAAAGGTGAAGTTGCATAAAGGACTCGCCTATTAGTAAATCATTAGCTCTATTTTATGGTAGCAAATGATATTTCTTGAGCATGGCACATCACAGACTCCACAATCATATAAGAAATGCTTCGTCCCCGATGTTACATGCTCAAAGTTGCTTAAGCTTTATTCAAGTTAATTGATTAGAAAATGTAATTTTAATTGTGCTATTTCTAATCCATACAAGTTGCAATACAATAATAATCATGGCAGCAGATTTATAATATTCCAACTATTCTTTACTACTACTTTACGATGCAGTGAACAGGTATGATCAATCCATAACGGTGAGCGATGGTGATTTGAATTAATAACACCTGGATAGCACGACACATACACCCACACTCGAAGCTGTGAAGACACGCTCCACAGATGTTGTATGCAGCAACCTTTCACTCGACACCTACACGTCGAACCGGTCCCACTGCTACAAGCAAGAGGCCCCCACAAGGAGTGTGACCGTGCCCCCTCGTAGGTTTACACCTTGCTACCCACAACCCACACCTATAAGGTGGTGGGTTATACCTCGGTGTTAAGGTGAACAAGTTACATTCGTTTCCTGGGTCCCATATATCCAGTATGCCTCTAGTACAGTTCAAACTTGACCAACAGGGTCGCACACGATGCGGTCCTCAATGGACACAGGCAGGGCTACGCACCCGAGACCACGTCCCACTGCATCCTATCATGCTGTCCGGTCTCACATTCAGTTCATAAACCATTATCTAAAATATTCAATCCCGGTGACAATGTCGCTATTTCGCGAGTGGGTTCCAACCACTCGACTTCTATAGGATTCCCTGCAACATTAGCATGGAAATTCTACGCGTTGAGCTATAAATCTACCTAAATACTCCATAGAGGTGTGGGTCATGTATTTGGAGTATTCAAACATAATAGACCTAATGCACAATTCATATACTAGTCAACATAGTGATAAAAGCAAAACTTTAGAAACGACTTAAATGCAAATCAGGGCTTGCCTTAGGTTGCAACACGATTAAATGTTAAGAGTTAGTTGCATGGTCTTCTTTCGAGGAATCCTCCATGGAAACTTCAAGGTGGAACTCCTTGTGTCCTACTCGATGTCAGTCACAACAGGATATGTATAAATAACATATATGAATGATATTGAAAATGTAGATCATAAGCTTCTAATCATTAATCATGTAAGTAGATTATCTTAATTGGCTTTGGAACTTTCATGGTGGATACCAGGTACTATGAGGAAGATCTTGGAGAAGAGTCGAGGATGATCAAACAAGCTTGTTGTCTCTAAAATTATTTTTTTCAAAATAGTCGGGAGATCCAACTGTTATATTATAAGACGATGAGAGTTTGTAATGTACAGAGAGGCACCAACACCAGCAGCCATTTCATTTAATGGCGCTGTTGGAGGAACTGAAAAGCCAGGATAACTCAACACACCCCCGCTATATGCCACAATCTCAATTCACTTTGGATATCCGATAGAATTTGTAGAACAGGCCTTGATGATGCTCTGAAAACTCGTGCATTCCGCTCTTTCCAAATTTCCCAGATCGTGGAAATTATGATGGCTCATAAATGTTTATGTCGTGCAGCCATGCCGGTAGGAGATAAGTTTTGAAACTAGGATATCATGTTGTTTGAGGAGTCCCATTGTGATGGCAGAAGAGAGGAGACGTCCATACATTGCGCCATCTTGATCCATAGGAACTTAACCACCCAGCAATCATGGAATAGGTGGGAGGCGGTCTCCAAACTCCGCATGCAGAGGGGGCAAAAATAGTTGTTTGGCCATTCCATCGCTGGAATCTGTCTATAGTCCAGGTACGGTTGAGCAAGAGGAGCCAGACGAAAGTCTTGCATTTCGGTGGTGCGCCAACCTTCCAGATATTTTTCGAAGGGAGGAAACGTATCGCCCTTTGAACTGTATCCTGTATGCCGACCTAGCTGTGCAGCATCCGGATGATGAGAAGATCCATTTGATCTCATCAGCAGCTCCGCTCTGAAGCTGGACATTTTGGTCTTCCACCATTACCTATAAGCGCAGGAATTATATTAGGAGTACTGAAGATAGACGCTGGCAGAGATTCTATTAAAAGCTTCTAAGCATTTTGGAGCTAAACCTGTAGCTTTAACATAGCTAAGTAGATGATAATTATATAGGATGTCTCACTGGTCCTAGCAAAATTATTTTCATAATTTTCTAAGCATTCTACAGTGAGATATTGAATTTACAAGTTGCTATGAATTTCTGGAAATTGTTCTGTTAATTAATTGCATTTTCATTTAACATACAGGTTTGGAATGGTATTTGAACCAGTAAATAAAGTCAAATAAATCTTACATATTTACAGTAGATCAGGTGTATATGTAAGTATATTCCGTAAAAATTTGAAAGATAACACATGTGTAGAACAGTAGTACTAATTCTATGAAGTAAAGAGCTTGACAGAATTAATTATGCAAGTGCTGGGAGTTCCTGATGATTTGGTTTGAACTACATCAAATTATATATCATAAGGAGTATACAGGAATTATTGGGTATTTTTGGAGTAGTTCTACTAGGAGGAATTGAATTTTGAAGTTAGAATTAAATTCTGGAAAACAGTTTCTGGTAACTTGGAGCAGCAGTGAAAGAATTTGAATCTGGTAAAGTTATACAGGTCCGACGGTCATGAAAATTTTAAAGGAAGTTAGCAGCATCTAACAGGAGACTCTGGTAAAAGTTGGTGACTTTCTAGTGAGAGGATCTGCTGTGAAAGTTCTATAAGTGTTTAGAGAGTTTTAATTACCCAGAATTGAAAATAGATTTTCATACCAAACCACTTGTACAACTTGAAACTACATGTCAAGGCCTTCTGAACAATATTTGTTTGGTGATTTTTGGACAAGTATTTGAAGAGATATAAATTTTCTAAGTTTAGCACATAACCTGCACAGAGAAAATGGTCTAACTCATTTAACCATGGACCCCACTGGCAGGGTTGTCTTCAACCTCCAGCAGCGGCTCTCGACCAGAGGCTGAAGCACCCAAGTGAGCTCGTTTTCACTCATTTTTGCACCAAATCAAACGGAATTTTCACCAAATGAACCTTGGAAACTAGGAGAACATGATTATGGATCACAATCGTGGATAAATTGTCCGAAGGTTGGGTCTCGACGGTGAACAGCGCCATTTTTGAAGGAGGTGGGCAAGATGCATGGAACTCGGCCATTCCTCGATGGATGCTACTGAAACTTAACCAAGATGTGCACCATCAGGTGGTGAACAACATCCATGAACGAATTGGAAAATGTTTGCACCTAGAAACGAAGTTAAATCGACAACCTAGTGACGTAGGTATGAACTAGCTTCGGTAAAACTTGAAATAAGCGAGCTAGGAGATATGGCTTGAGCTGAAACTTTGTGAGTAGACTCTATGTAGGTTGGCGCACCTTTTTGCTTCAGGGGAAAGGATGAGAAAATGCTTGGACCACCAGGGCGACAGGGAGACAAAAGGAGGGTGTCCTCGGCGACAATCGTCGTCGACCGTGAATCTTCACAAAACCAAGAAGCAACCTTAGGAAATGATGAACTGACGGAGAGAGAGCATAGAGAACAAGTGTGCGCTTCACTTTGCTGGTGGGAGCTTGTGGAACCGACGGCTTGACTGCCGGTGCAAGCAAGAGCAGAGGAACGGTCTAGTTAGGAAATGACGGTGAGCAAAGAACAGAGCTCGAATTTCTCTGTAACCAGAAGAGGAGATGAAAATATCAAGCCCAAGGTGTAGAGCAGCATGTGGACGAGCTAAGGACGAAGCCTGGAGCTCATTGATTCAGCGTCTGGAGAAGCCTCGGTGGCAGCATGCAAAGCCTTAGTGGCGCTCGCACAGGGAAAGAAAGAAAACAGAGCAACCTTGACTCACTGCCTGTGGGTCCCACATAAACCGTTCCCCCTTATCCTGTCCTTTCTACTCCAAATCAACAACACTTTAAATTACAACCAAAAAGTGAACAGCTGCGTGATGACTAAAATAATGAGGAGAAACTTTTGATGATTTCCAATCTTTGGATTAAAATGTCTGAGTTTGGAATTCTGATTCAAATTTGAGTTACTCTTTTATGTGGTATTTTAAATACATTGCAAACATACTCCAAAAATGCTAAATGTTTGCAGATGCACTAATTGGAATATTCTAATTCAAATGATGCACTCAGATTTGATAATTTACAAAGTTAAAATGAAAATTAATATTTGAATTTGAATATTCTTCCATGGCTTGACCCAAATAAATCGCAAGTGAGCTCAAAAGTTATTGAAACTTGGCAAGTTGGTTGCTTGAAGTATATGAAACACTCCAGTGAAGTCAGCTTGGGAGTTTGACAAGTTTGAATACAACATTTGATTTTGCTTTGAAACTACCTTGGTAGTGTTGGAATTAAAATACTCTATATGACGTCTTTGTTCTATTTCACATCTTCCTTTCTCTACTTCATTCTTGAGCTTAGAACTTCACTAAAGTTTGTAGGAGTCATATTTCTACCCTCATTACTAGCTCCTAGCTGATGTGAATTGAAATTCTGTTTCAACATAAAAAAATTTATGTTTGCATTTTTGTTTCTTGTGTTTCTCAAAAGTGAGCTTTTACAACCCTTCCTCCTTAAAGGAATCTCGTCCCGAGATTCAAAGGAATGAAAAAAGAATGGAATAGGAAAAGATGGATAAAATAGAGTCGAATAAGTGGAAATGATAACAACTTCGTCTGATAGGGTCAGTGCTAATCTTCTTGTCTTCATGTAGCATCTTCGAAGCTGCCGTTACTAGAGTATGTCAGGATGCTTGAACTTTGTATTTGATGGCTACGGATTTATGTCTCTACATGACAAACTTGATGGTGCTCGAACTTTCATTAACATCTTGCAATGCTTTTTCTAACATCGAAAAGAGGTAATTTCCGGTCCTAATCTTGACTTGAAGAATTAACACTTACTATTGACCTCTTATGATCACATTGGTCTCTTCAAACTACTCTTGTAATGTCTCTTGTTTTCTTGATTTGTCTCACACAAGTCCTTATAACCTTAACGTAGTATTTCCAAGACATGAGTCAAGGTGCTTCACGAGAATAGCCATGGGTCACTAAACTCGCGATGAATCAATTTTGATACATGAGTCAAAGATTAAAACGTTTTGTGGTGGCATACAGGGATTAAATATTCAGTTCCCCATATGTTTTTGAAACAGCAAAGACTCAAATATATGATGACCACAAGGTTTTTGATGTGTCAATGTTACCATATATTAAATCAAGAATTCAGATCAAGTTCAAGGAGAATGATGAGGTTAACAATCAAATGACACACTCACAAGTAAAGAACTTCAAGGATGTTGTGAGGTTGATCATTAAACTGATGATCTTACGATGGAGGACGGGTGAGTTTCAACAGTAAAGGTACTCGAACCTAAACAAGTCAAGATGAAGGTTCAAGTTTTTACTTAGCTGCAAGGGATGTTGAGTAATCGGTTACACAGATATTACTCAATGAAAAAGAAATAAGCAGTTCAACGAATACATGAAGATTGCGAAATGCTCAAGGTCATTAGACACAATTTAAGGATCAGAATGAAGAGACATATCCTTGCTCAAAATTTATTTGTATTTATGCATCATGTTTTTCTTATTTCATTAAGGTGAGTGCTTCATGATGCATCACATGTTGGATGGTGCAATGCATATGCACATGGGTATGATGCAAATGGTGAACATGTATGATGCAAATGGTGCATATGTATGGTGCGCATGGTGCATATGGTGCATAGGTATGGTGCATCATCTTTTATAATTTGAGCAAGAATGAGTAACACCACTCACACAATAATAAGAAATGTCTCTTGAGTTGCAAGGCTTGGATACCGTGGTCATGAAAGGGACTCAATAAGGAATGTTACTTTCATGACTTGACCACGGTTAAAGAATTCATATTAAGAATGTCAACAAAGAATGGGGGAAACATACCACATCATCTTAACCTTCCCAGAACTTGTCATTGTTAAAGGTATAATAGTGATATGATATTAGATGATGTATTAGGGGCTTACTTGCATATTTGTCACCCTTGTACATCTATTTATAGAGGCCTCTGGTCTCCTCAATAATAAAAGATCCAAAGATCCAATATTCATAACATGGTATACAGAGCCAGGTTTTAGATCTACCCTAATTTTGTTTTCTAGCGGTGGCGGTTCCTTTGCCCATAGATCCCGCCGCCGCCGGTCGATCCGCGCATTTCTGCTCCAGTTTTTCTTCCACCGCCGAAGCATTCCGGCGATTCCCGCCAGCCGCCCCGACATCAGCTCCTGCGTGACGGCGCGATCCCACCGCCTCCAACGCGCCGATGTCGTGCATGAGGCACGGGCCCGCTCGCCCACGCCCCGCATGAGGTCTTGCGCTTCCCTGGTCGATTTTTGCGCTGGCTGCTCCCGGATCCATCGATGTCGCTTGCGCGTGGAGGTGGTCGTCGTGGAGCTAGATGGCTCTGGACCGCAGGTGCTGCATTGCGGAGTCCAGCGGCGGACGACGGGGAGCAACGGGCCGATGCGTGGCTGCACTATGGGCAGATGCGTGGAGATTCAACGGGATTTTGGCGTCGAGGATATTTGACGGGACATAGGCGCCAGGGGCGGCGCGACCTCGGCCTTCCCTGCCACACGCCTCGTTGCGGACAGGGACCAGCAGGGATGCTCTGCAACAATGGCGTGCCAGTTCTGTCGGTAGCGAGCCTTCACGTGTCGCACCACTCCATCCGTGTGTTCGAGGCCTTTTCGGCTTCTGCTCCTGGCCGCACTAACGTGCGACGGCCTTCCTGCTCGAGAATCTCACCGACGATTGCTGTGTACCAGATCCAATCGGCTTGGGTCCTTCTGTGTCCCGTCTTGTCTCTGCCCCGTGCGGTTTCAAAGGTTCTGGCCGGAGCTGATGTCAGCATGACATCATCACCGAAAACAGAACTGATCTTTATGAGTTGAAAAAAAAAGAAAAAAAGGAAAAAAATACGGGCGGCAGCCGATGACTCCTCTTCAGATCGGAGATGGAATTGATGTCTTTTGGGTGCCTTCTTTTGGCTACCCGTGACGTATTATCTATCATTGATTCGGGAGCTCCATCTACGCCTCGTAAAAAAAATGCTGATTGCGCCACTTTTGTTGCGCTCTCGTCGTCGCCTGCTGTTGCATATGCTTGCATCTTGCCGTTTTAATCATCTTTGTTATGATGACTTTCTCCTTCGGTCGGAATTCCAGCTATGCGGTGTGCTTTCCAATTGCACCAATAGCCGTGATTGGGTTCCTCGGATGCGTCTATATATGTATGGTTTACGACTCTGGGAGTGCTCATGGACGATCTCTGGTTGGTACTGATCCTCGTCGGCGTCATTCGCAGCATGTTTGGGAGCTTGACTAGCTTCGTCTTCCGCTGCGCGTGCCAGTTTTGTCGGCTCCTGTTTTGCTGATTCATTTACATCAACGTTTGCAGAGTGGGGATACCTTTTGGATCATCTTTGTGGCTCTTAGCATGATTTTTATCTCTTCAAACTCAATGTTGTTGATGCACCTTGAGTTTGAGAAGGGGGGGGTGTTAGAGGTATAATAGTGATATGATATTAGATGATGTTTTAAGGGCTTACTTGCATATTTGTCACCCTTGTACATCAATTTATAGAGGCCTCCGGCCTCCTCAATAATACAAGATCCAAAGATCCAATATTCATAACATTCATATTCTAATCGTCTTATCTATATCTTCACTGAAGTCCTTGCTTCACATGAGAATCAATTCTACATAAGAATTTACTAACTAAGTGACTTCAATAATCTAATATCACTAGACATAGGTTCGAGGCTACTAGAGTTGTTTCTAATGTTCGTTCACTTAATCTTCTCTTCGATCATATAATGGTGATGGACATCATCCTTGATAGCCCTTGTGGATTTGAAATTGCATTCCGTATATAATGACTCAACCTTGTTCTTGGAGCTGGATCCTGCGAGGATGTAAACCCACTTGATCATCTTGTGGTTGACACATTCGGTGCTGGAACACTTGAGTTATTTGAGCGCACTCCTTTCCCCTAAAATTTCGATCTAGGAGATCGAGAAACTTACTCCAAAAAATCATCATGGGGAGATGTTGTACACTCAGAGAAGTGAAACCAAACTTAAATGAATTGGAAAATTCAAAACTGGTTCTACTGACTACCTCACTGTCCAGCTTGATGAGTCTGCACTTAACCAAGATTTCGAGCTAGCTAACAGTATAATCAACCCGGGAGGTGGATAACAAAGTTGTAGATAACTTCAATACCTTTCCAGAAAGTATTTATGTGCAATCATATCAGTTGTGGTTGAGGAAATATGACTTTACAAAGCTGACAGATTTTTTTTGAAGACTTTCAACAGCATCCCATTTGTAGGTACCCACTTTGATCTAATTGTTTCATGTAATTTTCATCCAAATTCGACAAAACTCAAAACTAAAAAGTTGTAGTATAATTTATAAGCTTATTATAATGCAACATATGAGTATTAGGGATTTTCAAATTTTAAAGTTATATGCAATTTACATAAGCATACAGAAACAATGTACAGATTTGGGGCTTCTGCACAGTTTCTGTACATTTTAAGTCTCAAACAATTTGGAAGGGATTCTGGTATTTGGGGTGAAAATAAAACTTGTAGAGGACTCCCATAGCTTCCCAACTTATATTTATTTGCCTTCATAGCATTCCTGGTTGAACAGATATGGATTTTTAAAGTTGGACGAAGTTGTAGAAATTTTGACAGCACCTCCTTTATTTATGGTTGTTTTGCTCACAGATTTTCATATAGATATATTCAAAATTTGACAGAAATTTAAATTACAACATTGTTACATATCTCGTGAGGATTCCAGAAATGCATGCTCACAAATGCTTTTAATTATTAAAGAATACATCAAGTAATCAACTCACATATTGAGTTTTTATGAACAAATATAAATTGAGAAAAGATCAAGAGAATATGCATGCATCACACTTCTTCTTTTGAGATAGCTTGTCATTGCACTTAGATATGAACTTGGAAGAAGTTGTGTATGACTAAAACCATGTCCTTAAGCTTCTGATTGTCAAATGACATAGGCTTGGCTTGGTTGGTTAGAATAAGGCAGATGCGCATATAATCTCTTGCAAATATCATATGATCTAAATTTATGCTTTAAAAAATAATAAAATGCAACAACAAGTGTCATGCTTTCAGGTTTTGAAATAGTTGAGTTTGTGAGATCATGACCTGCTAAAATTGAAAATCACACTTGCTCTCTAGCATGGTTTTCACTACTTTATGTATCTCATTGATGTGATAGTGTAAGTTACTTGATAGTATGACTTGGATAAGCTTTGTTTATATGTATATGTTATAATATGCTCATAACAACTAAAGAGGGAGAGATAATTTGTTTTTATATGCTCATGACTTGCTGAATACATTGTCAAAGGGGGAGAGATAAGCATGAAGAGAGAGAGAATATGTACATAAGGAGTGATAATAAAGGGGGAGAGATAATATGGGAATTTTTGTCTCTCATTTTTACTTTTGATTTACAAAGGGGGAGAAATTGTTTTCAAAAACTTTTATGTGAATAAGTCAATGTTCGGATTTTAGATGGTGTTGCCAATGCATTCATCAAGGGGGAGATTGTAAGACCTATGTGTGCTGAATACATTGGCTTGTAGTGAATACACTTGGCTTTGATGATAAAAGTTTTAAATATCACTAAAACACCTTTTTATCAAGGTCCGACTCTAGCTCAGATCTACAGCAAGGTCCGACCATAGGTCCGACTTGTTTTGGGTAGCTCCGGGTACGTTAGATGCTATGTCCGACTTCTTGGTAAGGTCCGACCAGCTTTGGTAAGCTCCGATGAGTTTTATCTTTAGCTCCGGCATGTCTTTGATAGCTCCGGCATGTCTTTGATAGCTCCGGCATGCTTTTGCTAAGCTCCGACTTACTTTGTTCTAGCTCCGGTTTTGGGTTGACTAGTTTTGACTAGCTTTTGGTAAGCTCCAGTGCTAGGATCTACTAGTTTTGGTTAGCTCCGGCGCTAGGTCCTGCTAGTTTTGTAAGCTCCGGTGGGAGCTTGGTTGTACTAGTTTGGTAAGCTCCGGCACTAGGTTCTACTAGCTTTTGATAGCTCCGGCTCAAGCTCCGGGTTGCTCCGGCAAGGTCCGGAACATGACCAAAGTGCTTCTGCTTTTCATTTGCAATGTTTCATACTTGCTTTACATTGTTGGAAAGATTGCTTAGTATCCATTTGCTAAGTTTTTGGTGCATTTTGGTTGAATACGGTTGATATCGTTTCTACTGTGGTTTTGCAACATGCTTATGTGAGGTGCTCACATAAGGTGTTGTGTTCGAAACTAATTTGAGTCAAGTCGAGGACTTGGGCTCGTATGGATTGTTTGTTTGTTCATGTGCAGGTGTTGCTTGAGTTCAAGTCATGGCTGGTGACAGGATCCATTGGACTAGTCTCAGGAGGAGATGAGGTTCCAACAACCAAGTTCGGGAGGAACTGTGGTTGAGCGGGTCAGGAGGTCGCGCAGGATGATTGAATCAAGAGCAGTGCATATGAAGGTCAAAGGAAGGTGTTCACACGTATGCATGCGGTGCATGACGTGGCAATATTCTTCTAGAGACGGATTATGGAAGGAAGATCTGATCGGAAGGATCGGATCATATCGATTGATGACTTCGGCTGCGGCGGAGTCGGTTATGGCTCGGTATGGAAATATCGAGTTGGTTATGTTAGGATTTCGTGTGTGTCACGAATTTGAGTTGTTTAGGAATGTGGGATACGTTCCTAAGGTGTTTGGAAGTCTTAAGATTGCTTCTATCTGCGTATAGAAGAGTCCTAAGCAGTTATGGAAAGTTCCGATTGTGATCGGATTAGGATTGGAGTCCTAGTTGAGATTGGGATGGCCTAAGGGCTGGTTATATAAGCAAGGGAATGCCAAAGTTCGGGTAGAAGACTTTGGGGCTGTTCCTCTTGTGTTCTATTGAATAAAATTCATAGTTTGAAGGAATTTTTGTGCCTTGTTCGTCCAACTTGTTCTAGACAAGTTTTACTCGTCGAGTTTCTGGACAGCACTACCTTTCGTCGGTGGTTTTATCATAACTCGAGTTTTACAGATCTAATTGACGTGATTATTTTTGGGTTGTCTTCACAACTTGATTGTCTATCATCTGTCAAAATTTCACGGTCATTGGATTTCTGGTTTCTGAGGTACACGAGTTTCTTTGCAGCATTCCAGAAACTGTTTTTCTCGGGTAGGTCAGATTGACCATAGTCTGATCTTTCGATCATAACTTAAGTTTTTCTTGACGGATTTGAGTAATTCATTTTGTGTTGTCTTCGTGACTTGATTCTCTCTGATATCTATCACTTTTGTCACGGTGAAACACATTTAGATTAGTCTCATACACGATTTCTTTAACAGATCATTTTTCTACCGAAGGGATTAGGGTTTTATTGTTTCCGCTGCGTAAGATTTTTAAATCTACCATTCACCCCCCCCCCACTGTTAGTTTTTCACGTGCTCTTCGATCCTAAAATTGGTATCACAGCCACGGTGCTCTAATCTTTGTGATTTGCGCGTGTTTTTGACTAATCATCATGGAGAAGTACTCCGCCAAACCTTGTGTGTTTGCTGGTATTGATTTTCAGGTTTGGAAGGCACGCATGGAGGCTTTCATCCAGGCACAAGGCTTTGCAATATGGGAGAAAGTATACAAGCCTTACGAAGTGCCACCCAATGATCAAGTCACGACCACAAACCTACGGGACGTCGACAACAACAACAAAGCCCGAAACTTGATCATCCAAGGACTCACTCAGAGCGACTTTGATCGTGTCGCGCACCTCCGTTCAGCATACGACGTTTGGAGAGCTCTCTGTGATTATCATGAAGGCTCCAGCACAATCAAGGAGGTAAAACAAGATATGTTCAAAAAGGAATATATGCATTTTGAGATGCAACCAGGTGATCGATGACCTCTTTGCTCGTTTCAATAAAATTCTCAGCAACTTACGTAGTGTCAATGTTAATTTTTTTGATGCTGAGAATGCTAGACAACTTCTTAGTGCATTAGATATGTCAATTTGGGAGATGAAAGTAACGTCTATACGTGAATCAACTGTCATGAGTTCTCTTACATTAGATGTACTTTATTCTAAACTAAAAACTCATGAAATTGACATCCTAGCACGTAAGAACCCAAACAAGTCTATTGCATTTGTCTCACAACGTGATATGTCTAGCTCCGGCTAATCATCATCTTGCAATACTCTTGCCTTGTTGTCCTCGCTAACCCTGGAACAGATCGAAGAATTTCCAGAAGAAGAGTTGGCACTCATCTCTACTAGATTCTCAAAAGCATTGCAAAATGTGAGAACTAGAAGGAGAAGAAGCTTCGGACCTCAACGCTGTTTTGAATGTGGTAAAACAGGACACTTTCGTACAGAATGCCCTAACCTTTCAGGTCCGACCACCCGGGAAGAAAAACAAAGCAAGGTCCGGACCTCCTCTGGAAATTCCAACAAGAAAAAGAAGGGTACCATAGGACGCAAGATGATCAACAGCTTCATCACCGCACTTCAAGAGCTCAGTTCAAGTGACATTGACTTTGAAAGTGATGAAGAGAATGATGACCTGGCCAACTTATGCTTCATGGCGGGCAAAACAAGATCAAGATCAAGTCAGGAGGATGCAGAACACAGCAGTGAAGACGATGAGGTATGTTCTACCTGCAATGAAATGTGTGATGCTATTTCTCGTGCAACTGTTATTGTCAAGAAAAAGGACAAAAAGCTTAGGGACAATGCTGCTAAAATTGAGTCACTAGAATCTGAAACTAATCGTTTGAAATCCTTTATTCCTAGTGATGATGCATGTCCCTCATGTGACTTAATCTATGAACAATTGTCCACATTAAGAAGTGCACACTCCTCCACTGTAGATAGACTTGATGAAGAAATTGAAAAGAACAAAGAGCTTGCTGCACTTAGTGATAAAAACTTAAAAGATGCTTCTTGCTCTACAGATGATTTGCATTGTTCTGCATGTGAAAATCTTAATAAGAAACTAAAAGATGCAATGAATGAAATTTCCATTCTTAACAATGCTTTACAATCTCATGAAGTTAAAAATTGTTCCAATTGCAAACTAAAAGGAAAAACTTCATGTGCAAACTGCCTAGACTTGTCTAAGAAACTTGATGACATGAATAGGACACTAGGTCGGTTTTGTAATGGGAATAAGAATCTAAACTTGCTGCTGAATTCTTCCAAGTCTGGCAATGATAAAACTGGTTTAGGTTTTGATTCTCATGCTCATGCTAAGGCACATCCACCTAAAATTGTAAAGTCATTAGGAAGTGGTTTGATTCAAACAGTTCCTAAACAAAAAGAAGTGGTTTTCAAATCTGCAGGAGTGCTTTCTAATTCTGTTTCTAATGTTGGGTGCTCATCTAGACATGATTACAAAATTAAGTTTCATTGTACCTACTGTGGTAGAGATGGTCATGTCATAGATTTTTGTTATAGACTAGCTAAACAACAGAAAAGGGAAAGAATGTCTGCTAGATCTCATAACGTTCATGCTAAACCGAATATTAGAAACATGCAACCTGCTTTAATGAGTCAGAAATTTGAAAAGGTAGCTTCTGGAACTTTTGGCAAGAAATCTACAAAGGCAGCTCCAGTAGTTCTGATAGCTCCGAGAGCTCCCGGATCTTCTGTTATTCCCTCCGGAGCTTCAGTTTTTGCCTCCGGACCTTCTGCTTTTACCTATGGAGCTACTGGTTTTCACTCTAAACAAGTAACAACTTCTAAATCAACTGTTAAGAACAGAAAACCTCAATCTTTGACTCATAAACCCGCTGTTTTGTCTCAGCTTTCGCGTGTTTTTCCTACTGCACGTCGCGTGACTCAGTACTAGATTCCTAAACGCCTTTTGACTAACCCCAGTATTGAGTCATCGACGTATTGCGATTCTATGTAGGTTACACGTTTGAGGAAGGAGAACATTTGGATTGTGGATTCAGGTTGCTCACGCCACATGACTGGTAACAAAGATTGGTTCTCCTCCCTCTCTTTTGTGTCACGTGTAGAAAATGTTACTTTTGCCGATAATTCTTCAACTCCTATAATTGCTAAGGGTTCGGTTAGAGTAAATGATCACTACACTTTGAAGGATGTGGCACTTGTCAAAAATTTGAAATACAACTTGCTTTCTATTGCACAATTGCTAGATGAAAATCTAGAAACTATTTTCAATAAAAACTGCTGCAAAGTTGTAGGTTCAAATAGTGAGCTTATTTTTAACATGTCTCGGTTTGGAAGAGTTTTTAAAGCTGATTTTGATATGTCTTCCTCTAACCATAGGTGTCTAGTTGCTAATGATTCAAAGGACTTATATTTCTGGCATCGTAGACTTGGTCACGTAGGCTTTGATCACCTAACACGTGTTAGTGCTCTTGATCGCATACGTGGGTTGCCTAAGCTTAAAGGGGACAAAGAAATTGTGTGCTCTTCTTGTAGACATGCTAAGATGGTTGCAGGTTCACATATTCCTCTCACAATGATCATGACAACTGAACCATGTCAACTTTTGCATCTTGACACTGTAGGACCTTCACGTGTTCAATCCTTCGGAGGTAAATGGTATGTTCGTGTTATCTTTGATGATTATTCTAGATACTCTTGGGTTTACTTTATGGCGTCTAAGAATGAAGCTTTTAGTCACTTTAGGATTTTATTTCTTAGATTATCAATTGATCACCCAGGATCTTTAAAGGCAATTAGAAGTGATAACGGAACTGAATTTAAAAATCAATCTTTTGATCACTTTTGTGCTGAAAATAGAATAGATCATCAATTTTCTTCACCATATGTACCTCAACAGAACGGTGTGGTAGAAAGAAAGAACAGAACCTTAGTTGAGATGGCTAGGACTATGCTTGATGAATATCAAACTCCTAGGAAATTTTGGGCTGATGCATTAGCAACTGCTTGTTATGTCTCAAATCGTGTTTTCTTGCGTGCTAAGCTAGGTAAAACACCATATGAGCTCCGGTTTGGACATAGGCCTAGTGTTACACACTTTTGGGTCTTTGGTTGCAAATGCTTTGTTAAGAAACATGGTAATCTTGATAAATTTGAACCTAGATCCATTGATGGCATGTTTCTTGGTTATCCATCTCATACTAGAGGCTACCGTGTGCTTTTACTAGACACTAACAAAATTGTGGAGACTTGTGAAGTGTCTTTTGATAAAGCTAGCCCAGGTACTAGCTCCGGTGTTGCAGGACCAGATCCGTATCCTCAGGGGGAGGGTATTTTCGAAGATGAAGAAGAGCCGGTGATACTGCCTGATAGTTCTGAAGTTGACACGTGTCCAGCTCCGGACATTGAACAAGCTCCGGCTATCACCTCTGCTGGTCCTGATCGTCCACAAGTCACAAGCTCATCAATCTACGATGAACCTAATGAAGAAGAAGCTTGTGAGACATCTGTTCCCCTACGTTTTTACAAAGATCACCCCCCACAACAGATGATTGGAAGCTTGCACGAACGAGTCACACGGTCCAGGTTTTGCGATCCAAACTCTCATGCTCATTCTGCTTTTGTTGCTTCTTTTGAACCCAAAGATATATCACACGCACTCACTAATGAATCTTGGATTATTGCCATGCAAGAAGAGTTAGAAAATTTTGAAATAAATAATGTTTGGAAACTTGTACCTCCACCTCTAGGTCACACTTTAATTGGAACTAAATGGGTATATAAAAATAAACAAAGTGAGGATGGGGTTGTGGTTAGGAATAAGGCTAGGTTGGTTGCTCAAGGTTTCACTCAAGTTGAAGGTCTAGATTTTGATGAAACTTTTGCTCCTGTCGCTAGATTAGAAGCCATAAGAATTTTGTTAGCTTTTGCAGCATCTAAAGGTTTTAAGCTATATCAAATGGATGTTAAAAGTGCTTTTCTTAATGGCTACATAAATGAGGAGGTTTATGTCAAACAACCACCGGGTTTTGAAAATCCAGATTTTCCTAATCATGTTTACAAACTTTCCAAAGCCTTATATGGTCTCAAACAAGCCCCTAGAGCATGGTATGATAGGTTAAAAACATTCTTACTTGAAAAAGGGTTTACAATGGGCAAGGTTGATAAAACTCTTTTTGTGCTTAAACATGGCAATGACTCATTATTCGTTCAAGTGTATGTGGATGATATTATCTTTGGTTGTGCTTCTCATGATCTTGTGTCCAAGTTTTCAGCAATGATGAGTTCCGAATTTGAAATGAGTATGATGGGTGAACTCACTTACTTTTTGGGGCTGCAAATCAAGCAAACCAAGGAGGGTACCTTTGTGCATCAAACGAAGTATACCAAAGATCTCCTAAGGCGCTTCAACATGGACAAAAGCAAGCCTCTTCGGACACCAATGGGAACAGCAACAACACTTGAACTTGATGAAGATGGTGAATCCGTGGATCAAAAAGAATATAGAAGCATGATCGGATCACTTTGTACCTCACGGCATCAAGACCGGACATACAATTCAGCGTATGTCTTTGTGCACGGTTTCAATCTTCCCCACGTGCTTCACATCGTCAAGCTGTCAAAAGGATTCTCAGGTACTTACATGGAACACAAGAATTTGGCATTTTTCTTCCTTCTTCCTCAACCGTTACTTTGAAAGATTTTTCGGATGCTGATTTTGGGGGTTGTAGGATTGATAGGAAAAGTACTTCTGGTGCTTGTCATTTTCTTGGTAATTCTCTTGTTGCTTGGTTCTCTAGAAAACAAAGTTCAGTTGCACAATCCACAGCCGAATCTGAATATGTAGCTGCTGTTAGTGCTTGCTCACAAATTCTTTGGATTGTTCAAACACTTAAGGACTATGGGGTTAATCTAGATAGTGTTCCACTGTTTTGTGATAACACTAGTGCTATTTGCATTGCCAAAAACCCCGTGCAACATTCTAGAACTAAGCACATTGATATTAGGTATCACTTTCTCCGAGATAATGTTGAAAAAGGAAACATTGTGCTTCACCACCATGTAGATACCGAACAACAATTGGCTGACATTTTTACAAAACCTTTGGATTTCACTCGTTTTTGTTACATTCGTAGTGAAATAGGGGTTATACACCCTCATGGCTTAAATTGAGGGGGAGTTTTTGAAACTTGGGAAGTCTATGTGTGAATCTGAAATTAAAATAATATGAGCATAGTATTTCATACATATATGATTTTGTGATTCCTTATACATGCTGAAAGTTCTTACTACATTACTCGTGTTATACATTTTGTAGTTTTTGCCATGTCTAGTAATTGGAATAATTACTTACACTAAATCTGGTCATGGTCAAACTTTCTTGCTGTTTTGAACTTGTTGCATGCTCACAAATGCTTTTAATTATTAAAGAATACATCAAGTAATCAACTCACATGTTGAGTTTTTATGAACAAATATAAATTGAGAAAAGATCAAGAGAATATGCATGCATCGCACTTCTTCTTTTGAGATAGCTTGTCATTGCACTTAGATATGAACTTGGAAGAAGTTGTGTATGACTAAAACCATATCCTTAAGCTTCTGATTGTCAAATGACATAGGCTTGGCTTGGTTGGTTAGAATAAGGCAGATGCACATATAATCTCTTGCAAATATCATATGATCTAAATTTATGCTTTGAAAAATAATAAAATACAGCAACAAGTGTCATGCTTTCAGGTTTTGAAATAGTTGAGTTTGTGAGATCATGACCTGCTAAAATTGAAAATCACACTTGCTCTCTAGCATGGTTTACGCTACTTTATGTATCTCATTGATGTGATAGTGTAAGTTACTTGATAGTATGACTTGGATAAGCTTTGTTTATATGTATATGTTATAATATGCTCATAACAACTAAAGAGGGAGAGATAATTTGTTTTTATATGCTCATGACTTGCTGAATACATTGTCAAAGGGGGAGAGATAAGCATGAAGAGAGAGAGAATATGTACATAAGGAGTGATAATAAAGGTGGAGAGATAATATGGGAATTTTTGTCTCTCATTTTTACTTTTGATTTACAAAGGGGGAGAAATTGTTTTCAAAAACTTTTATGTGAATAAGCCAATGTTCCGATTTTAGATGGTGTTGCCAATGCATTCATCAAGGGGGAGATTGTAAGACCTATGTGTGCTGAATACATTGGCTTGTAGTGAATACACTTGGCTTTGATGGTAAAAGTTTTAAATATCACTAAAACACCTTTTTATCAAGGTCCAACTCTAGCTCAGAGCTACAGCAAGGTCCGACCATAGGTCCGACTTGTTTTGGGTAGCTCCGGGTACGTTAGATGCTAGGTCCGACTTCTTGGTAAGGTCCGACCAGCTTTGGTAAGCTCCAGTGAGTTTTATCTTTAGCTCCGGCATGTCTTTGATAGCTCCGGCATGTCTTTGATAGCTCCGGCATGCTTTTGCTAAGCTCCGACTTACTTTGTTCTAGCTCTGGTTTTGGGTTGACTAGTTTTGACTAGTTTTTGGTAAGCTCCGGTGCTAGGATCTACTAGTTTTGGTTAGCTCCGGCACTAGGTCCTGCTAGTTTTGTAAGCTCCGGCGGGAGCTTGGTTGTACTAGTTTGGTAAGCTCCAGCGCTAGGTTCTACTAGCTTTTGATAGCTCCGGCTCAAGCTCCGGGTTGCTCTGGCAAGGTCCGGAACTTGACCGAAGTGCTTCTGCTTTTTATTTGCAATGTTTCGTACTTGCTTTACATTGTTGGAAAGATTGCTTAGTATTCATTTGCTAAGTTTTTGGTGCGTTTTGGTTGAATACGGTTGATATCGTTTCTACTGTGGTTTTGCAACATGCTTATGTTAGATGCTCACATAAGGTGTTGTGTTCGGAACTAATTTGAGTCAAGTCGAGGACTTGGGCTCGTATGGATTGTTTGTTTGTTCATGTGCAGGTGTTGCTTGAGTTCAAGTCATGGCTGGTGACAGGATCCATTGGACTAGTCTCAGGAGGAGATGAGGTTCTAACAACCAAGTTCGGGAGGAACTGTGGTTGAGCGGGTCAGGAGGTCGCGCAGGATGATTGAATCAAGGGCAGTGCATATGAAGGTCGAAGGAAGGTGTTCGCACGTATGCATGCGGTGCATGACGTGGCAATATGCTTCCAGAGACAGATTATGGAAGGAAGATCTGATCGGAAGGATCAGATCGTATCGGTTGATGACTTCGGCTGCGGCGGAGTCGGTTATGGATCGGTATGGAAATATCGAGTTGGTTATGTTAGGATTTCGTGTGTGTCACGAATTTGAGTTGTTTAGGAATGTGGGATACGTTCCTAAGGTGTTTGGAAGTCTTAAGATTGCTTCTATCTGCGTATAGAAGAGTCCTAAGCAGTTATGGAAAGTTCCGATTGTGATCGGATTAGGATTGGAGTCCTAGTTGAGATTGGGATGGCCTAAGGGCTGGTTATATAAGCAAGGGAAGGCCAAAGTTCAGGTAGACGACTTTGGGGCTGTTCCTCTTGTGTTCTATTGAATAAAATTCATAGTTTGAAGGAATTTTTGTGCCTTGTTCGTCCAACTTGTTCCAGACAAGTTTTACTCGTCGAGTTTCTGGACAGCACTACCTTAGGTCGGTGGTTTTATCATAACTCGAGTTTTACAGATCCAATTGACGTGAGTATTTTTGGGTTGTCTTCGCAACTTGATTGTCTATCATCTGTCAAAATTTCATGGTCATTGGATTTCTGGTTTCTGAGCTACACGAGTTTCTTTGCAGCATTCCAGAAACTGTTTTTCTCGGGTAGGTCAAATTGACCATAGTCTGATCTTTCGATCATAACTTAAGTTTTTCTTGACGGATTTGAGTAATTCTTTTTGTGTTGTCTTCGTGACTTGATTCTCTCTGATATCTATCACTTTTGTCACGGTGAAACACGTTTAAATTAGTCTCATATACGATTTCTTTAACGGATCGTTTTTCTAGCGAAGGGATTAGGGTTTTATTGTTTCCGCTGCGTAAGATTTTTAAATCTACCATTCACCCCCTCTAGTAGTTTTTCACGTGCTCTTCGATCCTACAGATTTCATTAATGCATCGATGGGATACATGTTGGTACTACGTGCCTCACAAAAGTGAAAATCCTAATCGGTTATACCGGTATATACGTCTAAATCAATGGCACTATAAATGGGCACTCGCAAACTTTTTCTAAGCGCAAGACGATAACGCGGTTGGTGTACCTGCATAATACATGCAATGTACAGAACACTCATTATGGTTCCGTATGGCACAGCCCGCACGGGCGATCATTTCAGACAGTCACAATAATATATATGAAAGTAAAAACATTCATCCTGTATCATTCCATACAGGCCGCCCCGAGCTGAGCCAAGTATCAAGGTACATGACCGGATTTTCTACCAACCGATGGGGGCCCACGTCTTTGCCTAGTTCTGCACCAGTAGGAGGCGCTTTCGCGTGTTTATTAAAAAACACACGACGTGCTTTTCAACCGCATGATAGGTGGTCACATCATTTATCTCTTGCGCTAGGGATCAGTGCTGCGTATGACCCTTTGAACATTGAACGTTCAAGAGTTGCATACTTCATGTTTTTGACCATACGATAGGGTATCCACGTTTTTACCTTAAGCACACCAGGGAGCAGCGTTTTTATATGTTCCCAGAACCATGAAAAGGTTTAGAGACTCATATTAACCCACGTGCCAAGCCACGGGGGACAATCACATACCACTCCTCGTATGGTGAGCTTATCGCAATTGATCTGCTTATGGTGGCATATCTTACCTCTTACCTGATGTCAGAACATTGTTATTGAATATAATAACAAGTATGTTAGCTTTGCCACCTTAATAACTATGCTATTATAGTCCTTATGTGGGCATATAGACTAATCCTCATTCGACTACTTTGGGGTTTTCAAAAATAGACTCTTCTCATGCATGTTATTCCCAATGAAGCTCTGATATCAGACTGTGAGGATTGGGGTCCCAACATTCCAGGAATCACATTGGGTGGTGCCGTGCAATGCGGCACCCAATAGCACACATAAAAAGACATAATAAAGATACAAAGTTTTCATTTCATAATAAGATATTGTTTACAACATAGTATACAACAGTGGTACACACGCAGAGGAAAGTACATACTCACACTCTAAACCTATCTATGCACAAGAGAAGTTGTCCATGCCCACGGACGCTTCTCACTAGCAACACGACAACACATGGCAGCGGTGTCACGTGAGAGATACATCTCGACTACTCGAGGTCTCACGAGCAATCCAAAATAGCAACAAAATAAGTAAACCTGCAAAACCACATATAAAGCAACCGTGAGCATGAAGGCTTAGCAAGACTTAACCGTCTCACCTAAACATGGGACTCTACATACTTGAGACTTCTAATACAGGAAAGGTGAAGTTGCATAAAGGACTCGCCTATTAGTAAATCCTTAGCTCTATTTTGAGGTAGCAAATGACATTTCCTAAGCATGGCACATCACAGACTCCACAATCATACAAGAAACGCTTCCTCTCCGATGTTACATACTCGAAGATGCATAAGCTCAAGTTAATTGATTAGCAAATAAAAACTTAATTGTGCTATTTCTAATCCATATAAGTTGAAATACAACAATAATCATGAATGCAGATTTATAATATTCCAACTACTCTTTATTACTACGTCACGGCGCAGTGAACAAGTATGATCAATCCATAACAGCGAGCGACGGTATTTCAAATCAATAACACCCAGATAGCACAACTCATACACCCACACTCAGAGCTGCGAAGGCATGTTCCACAGATGTTGTATGCAGCAACCTTTCACTCGACACCTACACACCGAACCGGTCCCGCCGCTACGAGCAGGAGGCCCCCACACAGAGCGTGATTTTGCCCGCTGGCAGGTTTACATCTTGCTGCCCTAAACCCACACCTATAAGGCGGTGGGTTATGCCTCGACACTAAGGTGAACAAGTTACATCGGTTTCCATCCAGTATGCCTTCGGTACAGTTCAAACTTGCTCAACAGGGCCGCACGCGATGCGGTCCTCAATCGACACAGGCAGGGCTACGCACCCGAGATCACGTCCCGCTGCATCCTATCCCGCTGCCCGGTCCCATATTCAGTTCATAAACCATTCTCTAAAATATTCAATCCCGGTGACTGTGTCGCTATCTCGCGAGTGGATTCCAAACCACTCGACTTCTACTAGATTCCCTACAATATTAGCACGACAATTCTACATGTTGAGCTATAAATCTACCTAAATACTCCATGAGATTATGGGTCATGCATTTGGAGTATACCTATTGCATAATTCATATACTAGTCAACATAAGCAAAACTTTAGAAACGACTTAAATGCAAACCGGGGCTTGCCTTAGGTTGCGACTCGATTAAATGTTAAGAGTTAGTTGCTTGCTCTTCTTCTGAGGAATCCACCATGTAAACTTCAAGGTGGAACTCCTCGTCTCCTCCTCGATGTCAATCACTACAGAATATGCTTATATAACATATATGAATGACATTGGAAATGTAGTTCATAAGCTTCTAATCATTGATCATGTAAGTAGATGATGTTAATGGGCTTTGGAACTTTTATGGTTGATACCAGGTACTATGAGAAAGATCTGGGAGAAGAGTTGAGGATGATCAAGCAAGTTTGTTGTCTTTAAAATTACAACAAGTAAAAAGCTTCTAAGAATTTTGCAGCTAAACCTGTAGGTTTAACATAGCTAATATTAGGTGATCTTGTTATAGGATGTCTCACTGATCCAATCAAAATTGGTTTCATAATTTTCTAAGCATTCTAGAGTGAGATATTGAATTTACAAGTTGCTATGAATTTCTGGAAATTGTTCTGTTAGTTAATTGCATTTTCAATTAACATACAGGTTTGGAATGATATTTGGATCAGTAAATTAAGTCAAATAAATCTTACATTTTTACAGTAGATCAGGTGTATATGGAAGTATATTCTGTAAAAATTTTGAAGATAACACATGAGTAGAACAGTAGTACTAACTCTATGAAGTAGAGAGCTTAACATAATTAATTATACAAGTTCAGGGAGTTCCTGATGATTTGGTTTGAACTTAATCAAATTATAGATAATAAGGAGTATACAGGATCTATTGGGTACTTTTGGAGTAGTTCCACTAGGAGGAATTGAATTTTGAAGTTGGAATTAAATTCTGGAAAACAGTTTCTGGTAACTTGGAGCAGCAGTGAAAGAATTTGAATCTGGGAAAGTTATACAGGTACGACGGTCATGAAAATTTTACAGGATGTTAGCAACATTTAATAGGATACTCTGGTAAAATTTGGTGACTGTCTAGTGAGAGGATCTACTGTGAGAATTCTATGAGTTTTTAGAGAGTTTTAATTACCCAGAATTGAAAATAGCTTTTCATACCAAACCACTTGTACAACTTCAAACTACATGTCAAGGCCTTCCTAAAAATATTTGTTTGGTGATTTTTGGACAAGTATTCGAAGAGATATATAACCATGGGCTCCATTGGCGGGGTTGTCTTCAACCTCCAGCAGGAGCGCTCGACCAGCGGCTGAAGCACCTCGGTGAGCTCATTTCACTCATTTTTGAACCAAAACAAATGGGATTTTCACCAAATGAACCTTGGAACAAGAAGAATATAATTATGGATCACAATCGTGGATAAAATGTCCGAAGTTTGGGTCTCGACGGTGAACAGCGCCATTTTCGAAGGAGGTGGGCAGAACTCGTGGAACTCGGCCATTCCTCGATGGATGCTACTGAAACTTTACCGAGGTGTGCGCCATCAGGTGGTGAACAACATCCATGAATGAATTGGAAAATGGTTGCACCTCGAAACGAAATTAAATCGATGACCTAGTGACCTAGGTATGAACTAGCTTCGTTAAACCTTGAAATAAGTGAGCTAGGAGACATGGCTTGAGCTGAAACTTTGTGAGTAGACTCTATGTAGGTTGGCGCACCTTTTGCTTCAAGGGAAAGGATGAGAAAATGCTAGGAGCGCCAGGGCGATAGGGAGACAGAGGAGGGCACCCTCGGCGACAATCGTCGTCGACCGTGAATCTTCACAAAACCAAGAAGCAACCTTAGGAAATGATGAAATGAGGGAGGGAGAGGATAGAGAACAAGTGTGCGCTTCACTTTGCTGGTGGGAGCTTGTGGAACCGACAGCTTCACTGCCGACGCGAGCAAGAACAGAGGAATGGTCGAGTTGGGAAATGACGGTGAGCAAAGAACAGAGCTTGGGTTTCTCTGTAACCAGAAAAGGAGAGGAAAATATCAAGCCCAAGGTGTAGAGCAGCATGTGGAGGAGCTAAGGGCTAAGCCTGGAGCTCATTGATTCAGCGTCTGGAGCAGCCTCGGCGGCGGCATGCAAAGCTTTGGTGGCACTCGCGCAGGGAAACAAAGAAAACAGAGCAACCTTGACTCACTACTGTGGGTCCCACATAAACCTTTCCCCCTTATCATCCTTTCTACTCCAAATCAACAGCACTTTAAATTACAACCAAAAAGTGAACAGCTGCATGATGACAAATAATGAGGAGAAACTTTTGATGATTTCCAATCTTTGAATTAGAATGTCTGAGTTTGGAATTTTGAATTCAAACTTGAATTACTCTTTTATGTGGTAATTTAAATACATTGCAAACATACTCCACTAATGCTAAATGTTTGCAGATGGACTAATCGGAATATTATAATTCAAATGGTGCACTCAGATTTGATATACAAAGTTAAAATGAAAGTTAATATTTCAATTTGAATATTGTCCCATGGCTTGACCATAATAAATCGCAAGTGAGATCAAAAGTTATTGAAACTTGGCAGGTTGGTTGCTTGAAGTATGTGAAACACACCAGTGAAGTCAGCTTGGAAGTTTGAGAAGTTTTAATACAACCTTTGATTTGGCTTTGAAACTACCTTGGTAGTGTTGGAATTAAAATACTCTATATGGCATCTCAATTCTATTTCACATCTTCCTTACTCTACTTCATTCTTGAGCTTAGAACTTCAGTAAAGTTTGTAGGAGTCATATTTCTACCCTCATTTACTAGCTCCTAGCTGATGTGAATTGAAATCCTGTTTCAACATAAAAAATTTTAAGTTCACATTTTTGTTTCTTGTGTTTCTCAAAAGTGGGCTTTTACAGATAGTGTCGTGTGATGTGACACCCAACAGCACACACGAAAGACATCATAAAATTACAATGTTTTCATTTCAAAATAAGATATTGTTTACAAAATAGTGTACAACAGCGGTACACTCACAGTGGAAAGTACATACTCACACTCTCGACCGATCTATGCACAAGAGAAGTCATCCATGCTCATGGATGCTTCCCACTAGCACATGGCGAACATATGGCAGCAGTGTAGTTTCACGTGAGATACATCTCGTCAACTTGAGGTCTCATGGACAATCCTTAACAACAACAATATAATAAAACCTGCAAAACCACATATAAAGCAACCGTGAGCATGATGGCTCAACAAGATTTAACCGTCTCTACTAAATATGGAACTCTACATGCTTGAAACTTGTAATATAGGAAAGATGAAATTTGCATAAAGGACTCGCCTATTAGTAAATCCTTATTTCAGTTTTAGAGTAGCAAATAACATTCCCTGGGATGGCACATCATGAACTCCATTCCGACAAGAAACGTTTCATCCACGATGTTACATGCCCAAAGCTGCAAAAGCTTCATTCAAGTTTAAATATTTGGCAAATGTAATTTAATTGTGTTACATCTAACCCATACAAGTTGCAATATATTAATAATCATTGCAGTAGATTCATAATATTTTAACTACTATTTATTACTATGTCACGACTCAGTGAATAAGTGATACTCAGTCCATAACCGGGAGGGACGGTGATTCAAATCAATAACACCTGGATAGCACGACACATACACCCACACTCGGAGCTGCAAAGGCACGCTCCACTGATGTTGTATGCGGCAACCTTTCACTCAGCACCTACACGATAAACCGGTCCTACCGCTATGAGCAGGAGGTCCCCACACAGAGTGTGATGTGCCCACTAGCAGATTTACAACTTGCTGTCATCAACCCGCACCTATAAGATGGTGGGTCCCATATATCAGTATGCCTCTGATACAACTCAAACTTGTCCAACAGGACCACACACGACACGATCCTCAATAAACACAAGCAGGGATACGCACATGAGACCATGTCCCGCTGCATCCTAACTCCCTGCTCGGTCTCATATTCAGTTTCATAACCCATTCTCTACAATAACCAGTCCCGTGTGATGATGTCGCTATCTCACGAGTAGATTCCAACTACATGACTTCTATCGGATTCCCTACAACATTAGCATGGCAATTTTACACGTCGAACTATAAACCTACCCTTGTACTCCAGGATTGTGGATCATGCATTTGGAGTATTCAAACACCTTAGCCCTAATGCACATATAGAACTATAGTCATAATACTGATATAAAAGCAAAACTTTGCAATAGCTCTTAAATACAAATCGGGGCTTGCCTTTGGTTGCGACTAGGTAAATGTCAATAAGTCAGTGCTTGATCTTCCTCTGTAGAATCCGCCATGGCAGCTCCAATACGGGAATCCTCGCCTCCGAGTTGGACTCCCTGTTCACAATCGAAATGAATATGCATATGAGAGAAGGCAACTTAATCATTTGATAATTGAATGTGTTCACAGCTCGAGAAGACTGAATCTATCTAAGGATGAGAAGCTTCCTGCTGTTGTGTACAGCAAACAAAGGAAAACTAATGTGAAACATAGAAGATTTGGTATTAGTAATATGCATACAATAGAATGCAATTTGGAACTTAAGAATTGAAGTTATGCACAATTCAAGAAGGACATAGTGAACAAAATAGATTATCGATTAGTGTTCAGAACTTATGTTCTTTTGCTTTTGCGCAGGCTAAGTCCTGAACTGGACTACTGTTGTTGTACATCGTTCCAACAATAGTGCAAGGTAATCAATTATTTCTCCAATAATATATCAAATTGCTTCTGTCATTTTCATATCCGCATGATTCTAGATGGTGGAAATTGATTGGAATGCTGAGAACACCCGTGTGCTATGTCAATTATTTGCGGAGGAAGTTGCAAGAGGGAATCATCCTAACACATATTTGAATCGAATCCATTGCGCTGGGTTAGAGGAGGGATTGAAATATATACTTGGTATTGTTGCAACCAAACAACAAATAAAAAATAAATGGGATAAAATGAAGGAAGAATTCGAAGCATGGAGGAAATTATTGATGAGCCAGGCCGTTACCGGCCGGTGTCGTATAAAGGGCACCATTGTTATGGATGATGAGTGGTGGAAGAAAGCTCAAGCTGTAAGAATTTGTTGATTTATTTGTTTTATTATTTTCTAGAACTATGTTTGTATTGATGTGGTTACTATTTCTTTACTTTTTCAAGATATACTGGGGTGTGGAAAATTTAGAAAACTAGGCCTTCAAAATGAAGAACAATTGCAAATGTGTTTTGGAGATATAACTAATGTTGGTGTGGATCATTGGTCTCCTCATAAAGCCAATGTTGGGCAACAAGTGACACAAGAGGATCCATTTGCTAATGAGACACAAAACTAAGAAGTTGATGTTGAGGGTGTAAGGACCGAATGTCCAAGAGGGGGGGGTGAATTGGGCTTTCTTCGCAAAATTCTAAGCAATAAAACTTAATTTCTAAAGCTCAATTCCCTATGCAAACTATCTATGCATTCTAGTAGATAGAAACTTCGCGGAATATAAAATGCATAAAAGTAAGGGAAGGAGAAGGATGCAAACTCCCGAGGAGACAAAGATTTATCCCGTGGTTCGACAAGATCGTCAAGATCTTCCTACGTCCATGTTGTGGCGCCCACAAAAGGGTTTTGCCACACCCAAGTCACCGAGACGAGGGATCTTCACTATTCCTCTCCGTTCGCCTCCTTGGCAAGATGGAGCTCAAGCCTTGTACAACTTCGACCTTTCGGGCTTCCACAAACACCTTGGCAAGCTCCGGAAGTCTCCTCACGATTACAAACACCAAGGGCACTCCCTTGAGGCTCTCACACTATCCTAGAGAGTCCACTCACCCAGAATGGTGGCACACAAGCTCTCTCTCTAGCTAGTTCTAGCCTAAACCTTGGTGTATAGATGATCGAAATGGTGTGGAAGTGATTGCTCTTGGTCTTGAATGCTTGTGGATGTGTTGATAGTGTCTGGCGCTCAAGACTTGACGAAATGACAGGATTAGGGGGTATTTATAGCCAGCCTCCCCGAGATAGCCGTGGGAAAAGTAGGCTGACAGAACTTTACTGTGAACACCGGATGATCCGATGTCTCCCCTTTAGTTATCATCGGTCAAGTTGCTTTAACTGACGTCATTGTGTCAGATATGACCGTTGTTAGACCGATGTTGATCCTGTCTTCTCATCGGATGTTCCGGTGGCTCTTCCTCCAAAATTTTCTCAATCTTGATGCTTACTGGAGTAATCGACCGATGTGTGCTTCTCTGTACGTCGAATGATCCGGTGCTAGACTTGGTCCAATGTTCTTGCAAATTGTACTTATGGACCGATGTTACTGAGCCATTCACATCGGATGATCCAGTGAGTACTTTGTTCTGAGGTCTTCTTCTTCAGCTGAACCAACTCGACCGATGTGTTGTTCTGAGGTATCATCGGTTGATCCAATGAGTTGATTTTGTTTGTTTCGAGTTGTTTTCTAAGTGAATTTTTGTGTCTTGCTCAAATGACCTCTTAGACTTTGTTGAACATGTATCTCTGATGATTGTCAATCATTAAGTGTCTTCAATTTTGATTGAGTGACTTGACATAAGAGCTTTCACTTCTTGTCTTCACATAATTGATTTGATCTCATACATTGATTGTATATGGGTGTCCAATAACATGTTTATTTCATTTGATTGAGTGATTATGGGGACCTTGCATTCACAAATTCATTAGTAATATCCAATGGTTGTCATTAATCACCGAAACCGTAGCTCATGGGGGGCCTAGATGCTTTCAATCTCCCCCTTTTTGGTGATTGATGACAACACAACAATTTAAAGTGCAATAGTAATGAATTTGATAGAATGAAACTTAAGGGAATGAAACTTAAAGGATATGCAATGAATGCAAGATATCACACTTATTATTTGAAACCTAAAAATCAATCAATAACTCAAGTGCGAATGAGTGAGTAACACCAAATAAGCTCAATCGATTAATTAACATAAGAGTACTCAATGAACACCAAATGCATCGAATTACACAATGATAATGTAGATAAACTCCAAAAACAAAAGATAACTCATAAGAAGGACTCCCCCTAAGACTAAGACACACCCCCTGACTCCTCTACTCCCCCTGACTCCTCTAACTCTTCTCCCCCTTTGGCATTAATACACCAAAAAGGGATCCGAGTGCCTAAGGATCCTGAGTTCTAGGCGCGATGACGAACTGGTCACCGTCGGGAGTGCTGTCGCCAGAGCTGCTGCCTAGAGTAGCGGTGGAAGGAGCTGCCGGAGCCGTAGGAGCCACCGTCGATGCCTGCTGTGTAGGAGCTATTGGAACAGGGGCACGGACGACGGAGGCTGGCGTCTGCTGGAACAAGGTCGTAGCCGGCAGCAGGGAGTGAATCGGAGCACCAGGAGCCTGAAGTGGAGACATGCTGAAGGAGGGAATCGGCGTAGACGGCACCGGAGCGGCAGCTGGAGTCAGGACTGGTGGTGGTGGAGCGACTTCTGGCAGCTGCGACGGGAGGTCAATCCCGGTCTGGGTGTAGAGGTTGGTGATCAACCCCAGGATGCCCATCATTGCCTGCTGCGTCTGCTGCTGCTGGTCGAGGGTGCGCTGGTGCATCTGGTCGATGAGTCCAGTCAGCCCGTCAGTGTCCTCACGCCTCTCACAGGCGATATGACGCTGCATCTCCTGCTGCTGCTGCTGGAGCTCAAGGAGACGGGCAGCCTGCTCCGCTCGAGCCTGCTCAGCTGCCAGCCTGTCCAGACGCTGCTGCTCAACCATCTACTGGAGGAGCGAAGTCAGCTCTGACGGCTGAGTGACCTGTGCCTCAGTGACGGGAGGTGGAGTAGGTGGTGGCACTGTAGAGCCTCCAGCCTCCGCGTCGTGCTGCCTGGGTGAGGGAGGAGGAGGGAAGTACTCCTCGACACTGTCGTCGGTGTCGCTCTCGGTCCATATGTGCTGCAGGTCCACACCCTGTGCCTCTGCCTCGGCTAGCCTCTCATCCTCCTTCTCCAAGTCCGACCAGTCCTCCTTAGAAAGATGAGCCCTGACCTGACGCTTGACTGGACGGCCAAGGCGGCGGTCTCCAGGAGCCGGGGCAAGGTAGTGACTGAACCGTGTGACGCCCTCGTCAGTGAGGCAGTCATGCACGGCGGACCCCTCAGGAACCATCATGGTGAGCAGGTAGCTGATCCAATGTCCATATACGAGCTGCCTCATCATGCCCACTCCGTCTGTGATCACATCCTCCATCTCGCATATGAGGACGTCCACTATGTCAAACTCCATCCCATTCATGATGTAGAACAGGAGAGTCTGCTGTAAGCTGGTGAACCCCTCCAAGTAGCCAGACCTCAGCAGGAGCGTGCGGCGTAAGGCGAGATGCACTGTGCATGCAGCTGGAGTCAACAAAGCAGGTACTCTCGGCTGGTCAGGAGAGAAAGTGGGACCAAACAGGGAACGAATCTCCTCCAGCGGTGGTGCCACTCCTCCAGTGAGCGGCCTCCTCAGTGGACCTGCCTGACCGTAGACCCTCTCATGCACGCAGGTGTCGTGCAAGTCCACTCCCAGCAGCTGTGCCAGCGTCTGCCTCATCAGGTGATAGTTCTGTCCCATGAACATGAAATCAATTGACTTGCTGCCCTCAGAGACGTAGAGAGTGGCGTAGAACACGTGGACCCAATCCTCCACGTAGGCACTCCTCTCATAGGACACTAGCTGCACCAGACCTCTATACCTCTCAAAATATGGTCGAATCTCTATCTCGACAGCCAGAGCGAGCTGAACCCAGTCCAGGTAGCTGTGCTGGAACAACTTGTGGCCTCGGCGTCTGTAAGTCTCGTAGAGAGACGCCTGTGTCACAGTCCAGAAACGACTGTCCACCAGGGCCTCCTGTGACGCCCGGTTCCGAAAACTGAACCAAGCTAACGCATATGTGTGCCCAGGATGTTCATCACACATACACGAGTGCAATCACAAAAGAGTATACAGAAAATTACCACAAGACGAGATTAATTAACAAATTTTATTACACAAACCAGATTATCCTCGAATACAAGCTCTAATGAATACTAATGACAAGTTTAACTAATGCAGCGGAAATAAATTAAGCAAACTAAGCAACTAAACAGCATAAGCAATAGGGTATAACGCAGCTCCAATAACACCACAGACAAAGTTGACGGTAGACACGGCCTAGAACTCCGCATTATCGCCATTAAACTCCCAATCCTGACCTGCAACTGTTGGGGGGGGATTGCAAGAGTGAGTACATGTCGTACTCAGCAAGTGTGGAAAGTATGACATGTGGCTTATTCAAATGTCGACAATAATAATGGTAAAGTGCTGAAAAGTACATTAAAACATTTGAAAAGCAATATATTATACGTATGTGAAGTAAACCCATTATAATCATAAGTAATACCATAATACCAAATCTGAATTCATTACCATCATCAAAATTTCCAGATTTCACCATTGACAATAACCAGATTCAATACCAGAAATAAATCCATAACCAGCCATAACCATTACCAAACCATAACCATCCCAATACCTTCCCAATACCAAATTCCCTCTAATCATGAAAGTTGTCCAGGTGCTCATAACCGGGAGCACGGCTATCACGATAGTTTTAATTAACTCTGCAGAGTTTGTACCACTTTACCCACGTGTTTGTGATTTCATCACCCGTCGGCGACTAAAGAACCTCCCTTATGCCAATTACACTTCCTTTGGTGTATGGCCAAGAGATCACAAAATAGCCTTTACAAAGGGATTACTAGTCTATTCAGACCCCACTGAGGTTTCACCGGTGGCGATGCCTCCAACTGAGCACATCTTCAACCAAGGGCCCCCTCTTGAGCCATTCGGATCCCAGGGTAGTCCCACCAATCATCAACAACCCAATCCGACTACTCCTTCCCCGAGCATCCACAATGGTCCAAGCAGCACTAGCAAAACCCTAATTAATCAGCTACACCGCACCCATACTTGGACTCGTGGTGGCACTGTAGTCCTGGCTTATTCTCGCATGAACCGGTCCTTAGATCTAAAGCTAGCAAACCACCATAACATACAACCCATCCACATACCAGGCTTGCTTAGATCACCCATTACCATACCATATTTAACCAGTTCATGTTAACCGTAATCTCATCCATGCATAATTAAATTGAGTGGTATAGTTGTTTTCCCATCCCAGTTGATTAAGCGAAGCAAAAGGTAAAAACCCTTCCCGACTCTCTCTACCATAAATTCCAGGTGACAAGGGTGGTCAACAATTCTAGTAAACTTCCTATCACAGGTTTCCCATCAAATTGACACAAGCATGCAATTTTGCAAACAAAACATTTATTTATAAACAGGATCAATATGCTTCAAGGACACTTGCCTTGCTCTTGCTGTTGATTAGGGTCAAAGCCTTCAAACTCTTGATGCTGTAGATCCTCCGCGGAACTCTCCAGCGCAAATCCGTCTAATCCACACAATAAACATACAAGACAAGAAACACAATCAACGAGTGCACAAATATTACTCAATATGACATGACATGCATGATTGATGCGAATGCAAGGTAGAACTTGTTAATTGATTGCTTTTAATGATAACTAACTAGTTCTAATAGCTTTTAACAAGTTTATACAGGTCTGGATTCGATTAGATCAGTTTTTAGAACCAATTCAACATAATTTAACCAGAAAGATCGGACTAGTCCGCTAGGGACCGGACAAGTCCGCCCTCTACGAGATCAGCAGATTAGGTTTTTCTAGATCGACGTGAATTTGGAGATTAGGGGTTGAATTCGCATAAGGACAAGAGAATAGAAGTTATACCAGGTGTTTAGAACTCCAATGAATCAAGAAACTTGGAGGTAAAACTTGGATCTTGATGATCTAGGGTTGGTGGTGAACTTGGGGATGAACTTGTGATGAAGAACGAAAACTTGGTGGAGATCTTGATCCTCTTTCGCTTCCTCCTCTTCTTCTCCTTGCTTGGATCTTCTCCTCCCTCCTTGGTGGTGGCTCTCCACGAACTAGGGTTTGGGTGGGTGGAAAAGTGGCAAATAGATATCAATCCAAAGGGTGGGGCTGTTTATATAGAGGTGGAGGCTAGGGTTAGATGGATTTCGAGTTTTGGGATGAGTAGAGGCCGGTTTAGAGTCCCACATGGGCTCTAAAAGAGTTAGGCATGACATCCCTAGGCCCACATAACGTGAAACCCGAGATACAAGTCGTAAAACAAAAGATCAATCTCGAAGTCACGAAATATCGGACAAGTCCGGAAAGGACCAGACTAGTCTGAAGTTGTCCAGAGAGAAAATCGGACAAGTCTGGCCTAAAATCGGACAAGTCCGACTTTAAACAGAGAGGAAAACGGACAAGTCCGCTGGAACATCGGACTAGTCCGGAAAAGTCCAAGGACTTAGCAATTTTTCAAGGATTCTTGGAATATCGGACTAGTCCGCACAAAATCGGACAAGTCCGAAAGTTTCCAGAGCCAAAATCGGACTAGTCCGCAGCAAAAACGGACAAGTCCATTTTTAGTCAGAGAGAAATCGGACTAGTCCTCATATGTGTTAGCTTGGTTCAGTTTTCGGAACCGGGTGTCACACCTCCCGGGGCTGCGGGTACCACTCCTCAAGAAGCACACTCCACCTGAGTCTGTGAAGCTGCTTGGCCTTCATCTTCTGGTAGTCGGTCAACCGGACTCCTTTAGCAACATGGACAGTGGTGTCCATCTCGTAGATAGCACGCTGGGCCTCCCTATCCTTACGATGATCGGCAGCCGTCGGTCTCGAACGTGGAGCTGCCGCAGGATGACCCCCACGGGTCTGGGCTGAGCGCCGGCGGACGAGAGGCTCCACCGGCTCTTCTTCGACCTCGGAGTCATCGATCATAGGAGGCTGCCTCGGACGAGCCTCACGGATCCTCAGCGATCCTCCTTGGCCACGCTCATGCTCCTCGGTGGCGCGAGCGGCCATCAAAGCCTTCTTCTCCTCCTTCGACAATTTTTGCTGCTTCGCGGCCGGCTCCGCGATAGCCTTCCCCTTGTTCTTCTTGTCGCGAGCCATTGCGATCGCTCAATCGAACGGAGTCGACGAAGGTGATGCGGAGATTGACGGGGTTGGGAAACCCTAGCGGTGATGGATGCACCGCGATGGCAATGTGCTTGACGGAGGTGAGGGAGAGCGATGGTGGTGCTTCGGTGGAGAGGCGGCTGCGGCGGTAATTGGAGAAGCGGCGACGATGAGTGGTGGAGGCGGCGGCGCTTGGAGGCGGCAGCGCGTGGACGGCGCGGCGACCGGAGGCGGCGGGCGGCGACGGGCGGCGGCGGAGGCAAACGCGATCGCGGAGAGAGAAAAGGTACACGAACGGCCGATTTAAATAGTGGGTCCCAAACCCTAGCCGTATATTTATCAGCGGATGGACCGATGTTGAACATGAGAAGCATCGGTTGAATGATACAGTAAGGTTTTTCGGAAAAGTGCAGTTGACACGGGATGAATCAACGTTGAAGGATGGGAGCATCGGTCGAATGGTACAGTAAGGATGTTAAAAAATGGAATGTTGACACCGGATGGTCCGACGTGGGATGAAGAAGCATCGGTGGAATTGACCACAGTTCCAGAATTGTACACATCGGATGGACCAATGTTTTTCAGGATGAACTCGTCGGTTGAATTGAGATACTGACTGAACTAGCCCTTGGAGATTGAACACCAATTGATCCGATGAGGGATTGACCTAGGCATCGGATAATCCGATGACTATAGAATAATAACATCCCATATATGTCCTTTGACCAAACAAACAAGCCATGAGAAACACATGTCTTAGGACTTTTTGGGCAACCCCTTACCCCTCAAAGATACTAATACGCCAATAATTTGGCTAGGCCTTAAAGAAAATGGAACATCGAGAAAAATAGGAGGAAAATGTCCAAATAAAATGTAAGGCCCATGCTTTGTGAGGTAGAGTATGAAGACTTCTATCTCTTTAGAGCATGTTCCTCTAGGCATTAACGCACCTAACATTTTGTTCTTTCCACCTTATATGAGTTGAGATATTGCATTTCAAACAAGTCTCTTTCTCATGAGGTGGGTTCCCCTTTGTGACAATCTACCGTACGCAATGTCAAACATTTTATAATGCAAGAAATTGTAAGTCTATATGGCAGGCATCATGCAAGGCATAAAGTAAATCTATCTTGCCAAATTTGAACCTTTCAAAGGCTTCTTCAGGGAGAGCTACTCTCCAAACTTTGGGACAACCCAAAGGAACCTCCATCCCAAGCTAACCCTTGCTCACCCCTATCCTTTGAGAGTTAGGCAAGACCTATATGAAGTGCATTCTTACATGACGTTTGTTGCATCTAGCACATTTAATTCACTTCTTAGCCTAGAAAAAGTTTCCTCATCAAGTGGTTTAGTGAAGATATCCGCCAATTGTTCTTCAGACCTAACACCTCTCAAGGAGATGTCTCCCTTAGCTTCATGGTCCCTTAGGAAATGATGGCGAATATCGATGTGCTTAGTGTGGGAGTGTTGAAATGGGTTTTTTAGCTATCTTAACCGCACTTTCATTGTCACAAAGGGGAGGCACACAACCAAGTTTAATACCAAAGTCCAAAAGGGTTTGTTTCATATAAAGAATTTGAGCACAACATGCACCGGCCGCAATATATTCCGCTTCCGCCGTGGACAAGGCGACGGAATTTTGCTTCTTGCTTGACCAAGATACTAGGGGACGCCCAAGCAAGTGGCACCCACCGGAGGTACTCTTGCGATCCACGCGGCATCCGGCAAAGTCTGAATCCGAGTATCCCACAAGATGGAATTTTGCACCTTTAGGGTACCATAGGCCCACACTAGGGGTATGCTTAAGATACCTAAGTATCCTAAAGACCGCCTTCCTATGCGATTCTTTAGGTGCCGCTTGAAAGCGAGCACACAAGCATACACTAACCATGATATCGGGCCTAGATGCGGTAAGGTAAAGCAATGAACCAATCATAGGATGGTAGTTAGATTGATCAATAGGTTTACCGTCCTTGTCCATGTCGAGATGACAATTGGTTGCCATTGGAGTGCTTCTTGAGCTACAATATCCCATCTCAAATTTCTTCAAGAGGTCCTTGGTGTACTTCTGTTGATAGAGGAAGGTCCCCTCTTGAAGTTGCTTGATTTGAAATCCAAGGAAGAAGTTGAGCTCTCCAATCATTGACATCTCGAATTCCCTAGACATCATTTTGCCAAACTCATGGCTAAGAGCTTCGTTAGTTGAACCAAAAATAATATCATCAACATAAATTTGACAAATGAACAAATCTCCGTTGATGTCCTTGGTGAAGAGTGTGGTGTCCACCCTCCCGATCTTGAATCCTTGTATGATGAGGAAGTCCCGTAGTCGTTCGTACCACACCCTAGGTGCTTGCTTGAGCCCGTAGAGCGCCTTGTGCAACCTATACACATGATTAGGATTCCTCGGATCTTCAAACCCGAGAGGTTGTTCAACATAAACAAGCTCATTAATGTAACCATTAAGAAAGGCACTTTTCACATCCATTTGATAAAGCCTAATGCTATGATGTGATGTAAAGGCAAGAAGTATACGGATGGCTTCTAGCCGGTCGACCGGGGCAAATGTCTCCCCAAAATCTAGTCCTTCAACTTGCGAGAACCCTTTGGCCACAAGTCTTGCCTTGTTGCGGACCACAACGCCATTCTCGTCTTGTTTGTTGCGGTACACCCACTTTGTTCCGATGACGTTCTTGTCCTTGGGTCGCTCCTCCAACACCCAAACTTCATTGCGGATGAAGTTTTTGAGTTCTTCTTGCATGACCATCACCCAAATTGGATCTTGGAGTGCTTCCTCAATGTGAGTGGGTTCTACACACGAAACAAATGAGTAGTGCTCACAAAATAAAGCAAAGTGGCGAGAACGTGTGCTTACACCCCTTGACGGACTTCTAATGAATTGGTCCATTGGATGCGCCTTGGAGATGCGTCCATGCCTCATATGTGGTTGTCAAGCACTTGGCGAGGGTGATGCGTGTTGCTCCTCTTGTGGTTGGACTTGATCATGGACTTCTTCTTCATCTTGATGTTGTTGTGCTTGTGAGTCTTGAGTTGGCAATGGATCATCCTTTTCTTCTTCGTCAACTTGAGGCGCCATAGTGGTGTTGTTGTTGGAACTTGAGGCTCCCCCTTGATCATGGCTCTCCTCAACTTCGGGCTTGATGTCTCCAATGGTCATGTTCTTCATGGCTTCTCGTAGAGGCTCATCATCTATTTCATCATGACCAAAACTCTCCTCTTGGGAGCCATTAGATTCATCAAACTCAACATCACAACTTTCCTCAACTAAACCGGAGGTTTGGTTGAATACTCGATATGCTTTTGAGTTTGATGCATAACCAAGAAATATGCCAACATCACATCTTCTTTCAAACTTACCGAGCCTTCTCTTGCGGTAGATGTAGCACTTGCATCCAAAGACTCGAAAGTAGGAGATGTTGGGCTTTCTCCCAATGAGAAGCTCGTACGGGGTCTTTTGAAGTAGGCAATGTAGGTAGACCCTGTTTGCGGCATGGCACGCCGTGTTGATTGCTTCGGCCCAAAACTTTTCCGACGTGCCGTTGTCATCAAGCATTGCTCTTGCAAGAGTGATGAGTGTCTTGTTCTTCCTTTCAACGACACCATTTTGTTGAGGAGTGTATGTGGCCGAAAACTCATGTTTCACGCCTTCGCGGTCACACCACTCCCCAATGTTGTAGTTCTTGAATTCGGTGCTGTTGTCACACCGGACCTTGATGATGGGAAGCTGAAATTCCCTTTGAGCGCTGTTGGCGAAGGTCTTGAACACTTCCGGAGTTTCACTCTTGTCACCTAGAAATAAAGTCCAAGCATAGCGAGAATAGTCATCAACAATAACGAGACAATAGAGGTTACCACCAAGGCTTTGATATGTGGACGGTCCGAAGAGGTCCATGTGGAGTAGCTCAAGTGGCTTGGAGGTTGACACCATTGTCTTCATTGGGTGGTGTGAAGCAACTTCCTTCCCGGCTTGACAAGCGCTACAAAGCTTGTTCTTCTCAAATGTGACATCCTTCACGCCGGTCACCATCCCAAGCTTGAATGACTTCTTGAGTTTGCTCATTCCAATGTGCGCTATGCGTCGGTGCCATAGCCATCCCAAGATTGTCTTAGTGAAAAGACAAGTGGTCAAGCTAGCATTCTTATTGGCGAAGTCCACTAGGTAGAGATGTCCATGTCGGAATCCTTCGAAGACTATGTCTTGGCTAGTTTTACTACTCACAACAACATCATTTTTGCTAAATGTGCACGTTAGTCCAAGATCACATAGTTGTGCAATAGAAAGTAAATTAAAGCTAAGTGACTTAACGTACAAAACATTAGAGATGGACAAATCATTTGAAATAGCAATTTTACCTAACCCAATTACCTTTCCCTTAGAGTTATCACCAAAGGTGACCTGTTCATGATTGCCGGGGTTTTCTATGGTGGTGAACATACCATCATTGCCGGTCATATGTTGAGTGCACCCGCTATCGAGTACCCAATGCTTTCCTCTGGCTTTGTAGTTCACCTACACACATGAATTCAATTTTTGACTTTAGGCACCCAAGCCAACTTAGGTCCTTGTATGTGTGATACAAGTGTTTTTGGGACCCAAAGTTGCTTGGGGAGCTTCCCCTTCATGCCCTTCATGTCTTTGCCAATGAACCTTGCCTTCACCTTGCCATGTACTTTACTCAAGAGATAATAATGATCATTGAAAGTAGATTTATAGTTAGTAGGCAATTTAGGAGAAGGTCGGTTAGGAAGAGGACACTCCCTTGTGTGGTGACCGGTGACCTCACAATGTTGGCAATAAGAACCAAATTCCTTGATGAAGCTTGTTCTTAGCTCCGGTGAGGGCACCTTTCCTTTGTTAGGCACCGGGAAGGATCCATGTCCTCTCTTGTTGAAGGCCTTTGCTTGTTGGAAGAGGATTTCCTTGTGTTTGACCTCCCCTTTTGAAAGTCTAGCCACACTAGTGCAGAGACTCTCAATTTCTTCCAACAAGTCCTTCTCCCTAGCATTAGCTTTCAAAGGCAAAGACTTGTGCAAAGCATTAGTGGCATGAGAATATGCATCTAGGAAACACAGTATTCACACCCGGAGGTGGAATCCACTATCTGCTCTATTCTAGGTAGTGGGAATGGATCTTTTGGACATGCCTTATTTAGTGTTGTGTAGTCGATACACATCCGAAGCTTCCCATCGGCCTTGGGCACAATGACTGGGTTTGCCAGCCATTTTGGATGTAAGACTTCTCGAATGAATCCAGCTTCGAGCAACATCTTCACTTCTTGTCGAATGAAGTTCTGCCGCTCTACAGATTGCTTCTGAGGCTTCTGATGCACAGGCCGGGCGTCGGGGTAGATCTTCAGATTGTGCTCAATCACTTCCCTAGGGATCCCAGGCATTTGTGACGGTTGCCAGGCAAGCACGTCGACATTAGACCGGAGGAAAGTGATGAGCGCGAGTTCCTATTTGTCGTTCAATCACCTCGATATACGGGTGGTCTGAGCGGCATCAGAACCGATTTGGACGACTTTGACGGGAATGTCGGTGTCGCCGCTTGGCTGCACACGAGGTGCAGAAGTCGAGCCTCGCTGACGAATGCTCGGGGGTTTTGGAGCTTGCTCCTGCCTGGAGTCCTCCTCTTGCGCCATAGTGAGCGCATGGAGTTCTTCTAGAGCAGTTACTCTGGCAGTACGATCTCCGCGGATCCGGAGAACGCCTACTGGTGTTGGCATCTTTAACACCAGGTAACCATAATGAGCAGCTGCCATGAATTTGTACAAGGCAGGCCTACCCAAGATGGCATTGATGGGTAAGTTGATCCGAGCAATGTCAAAGACCAACTTCTCGGTGCGATACTTCTCCCGGGTCCCGAAGGTAACGGGGAGGGTAATAGCTCCGAGTGTGGTAATGGCTCCCGGACCTACTTCGGAGAAAGCTCGGGAGGGGTGAAGATCCGAAGGTCGGAGCTGAAGCTTGGTAAATGCTTCGAAGCTTATGAGATTGAGCCCGAGACCTCTATCTATAATAACATGGTGGAGCTGGATGTTATTGATGGTAGGAGATACCATCAAAGGTAGCTGACCTGCTCCAACCATGCTTCGAGGGCAGTCCGAAGCATCAAAAGTGATGATGTGTCCATCCACTTCCGATGAGGCTCCGGTCTGGCTGTAGGAGCTACAGCAGCCATGTCCCGATGCATAGTCTTGATGACGCGGCGGGAGGTGATGTCCCATGATCCACCAAAAATGGTGTTCATGGTCTTCCGACGCTCGTTGTCGGAGACGTCGGAATCGTCATCGACGGAGGTGTAGACGGCCTTCAGGATCTTTTTGGGATCCTGAAAACCTAACTCCTCTTCAGCCGGAGCTTCGTCGACTTTTTGTTTCCTTCCCTCTGTCGGAAAGGAGCTTCTTCCTAGTGCTTGTTGTAGCACTCGGCAAGGTTTTGGACCTCTCGGCAGTGTTCCAAACTGTGGCTGTTCGTTTCGTGCATTGGACACCACACTTTGGGTTTGCCACCGTCTTCAGAAGATGGTCGAGGTCGCTTCTCGTGGCGTGGCCCCCGGCCACCCGGCGCTGCAGCAGCTGCAGCATTGGATGCACCGGCCGACGGCTTCTTCTTGCCGTTGGTCTTTTTCTTCTTCTTGCCACTCCCAGAGGTAGCGGCTTCTTCTTTGGAGGAATTCTTGTGATCCTGCGGGGTTGGTTTGGAGTGCATTTCACGGCCCTCCGCAGCTCTAGCACATTTGTCGGCCAAATTGAAGAGTTCCATGACACTGGTGATCTCCTTGATCGCCAGTTTCTCCAACATCTTCTTATCTCGTACACCCTATCTAAATGCCACAATGACAGAAGTGCTAGAGATAGAAGGGATAGTGTTTCGTACCTGAGAGAATCTCTAGATGAATGGTCGAAGGGATTCTCCCCCTTTTTGCACAACTGCAAAAAGGTCCAGTTCAGTGCCTGGTCGGGTGTATGAATTCCCGAAATTGGCGGTGAACTGCCAGCACAACTCCTCCCAACTGTTGATGGAGTTGGGTGGAAGGCTCATAAACCAGGACCTGGCGGTCCCAGTCAAAGCCACTGGGAAATAATTGGCCATTACGTCCTCATTTCCTTCAGCTGCAAAGATAGCAGTGGAGTAAATATGAAGAAATTCAACAGGATTAACGGTCCCGTCGAACTTCTCCGGCAGGTGAGGCCGGAACTTCTGTGGCCACCTGACCATACGCAGATGCATGGCCTGGGCTGAACAACCTCCTCCTACTCCTTCAGGAGCAGGAACATCTTGAGCTTCTCGTCTTTCACGAGCACGCTCAATATGGACTCGGCCGTCTTGTTGGCGATATCGGCGATCAAGCTCCGCCCGAAGGTCATGAGTTGAAAGCCTTGATACCGTGTGAGTGCATCGTGCCCCAGAGGGCAATGACGTCACCCGCTGTGATGCATCACATCTCCTGTTGTAGGAAACGTGCAGACCAAGTCTGCCAGACAAGGTCCGTCGCTGCGATAGGGCCCGTCCTGAAGGAGGAGGACCCTGGTTGCTGATGCGGTCGGCTGCTGCTGCGACCAAATGTTCCACATCGGCCCTCCACTGTTCCAGTGCATCCCGGGATGCATCCGGAGGTGGTGGGCGTTGGAGAAGAGCACGTGCTGCATGGAGCTCGTGTTCCGGGTTGTCATGATTTGCCGACGCAGTGATGGACACCGGTGCACCATCGTGTTGTCCAGCTTGATTTGCTGGTGGAGGCGGCGGTGGTGGTAGTGTGACTCCTGCTGGTGCTGAGGCTCCTGCTGGTGGCTGCATATTGGGAGGATTGCCCCCAACAGCTTGAACAGCGGGATGACCATTGGATGATCCAGCAGCTGAGTTCGCCATCCTTGAAATCTCAGGCGCCCCTACCTGTCGCGCCAACTGTCGGTGGTTTGGATCTGGCAGATCTCCCGACACTAGTAAAGTGTTAGAGGAGTTTGATGTTCGGTGTGGGCGCGCGGAGATTCAAGAAGGTGAATTGTAAATGACACAGGAGACACGAAGATTTACATGGTTCGGGCCGCCTGAGCGTAATACCCTACTCCACGGGATGTGTTGGTGTTGTATTGGTTGTCTGAGCTCAAAGTGAGTTCAGAGTGTAGAGTGAGCGTATCGTGTATCGAGCGTCTATGGAACGTTGCCGGCCTATCCTTTTATAGTACAAGGGCAGGCCGTTACAAGTTAGCCTGGCCCAACATGTGGCCCCGGTGGTTACCGATATTGATACACATTCAACACGTTTAATTGCCCTTAATGACCTAGTTATGGGCTTTGACAACACCATTACTGGTAATTAAGGTCGTCCGATCGTGTGTCATTAATATGACACTTAACCGGGTCTTGAAGTCCTTGATTCCCCTTCGAAGATCCAGAGCCGTTGTGGAGTCTTCCGGAGGTTAGAGGCTGAAGATCCGACGGTAGGACACGTGGCAGCTCTGGAGCATACTGTGGGAAACAGATAGCTCCGGAGCTACCTGACACATGTCAGTTCCGGAGCTTCTCTCAGTCTGGGGTTAGGTCCGGTGGTGCCATTTCGGTACATAGCCCGGAGCTTCCCCCTTGTGGGTGGTAGCTCCGGTTTGATAGCACACGTGGCGACCCTGGAACTAACCATGTTGGAGAAGTGGGTCAGGTTATGTCTGACATGTGGGCCTCCGAAGGTCTTCAAATCAAGCAGATGACTTTCCCTAGAGATCTTTGTAATCTCAAGGGGTGTACGGTTCCCAGGGTACCGACAACAGCGCTTGGCGGTTTTACGTGAAACGGCTTGGCGGTGAGTGACCTTCCAACACGAATGCATTGGATATTAAAATGTATTATGCTTGTCCGAAGCAGCCTGCTGGGAGTGTCTTATGCGGGTATTATGTATGCGAGCATCTTCGGACCGCCAGCGTATATAGAGTGAATCGTGAGGATGTAAGTTATCCTTAATGTCGATACCTTATTTTCTTACTTTTGAGTTTCATTTTCATTGTAACTAGCATAGTTTAATACATATATTCTCTGCTGTTTAATATTACTAGAAACATTATTTTCATATTTTTATTCCAACTTCAAAATTCAATTGCTGATAGTACAACTGCTCCAAAAGTACCAACTAAATTCCTGTATACTCCCACTTTGATCTATACTTTGAGATTGTTCAAACCAACACATTCTAAACCTTGTTATGTGTTATAATGCAGCACACGAAGAATCTGAACGAAGAATGACCGGTTTGTAGAAGTATTCCTGGTGGAGGAGCCGACAAGATTGCTGCTGAACTCTGCCAATTCATTCGTCGCGAAATTTAGCACAAAAGTGGGGAGTTCTTTGATGAGAATGGTGCAATAGCTGATGTACCAGAACTTTGCGACTATGCCAATAGAAACATTTTTTAGTGAAAACTTGTAAACTATGAGATGAATTGTATGTGTAACTTGTACATATGTATATAGTTTTAGTGAAATTGACTTCTGTGAGATGACTTCTGTGATGATAATATTGTTGACTTCTGTTCTGTGATGATATTGTTGACTTCTATTCTGTGATTATATTGATTTGACCTGGAAATTAGAAATAACAGCAGTAGTACTGCATAGGTTATACCTTATCACAGGCTATTATTTACCAACAACTAGGCATGCCTGTGAAAAACAATTATCATAGGCGGCTAGATATAGGTAAAGAACCATCTATGATAACCTAATTATCACAGGCGGTTACTGTTATGGTAGAAACTGGCTGCGGTAAAAAGTCTTCACAAGCGGCTTGATGTAGGTCAACATCCGCCTGTTATAACACCAATATCATAGGCGGTTAGATATGCTTCAAGGCCCGCCTATGATAAGACAATTATCACAGGCGGGTATATATGCTGCACGACCCGCTTGTGATAACTTATCTTCACAGGCGGCTAGCATAAGTAAAAACCGCCTGTGATAATGTTTCTTCATAGGCGGTATCACTTCTCCGTCTATGAAATTGCGGATTATCACAGGCTCTTCGTTTCAGGCGGTTTTAAAAACCGCGTGTGATAATAGGTCTTGAGCCGCCTATGATAAGGTGTATTGTACTAGTGTTCATTAGTAATGGTGCTTCATGATGCATCACATGTTGTATGGTGCAATGCATATGCATATGGTATGGTATAAATGGTGCATATGTATGGTGCACAATGATGCATATGTATGATGCATACAAGGCTTTGCACATTATTGGTTGTGCCAATCTTAGAGATTTGCAATATGTATGGTGCATTATCTTTTAGGTTGTGAGCAAGAATGAGTAAGACAATTCAACTTGATTAAGGAATATCTCAATTTTGCAATGTGCAGATAACCTGGTCATGAAGTGGTGCTAACAGGGAAAACCACCTTCAAGACTTGACCAATTTCATGAATCCATGTGAACAGTGTTGGTAAGAAGTTCTGGGGAACATATTACAAATCCTAATCTTTGTAAAGCATAACATCACTCTATTTGATTTAACCATTTCTTCATTGTACTTGCTTCAAACCTCTTCTCAGATTGTAGTACTGGACACAGTTGATCTTGAGTATCGTACTTCGGTGGCTGTCTATGCATCTTGTGGAATCCGTGACAACAGGTCTGTTGTTGCTAAAGTGAGCTGAAGATCTTCACTTGGAATGAATGAGCTTGTCATTGAGGTTGAGCAGCAACACGATTCGGAGCTAGGTATATTCTCGATAGCTACTTTATTTAGGTCAACAAAATTACCACTAATCACTATGGTTACTTGACTTGTACTTCGAGTTTGATCACTTGACTATGTAGTTCTCTGTCGTCGATTGGTATTAACATACACCGGGTACCACAGACTGGTTGATGGAATACATAGGTTAACTTAGGTGCATGCCTTCCCCCATAAGTTTTGAGCTAGGGGACCGAGAAACTTACTCCAATAACCATCATGGGAAGGTGATGTACGACTCGAGGAATTGAAACAATTGCTCAAATCCACCACAAGATGTGATGTTGCAAGGTCACATAAATAAGACACAAACATGGCAATCAAAAGAAAATAGGTTTGGTTGTGTCAAACACTCAATTCCACTAGCACAAAGTTGAATCATAACACCTGGACTGTTATCACAATTCTCGAAATGACAACGAGAACCAAATCCATAACAGAGCCAAAATACTTAAAACTGATCAAGTTTCTGTTGAAAAATGATTAGTCTGGACTCAACTTTTATTTTGATCCAGTTAATTGATAACCAGGACTTGAGGTGAATAATAAAGTTATAGTACAGTTCAGTACCTTTCCAAAAAGTATTGATTTGCCTCCAGATCAGTTCAGGTTGAGGAGATATGGCTTTGCAAAGTTGACAGTTTTTCCTGGAAATTTTGACAGCACCTCCTTTGTATATGGCCGATTTTGATCCACAATTTCCAGATAGTAAATATAAAAAAATGCAAAATTCATATATTACAAAGTTGTAATACATATCGCAAGGATTCCATAAACGTATTGAACGGCCCTATACAATTTTTGTACAGCGAGTTATGGTCAAATTGTAAAGAGTCCAGAAACTGTTCCAGTTTCTGTCTAGTTTGGCAGAGTTTGGAAATTTCAAATTTGGAATATGTTAGTGAGGTATTCTGTTCTGGAAGTGAACAAAAGTGTTTTAGAGGACTTCCTAAAATTTCTAACCATGTGAAATAAACCTGCATTGTATATTTCTACTGGATGTTATGGCTTTTCAAAATCAGGTCAAATTTCTGGCAGAAACAGAACCTATGGTTTTAGAATAATTTGAGTGAAAACATATTCCAATTTGAAACATAGTTCAAAATCAGATATCGATTTCTAATACTTGCATCCTTACATCATATTGGATCCATTTACAGAAATCTTGATTAATGCATCGATGGGATACATGTCGGTAGTACATTCATAGCAAAAGTGAAAATCCTAACCGGATTATACCATGATATACGTATGAATCAGTTGCGCTAAAAACGGTCACTCGCAAATGTGTTCTAAGCGCAATACGATCACATGGTTATTGTAACAACCCCATTTTAATCCATCAGGCATTGCATACATTCTTATACATATTTGATATAAGCAGCACAAAAAGGAACAACATTCAAATGAACTAGAACCCAAAACAGCTATTAAAACCTGTATCAGTGCAGACTTGTCCGGATTGGACCCCGGACTAGTCCGTTCTACTTCTGTTGTTTTCAGACTTGTCCGCTTTTGGCCTCCAATTAATCTGAGAATGTTTCTGTTGTTGTCCGAACTTGTCTGTTCTCAAGTACGGACTAGTCCGATCTTCCCTACTAGAACATTCCGGAGTTGTCTGATAATTCCTCGTTTTTGGTCCTGTTTTTGAAAAAATTGGACAAACCTCCGGACTTGTCCGGCCCCGTACTAGACTTGTCCGTTTTACTTTCTGGACCTGATCAGACTTGTCCGGACTGCCATCAAACATGTCCGTTCAAGTCTCTGTACCCGATCGGACTTGTCCAGCCCCTAGCAGACTAGTCTGGTGTGCCCGACTCTGATTCCGTTTTTCCTTCCGGGCGAGTTATTTGTTATTTGCCTTTATTGGGCCCAAGAACGCCGTGCCCAACACATGTGGAGCCTAGGTGGGACCTCACCGAGGCCTCCACCTCCTTATACTCGAAGTCCACCCAAAGCCTACCACCTCCACCCTATGTAAACACCCCACCCATCATTTCATCTCTTTGCCACAATTGAAGAAAACCATAACCCTAGTTCGTGGGAGCCGCCATGGGGAGAGAGGAGCTCTCAACTAGGAGAAGGGGGAGGAGGATATGAGGATCACGCAAGATTGATCTTCGTCAACTCATGAACATCGTCATCAACTCTTCACCATCAACCCTAGACATCAGGATCCAAGTGTTTAACCCAAATCTCGACCCTTGAGTTGTTGAATGCATGCTAATTACCTTAGATCATCTTTTTTACATCAATCTTGGTCCCATATTCAACTCATACCATGCTCTAGTTGAAAATTTGCCAAAACCCTAGCCATAACGAACTTGTCCGGTCCCAGTGCGTACTAGTCCGATTTCCTTTCTGTTCCAGAATGGACATGTCCGACCCCTGTGCAGACTAGTCCGGTTGTTCAGTTCTGGAATTCTTGGAACTTCTTTAATATCCTCCAAAATGACTTAGAACTTGATCTAACATGTAATACTTAATTGTAACTAGTTAGTAAGCAATGATAACAACTTGATAACTTGCATTACCACATAATTGCATCAATTATGCATACCATGGCATATTGAGTAACATATGAGCATTTATTAATTTTAATGTTTATTTTGTATGTTTGTTGCACAGAATAAATGGTTTTGCTCTAGAGGGTGCTGTCAAGGACCTCCAACACAAGAATTGCGAAGTTTTCGATCCTAACCAATCTCAAGAGCAAGGCAAGTGTCCTTGATCATTTTGATCCTGTTTTTAATGTTTTGTTTGCAAAACTGCATGCTTGTGTCAAATTGATGTAAAACCTATGATAGGTATTTACTAGTCTTGTTTGACAATCATTGTCGCTTGGAATATATTGTAAAGAGTCGGGAAGGGCATTTTACCTTTTTTTGCTTTGCTCAAATTAATTAGGATGGGAAACAACCAAATAGCTTAACTATGAATTGATGAGCATGTATATGATGAAAATTGATGAATATGGTTAATTGGCAAAATGGGACTTGGGAGATCTAAGCAAGAATGGATTATGCACTGGGTTGGATGTTATGGTGGTTTCGTTTGCTTTAGATCTGAGGATCGGTTCATGCGGGAATAAGCTAGGACTACAGTGCCGCCACAAGGCCAAGTATGGGTGCGGCTTACCAATTTATTAGGTGTATTGCCAGCATTGTTCGGATCATTTGGGGGAGCAGGGAATAGATGTTGGTTGGGTTTGCAATAGTGGCGGGACTGTCCTGGGATCCTAACGGCACAAGAGGGGGCCCTTGGTTGGATGTTCATAGTTGGAGGCATCACCACTGGTGAAACCTCAGTGGGTCTTAATATGCTGGTAGTCTCTTTGTAAAGACTATTTTGTGATCTCTTGGCCATACACCTAAGGTAGTTTATTTGGCATAAGGGAGGTTTCTTTAGTCGCCGACGGGTGACAAAATCACGAACTTGTGGGTAAAGTGGTACAACCTCTGCAGAGTGTTAAAAACTATCACGATAGCCGTGCTCCCAGTTAAGAGCACAAGGATGACCTACATGATTAGTGTGGAAAGTGGGAGTTTGGGATGGTTTGGTTATGGATATGTATTGAGTTATGTTAAATGGACATTATAAGAATTTGCTATATGGATGGATAATTGATGATGGATTCATATTATGTTAATTATTTGGGATATGATGGGATTAAATCACATAGACATTGTAGGATGTTTTTCATATGTTTTAAATGTACTTTGCAGCAAATAGCCATTTTTTGTTATCATTTCTTGTTGAAGCTACATGTCATTATTTTCCCACACTTGCTGAGTACGACATGTGCTCACCCTTGCTATTCCCTCACCAACAGTTTCAGGTGATGTTTGGGAGTACCCTGAGGATAATGCGGAGTACTAGGTTGTGTGTTGCCGTCGACTTCCCTGTGGTTATGCTTGTAGCCGCGATATCCCATATGTTTAGATTATTTCCGCTGCAGTAGTATTATTAATAATGATCATTAGATTGTAATTTGAGAATTATTTGAATATTGTAATAGAAGCACTTATTTACTGTTTGTACTGTGGTAGTTTTCTGTAAATCGTTTGTGAAGCACTCGTGTATGTGCATTGAACATCCTAGGCCCACATATGTGTTCACTTGGTTCATTCTCGGAACCGGGTGTCACAGTTGGTGTACCAACATAAGACACAAAATCACAATTCACCAATTATGCACCAACAAGAGCGAGGCCACATAGGCAACATTTCAGGCAGTTACAATACATTATATTTGTCATCAAAACTAACGCCATGTATCACTCATTACGGGCCATCCTCGAGGAATACACGGCTCGAGGAACATGATCGCGTTTCATGCACCACAGGATGTTGAAGTCGAGTAGAGCGTGAGTTGACACGGTCGGGAATCGTATCAACTCGACGGATACCACCTACTGCCTTAGAGAGGCACGCTGATGGCGAGCGCTATGTATGGCTCATTGAACATGAAGAGATTAAGTGTTACATACTATCGCGTTACAAATCACACAATGGGGATTCCACTTTCTTCCCTAATGCACGCTAGGAACCGCTCTTCATATGTTCTCATGATCATGAAGAGGTTCAAATACTCATATTAACTCCCGTGCCAAGCCATAGGGGACAATCACATACCACTTCTCGTATGGTGAGCTTACCAAAATTGATCCGCTTTTAGTTGCGTATTGTACCTCTTACCTGAATGTAGGTGCATCGTTACAGAATATAATAACAAATATGTTAGCATTGCCACCTTAATTACTATGCTAATAATAGACCTTATGCGGGCGTAATCAGTAATCCTTACTCGTAGACTTCTATGTCTTTGAGAATAGGCTTTGTTCACATGTGCCATTCCCAATGCGACTCTGATACCAAACCGTGAATTGTGAAGTTTTCCAGTAACAGAGCATTTGGAATTTTTTTGAATGCTTTTAGCTTAATGGAATTATTAGGGAAAATACTGGGACTTTCACACAAAATAAAATGCACCACTACAAAGTATAGTTCATGTGGGTTCTAACAAATTTTATTTGGGCATTTCTGGCCAATTATACTGGGAGCTATGATTTTTGAAAGTTTGATGCAAATTGGGAATTTCTCCCAATAGGAAATTGTTTGAACAGGCACTGGGCCCACGAGGTTTCAAATCCAGCCAATAGAAAACAGCCACAGAGGGGCCACAAGGTCTTTCTATGTTGCCACAGACAATCCGCGCCACAATAAATCCATAACAGAGCCATAATACATAAAACCGATCAAGTTTCTGTTGAAAAATGATTAGTCTGGACTCAACTTTTATTTTGATCCTGTTAATAGATAACCAGGACTTGAGGTGAATAATAAAGTTATAGTACAGTTCAGTACCTTTCCAAAAAGTATTGATTTGCCTCCAGATCAGTTCAGGTTGAGGAGATATGGCTTTGCAAAGTTGACAGTTTTTCCTGGAAATTTTGAGAGCACCTCCTTTGTATATCGCCGATTTTGATCCACAATTTCCAGATAGTAAATATCAAAAAAATGCAAAATTCATATATTACAAAGTTGTAATACATATCACAAGCATTCCATAAACGTATTGAACGGCCCTATACAATTTTTGTACAGCGAGTTATGGTGAAATTGTAATGAGTCCAGAAACTGTTCCAGTTTCTGTCTAGTTTGGCAGAGTTTGGAAATTTCAAATTTGGAATATGTTAGCGAGGGATTCTGTTCTGGAAGTGAACAAAAAAGTTTTAGAGGACTTCCTAAAATTTCTAACCATGGGAAATAAACCTGCATTGTATATTTCTACTGGATGTTATGGCTTTTCAAAATCAGGTCAAATTTCTGGCAGAAACAGAACCTATGGTTTTAGAATAATTTGAGTGAAAACATATTCCAATATGAAACATAGTTCAAAATCAGATATCGATTGCTAATACTTGCATCCTTACATCATATTGGATCCATTTACAGAAATCTTGATTAATGCATCGATGGGATACATGTCGGTACTACATTCATTGCAAAAGTGAAAATCCTAACCGGATTATACCAGCATATACGTATGAATCGGTTGCGCTAAAAACGGTCACTCGCAAATGTGTTCTAAGTGCAATACGATCAAATGGTTAGTGTAACAACCCCATTTTAATCCATATGCATTGCATACATTCTTATACATATTTAATATTAAGCAGCACAAAAAGGAACAACTTTCAAATGAATTAGAACCCAAAACAGCTATTAAAACCTGTATCAGTACAGACTTGTCCGGATTGGACCCCGGACTAGTCCGTTCTACTTTCTGTTGTTTTCAGACTTATCCGCTTTTGGCCTCTGATTAATCTGAGAATGTTTCTGTTGCTGTCCAAACTTGTCCGTTTTCAAGTACGGACTAGTCCGATCTTCCCTACTAGAACTTTCCGGAGTTGTCCGGTAATTCCTCATTTTTGGTCCTGTTTTTGAAAAAATTGGACAAACCTCCGGACTTGTCCGGCCCCGTACCAGACTTGTCAGTTTTTTTTTCTGGACCTGATCGGACTTGTCCGGACTCCCACCAAACATGTCCGTTCTAGTCTTTGTACACGATCGGGCTTGTCCAGCCCCTAGCAGACTAGTCTGGTGTGCCCGACTCTGATTCCGTTTTTCCTTCCGGACGAGTTATTTTTTATTTGCCTTTATTGGGCCCAAGAACGTCGTGCCCAACCCATGTGGAGCCCAGGTGGGACCCCACCGAGGCCTCCACCTCCTTATACTCGAATTCCACCCAAAGCTTACCACCTCCACCCTATGTAAACACCCCACCCATCATTTCATCTCTTTGCCACAATTGAAGAAAACCATAACCCTAGTTCGTGGGAGCTTCCATTGAGGAGAGAGGAGCTCTCAACTAGGAGAAGGGGGAGGAGGATATGAGGATCAAGAAAGATCGATCTTTGTCAACTCATGAACATCGTCATCAATTCTCCATCAACTCTTAACCATCAACCCTAGACGTCGGGATCCAAGTGTTTAACCCAAATCTCGACCCTTGAGTTGTTGAATTCATGGTAATTACCTTAGATCATCTTTTTACATCAATCTTGGTCCCATATTCAACTCATATCATGCTCTAGTTGAAAATTCGCCAAAACCCTAGCCATAACGGACTTGTCTGGTCCCAGTGCGTACTAGTCCGATTTCCTTTCTGTTCCAGAATGGACATGTCCGGCCCCTGTGCGGACTAGTCCGATTGTTCAGTTCTGGAATTCTTGGAACTTCATTAATATCCTCCAAAATGACTTAGAACTTGTTCTAACATGTAATACTTAATTGTAACTAGTTAGTAAACAATGATAACAACTTGATAACTTACATTACCACATAATTACATCAATCATGCATACCATGGCATATTGAGTAACATACGAGCATTTATTAATTGTAATGTTTATTTTGTATGTTTGTTGCACAGAATAAAAGGTTTTGCTCTAGAGGGTGCTGTCGAGGACCTCCAACACAAGAATTTCAATGTTTTCGATCCTAACCAATCTCAAGAGCAAGGCAAGTGTCCTTGATCATTTTGATCCTGTTTTTAATGTTTTGTTTGCAAAACTGCTTGCTTGTGTCAAATTGATGGAAAACCCATGATAGGTATTTACTAGTCTTGTTTGACAATCATTGTCGCTTGGAATATATTGTAAAGAGTCGGGAAGGGTATTTTACCTTTTTTGCTTTGCTCAAATTAATAGGGATGGGAAACAACCAAATAGCTTAACTATGAATTGATGAGCATGTATATGATGAGAATTGATGAATATGGTTAATTAGCAACATGGGACTTGGGAGATCTAAGCAAGAATGGATTGTGCACTGGGTTGGATGTTATGGTGGTTTCGTTTGCTTTAGATCTGAGGATCAGTTCATGCGAGAATAAGCTAGGACTACAGTGCCACCACAAGGCCAAGTATGGGTGTGGCTTACCAATTAATTAGATGTATTGCTAGCATTGTTTGGATCATTTGGGGGGAGCGGGGAATAGATGTCGGTTGGGTTTGCAATAGTGGCGGGACTGCCCTGGGATCCTAATGGCACAAGAGGAGGCCCTTGGTTGGATGTTCATAGTTGGAGGCACCACCACTGGTGAAACCTCAATGGGTCTTAATATGCTGGTAGTCTCTTTGTAAAGACTATTTTGTGATCTCTTGGCCATACACCTAAGGTAGTTTATTTGGCATAAGAGAGGTTTCTTTAGTCGCCGACGGGTGACAAAATCACGAACTTGTGTGTAAAGTGGTACAAACTCTGCAAAGTGTTAAAAACTATCACGATAGTCGTGCTCCCTGTTAAGAGCACCTGGATGACCTACATGATTAGAGTGGAATGTGGGAGTTTGGGATGGTTTGGTTATGGATATGTATTGAGTTATGTTAAATGGACATTGTAAGAATTTGGTATATGGATGGATAATTGATGATGGATTCATATTATGTTAATTATTTGGGATATGATGGGATTAAATCACATAGATATTGTAGGATGCTTTTCATATGTTTTAAATGTACTTTGCAGCAACTAGCCATTATTTATTATCATTGCTTGTTTAAGCTACATGTCATTATTTTCCCACACCTGCTGAGTACGACATGTGCTCACCCTTGCTATTCCCCCACCAACAGTTTCAGGTGATGTTTGGGAGTACCCTGAGGATAATGCGGAGTACAAGGTTTTGTGTTGCCGTCGACTTGCCTGTGGTTATGCTTGGAGCCGCGCTATCCCATATGTTTAGATTATTTCTGCTGCTGTAGTATTATTAATAATGATCATTAGATTGTAATTTGAGAATTATTTGAATATTGTAATAGCAGCACTTATTTACTAGTTTGTACTGTAATAATTTTCTGTAAATCATTTGTGACGCACTTGTATATGTGCATTGAACATCCTGGGCACACATATGTGTTCACTTGGTTCATTCTCAGAACCGGGTGTCACAGTTGGTGTACCAACATAAGACACAGAATCACAATTCACCAATTATGCACCAACAAGAGCGAGGCCACATAGGCAACATTTCAGGCAGTTACAATACAATATATTTGCCGCCAAAACTAACGCCATGTATCACTCATTACGGGCCATCCTCGAGGAATACATGGCTCGAGGAACATGATCGCGTTTCATGCACCACACGATGTTGAAGTCGAGTAGAGCGTGAGTTGACACAGTCAGGAATGGTATCAACTCGACGGATACCACCTACTGCCTCAGAGAGGCACGCTGAAGGCGGGCGCTATGTATGGCTCATTGAACATGAAGAGATTAAGTGTTACATACTATCGTGTTACAAATCACACAATGGGGTTTCCACTTTCTTCCCTAATGCACGCCAGGAACCGCTCTTCATATGTTCTCATGATCATGAAGAGGTTCAAATACTCATATTTACTCCTGTGCCAAGCCATAGGGGACAATCACATATCACTTCTCGTATGGTGAGCTTACCAAAATTGATCCGCTTTTTGTTGTGTATTGTACCTCTTACCTGAATGTAGGTGCATCGTTACAAAATATAATAACAAATATGTTAGCATTGCCACCTTAATTACTATGCTAATAATAGACCTTATGCGGGCATAATCAGTAATCCTTACTCGTAGACTTCTATGTTTTTGAAAATAGGCTCTGTTCACATGTGCCATTCTCAATGTGACTCTGATACCAAACCGTGAATTGTGAAGTTTTCCAGTAAACAGAGCATTTGGATTTCTTTTGAAGGCTTTTAGCTTAATGGAATTATTAGGGAAAATACTGGGACTTTCACACAAATTAAAATGCATCACTACAAAGTATAGACCATGAGGGTTCTAACAAATTTTATTTGAGCATTTTTGGCCAATTATACTGGGAGCTATGATTTTTGAAAGTTTGATGCAAATTGGGAATTTCTCCCAATAGGAAATTGTTTGAACGGGTACTGGGCCCACGAGGTTTCAAATCCAGCCAATAGGAAGACAGCCACACAGGGGCCACAAGGTCTTTCTATGTTGCCACACACAATCCACGCCACACTAAATCCATGGCGAAGGCTTGTGGTGTATGATAGAGGGTCCCACCCGGATTTAAATCTTCGAATCCGAATTGAGGCACATAGTGGCCACAAGGATTCGGCGTGTAGCCACAGTACAACCATTTGCCACATGAGATCGGGGATGAAAGGATGAGTGGCTGATTGAAGGAGTTTACAAACTCATCTTGAACCCCGCGCCCAGGGGAAGGCTGGCGGCATATGGTGGCGCCCGATGACGGCGCTTCACTGGCGTTGCTCGTCGAACCTCCGTTCCTCGCCGCCAGCAGTGTCCCTAAGATAAACACGCATGCTGATCATAATGGTGCCCTTAGATTTGGCTGCCGGCAATTGCAACACCCCAACGACTACGGCCGTGGCTCCAAGCTCGCCAGCAAATTTGGTGTTTCTCTGGAGTGCCTCAAATGGCTTGGAATTAGGTCGTAAAGCACCAACATGATCTCAGGATCAAGGAATTGAATCACTCTCATGCTGAAACTGGTCAGAAGTAATGATTCATTAGTTAACTAGATAAAGTCGACGGGCGGCGAGTAAAACTCGAAGCCTGGCTTCATTTCTCAACTGTTTTGTAAGCTTGTTGCTCGGTTGGGTGCGAAAGCTTCCTGGAATATAATATATAATGGTTGTAAATGATTCTCAATCGTGTACAAGGAATTTGAGAAAAAACTAGGCTCAACCACTATAAACTCGTTAGAGGTGAACCGTAAAATACTATAACTACATGGCGGTAAATGATGAACAGCAAAAAGGAGAGTCAAGCACGGATGCTTGTGCACCTTTCTGCTAAAGGAAGCTGGATGAGATGAGGCTTGCAGCGGTGGGGCGTCGATGAAACGATGGGCGGCAGCAAGAACAGGGTCACAACCAGTATGGAAACGATTATTTGATCCCTCAGGCAGCTTGAACTCGCCCGGAAAAGGTTCAGAAAGTTGTGAAACATCATAGAGGAGCTGAAACCAGGAAAAGACTCGATGAAAACACTGAGAGAGATAGTGGATCACAACGCACCACCTTGTGGTGCCTCGAGGACGTAGAGCAGGAACCGACTCATCCTTTGTAGGCTTGGTTGCACAAGGAGGTGACATAGGGATTTGAGCAACGGTGTGGCTTGGGTGGTAGCAACCATGGCGAGGAGGAAAGACATGCCAGAGTGTGTTGTTGTTTGGAAAGAGGAACTCGCTAACTAAGGATCAGAACAAGTGGTGCCTTGCTGGATTCGACTTAGGAGAAGGCAAGCAAGCATGTGGAGGCACATGTAGCCACCTCGGTGGCGCCCGTGGAGCAACCAATGATATGGAAGAAAAAGAGGAACAACGAAGAGGATGACAGGTGGGTTCACCATATCAAACATATCCCCTTCTGTTGATTTCAATCCTTAGTAAAACTTGCTTAAAAATAAGTCAAGGTTGGCAGCTAGACCAAATCCATAATGTAGAATTCAAATATGAAATTTGATTTGGCAATTTACAAAGATGGAGATGGAATTTCAATTCAGGTTCAAATTTGAATGCTTACATGTATCTTGATTCAAATAAATGGCAAATAAGACTAAAAAAATGTCAAACTTGACTGGGATGAAACTTGAATCCTAAAAAACACACTAGTGACCTCAAATTTGATGTATTGACCATTTTTCATATGGTCCTTAAATTTAAATTTGAACCTCCCATATTAAGGTTTGAAATTAATTTAATTTTCCCCTTTTCTATTTTGTTTTCTTTTTCTCATTACATTTTTATCTCTCATATCTGAATTTCAAAATAGGAATTTAGGGATTTCATATGTATTACTTACTTAAATTCTCATACATATTAGCCCTTTTCTAAACTATGTTTAAAGTTTTAACAAGTTCATATTATTCAAGTAGCAATTTAATTCATGTGAGTTTTGAATTTCCAACTTAACTTAAAAATTTTAAGTTCATATTTTTAATTTTTGTTCTTTTCAAATGTGGGATTTTACAAGGACATACTCTCAAACATGATTTTGATGGTTCTTGTGTTTTTATACCATGGTTTTGTAAATGAAACTCAGTTACCTAAGGCAAATTTTCATTTTTATACAATTGTCGGCATCTAACCATTGCTCTTCAACCTACTGAAGAGGCTTGTAGGAGTAATGTTTCTGGCAGGGCCACAAGGAATCATTCAAGGTGAGAAACTATGGAAAGCCTCCATGATCCACTCTTACTTATGAGTACCAAGAGGAAGTGGATCCGGCGGGTGATGCACCCAGTTGGACCTGACCTCAAACGTATGAGGCTAGAGGGTCATTATGGCATGAGTGAGCTACCGTAGGATGAAGATGGGACCCATACGGTTCCAACTCAAGCTCAAGTGGTTTGCCTCCTCCACTGACGAGTACCCAACATTCCTTCTCACCTAGAGGTTCTCCTGACATTGGCCAAGGATTGGCGGATCTTACTAAACGGATGGGATACCTTAAAGTGATCACAGGCAACGTCTCAACACTCTTCAAGATCACATCCAGGGTACCCACGACTGGCAGCAACATGTCGACACATAGTTCAACAACATCAACTCCATGCTGCAACAACAACAGACCGACCTCATGGCCAACTTCCGTCATCAAGGATTCAACCCTTATCACAGAGATTGACAAAGAACAAGCTTGGGAGAGGACCCCCACTTGAGGTAACTTGTATTACATTCTATTTGGATTTCATTTTTTGATTTCTTTCTTTCCACACCATCCACATATAAAAAAAAGTTAGGGTAGTTTAATAAAATAAAAGATGTGCGGCAAGAATATTTTTAATTTCCATAAGTTGAAATGATGAATAGTTTCTCTATTTTATATTTCTTAAGTCCCTAGTATACAACTTAGTATTCTCCAAACTATCGTGTTTATTGGTTCATATTACTTTTGCCCTAACCTTGGAATTTTTGGTAGCATAAGATTTGATTATTGGTTGTTGTGAGATAAGATATAGTAATAAGAGCTGCTAAATTCCTAGTTAGAAGTGAAACTTGTCGCTCCGGAATATTTCTAAAATTGGGTTGAATCAAAGTTTCTCACTTGATTTGAATTTCCTACCAAAGCCACATGATGTTCAAATTTGATAAACCCGATGCATATGCTATTTGCTTTCACATTGAGCCTAGTCAAACTAGTATATACCTATGTGAGAATCCTTTCATACTTTTAAGATCAAGATTTCATGTGCACATGTTAGACTCCTACACTAGAAGTTGGCACATTTCCATCATACCATTCCACCACCAGAACAAGATACTCCATATTCTTTATTCATAGTACTCTCTTCAAAATTATCGGAAAAAAGAACGGAATAGAAGGCATGGCTACAAAAAAAGAAAAAAGGAAAAATGCATACTCATGTACAACAACATGAGAAAAAAGAGAGAAAAATAACTAACCATGCTTTACCCCAACAAAAAGAGAGAGTTCAAAAAAGGGTCATCTTTAAATTCCACTTTCATTTCGTAACACATGCACAATCTTGATCAAAAGTATGATTTGTTTTCTACTAATGCTTACTCTTTTGACGTAGCAATATGTGTTGCAAATATGCCACTCTTGTTCCCTGCAAAGCTCCACATAAAGCCCTATTTAGATGTAGGACAAGAAAAGCATTGCCTTGGTGAGGAAAATTCCACTTACCACATAGGAGTGATTGAGAACATCATTTGAGGAACTCGAAATTAAACACCATTTGAAACTTTCCTGAATTCAAGTGGAACTTGACATTAGGTGATGCATGCTCAATTTGTTGTCCTGATTTTCAACCACCCAAGAAAAAGAGGAGGCATAAAGCTCCACAATGACTAAGAAAAAGGGTGTGGTACCATGGCCGATTTATTCAATACAAGTGCTGACAGTCTATAAGTACCAATTTCGATCGTCAAAATATCTCAATTATATGACAGAGTAGACATTTCGTACACGCATTGCTTTTAGAAATAACCTAGTTCCACTTGTACTTGGACAAAAAGGTGCATGCATGTATTTTATATAGAATTGAAGTGGAACCAACGGAGGAATCCTAAGGAATGCCTTCCCAGCCAATTAGATGTTGACGTGTGGTAGCATATGGATCAAATGGCCCACCTACAGGAGTATCTGAGGGCATCCAACAGCCTAGTGCCACAAAATGGTCAGAGGACCCACTTGTCAGCCACCTGGAGGAAGCACACTACAAATGGTGCACTTCAAATGCGGTCTACTTCCATGTGTCGACCTCCTGCTGTGAGCTGATAAATATGGTGACTGACTCGCACACTTTTAGTAGCGAGAACATCCTCTACTCCGTGTATAAATAGGGGGTGAGGCCTCACTTCACTTCACACACCACTCAAGCATTCTCTCTTGTATACATTAGTTCTCTCCTAGTTCCTTAGTGGATGTTAGGCTGTAGAGAGGATCCTCTAGTTCTAAGTCCAAATTGGGAATGGTGTGGCTCATGTATCATTTCTTTATTTTGTGACTTTATGCTTCATAATAATATTTTTATTAGTCTCTATTTGTTCATATATTTGCACAAAGTGTTTTTTATTGTGGAGTCCATGCATGTGCTAGGTGTAGATGTTATTATGGTCTAGTTATAATGCCCATATCATATTATCATAAAATCATACACCACCACTATAGTCTAATTAGGTAATAATGTGATTATATTAATATGAATATGTTAGTGCTTGGATCCAACATTGGTTCAACGATGTTTAGGTTAGTCATTGCCTTAATATGGTGCTTGTACCCAGGCTCTTGAGGTAATTACTTAACATGTAAATGTGGTGCTTAGATAGTTAAGTAGCGTTTGATGTCTAGTAGACCCACGGTTTGTAGGGATAGGCGGCAGGTGGTGACATCCCTGTCCGTCCTTTGTAATCCCCACGTCCGGCTACGGAACCGGCGCTTGGCAAGAATCGTCCTGATGTTGTCAGGGATAAACCCGTGGCCGATCCGTTGGACCACTAAGCTCTAGTATTCATTGTTAGCATACTCATATGTACACTAATAGGCTATGTATATGAGTAATTAGAGCACAGTGGAGTAGCTTCATCTCGAACTTGACCTTCACTAGGACATTGTTACCCTTAGTGTAGATTGCTTAGGTATTTGTCACACAATGCCTATTATGATCTTACACCTGTTCTCATAATTCATTAGTACCCTATGTCTTGATGATAAGAATAGTGTTTACTTTACTTCATTACCTTCTTTTGCGATAGATATGATACCTTGGGAATACCCTTGGGTAAAATACTACAACGGTATCTTTCGTGTGCTTGCGGATCTCATCTCTCACGGAGATGATTTGTGATTTTAAGAAATACCAACAAGCATTTCTGAAGCCGTTGCCGGGGAAGGCAAAGAAAGTGAAGGATAGCTATCACTTATGATTAACCAATAGTTACTAATAGTTATTAGACCGGATTACCCTTGCTTTGTTTTCTCCATTGTGTGAAAACAGGGTAGTGTTTGGCTAGCAAATTCTTTAAGAAAGCCAAAGGGGATGCAATAGCTTAACTCCAATAGAACTTCAAGGCGTTCTTCAACAAATTTTTCCCGTTGGGCAACAACGTTTCCCACAACGGGAAGGTTCTCCACGTTCCAGTAGGAGCAAAAGTCATCTATCCCCAAAGCTTGGAGGAGGCTCCAAGATTATATATTTGATTGCCTCCACCATGGCGTGGATGGTTGACTCATCATCCAACACTCTTACAACAGGTTGACTTAATTGACCTGTGGTCAAATTCATGGTGAAGTTGGAGTTGACCTCATCTCAGTCATCATGAGAAAGATGAAGATTTGATTGAGAAGATGGTCACCATCAAGGGGTGGATCAATGAATGCTCCAGCTCCATTAGCGTGGCATGCACACCTTTGCCAAGGTGGACATGGTAGCCACAAAACCAGGACCTCATCTTGAAAGAGCAAGAAGATAAAGCGAATGGAGAAGTGTTTCAATGATCCAAGCCACATGATTTGTGAAATCCATGTCAACATGGGACACTTGGATCTATTTCCCTAATAACCATGAGGATCCTTCATTTCCAAACAACTCCAAAGGCCACCACCAACAAGGAGGTCAAAGTGGAATCAATACAATCAAGGAGGCTACGTGAATTTGAATTCCAACGAATTCAACTTCAACTAGCCTACCTTGAAGTATCGATTCCATGGCCAAGGATAAATCAATGATAACATGAAGCATTTGGCCAAGGACAAGACACTTTGAAGAGCGTTCAATACCAAGGATTCCACAATCACTTGTTGGACCCTAAAACTTTGACAAAGCCCGTGCAACCTTAGGCAAAACAACATTATGATAAAGCTTTCTTGTTTGATTGTGGATTCCACATGTCATCATGCCCAAGGAAGCCTTTTGATCCAAGATCAAGCATGGGTTGACTCAAAAGAATATATTGAAGGTCGAAGCAACACCCCCAGCAGTGGACAACCTCATTGCCTTTATAACGAATAAGGAGACTCCGTCATGTCATCCATGATGACATTCTAAGAAGACAGAGAAGCAAGGGCCATTCAAATGGCCAAAGACAACTTAGTCGTTGAAAGTGCATCTAGGTATCCCTTGTGGGTTCTAGATTGTTTATGACAAGCAAATGAGATCCTAACTACATTGTTGAGATGAGCATAGGTTTTAATGAGAAAATGAGCAAAGAGCCAAAAAGAAGGGAGAATGAGGAGCAATGCGAAAAAGAGCTCAAGGGACAAGTGTGGTAGATCATTGTGTATGGAGTGTGTTAAGGAAACACACCCCAAGAGCTCAACACAAATAAACACACACATTGGACAAATCTATACAGGACCAGACTAGTCCGACTGACACCGAACTAGTCTTATATCTTTCTGCACAAGATCGGACAAGTTCGATATCACCACGGACTAGTCCGATATCTCTCTGACTAGAATCGGACTAGTTCCCCCAGTGCGGACTAGTCCTCCCCAGTGTAGACTAGTCCTTAAAACACTACACAAGTTGCACAAAGTCGGACAAGTCCGATCACACAATGGACTAGTCCGATATCATTCTGATGAAAATCGGACAAGTCCGATATTGGCACGGACTAGTCCGATAATCATCGGACTTGTTCGGATTATTGAAACTATAAGTGAATCGGGTGACAAGTCCGCACTTGAGGGATTTGTCCGATTTAGGTCAGAGGGCACCGTTGTGGTAAAGGTCGTAATGCCAGAGGAATCAATACCGCAAGGCATAGAGGGGGGGTCATAAGCGCCTATACCATAAAATCGATTTTTCCACGGAATCAAAAAGACATATCTGGTAGAATCGTAACCATAGAATACGACCCTAATCGAAATGCATACATTTGTCTCATACACTATGGGGACTAGTCCGACGATTTCCAGAAGCGAAATCGGACAAGTCCACTCCTAGCTGGACTAGTCCGATATTTCGGGACACTTAGGGTTTGCTACACACAGCACACTGGACTAGTCCGGTGTCCACTACGGACTAGTCCGATATTCCTAAACCATAACGGACACTTTTAGAAACCCCATATAAATAGATGTGAACGACCCAACTTTAACCTCTCTCGAACCCCTGCGCCGTCACAACTCCCAAGAGCCTCAATAACACATCTCTCTATGAAATCAAAAACCACAAAGAACAATACCTTGAGGATACACTTTGGAACATTGGAGAGACACGATTATTTACTCTTGAGCTCTTGGTTTGATTCCCTAACACACTCCTGTGATTTTCATTGTAATCTTTTGAGTGTGTTCTTGGTGGATTTCTTGTTGTAATCTAGGGGAGATCTCAACGTGTGAGAAGGCCCCTTCAATTTGGTTATTTACCCTTTGTGATAAGAGAAGAGGACTGGCCTTCATGGCGATCCGGCGAGGGTAGGGTTGGAGAAGACCCGATCCTTTTGTGGACTCCTCAACGTGGATGTAGGTTGCCCTTGTAGGAACCGAACCACGAGATAAATTGCTTGTGTTCTTGCTTTGCGTTCATCGTTCTTGTACATCATATCAATCTAGGGTTTCAATCAATCACGCTTACTTTACGTTCAAACATCAAATATAAGATTGACTTGTGGTATACCCTAGTTCATAATCTTGCAACACTTCAAGTACAAGTATATTTCCGCTTCATACATCCTAGAATCAAATTAATCGATCAAACTTGATTAACCTAGTCGGTGCACATCCAACTAGTCCGCACTTGACCGGACTAGTCCGATATCTCGAGTTTTGATCTGGTTGTTAAGTGTTGCAGTTTTCGATAAAGTTCAAAAAGGCCTATTCACCCCCCTCTAGGCCACATTCAATTGGTATCAGAGCAGGTTCTTCAAGAAGGAGACTAATCGCTCGAAGAGATCATGTCGGACAAGAAAGACGTACACAAGAGCAACAACCAAGAGAATGTTGATGAATATAATAACCAGAAATTTGAGAAGTTCCTCGAAGCCATTTAGGACTTCGAGGATGATGATGAGGAGACGCTGGAACTCAAGGCGCTCCTAAGGAAGAAAACCCTTTTCAAGGGAAAGGTGAAAATTGAGGATGAAAAGAAGAAGAAGGGGAGTAGTCACACCGACTACTCCCGATATCCTTTCAACTACGATCGTCTTAATTCTAGCAATAATAATTATTTGTCTATCCCTCTAGGAAAAGCCCTACACTTCGATGGAAATGATTACTCAAGGTGGAGGCAAAATATGAAAATGCATCTAATTTCTCTCAATCCAAGCTTGTGGCATATTGTGTGCACAGGGATAGATATCGCAGACAATGATGAAGAGCTCACACCAAGCAAAGAGCAGGCAATTAATCGAAATGCTCAAGCCATGGCAGTCATTACCTCTTCACTCAGTCGGGACGAGTTCACCAAGGTGGATGGACTCGAGATTGCAAAGGAGATCTGGGACACATTGCAAACTGCACATGAAGGTGATCGTCACGCGCGTGAAGCGAAGATTGAGATGATCGAAGACGAATTGGGAAGATTCTCTATAGAAGAATATGAGTCGCCTCAAGATATGTACAACCGACTAAAGACGCTCATCAACAAGGTTCAATCATACGGAAGCAAGAAGTGGAATGACCACGAGGTGGGGAAGCTCATCCTTAGAGCTTTCATTCCTCGCAACATCACCTTATGCTCAATGATTAGAGAAAGCCCGGATACAAGAGAATGACTCCGGATAAGCTACATGGAAAAATCATCAATTTCGAGATGATGGAAAAGCAAGCAAAGCATGTCAAGGAAATTGCCGACCTCACCTCGGCAAAGAAGAAAGGGGTTGCTTTGAAGTCCACCCTCAAGCCCTTATCTAAAGAATCGCGAGAAGCTCAATTAGAAGAAGACAATGATGATGAGAGCAGTGACTTAGATGAAGATGGCATGATACTATTCATGAAGAAATTCAAGAAGATAATGAAGAAGAGACAAGGCGCTAAAACAAGTGAAGGAAAGTACAAGGAAAGATCAAAGTCAAAGTTGAGGCGGGCATGCTATAATTGTGGTGAGTATAGCCACTTTATAGTTGATTGCCCATATGAAGAGAATAAGAAGAAGACCAAAGAAGAAAAGCCTCAACCCAAGAAATTCTTCAAGAAGAAACAAGCCGAACAAGCGCATATAGGGAAAGAGTGGGACTCAAATGATGATTCCTCATTAGAAGAAAAAGAAGAGATGGCTATCATAGCCATCGAGAAGACATCCAAGAAGTCCACTCTCTTCCCTACACTTGGCACATGGAAAGGGAACGACACTTGCCTCATGGCAAAGGAAGGTAAACACAAGGTAACAACAAAACCCTCTTCCATGCATTCCTATTCCAGTGATAGTGATATTAATAGTGATAATGAAGATATTCTCATTGGGTTAGATAAGAAAACAGCCACTAAAATGAAAATTTTACTTGATCAACTTGTTGAGAAGGATAAGTTGATACATCGTGAAGAAGACATGATTATCTCCCAAAAGGATGAATATGTCAAACTTGACAAGCTTCTAGAACTTGAAAACGAGCGAAGCAAGTCACTAGAGCTTGAATTAGCTTCATGCAAGGAAGCTTGCTTGAAGTTAAACGACTCAAATGCTACAGTCAAGAAAGAACTTGCTAACCTAATCAAGGTTAACGAGATCTTTGAAGTGCAAGTTGAGTCACTCAAGCAAGGTGACCCTTCATCCCCTTCAAGTTCACCTTCTCAACCCATTAAAACTGAAGTTGCTTCTATTTGTACATGTGGTAAAGTTGACACCAGTTTGAAAGACAAGTCAACCTCTACCAAGGACAAGCATCCTTCACAAAATGGAATATTTGAGAAGGAGAAGATCAAATATGCACATAGTACATACTTGGTCACAAGACCTCCAAATGTCAAATATGGCATTGGTTACTCTTATGGTGAAAGGCAACATGCTAGAAGCCATAAGAATAACAAGGAGGGCAATGTCTTTGTAAAGGGAAGACTCTCTCAAACTGGAAAATCCAAAATTAATGAATCCTACACGCATGATCACCGGACTAGTCCGGTAGGGATCTGGACAAGTCCGGTCCTCCGGACACGTTTGGTCTCCCACACTAGTCCTGTGTATAAACAACAACAATTGCTATTTACAACTTTCGATGCATCTTATGTCTTAATGAGAAGTAATCATGGAAAAGTTTATGCTCATTATGTTGGGCCATGCCATGAGAACTCCAAGTCTCATGTGTGGGTGCACAAATCTCTTGTGACTAACCTAAAAGGACCCAAGCAAGCTTGGGTACCTAAAACCAAGGCATAATTTGTTTTTGTAGGCCTATTCCTCTGGTGGATCCAAATAGGTGCTAGATAGTGGTTGCACCAACCATATGACCAGGGAAAGAAGAATGTTCGTTGAGTATGAAGCATATGAGGATCCAAGCGAGGGCATATATTTTGGAGACAATAGTCAAGCAAATATGCTTGGTACTAGTAAAATTGCCATATCACCACAACACATTCTTTCTCACGTATTACATGTTGATTCATTAGATTATAACCTGCTGTCCATATCTCAATTATGTGACATAGGTTATAATTGTTTTTTCACTAACGAGGGTGTGACCGTCTCTAGGAGGAGTGATGGTTCCATTGCATTCAAGGGTATGTTGAAGGGAAAGCTTTATCTTGTTGACTTCAACAAGGATAAAGCCGAACTTGACACATGCTGGATTGCAAAGACGAACATGGGTTGGCTGTGGCATAGACGGCTAGCGCATGTTGGTATGAGGAATCTTCAAAAACTCCTCAAGGGCGATCACATCCGAGGTTTGAAGGATGTTGTTTTTGAGAAAGACAGTCCTTGTAGCGTGTGCCAAGCCGGGAACAAGTTGGAGCAATTCATCCCACGAAGAACGTCATGACTACAACAAGACCGCTCGAGCTACTTCACATGGACTTATTCGGTCCAATTGCCTACATAAGCATCGACGGTAACAAATATGGTTTAGTAGTTGTCGATACTTTTTTCTCGCTTCACTTGGGTTTTCTTTTTACACGATAAGTCAGAAACACAAGGAAAACTCAAGAAGTTCTTCAAGCAAGCTCAAAATGAATTCTCATTGACAATCAAGAACATTCGAAGCGATAACGGCACGGAGTTCAAGAACACACAAGTGGAGGAGTACCTAGATGAAGAAGGCATAAAGCATGAGTTTTCAGCTCTGTACTCCCCTCAACAAAACGGAGTTGCCGAAAGAAAGAAACGAACCATCATAGAGATGGTAAGAACAATGCTCGATGGATACAATACCTCAGATCGATTTTGGGCGGAAGCGGTCAACACCGCTTGCCACGCTATAAATCGACTTTATCTTCATCGACTACTCAAGAAGATATCCTATGAGCTACTCACTGGAAACAAGCCTAATATTTCATATTTTCGAGTTTCGGTTCCAAATGCTATATTTTGAACAAGAAGCCTAGGACTTCAAAGTTCGCTTCGAAGTCCGATGAAGGTTTCTTGCTTTGTTATGATTCGAACACTTACGCCTATCGTGTCTATAACAAGACCTCTAGACTTGTTGAAGTAGCACGTGACGCAGTGTTCGATGAAACTAATGGCTCCCAAAAGGAGCAAGTTGATCCATTTGTGCTAGATAAAGAAGAAGCTCCTTGTCAAGGATTGAGAAGAATGGCGTTAGGCAAAGTTCGACCACAAGAGCCACCTCTACATATGCATGAGGAAAACGAACCACAAGAGAAGACCAATGATCAAGGGGGAGCTTCCATACTAGATCAACCTCAAGAAAGTGAAGATGATCAACAAGTCAATGAGGGCAACCATTTAGGGGGAGAAGAAGATAATCATGAAGATTCAAGACAGCAAGTACCACACCCAAGACTACACCAATGCATCCAAAGGGATCACCCAATCGACAACATCATTGGTGATATCCAAAAGGGAGTAACTACTAGATCTCGCATAGCTAATTTTTGTGAGCATTACTCGTTTGTGTCCTTTTTGGAACCACGCAGGGTTGAGGATGCATTGAAGGATCCGAATTGGGTAGTGGCCATGCAAGAAGAACTCAACAATTTCAAAAGAAACAAGGTGTGGGAACTAGTTGAAAGACCCAAATCCAACATCGTCAGGACCAAATGGGTCTTCCGCAACAAACAAGACGAACACGGGGTGGTGACAAGGAACAAGGCACGACTTGTGGCCAAATGGGTATTCACAAGTCGAAGGTTTGGATTTTGATGAATCCTTTGCTCCTGTAGCTAGACTTGAGTCCATTGGAATATTACTTGCATATGCTACTCACCATGATTTCAAGCTCTATCAAATGGGTGTGAAAAGCGCCTTCCTCAACAGACCAATCAAGAAGGAGGTGTATGTGGAGCAGCCCCCCGGGTTTGAAGATGAAGTGTTCCTCGACCACGTATTTAAATTGCGTAAGGCTCTCGACGTCTTCAGACAAGCTCCTAGAGCTTGGTATGAGTGTCCTAGAGATTTCTTAATTGAAAATGGCTTTAAGATCGGCAAAGTTGATTATACATTGTTTACAAAGAACTTTAATGATGATCTCTTTGTTTGTCAAATTTATGTTGATGATATAATATTTGGTTCAACTAACAAATCTTTTTGTGAGGAATTTAGTAAAATTATGACAGATAGGTTTGAGATGTCTATGATGGGAGAGCTAAAGTACTTCTTGGGATTCCAAGCAAGGCAACAAAAGGAAGGGATGTTCATAAGCCAAACTAAATACACTCAAGACATACTCAAGAAGTTTGGAATGGACAAGGCGAAGCCCATAATGACTCCCATGGCAACGAATGGCCACCTGGATCTCAATGAAGATGGACCTAGCATCGATCAAAAGGTATATCGCTCCATGATTGGATCTCTACTCTATTTATGTGCATCTAGGGCAGACATTATGTTGAGTGTATGTTTATGTGCAAGATTTCAAGCCAATCCTAAGGAGTGTCACTTGACAGCCGTAAAAAGTATCTTGAGATATTTAGTTCATACACCCAACCTTGGTCTTTGGTATCCAAAAGGCTCCAAATTCAATCTCATTTGTTACTCCGATGCAGATTATGCCAGATGCAAAGTAGATAGAAAATGTACCTCCGGTACATGCCAATTCCTAGGTAGATCCCTAGTCTCTTTGTCCTCCAGGAAATAAAACTCCATTGCCCTATCCACAGCCGAAGCGGAGTATGTTGCAGCCGGGTGTTGTTGTGCATAACTTCTTTGGATGCGACAAACTCTAAGGGATTATGGTTACAAGATCAATCGTATTCCACTCCTTTGTGATAATGAGAGTGCCATTAAAATTGCCCATAATCCAGTTGAGCACTCTAGAACCAAACACATAGACATCCAGCATCACTTCTTGAGAGATCACTCCATGAAAGGAGATATAGCCATTTCCCATGTCAACAAAGAAAAGCAATTGGCTGACATATTCACCAATCCACTTGATGAAAAACGCTTTTGCGAGCTTCGAAATGAACTAAATATCCTTGATGCTCGGAAAGTGGCTTGAAAATTTGCACACCTGTATGAATTCTTCAAAATATGTTCATTGGATTGCGAAAATCATCTCTCTCAATTTTCTAGGGAAAAACTATGTCAATTACTAGATCTTGATGAATTATGGTTGTTGGTTGATTGTTGTATGCTTACTGATAATCTTCATCAAGATTATTTGATTTGATTTGCCTCTCTATTTTCTTAATAAGTACCTTCGAATATATACAAATGGGCTAGGCATTTCTTACCTGGTGACCACGGACTAGTCTATGGTTACCCGGACTAGTCCGCCCAAGGAGACTAGTCCGCAAAGCGCCGGTTAGGCCGGACTAGTCCGGCAGACCACGAACTAGTCCGATATAGCCTCTGTAAAAGTTTGGTCTAGTGTGATCATTTTTGGACTTGTCCGATTATGACCCTAGCCGCCGCCAAACCCTAATTTCCTCACCCCCACACTTGCCTCAAAGTTCCTCTCTCCACGCTCAAGCTCCCAAAGGCGATTTTGCATCTCGTCCATCAAAAAGCTCCACATTTTGGTGGAAATCAAGCTTCCTTGCTCAGGGATTGAAGTTTGCGGACTTGTCCGGCCTTTAACACCCTCCTCTCCGAGATTCAAGCAATTTTTCGGGCATGTCGAACTCTCACTCTGAAGTTTCCAACTTTGAAGCCGAGATGCAACAAGAAGCCCCGCTTCGATCCTCGACGGACCAAAGCAAGAAGCGCCCTTCTGAGCCAGCCCCCTCTCCTCCTCAGTCTCAAAATAGGGTGGCTCGACGAAAGGTGCCTGCTTCTGGGGCCTGCGCTAGTGGTGGCCCTAGCTCGGCAAGTGCCCGCTTAGCCAAGGGCAAGGGCAAGGGGATCGCAACGGGCCCGATTGGCCCTCTGAGATGTCAGCTCCGAAGAAAGGGGCTCGGGATCCCACAGAAGAAAGGCTCAACAGGAAGGGCAGCGACTCAGCTGCAAAGTTCAAGGACATGGATTGCTACAGTCGTTCGAAGCAAGTTGCCGATGGAAGATTCTGGAGCAACTTCCATGCAGACTTTTACAAGTCTGTCTACCTCCCCATGAAGACACCTGTAGTGCGCAGTCAGTGGATATATTGGGCACATCTCGAGAGGAAGAGATGCTCCACGTTTGATGAGGTGATCGAGGCAGCTGAGAGACATGGCTTGAAGGACCTCTTCGCCTTCAAGTACAACTAGAATGATGAAGTGATAGCTCAATTCTATGCTACTTGTCACTTTGCCAGTGATGAGGAGGAGCGTGTGACTTGGATGACTCACGGGTCCAAGTACACCATTACCTACGACGAGTTCGCCAGTCTCCTCCACCTTGAGAACACCGACAATGACTTGCTGGTGATCCACAACCTTGGGGTCTTGGAAAAGGATAGGATGAAGTTTCTCTATAAGCCCAACTCCAAGTTCATCCCTCCCTCCACAAAGAACATGAAGCCCTTCTTTGTGGTTCTTAACAAAGTGCTAAGGAAGACAATTGCCCCGAAGGATGGGGATGCAGGGAGTGTACATGGCTATCTCTGGACCTTGATGAAGGTCATAAGCAAGGACCGCAAGTTTGATGTGTGTGACTATATCTGGACCGATATGGTCAACATCTCTAGCACCCCCAACATATCCTGTGGTTATGCCCCCTACCTCATGTTCATAATTGAGAAGGTCACAGGCATCGAGTTCGTCAAAGATGTGGAGCACACACCATTGAGGCCTCAGAAGCCTCAACAAGCAACTATTCAAGCTGCTCCCTCTCCTGCTTCTAGTGCAGAGGATCTGGCAAGAGCAAGTAGAGATGTCGAGCCTGCCCCTACCACTAGGGCAGCTCCTCACAAGGGATCTGCAAGTAATTAGCTGCTATCTTTGCCTCCTACAGAAAGGCCGGGGTGAAGGCCCACAAGCTTAACAAGAGAATAAAGGAAGACATGAAGTATGTCAAGGCAAATGTGAAGCAAATTTGTCAAAAACTGGAGATCGAGACCATTGGATCTCCAGTTATCTCTGAAGATTCTGATTTTGAATTTACCGAGCTCGGGCCCTTGACTCCCTCCGAGCTTGCCTACTGTGGCATTGGGGGCTCGAGTGGCTCCGTTCCTCCTCCTCCTCCTCATCAGACCGAAGACGAAGATGAAGACGATGAGAGGACCGACAACGAGGCTTGAAGACTTTAGGTCCCTCCTCTCCTTCTTTTTGGTGTCTTGGTGCCAAAGGTGGAGAGATTGAGGGGGGGTCTTAGGTCTTAGGTCTTAAGCTGTAGGATGTGAGGAGAGAGCTTCCTTTGTGCTTTTTGTCTATTTTGTGGGTTGTAAAACTTTTAATATGCTCTTATATTAATTATGGTCCTGTGATGCAATGTTTTGACCTACTTGTGAAGTAATTGATGATATCTGTGATTTTGCTCCTAGAATGTCATATATGCTTGTTTTTGGTATGTTTATGTCAATTATGTCATTCTCATCATGATTATTGTTTCAATGCACTTAGTTATGCATCTCGTCATAAAGAATGCACATATGGATCATGCTTTCATTGCTTGATGTATTTTAGACTCATATGTGCATACTCTGTGAAAATCTCAACTTTTATCATATTTTGTGAAACCTCAATTGGTTGTCATCAATCACCAAAAAGGGGGAGATTGAAAGTGCATCTAGGAATCCCTTGTGGGTTTTGGATGATTTATGACAAGCAAATGAGATCCTAACTACTTTGTTGAGATGAGCACAAGTTTTAATGAGAAAATGAGCAAAGAGCCAAAAAGAAGGGAGAATGAGGAGCAATGCGGAAAAGAGCTCAAGGAACAAGTGTGGTAGATCATTGTGTATGAATTGTGTTAAGGAAACACACCCCAGAGCTCAAACACAAATAAACACACACATTGCACAAATCTATATAGGACCGGACTAGTCCGACTGACACCGGACTAGTCTAATATATTTCTGCACAAGATCAGACAAGTCCGATATCACCACGGACTGGTCCAATATCTCTCTGACTAGAATCGGACTAGTCCTCCCCAGTGCGGACTAGTCCTCAAAACACTATACAAGTTGCACAAAGTCGGACAAGTCCGATCACACAACGGACTAGTCCAATATCATTCAGATGAAAATCGGACAAGTCCGAAAACCCTTTGACCTAAATCAGAAAAGTCCCTCAAGTGCGTACTTGTCACCCAATTAAATTAGGGTTTCACTCATCCAGACAAGTTTGATGATTATCGTACTAGTCCGAAGATTTCCAGAAGCGAAATCGGACAAGTCCGCTCCTAGCCGGACTAGTTCGATATTCGGGACACTAAGGGTTTTCTACATACAACACACAGGACTAGTTCGGTGTCCACCGCAGACTAGTCCGATCTTCCTAAACTCTAACGGTCACTTTTAGAAACCCCATATAAATAGATGTGCACGGCCCAACTTTAACCTCTCTCAAACCCCTGCGCCGTCACACCTCCCAAGAGCCTCAAAAACACATCTCTCCTCGAAATCAAAAGCCACAAAGATCAATCCCTTGAGGATACACTTTGGAACATTGGAGAGACACGATTCATCACTCTTGAGCTCTTTGTTTAATTCCCTAACACACTCCTGTGATTTTCATTGTAATCTTTCGAGTGTGTTCTTGGTGTAGTTCTTGTTGTTATCTAGGGGAGCCCTCAACGTGTGAGAAGGCCCCTTGAATTTGGTTATTTACCCTCTGTGATAAGAGAAGAGGATTGGCCTTTGTTTTGATCCGACGAGGGTAGGGTTGGAGAAGACCCGATCCTTTTGTGGACTCCTCAACATGGATGTAGGTTGCCTCTGTGGGAACCGAACCATGGGATAAATTGCTTGTGTTCTTGCTTTGCATTCATGGTTCTTGTACATCATATCAATCTAGGGTTTCAATCAATCACGCTTACTTTATGTTGAAACATCAAATATAAGATTGACTTGTGGTATACCCTAGTTCATAATCTTGCAACACTTCAATTACAAGTATATTTCCGCTGCATACATACTAGAATCAAATTAATCGATCAAACTTGATTAACCTAGTTGGTGCACATCGGACTAGTCCTCACTTGACCGGACTAGTCCGATATCTCGAGTTTTGATCTGGTTGTTAAGTGTTGCAGGTTCCGACAAAGTTCAAAAAGGCCTACACCCCACTCTAGGCCACATTCAGTCACGAAAAAAAATGGTGGAAGAAGGACAAGCCTCACCAATTCATAAAAGATTATCTTCAAGAAAATGCTGTCGCAACATCAAAAGTCTCCATCAAGGTGATGAAGAGACCGGGGCCACCGTATGGCCCACTTGTCCAAATGACACGCCTAAGGAACTTTGGCATACCAATCAAGAGAAGTCATCCATGCCTTCATCTCTATGTATGGATGAGACATATTCATGGTAAAACGGATGAAGGTAAGTCCCAATCATCAGACTTAAAAAATTTGGTGAGTCCTTGCCAATAGGTCAATTGGTAGTTATCTCATATTTGATTTCCTAATTGCATATTTAACTTCATCATCAACCCTAGCATTTGCATTTGGCATGTTTGAATTTTCACACTTTCATGTCCGAAAGTAAAATTTCCAACCATAATAAAACTAAAACTTTGAATTAGGAAATAAATTTATTTGTTTATGAACTTCTAGCATAACCACTTGAATTTAATTTCCTAATTCAAACCAAAAGGATTTCCCTTAAATCCTCACTGCATTTGCATGTTGTTTCAAGTTGGGCAAAACAATTTGTCAAAGGGTTCAATTTGCTTTTGGGCTAACATAACCCATTTTCGAGTTGTTGTTTGTTCTTGATTAAATTGCAGTTAGGACGAAATTTTTGAAGAGGTTGTCTGGCAAAGAAGAGTGTAGGTCTCATCAAACTCAAGGCACCATCATGAAGATTCAAGAGCATATCCCTTCGTCGATCACATTTTGGAATCAAGGTGGAGGAATGCTCAAGATGATGGCCCGATACAGGAGCAAGATGAAGCTTCATTTGTCTTCAACTCCAACCTTGACTTGTCAAAAGACATCGAACATGAAGGCTACACCAAAATCCATGGTCAGGAATTTCTCACATAACGACCTTCAACCTGAACTGTTCTTCAATTGTGGTACGAGTTTAAAATCTTCCGTCGTTTGGATTGCATTATGATTGAATGATTTTTTCTTACATGACACCTCCTCGTCATTCAAAATTTATGCATCCTCAATTTTTATGCATCCTCATGAAAGGTTTATTGACTTTTGATTTTTCAAAAGGAATGTCACCGTACTTGGTATAAATTTAAACAAGTACCTAAAAATCTCATAAGCATTGTTTAATTGATATAGTCATTCTAGGCCTAGGTTTAGTAAACAAATCTTATGCAATAAGTTAATGGTTGAATTGGCATGCAGCAACTTAGGAATAGTGAGGTCCATAATTTTGATTTAAAACTCGCATATAAGGATCACTAGATTTCAAATTCGTAGGCAAGACACTAGAAATGCTAAGGAGGATAAAATTGAAAATCTTGTTTGCCATAATCCAAATGATAAATATTTGCCCTTGAAAAATTAAAGATGGTTAGGAAATTAAAGATGAAGGAACCCGTAGAGTACATCTATCACCTGCATTGCTATGAGCAGGAGCTTTATAAATTGTGGAAAAATGATTATTTTATAAGGCTCTACTCTTATATCAATGAATAATACATTATTTACGGATGCAGTTGAAATTGGACCTGATTTATCTTTGTTGTTTTTCTTTCTCGGATGTACAAATGAAATTCGGTCATCTAACCTGAAGTTTCAGGTCTACAAGTGACAAGAGCTAACCATCCCTCTCTATTTAAGAGAGGAAGCCTGTAGGAGTAATGTTTCTATGTAGGTGTTGGTGCTGTGCTGCACCAACTGGTGTTGTTGCTATTGAACACGAAAACTACAAGAACTAGAGCTAACAGATCTAATGAAAAACGAAGCAAACTAAATTTTTATCAAAAGAGAGAACTGTCCTTGGTCCCTGCGGTATCCAGCGACTTTTTAGCCCCTGGTCCGAATTACAAATGATTTGATATTGTAAATTAAAGCGAAATTACAAACTCTATTTTCCCTTCCTAACTTATCTCCAATCTCCTACTCTGATGTAGTTCGGACTCCTCCTAAAAATCCTGTCATTATTTTGTTCGGACTCTACCTTAAGATCTTTCTAGAAACTTTCCATCAATTGCACATCTCATATTTGGTTATGCACCATGAAATCTTCTGAAACCAGCTACCCCTTTCTCGACTTGGAATATCTTTGCTACTTTTCCATAACTGCATTATCACTGCCACAGCACAAGTATGATTAACATGATAAAACTACCCTTCTATGCTCTTAGTTCTCTGACCCTTCTAGCAAAATTGGCTTCCTCCATCATGCTTCTTTCTACAAAACAACATGCCAATTTTGATGCCCAACACATCCCATCTGTTTTTAGGCAAACAACGTGCGTCAAAAAACATCATCGAGATCTACTATTGATGCACAAATGTATTCCTTTTATGCCAAAACGAAAACTATCCTTCCTGCCATGCACTAGGGTAATATTTCTTCAAGTACTTCCCATTGATAGCCTTCTCCAAACCTTCTCCCTGCAGATTTTCTATAACATATGAATTACCTGGAACTATACCAGTAACTTTGTATGGCCTATCCCAATTCGGTGACTACTTTCCAAATTTATTATCTCTTGTTCTCATAGGCAAAAAGTTTTCCATACTAATTCACCCAACTGAAACGATTTTGCTTTAATCCTCTTGTTATACATCTTAGCTACCTTCATCTTTTCTCTCTCAATATCTTCCAAAGCTTTCAATCGGCCCTCTGGTATTTTATCTATTGCGTCCATCATCATGTCTTGATACTCTTTAACCAATAGATTATCTTGATGTCCTAACCAATGTTGACGACTGTTATATACCAATTTCACCCGTCAATATAACTCAATTATGTGAAGGAATTGTCATTTCTTTCACACATCACCTTTCTATTTAACCTATTTTCACTTGTCCTTGGAGAAAATGGTGCATGCAGGAATACTATGCAGAATTGAAGTGAAACAAGGGGATGGATCCTATAAAATATCATTCCAGCCAATCAGGTGACACCACATGGCACCACATGGATCAATTGGCCCACAAACAGAAGTATCTGAGGCCATCCAACAGTGTAGCACCCATATCATGGAATGGGACCCACCCGTCAGTCACCTAGACGAAAAACTAGCCATTTGGAGCCAAGACCAGGTCAGCCGACCTCCCTAGTCGGCCGACTAGTTCCTGGCGCTAAACGCGGTCAAACACCACGTGTTGGCTCCTCTTGGCTTGAAGAGATCAGAGGTGACTTATTCGCGCGCTTTTGGTGTCGGGACAGACCCTTCTCCAAGCTATAAATAGGACCCTTCACCCCTCACTTCAACACACCACTTGAGTATTCATCCTTTGTATCCACTACACTCCATAGGTTTAGAGGAGTATAGGTTGGAGAGAGGAGAGTCTCTAGACCATAGTCCAAGTAGGAGAGGAGTAGAAGGAGTTTGTTCTCAATTGGGAAAGGTATGTCTCCCATATTCCTATTTGTATTTGTGACATTATTCATAATAAAGATGATATCTTCAGTCTTCATTTGTTCATATACTTGGATGAAGTGTTTCTTGTTTGATTGTGGATTCCATGTATGTGGTAGGAATAGTATTTATGATTGTGCTATACCACTCTCATTATATTATCATAAACACTTAAACCTCCACTATAATCTAATTAGCTATGATATGATTTTGTTAACACGAAACACTTATGCTAAGAATTAACGTTGGTTCAATGATGATTTAGTTCATTGCCTTAGGATGGCTTGTACCTAGGCTCTTAAGGTAATTACTTAATATGCTAGCATGGTGCTAGGATAGAGAATAGCGTCGAATGTCTCGTAGACCCACGAATTGAAGATGTAGGCAGTTGGTTGTGACAGCCCTATCTGTTCTTTGTAATCCTCCACGTTCAGCTACGCCATAGGCTCTTGGCAGGAGTTGCCTAGTGTTGCTAGGGTAAACATGTGCCCCATGTGTTAATCCACTTAGAATGAGAATTCATAATTAATATGATCATTTGTAACTGACTTAGGCTATGTATATGTACATTAGAAGCATAGGATGAGTCTCTACCTAACTCTTAGCTTAGTTCCTCTATTACCTCTTTATCCCTTTAGGATAGAATGCTCTTTTGTGTGTCACACTACCTCAAATTATCATTTAACCCATCCTTGCCAGAACTCTACCTAGACCAACCTAAGCCTTTCCACTTGATGATTGTTTTACTTCCATCTAGTCCTCCTTTGGGAAAATATAAATGACACCCTTTGGGAATACTCCTTAAAGGGGAAATGCTACATCGATAGTTTCCGTGCGCTGGCGGACGTTCACTTGAGAATTACTAGTGCATAGGGATTTCTGGCATCACTACTAGGGATGAATTGTTAGTAGTGCGTAGGAAATATCAATAAGCATTTCTGGCGCCGTTGCTGGGGAAGGCAGCCAAAGTATTGCATGATTGAGTGGATATGATAGGACCCTGGTAGGTTTTAGTAGGATGAACCCTCTTTGTTTTTGCATTTTATGTGAAAACAGGGTAGTGTATGTCTGGTACCCGCTTGCCGGAAAACTTTATTGAAGATCTCAAATCCCTTCTGACAGATCGACCTCATGCCATGACCCCTCAGAAACCTCAGGAGGCAAAGCTAGCCATCACAACCGCACCAATAACCGAAACACCAACGGCCCAGAAGACCCTTCGTGAGTTTTCGGCTCCCTTTGCTAACAATGTGCCTATTGGGCCCACTATTAACACAGGAGATGTGAACTTCAAAATCAAGACTGGCCTAATCACTATAGTGCAAGCCAACCCATTTTGTGGGAAGGCTAACAAGGATGCAAGTGCTCACCTGCAACAATTCCTTGAGATCTGCAACACTTTTAAGATTAAGGACTTATCTCCTGATGCTATCCGTCTTAGGCTGTTCCCATTCTCTCTTCTTGGGAGAACGAAACAGCGGTTCTCTACGAACCGAAGTGTTGTAGGTACTTGGGAGAAATGTTCGATGCATTCCTCGCCAAGAATTTCCATCTTCTAGCAAGATTCCAAGGAATCTATTCCCGAGGATTGGGAAAGGCTTCAGAAGTACATCCTAGCCTGTCCCCACCATGGGATGGATGACTGGCTCATAATCAAAAACTTCTACAACAGGCAAATCCCTTCCGCTCGTGACCATGTTGATGTTGCTGTTGTAGGTGTCTTCTTCTCATTAACGGTGCCCAAAGCCAAATATTTGACTGAGAAGATGGTGTCAAACATGGGTTGGAGCGACAAGCGTCTCCATAACCGCTAGCAAGGCATGCACACCTTGAAGGAGGTGGACATGATCGCTGCTAAATTGGACCTCCTTATGAAGAAAATTGATGGACAAGGCAATGGTGAAGTATGCGGCAATGCCTATGCCTTAGACTCCCACATCACTTGTGAAGTTTGTGGCAACATGGGCCATTTAAGCAATGATTGCCCAGAAACCCGTGAGGATGCCCTATACCTAGCCAACAATGGAAACAACAATGGCTGTCGTCCAGGAGGTCCAGGGTGGGGCCAACCACGCCCATTCATATAAGGAGGGTACAACAACAATGGAAATCAACCCAACTTGAGAGAACTTGCCATTAGCCAGCTGAAGGTCAATGATGCCCTATCCAAGAAGCTTACAGCTAATGATAAGACCCTACAGGGCATTAATGCGAAGATTGAAGGACTATCATCAACCTTCTAGAATCAATTGAGTTTCATCAAGATGTTGGAGAATCAGTTAGCTCAGCTGGCAGCTGCTATTCCTCCAATGGAGAATGGCAAGATGCCAGGATAGCCCGAACCTCTCATGGAAAGTGCCAATATGATTTCTCTACAAGGAGGCACCTGGCTGAAGGACCCTAGATGTCCTAAAATCTCATTCTCATTGGGGCACACCACTTGGACAAGGCCCTTTCTGACCTTGGAGCAAGTACGAGTGTGATGCCCAAGGTGGTTTTTGACCAGCTGAACTTCACGGAGCTTATTACAACACCAATGCAGCTCCAACTAATTCATTTCTCAGTGTGTTATCCAGCGGGTATCGTCGAAGATGTACCGGTGAAAATCTGAAACTGCTTCATACCCGTGGATTTCGTAGTGCTCAACATGGAGCTCGAGAAGGATACACCGCTCATTCTTGGGCGCCCGTTCGTAAACAGCGCGAAGGATCGCATAGATGTGCGAGCTGGAGGAATCCACTTCCATATCAATGGCAAGGAGGAGAAGTTTAACTTTCGTCAAATGTTGGAGCAATGCTCCATGATCCATATCAAGTATGGGCCAAATGTTATACACATTCAAGAGGTCGAAATCACACCCCCAAAGGTGGAATCGCTCATTGCATTCATGAGGAAATTGATCATGCGTAAAACTCGTCTTATCGTCCACGCTGACACCCTAAGAAGACGGAGAAGTCCGAGCCTCCTAAAATGCCCAAGTCAACCAAGCTACCAAAGTAGGTATGGCGGAAGAAGCAACACAAGTTGTCCGAGCTTATCCCTCGGGGCCCGGATGTCAAGAATTGAAGAAGGAGGAATGTCCATCTCATTGGATGGTGATGAGACCTAGCCAATAGGTTTAATTGGTAGTTATCATTTTCTTGTCTTTCATTTCTCTTTATTTAGATTTCCCCATTTAGTTTGATTCTCCCACTGTATATTTTATTTTCTTTGCAAGTTGAGAATCTTATATTCTCAACTATCATTTTTATTTCTTTATTTTTCACAAAAAGAAAATTGTTGGGTTTTGGAAAAGGAATTTTTATTTGGAAAACAATTTTTCTGAGCTGCAGTATTATTTCACCAACGTGCTGGTTCCATGGCCATTGGGGAGCCACTGCCTGTAAAAGCCCGCTTTTCGAAAGAACAAAAACGCAAAAAGGCGAAATTAAAATTTTTGAAAGTAGACTTCAAAATCCAAACTCACATGAACCATATGAATTAAGCAATGTTCACTAAAAATAGAAACTTGTTAAAATTTTACATATAGAACATGGTTTCTAATGTATATTAGAATTTAAGGTGTAAAATGCTTAATTTCCAAGTATTCACATTTTCTGTGAAAATTAAAGGAGAAAAAGAAAACAAAATAGAGAGAAAGAAAAAGTAATTATTCCAACCCTAAAATGGGACATTCAAAAACTCAAATCAAGCTACTGTTCAAACTAGGTTCACATGAAGATTTAAGCTACTCAATAGATGGGGATTGCTAGGTCAAATTAATATGCAGTACCAAATATATATTCAAATTAATACAAATTGAATATGCTACTGTACGTTTGGCCCTGTCAAAAATATTCAAATCTAAGGCTGTAAATTTTTCCTTGACCTTCTAATATTCCAAATAGACTCTCGGTAAAGTTTCAAAACTTTGGAAGCATGTTTTCCATTTATTGGACACATACTGAGAGTTAATCAAAGTCGACTTCAAATTTAAACTTTGTACTTAACCTTGTCTAAATCAACTCCAAATTTTTCCCGAGGTCCCTTATGGTTCTGAAAGGTTAACTTCAAAGTTTCAGGATTTTTGAACCTAATTTAATATTTATTTCATTGAGTCAAGTATCACCGCTTGAATTTAAATTCAAAACTGAGTTAAAAATTCAACTTGCTCAATTCTGAAATCTGATTGCACCATAAAATTATTCACATTTTATTTAGTCAGTGGGCCAAAGTTGAATATTTTTGAAGCATGTTTGCTAGATCAATTTGAAATTGGAAAGGAGAATGAGGGAGGAGAGTGTTGTGGGCCCCACCTGTAAGCCTCTCCAAGGTTGAACCGCCTCTGCCTTTTTGTTACCGAGCGACACGGCGTTGTGCATGTGCCAACGATTGCATCCAGAGGTAGAAACCAAATTCTCTTCTTCTTCTTCACTCCCCTGGCTTCTACTCGATACTTGCTCTGCTCCAATAGCCGCCTGACTCCCTCCTGAGCCACAGCGCTCCACCGCGCCACACTCCCGCTCGCCTCCTCTCCTTTCCCGGCCTGGTCGCCCCGGTCGCATCCCTAGCCTCTGCACGCTGCCGGCCAAGCTCCCTCCCTGCCGCTCGCATCTCATCGCTCGCGCCCGCGCTGCTCGACCATCACGCCATGGTCTACTCAGCCGCCGCGCTGCGCTCCTCCCTCCCGGCCACCCGCGGTGTCGCCTCACGCCAACCGTCGCTCGCTCTGACTGTTTCCGACGAGCACGCTCGCCTCCCTCTATGCCCCGCTGCTGCTTGCCTTGACGCACCCGCACGCGCTCCTCTGCATCTCGCCGTGCCCCGCCATCCGCTCGCTGCCTTCCAGCCGCCGTAGCATGGCGCCCACGCAGGTCACGTGCGCCTCCCCGCTGTCCACCCGCATCGCCACAGCCTGCTCCCGACCGTGCACATCTCGCCGCCCTGGCCGCTTGCCCTTCCCTCCGATCACTCCTGCCTACAGCGCCGTCCGCCTGCGCTGCTCACGCCGCGTGCGCCTCGCGCACAGCGTCGCCTTGTCGCCCAGGCCCTGCTCCTCACCGGCCGTGCTCCATGCTGCCGTTTGCTGCTTGCCCGGCTGCGCTTCTAGCTGTCGCTCCCCTGCTGCGTGCCGTTTTAGATGCCCGACGGCGCCCTGCCCCTGCTCAGTCGCTGGCTTCGCCGCCCTAACGTGCCGCTTCGCCTCCTGCGCCCCAGCGCTCCACCTTCGTTCTGGCCACCTCTGCCGCGTTGGGCAGCCGTGCCGCTCCAGCCCAACAGCTCGTGCCGCGACGCCGGCTACATGCTGCCCACCGCTGGCACCCCACGACCGTGCAGTTTGCCTGCATACGCCTTGCCCGCACTTCGCCCAAGAAGATGCGCGTCGGCACCCCAACAGTGCCCGTTTGCCTTTCACCGTGGCTGTGCTTGTCTGCTCCCCTTCGACATCATGGCGACATTCTGCCCTGTAGCTGCGTCCTGGCAGTGAAGACTGTATTGTGTGTGATGGATGAAATGTTGGAACACATCAACGACTCAAGGGTATCGATAACTGGTCCAAGGTTAGCTCTGATTGTGCAAGATTGATTAGATTAGTGACTGCTGCTAAGGTGTTCGATGAAATGTTTACGAGTGAAGAACCAACTTTGTTGATGTTCAGGGCTAGTCTGTGATGCAAGGGTAGAATGATGTTTGCAACCTACAAGCCTAAGTGCCATGATACCCTTTGAATGGTGATGAAGCGACAGAAATCAAGTACACACCCAAGATATTCGGTGAAATGCCTACAAGGTGAGCCTTGCCCTGAAATGCCTTGCTTGACGCCATCGAAGTCCATTCGTGGTGATCGCTAATGGTACTCATGTGTCGTCAAGCCTTACGTCCATTTTCCGCATTGATATCACTCCTATAGAAATCCCCAAGTTGACCTCCTTTGTCGTTTGAATCACGTTGGCCTGTCCATGCGTGCTCGTTATGCTCCACCACGAGCCGCATCAACGTCGTTGACCACATGATGTCGTCATGATGCTCCGAGCCGTCATCGTGCCCTGGCATCGAGATGTTGTATGCCTGTGATGTGTGTGGTGCTGGAACACCAGCATTACTCCTTGGACAATGGTTGTCAAGCAAAATTAGGTTTTAGTCGATGTGAGGGTGATCGAGTCCTAGGTGTAGCCATGGTGCTCGATAAAATGCCTTCTAGGTCAAACCACGGATGTTGGTGATCACCACTGACCCGTGGTTGAGTAATGTGAGAACGTTGCGACCGATAAGGAAAACTAGACCAAGGGGAACCTTGGATAAGAGTTTCTTGATCGTGTCGACAATGTTTTCTAAACGTCCGTAGAATTGCTTAACTAGGTGTGCCGTTTCATCGACGATAGGTTCGTCGAGTCACTTGCCGATGGTCGAGTCGACATCAGTAACCTTGTGACTCATAAGGTGGTGTTCGGGATTCCGCTCATCACCATGGACGAGTCCGGGTCGATGTGAACATCGATGAGATGATCTTCCCGAGATGGCAAAACACATCGTCGCTAGATAGTAATGCATTATGTTCGAGTTCTAGGAGTTCACCGAGCTCATCTGGACAATCTTGCAAAGGACACTGCAATAGTGTCATGTAAGAACTTGGAAGATGTTTGCGAAGATAGTCGTAGCTACTGATTTACCTAAAGGTCCATTGAACGTGTCTGGGTACTCACGTTAGGTTAGTAGTGCTTGTGATGACTCTTTGAGTCAACGCAATTTTGATCTCACTTCACGCCCAAGTGTCACTTGGATTTCACTTTGATTCATCCTTATTAGAACCATGCGACCACACTTCTCATTTAACTAGGTTTACACCTTAGTGAGTTTGTATAACTTCATTGGTTGACTTGTAAGTCGCAACCTTCTTTGTTGCACACTCCACTCATACTCAAGATTTCGATGTCCCTCCTTGATTCCGTAGTCCTTCTTACACTATTCAGTCCAACACTACCTCACCAGTCAGTCTCAGTTTTCTCGAGTGGCATAGCTCCAAGTGTTAAGTGAATAATTGCATTGCGTGCTTGCATTGCACCTTTCGATTCACATATAGACACTACTATGACCACTTGACTTATCCATAGTTTCTCCACCCATTTGAGACATATCTAATCTTCCTAGTCAAGCCTCTTCTTCTTAAGGTTTTTACAACTCGTCGAGTCCATTATTAGATTACATTAATTACTTATATGCATATCATGTTGATAGGAACGTGATGATAGGTGATCAACAAGAAGTTTCTCTTGGAGGAGAATGCCGAGGAGTTCCAACTTCAAGATTCCAAGGCGGACTCTTCGAAGGAAGACCAAGCCATAACAACTGACATTGCTATAGAGTCGCAAACAAGGCAAGCCCCGGTTTGCATTTAAGTTCCTTACAATGTTTTGCAGTTTTTATTTCACCTTACGTCTTTAGATGATTGTGCATTATGTTTAAGGTGTTTGACATCCACTTGCATGGCCCACAAATCCTATGGAGTCTTGGGTAGGTATAAGACCCGCTGAGTAGATACTGCTATGCTTATGCTAATTGGAATTCGGTAGAAGTCGAGTAGTTGGAATCTACTCGCGACATAGGAATTTTATCACACGGGAGGATCTAGAATCGGAAAATGGATTATGAATATGAAATCGAGACCGGTCAGAGATGAGTAGGAAGCTACAAGAGGTGGTCTTGGTCGTATAGATCCGACCGTGTCGATTGAGGACCATTTCATGTGCGGCCCTGCTGGACAAGCTTGAATTGTATCGACGACATACTGGAGAAATGGGCTCTAGTAAACTTACGTAGCTTGATACTGCTTTGTTGAGGCATCTCGTTGTGTTTTATAGGCGTGGGTTGAGGGCAGCAAGGTGTAAATCAGCTGGTGGGCACGTCAGAGTACGCCCCACGCAGTGACCTCCTCCTCATGATGGATCAACCAGTTCAACATTCGAGTGTTTAGTGTAAGGTGGCCATATACGACTAGTACTGAATTGTTATGTATGTACTGATGTAAGTACTCGCTGACATTTCCGAAAGTGCGTATGTGTCGTGTCGTTCCGGGTATGTCCTGCTTGCAATCACCGTCCCTCGCTGTAATAGAGTACCACTTGTTCACTGCGCCGTGATGTAGTAAATACTGAAGAAGTCAGGAGAATATGATATATTGGTTTACAAATTGCTTGGACAACCTTGTTTGGCTTAGAGATAGTACAATTAAAAGTTTACAGTTTCCCCATACTTTACCTGTAATAGCAATATGTGATTTGGGCATGTCATATCATTGGAAAAGCGTTTCTTGTTTGATTGTGGAGTCTATGATGTGCCATGCCTGAAGAATGTCAATTGCTACTTAAAACATGACTATAAGCATCCACTTGTAGGTGAGTCCTTTATGCTATTTCTTACCTATTGCTTAGTATTCACCCCTGCATATGTCTTGTGAGACGGTTTAGTCTTGCTGAGCCTTATGCTCACGTTTGCACTTTAACGATTTTTGTAGGTATTAGGTTAATTTCTGCTGTTCATGTTGTACATGAGATCTCGAGGTGTCGAGATAAATCTCATGTGAACCACGCCGCTGGTGAATGTTCATCTTTTCTCCTGCTTAGTTAAGTGAGATTATGAGTATGTATTTTCCGTTGTGTGTGTACTCCTATTGTACACTATTTTGTAAACTCTGTTTAATGTGAAATGAAAACTTTACATGTTTTGGTATCCTTTTCGTGTGTGCTGTTAGGTGCCACATCGCACGGTACCACCCAATGAGATCCTTGGACGTCGGGACCGCGGTCCCCACAGACATGGTATCAGAGCTTCATTGGGAATAGCACGCTCGAAAAGAGCCTATTTTCAAAATCTCCGAAGTAGTCGAGTGAGGATTAGCTATATGCCCATTAAGGACTATTACTAGTATAAGTTATAAAGATGGTGAACTAACTTACTTGTTATATTATTCTGTAATGACGCTCCGTATTCAAGGTAAGAGGTAAGGTATGCCACTGAGAGCGGATCAATCTCGGTAAGCTCTGCATATGAGATGTGGTATGTGACATTTCCATGGCTTAGCACGGAAAGTCAATATGAGTCTCTGAAACTATTCATGTTTCTGGGAACATATGACACGCGGTACCCCAGCGTGACACATAATTAGTGGGAGCCCTCGTCGCGTGGTGTATAACATGATAGTATGCATCTACAGAACCATTCATGTTCTATGGGAGCATGCGAAACATGTATGCCCGAATGTGTATAAGCCGGTTCGTGCGGGAGTCTTTGCTGTACAGACGTAGTACAACCATCTACCTCGAGACATGACTTCGCTCGAGGGCGACTCACACCAGAGTCGTATGCATTTACTTTTGATTTTATATATTATTGTGACTGCCTGTCGTGTTTCCCCATGCCGCCTCTGAGCTCTGAAGGTGTGAAAGGGGATTGTTTGTCTTCTGCAAGTACACTAACTTTGGTAGTGACCCTTGTAGCAAACGTTTTTGAGTGATCGATATTAGGACCACCTATAGACGTATCCGGATATACCGGGTTAGACTTTTTCTTTGTTAAGGAACGTAGTACCGCCAGTATCACATTCGATACTTCGACTATCCCCCATGAAAGAAATGGCTTCATATTAATATTTAATCCGAATATCAGTTGATGGTCTCTTATGGATAATGTAAAATGCTTCACTTCAAGATTAGGTGAACCAAAGTTCTTTGTTTCTGGCGAGATTTTAGCTCGACTTTGGCGGAGTAAGACTTTGGTTAAGCATGAAGATCCATAGTGATATGCTATGAATGAGAAGGTCATCAAGTTCTCTTTCAAGTTCCATTTAGTTCCAAAGAAGATGATTAGTTGTAAATCAAGTTCTAGCTATTGGACTTGAATTTTGAGCCATGTTTTAAAATTTGAGTTTGTTCCCAATTCTTGTGTTTCGAAGCCGGTGAGTTCTGTTTTCTATTAGAATTTGACCTGACTTTGAAATTCCATATGTCTTCAACCCGAAGGGCTATGTATGCAAATGAATACTTTTTGGAAAGTGGAAGAGCTATTCTGCAACTTTTCTATTCATTGTTACCTCAAATTCAGTTTAGAACTAATTAGAAACAAGAGTTGAGGTTAGTACGTGTGTACAGTGCTATCTTAAACAGCCAAAAAAAATTCTGAACTTTGAACAGCCATATTTCTTAAATTATAAAAGAAACCTAGGCATATCTATACATGTCTAGAAATCTTAAAGAGTCCTCTATCAATTTTCTATTCAACGGTAATGCTAAAACTCGCAATAACCAGGTCTAAATCGAAGTATTGTATAAGGTGTCGTAACAGTCCAAAATCTGGACAGTTATATAATCAGTTGTTGTTTGGATTATAATTTCTTTTAGGGTCGTCAAAAGACTTCATAATTTATATTTATGAAATCCTGAGGATGTGTGTAACAAGTTTACAATATTTTGTTTCTGCAAATATCAATATCTCTCTATTAAAAATTATGGACAAAATCAGCAACTTACAAAGAAAGCTCTGCCAAATTTCAGTTAAAAATCTGGGAACTTGGTCGAACTTTAAAATTGCATATCTCGTCGACTAGAAGTGATATGAAGGCAAGTAAATACTCTTTAGAAAGATTTGGAAGTCCTATACAAGTTTTCTAATCATTTCGAGACCAGAATCCTTTTCTAAGTGGGTGAAATTTGGAGTATTTGCAGAAACTGTTCGGAATCAACCAAACTGGACAGCAATCTGTATATTTCTGAATTTGAACCATAACTCGCAGACCTTACATCCAATAGGGTCACACGAGTAACCGTTGGAAATTTTAGTGAGTCAGATACAATTTTTATAATTGGCTCCAGACCTGAATCGGTCATCTACCTGTCCCAAATCAAGTTTGAATGCAGGGTGGTCAGTCAGAACTGAACCCCCTTTTCTTCTGAATACTGAATTTTTAGCAAACTTCAAAAATTCATATCTTTTGAACCAGGACTGATATGCATACAAATAAATACATTCTAGGAATATTATTACATTGGATACAACTTTGTAGATAAGAATATTTCCATATTTTGAACAGAAACGTCTGAAAACTTTGATTCAAAACTGCTACTTTTTAAGCAGGTTCTGCTGAAACTGCAGAAAATTCTGCTGACTTTAAAATAGCCTAACTTGCAAAACCAGAGATGATTTAGAGGAAAACCAATACTTTTTGGAAAGGTATTGAAGTGTAATTTATCTTTTTTATGCACCTCAAGATCTGATTTTGCCATTAACTGGATAAAAAACGAGTTTGCGTCCAGACTGGTCATTTGTCACCATAGACTGGCCAGTTTGAACCTTTTGGTTTTTGTTAGGCATTCGGTTCTCGATTTCAACTCGAGGAGTGTCGTAACAAACCGAGAGTTAGGAATAAACTATAAACAAAGTTGAATGTAGTGTTTAACTCATTTGAAGCCCTTTCCCTCGGATAGACATACTAGTGTTTGATTTATGTGACTTGCCACATCACATCTTGTGATGTTGAACGCAGGTCGCAATTACTCGAGTTGCATCTCATCTTCTCATGAGGATTGTTTGAAGTACGCTTCGATATCCTGGTTCTAAACTTTAAGGGGGAAGGTGAGCACTCAAGTAATAGTGGTGTTCAACCATCAATCTTGGTTACAATGAGTCGTGTCAACAAGAAGACGATCAATTAAGATTCCATCTTCAAGAGGATCCAACATCCACCACCAGATTGAGTTACTCTAAGAAGAGTGTGACTTCAACTCCACTAAAGTGATCGAGAAGGATATCTGTTCCTCCTGACTGATCGAAGTGAAGGTTAAGTGAAGTATCACTAGAGATGTGTCTAGTGATCTCGACCAGGTGTCTAGGGATAACCTTCGACATATAGTTAGTTATTTTTCTTCTGATGAAGATACTCCTCAAGTCAAATTGTAACTTTAAGACGTAGTTGGATATACAATCAAGTGGAGTAGTACATGAACAAGCTTTCAAAAGGTCGAGGTAACGTGGTATATTTCCCACATTCCTTGTCAATCATTCTGTTATAAATTCCTTAACTATGGTCGAGTCATGAAAGGAACGCTACACATTGAGTGTCTTTCAAAACCACGGTATCCAATCCTTGCAAATCATGAGACAATACTTGAGTTTTGTGTGTGGTTCATTTAGTCTTGATCAAACTATAAAAGCTATTGCACCATGCATGTGCACCATTTGCACCATACATATGCATCATTTGCACCATACATATGCTCCATTTGCACCATACCATGTGCATATTCATTGCACCATGCAACATATGAAGCATCATGACCAATGCAACATCAATGATAGAATATATGTTAATACTAAAACTTAGAGCAAGATTGTGTGCCCCATTCAAACTATTTTAAGGTGTATAATGACTACGATCATTTCACCATCTTCATTTGACTTCTTACATTGTTGACCTCCTTTCCATTGAGTAATATTTGGGAAACCGATTACTCAACCTCACTTGCAACTAAACAGACACTTGAACTTCCATCTTTGACTTGTTTAGGTTCAAGTACCTTGATTGTTGCAACTATACCGTTCGTCATCGAGTGGTTATCAGTTCAATGATCAACCTTGTAAAATCCATGAAATATGCTTACTCGCAAGGAAACCGTTCGATTGTCAACATCGTGAAACTCTTTGGGTCCCTCTAAGATCTTGCGTTGTTATATGGTAACCTTGTAGTTATCTTATGATTGAGTTCTTTGCTGTGTTAGAAACATATGAGGATGTTGAATCCTTAAATCCCCGTGTGCCAATGCAAAGGGTCTTCATCTTCTATTTCTATTGTTTGAAGATGTTGATATACCCAAAAACCTTGTAGTCGCCATATCTTCAGTATTCCTACGGTTTTGCCCACATAAGAGTGTTGAGTGCTTTGCTACTCTTATGCTATAGCTAAGGAATCCTATGGTTGACTAAACATCAAACAAGGTTAATGATTGTTGTTTAACCTCGTAAACCATCTTAACTCATGTCAGGGGAAATACCGCATTAAGTTATAAGGACAGATGCAAAAACCAAGCAAGCAACCAAGAATCAATGCAAAGATAGTTTCAAACTATCATGGTGACCTGGAGAAGCAAAGAACAAGTCCTGATTCTTCTAGTCAATACTAGGACAGGACAAGATGTCATGTCATTGTAAGAGTAAAGCAATAAAGGATCGGTAACAGACGTGAAAGTTTTATGATGTGATATTGTCATGTCGAGCATCCTATCAAGGTTATCAACCTAGAGACTGGAGTCACCTAAAGCAAACTTTAGAATTTCTTAAGATGCGTGAAGATAATCACTATTTCGTAGAACCGAAGTCTTTAAGGGCATTGTCATTTTCCTTAGTCAATGACCCTCTTTTACGGATCGTCCCCTCATCGTTTCTGTTATTCTACTTGTTAGAATCTCGGGACGAGATTCCTTTTAGGGGGAAGGATTGTAAAAGCCCGCTTTTTGGAAGAACAAAAACGCAAAAAGGTGAACTTAAAAATTTTGAAAGTGGACTTGGAAATCGAAACTCACATGAACCATATGAGTTAACCAATGTTCACTAAAAATAGGATCTTGTTAATATTTTACATATAGAACATGGTTGCTAATGTATAATAGAATTTAAGGTGTAAAATCCTTAATTTCCAAGTATTCATATTTTTCTGTGAAAATTAAAGGAGGAAAAGAAAACAAAATAGAGAGAAAGAAAAAAGGAATTATTCCAACCCTAAAATGGGACATTCAAAAACTCAAATCAAGTTACTGTTCAAACTAGGTTCACATGAGGATTTAAGCTACTCAATAGATGGGGATTGCTAGGTCAAATTAATATGCAGTACCAAATATATATTAAAATCAATACAAATTGAATATGCTATTGTACGTTTGGCCCTGTCAAAAATATTTGAATCTAAGGCTGTAAATTTTTCCATGACCTTCTAATATTCCAAATAGACTCTCGGTAAAGTTTCAAAATTTTTGAAGCAAGTTTTCAATTTATTGGACACATACTGAGAGTTAATCAAAGTCGACTTCAAATTTAAACTTTGTACTTAACCTTGTCCAAATCAACTCCAAATTTTTCCCGAGGACCCTTATAGTTCAGAAAGGTTAACTTCAAAGTTTCAGGATTTTTGAATCTAATTTACTATTTATTTCGTTGAGTCAAGTATCACAGCTTGAATTCAAATTCAAGCCTGATTTAAAAATTCAACTTGCTCGGTTCTGAAATATGATTGCACCATAGAATTCTTCACATTTTATTTAGTCAGTGGGCCAAAGTTGAATTTTTTTGAAGCATGTTTGCTAGCTCTATTTGAAATTAAAAAGGAGAATGAGGGAGGAGTGTGTTGTGGGCCCCACCTGTAAGCCTCTCCAAGGTTGAAACGCCTTTGCCTTTTTGTTATCGAGTGACACGGCATTGTGCATGTGCCAGCGATTGCATCCAGAGGTAGAAACCAAATTCTCTTCTTCTTCTTCACTCCCGTGGCTTTTGCTCGATCCTTGCTCTGCTCCAATAGCCGCCCGACTCCATCCTGCTCCACAGCGCTCCACTGCGGCCCACTCCCGCTCGCCTCCTCTCCTCTCCCGGCCTGGTCACCCCGGTCGCGTCCCAAGCCTCTGCACGCCGCTGGCCAAGCCCCCTCCCTGCCGCTCGCATCTCATCGCTTGCGCCCGCGTTGCTCGACCATCGCGCCATGGTCTACTCAGCCGTCGCGCTGCGCTCCTCCCTCCCGGCCACCAACGGTGTCGACCCATGCCAACCGCCGCTCGCTCTGACTGTTTCCGACGAGCACGCTCGCCTCCCTCCACGCCCCACTGCTGCTTGCCTTGACGCACCCGCGCGCGCTCCTCTGCGTCTCACCGTGTCGGGCCGTCCGCTCGTAGCCTTCCAGCCGCCGCAGCATGGCGCCCACGCCGGTCGCGTGCGCCTCCCCGCCATCTGCCCGCGCCGCCACAGCCTGCTCCTGGCTACATGCATCTCGCTGCCCTGGCCGCTTGCCCTTCCCTCCGGTCGCGCCCCACCTACAGCGCCGTCCCCCTACGTCGCCAACTCCGCGTGCACCTCGCGCACAGCTCCGCCTTGCCGCCAGGCCCTGCTCCTCGTCGGTCGTGCTCCTTATTGCCGTCTGTTGCTTGCCCAGCCGCGCTTCTGACCGTCGCTCCCTTGCTGCGCGCCGTTTCCGATGCCCGACGGCGCCCTGCCCCCGCTCAGTCGCCGGCTTCACCACCCCAACGCGCCGCTTCGCCTCCTGCGCCCCGGCGCTCCACCTCCGTTTGGCCGCCTCTGCCGCGTCGTGCAGCTGCGCCGTCGCAGCCCGACGGCTCGCGCTGCGATGCCGGCCGCTTGCCGCCCACCGCCGGCACCCCACGGTTGTGCAGTATGCCTGCACGCGCCTTGCCCGCGCTTCGCCCAAGGAGATGCGCGTCGGCACCCCAACAGTGCCCTTTTGCCGTGCGCCGTGGATGTGCTTGTCTGCTCCCCCTCGACATCGTCATGACGTTCTACTCTGTAGCTGCATCCTGGCAGTGAAGACTGTAATGTGTGTGATGGATGAAATGTTAGAACACGTCAACGTCACAAGGGTATCGACAACTGGTCCAAGGATAGCTCTGATTGTGCAAGATTGATTAGATCAGTGACTGCAGCTAAGGTGTTTGATGAAATGTTTACGAGGGAAGAACCAACTTTGTTGATGTTCAGGGCTGCTCTGTGATGCAGGGGTAGAATTATGTTGCACCCGACAAGTCTAAGTGCCAAGATACCCTTTGAATAGTGATGAAGCGACGAAAATCAAGTACACACCCAAGATATTCAGTAAATGCCTACAAGGTGAGCCTTGCCCTGAAATGCCTTGCTTGACGCCACCGAGGTCCGTTCGTGGTGATCGCTAATGGTACTTATGTGTTGTCAAGCCGTACGTCCATTTTCCGCATTGATATCATTCCTATAGAAATCCCCAAGTTGACCTCCTTTGTCGTTCGAATCACGTTGGCATGCCCGTGCGTGCTCGAGATGCTCCACCATAAGCCGCGTCAACGTTGTTGACCACATGACGTCGTCGTGATGCTGCGAGCCTTCATCGTGCCCTGGCATCGAGATGAAGTATGCTTGTGATGTGTGTGGTGTTGGAACACCAGCATGACTCTTCGGACAATGGTTGTCAAGCAAAATTAGGTTTTAGTCGATGTGAGGGTGATCGAGTCCTAGGAGTAGCCAAGCTGATCAATAAAATGCCTTCTAGGTCAAACCACGGATGTTGGTGATCACCACTGACCCGTGGTTGAGTAATACGAGAACGTTGCGACCGACAAGGAAAACTAGACCAAGGGGAACCTTGGATAAGAGTTTCTTGATCGTGTCGACCATGTTTCCTAAACATCCATAGAATTGCTTAACTAGGTGTGCTGTTTCATCGATGACAGGTTCGTCGAGTCGCTTGCCGACGGTTGAGTCGACATCACTAACCTTGTGACTCATAAGGTGGTGTTCGGGATTCCGCTCATCACCATGGAGAAGTCCGGGTCGATCTGAACGTCGATGAGATGATCTTCCCGAGATGGCAAAACACGTCGTCGCTACATAGTAATGCATTATGTTAAAGTTCCAGTAGTTCACCAAGCTCATCTGGACAATCTTGCAAAGGACACTGCAATAGTGTCATGTAAGAACTTGGACGATATTTTCGAAGATAGTCGTAACGACTGATTTACCTAAAGGTCCTTTGAACATGTCTGGGTACTCACGTTAGGTTAGCAGTGCTTGTGATGACTCTTTGAGTCCGAGCAATGTTGATCTCACTTCACGCCCAAGTGTCGCTAGGATTTCACTTTGATTCATCCTTATCAGAACCATGCGACCACACTTCTCATTTAACCAGGTTCACACCTTAGTGAGTTTGTATAACTTCATTTGTCGACTTGTAAGTTGCAACCTTCTTTGTTGCACATTCCACTCATACTCAAACTTTCGATGTCCACCCTTGATTCCTTAGTCCTTCTAACACTATTCAGTCCGGCACTACCACACCAGTCAATCTCAGTTTTCTCGAGTAGCATAGATCCAAGTGTTAAGTGAATAATTGCATTGCGTGCTTGCATTGCACCTTTTGATTCACGTCTAGATACTACTATGACCACTTGACTTATCCATAGTTTCTCCACCCATTTGAGACATATCTAATCTTCCTAGTCAAGCCTCTTCTTCTTAAGGTTTTTACAACTCGTCGAGTCCATTATTAGATTACATTAATTACTTATATGCATATCATGTCGATAGAAACGTGATGATAGGTGATCAACAAGAAGTTTCTCTTGGAGGAGAATGCCGAGGAGTTCCAACTTCAAGATTCCATGGCGGATTCTCCGAAGGAAGACAAAGCCATAACAACTGACATTGCTATAGAGTCGCAAACAAGGCAAGCCCCGGTTTGCATTTAAGTTCCTTACAGTGTTTTGCAGTTTTTTTTCACCTTAAGTCTTTAGATGATTGTGCATTATGTTTAAGGTGTTTGACATCCACTTGCATGGCCCACAAATCCTATGGAGTCTTGGGTAGGTATAAGACCCGCTGAGTAGATACTGCTATGCTTATGCTAATTGGAATTCGGTAGAAGTCGAGTAGTTGGAATCTACTCGCGAGATAAGAATTTTATCACACGGGAGGATCTGGAATTGGAAATTGGCTTATGAACATGAAATCAAGACCGGTCAGAGATGAGTAGGAAGCGACAAGAGGCGGTCTTGGTCGTATAGCTCTGACCGTGTTGATTGAGGACCGTTTCGTGTGCGGCCCCGCTGGACAAGCTTGAATTGTACCGACGACATAATGGAGAAATGGGCTCTAGTAAACTTACATAGCTTGATACGGCTTTGTTGAGGCATCCCGTTGCGTTTTATAGGCGTGGGTTGAGGGCAGCAAGGTGTAAATCAGCTGGTGGGCACGTCAGAGTACGCCCCACGCAGTGACCTCCTCCTCGTGATGGATCGACCGATTCGACATTCGAGTGTTAGTGAAAGGTGGCCATATACGACTAGTACTGAATTGTTATGTAGGTACTGCTATAAGTACTCGCTGGCATTTCCGAAAGTGCGTATGTGTTGTGTTGTTCCAGGTATGTCCTGATTGCAATCACCGTCCCTCGCGGTAATAGAGTACCACTTGTTCACTGCGCCGTGATGTAGTAAATACTGAAGAAGTCAGGAGAATATGATATATTGGTTTACAAATTGCTTGGACAACCTTGTTTGGCTTAGAGATAGTACAATTAAAAGTTTACAGTTTCCCCATACTTTACCTGTAATAGCAATATGTGCTTTGGGCATGTCATATCATTGGCAAAGCGTTTCTTGTTTGATTGTGGAGTCTATGATGTGCAATGCCTGAAGAATGTCAATTGCTACTTAAAACATGACTATAAGCATCAACTTGTAGGTGAGTCATTTATGCTATTCCTTACCTATTGCTTAGTATTCACCCCTGCATATGTCTAGTGAGACGGATTAGTCTTGCTGAGCCTTATGCTCCCGTTTGCGCTTTAACGATTTTTGCAGGTATTAGGTTTATTTCTGCTGTTCATGTTGTACATAAGATCTCGAGATGTTGAGATAAATCTCATGTGAACTACATCGCTGTTGAATGTTCTTCATGTTGCTAGTGAGAAGCGTCCTAGGGCATGGACGTCTTCTCTCCTGCTTTGTTAAGTGAGATTATGAGTATGTATTTTCTGCTGTGTGTGTACTCCTATTGGACACTATTTTGTAAACTCTATTTAATGAGAAATGAAAACTTTACGTGTTTTGGTATCCTTTTCGTGTGTGCTGTTCGGTGCCACATCGCACGGTACCACCCAATGAGATCCTTGGACATCGAGACCCCGGTCGCCACACTGCCAAAAGGGAGAACAGCGAGGCCCACCTTTGACGTCGACCGACCCCCCTGCTCGGCCGACTACGGGAAAGAGCCTCTCTCCTCCAATGGCTACATCTGGTGCCCTAGTGACCGTTGGGGATTGCACACTATAAATGGTGGCCGTGAGGAGCTCTTCTCTTCATATATCACCTCATTTCATACATCCCCAAAGACACTCTTTCTCATATTGTTTGTCTTGCTCTTCATAGAAACACACTTGCTCAAATACAACCCAAAAAGATTTGCTTTTGTTTGCATTTGCAATTTGCTCTCAAGTTCATCAAGGGAAAATTCGTCGGGGTTTTGTTTTCACTAACATCACCTCTTTCGGGTTTTTTCCTTGTTGTGTTCTTGCTTGTTGTGGCCATGGAAGCAATGATGAGGTTGTTTTGAAAGAGGAAGGAAGTTGCAAGCTCAAGCCATGGTGAAGACTCAAGTGCACGCCCCTCTTCCATTGCTACACCAAGTTCACGGAGGAGTGTGGGAGAGGACACTCCAATGGGTGAGAGAAGCAACCCTCACCAACTTCTTCATGACGATGACCTCGACATCCAAAGTGAAGTTGAAGATCAAGCACTCAAGCTCCTCCAAGATCGTGATTTTTCTCATACGAAAGCTTATGATCCGGATTTGATCTCCAAAATAGGTATGGATTCCAAATTCTTTTCCATTTCGTGTGCACTTGGATGGGAAAATTTTGCTCACATAGAGGAGAAAGGGTCACGCCTTCTCTCCATACAATTCCATTGCATACTCGAGATAGGATTTGATGGTATTACTTTTCATGTATTTCAAAAATAATACAACATCCTATGGAAAGAAATTAGTGAAATCCTAGGCTTCCATAAATGTTGTTTGCTAGATATAGACACTTTGCCTAAGTTTAACAAATAATGTTTTTGCCAAGATTTAACTGTTGACGTCAGATGCAGCACACCTAGGAATAGCCACTTGCACAAACCCACTTTACGCTTCATGCATAAATGGGTGGCTATGACTATGTTCCATAGAGGAGATGTAAGGATAGTGCGTTATGATGAGCTGAAAATTTTATTTGCCATGATTACAAAGATAAGAATTGCTCCACTTATTGCCATGATGACACAATGATTAGATTAAATTCCAAGGTAGGGCCAATTGAATGCACTTCATTGATTTCCCATATTGCTACTAGGGTAGGAGCACTTGAATATTCTTCATTTGAATACATTTAAAATGAAAGATAATTAATTGATGAAGTTTATTTAGTGCAAGGACATACCCTTAAGCATGATCAAGATGGCTCTTCTATATTTTATTATCTGGGCTTTGTTAATGAAATTCGGTTACCTAACCCAGATCATCATTTGTACAAATGTCGGAGGCTAACCATTGACCTACTTCCCATCGAGGAAGCCGTAAGAAGTAATGTCTCTGGCGGGGTGACTAGAAGCCGCACAAGGAGACGACCATGCCCCCGACAACCTCCACGGTCCATGAGTACAAAGAGGAGGAGAACCCAACGGGTGATGCACAAGGATGGACTCTACCTACATCGTATTAGAGAGAAGGTCCGTCTTGGCATGGATGACCAGGTGCTACACGGGACACACCCCTATCCACTGCAAGCTCTAGCAGATTGCCTCCAACATCTATGAGAATACCACTTCGACTAGAATCCTTCGTGACAATACTCAAGGAATGACAGGCATCTCTAGACGTATGGACGAGCTTTAAGTAAGGACGGGTGACATCTGCAACACTCTTCAAGGGCATGTCAAAAGTACCCCAGACTTGCAACAACACCTGGGCGCTCAATTCATCATCCTCAACTCCACGCTACAACCACAACAAGCCGATCTCGTAGAATACTTCCGTCATCAAGGGTTAAACCCTCGACATGGAGGTGAGTGAAAAACAAGCTTGGGGGAGGACTGCCACTTCAGGTAAATTGTATGAACCCCTCTGCATATTTATTTTCCACTTACCCATCATCCACCTTGCATCTAAAAAAATAAATAAATATAGGATATATTTTGTTTTCAAATAAAATAAAACATGTGCGGCAAGCATGACTTGGGAATCACATAGATGAAATGCTGAATAGTTGCTCTCTTTTAATTTTTCCTAAGTCCCTAGTTTACAACTTACTACTCGCCAACATATTGCTCTCATTGGCTAAAATTGCTTTTGCCTCGATTTGGAAATTGTGGGTAGCAAAAGCTTAATCCATTCTATGTTATTGTGAAATGTGGTATAGTGATGATGCTGCTATTCCTAGTTTGATAGTGAAACTTAGATTTCCCGAGAAATTCTAAAAAGATTTAAGTTATCCTCATTTGATTGGAAATACCCACCAAAGCCATATGATATATTACATTGATAGACCTTATGCATATGCTATCTGCTTTCACATTGAGCTTTGTCAAACTAGTATAGACCTATGTGAGATTTCTATCATTACTTTTTGAATTCTAGACTTCACTTGCACATGCGATACTTCTACACTAGAAGTAAGCAAATTTCCATCACACCACCATTCCACAATAAAAAGAGAAACTCCATATCATTCATTCTTAGTACTCTCTCAAAAACTCATTACATAAAAGGGAGTAGAAGACATGGCTACAAGAAAAAGAAAATGCATGCTTACATAATAAGCATGAGAAAAAAGGAGATAAAAGTATCCATGTTTCATCCCTGCAAAAAAAAAGAGTCCACTCAAAAAGGAGTCATCTCAAGATCCACATCCACTCCATTCCATCACACATGCACAAGTCTTGAATCAAATTGTTTCGAGAATATTTCTCCTAAGGCTTGCTCTTTTGACTTAGCAATATTATGTGTTGCAAATATGCCGACTATATTCCTTACCAAGCTCCACATACAAGCCTTATGTAGAGGTAGGATGAATTTACGCACAATGCCTTGGTGAGGACATATTTACACTACACACAATGGAGAAACTTGAGAGAATCAAATTGAGATACTTAAAATCTAAATTGAACTCTCCGGAATTTGAGTGGAACTTGACTTCTAGAGTATGTGTGCTCAATTTGTTGTACTATCTTTCAACCACCCATGAATAGGAGATGGCATAAGCTCCATAATAACCTAAGATGGGTTAAGTACCATGCCAATTTTTGAAATACTAGGTAGAATATTTTGTTGTGCACATGGTACTTTTGAGAAATAGAACATAGTAGCAACTCCTAATCATAAACCTAAAGTCTTGACTTTGCTCGGGACGAGCAAAGGATAAGCTTGGGGGAGTTTGTTGATGGATGTTATATACCAATTTCACCCGTCAATATAACTCAATTATGTAAAAGAATTGTCATTTCATGCACACATCACCTTTCCATTTAACCTATTTCCACTTGTTCTTGGATAAAATGGTGCACGTAGGAATTCTATTCAGAATTGAAGAGAAACAAGGTGATGGATCCTATAAAATATCATTCTAGCCAATCAGGCGACGCCATGATCAAATGGCCCACAAACAGAAGTACCAAAGGACATCCAACAGTGTAGCACCCATATCATGGAATGGGACCCACCTGCCAGTCACCTGGAGGAAGAACTGGCCATTTGGAGCCAGGACTAGGTCGGCCGACCCCCCTAGTCGGGCGACTAGTTCCTGGTGCCAAACGCGGTCAAATGCCATGTGTTGGCTCCTCCCAACTTGAAGAGGTCGGAGGTGACTGATTCGCGCGCTTTTGGTGGCAGGAACCGAGCCTTCTCCAAGCTATAAATAGGACCCCTCACCCCTCACTACCACACACGCCACTTGAGTATTCATCCATTGTATCCACTACTCTCCATAGGTTTAAAGGAGTATAGGCTGTAGAGAGTAGAGTCTCTAGTCCATAGTCCAAGTAGGAGATGAGTAGAAGGAGTCTCTTCCCATTTGGGAAAGGCATGTCTCCCATATTCCTATTTGTATTTGTGACATTATAATAAAGATGACATCTTTAGTCTTCATTTGTTCATATACTTGGATGAAGCGTTTCTTGTTTCATTGTGGATTCCATGTATGTGGTTGGAATAGTATTTATGATTTTGTTACACCATTCTCATTACATTATCATAAACACAATAAACCTCCACTATAGTCTAATTAGCTATGATATGATTATGTTAACATGAATAACTTATGCTATGAATTAACATTAGTTCAACGATGATTTAGTTCATTGCCTTAGGATGGCTTGTGCCTTGGCTCTTAAGGTAATTACTTAATATGCTAGCATTATGCTAGGATAGAGAGTAGCGTTGAATGTCTCATAGACCCATAGATTGAAGAGGTAGGCAGTAAGTGGTGATAGTCCTATCCGTCTTTTGTAATCCTCCATGTTTGGCCATGCCACAGGCTCTTTGCGGGAGTTGCCTAGATAGTGTTGCTAGGGGTAAACCCGTGCCCGATGTGTTAATCCACTTAACATGAGAATTCAAAATTAATATGATCATTAGTAACTAACTTAGGCTATGTATATGTACATTAGAAGCATAGGAGGAGTCTCCACCTAACTCTTAGCCTAGTTTCTCTATTACCTCATTTATCCTCTTAGAATAGAATGCTCTTGTGTGTGTAACACTACCTCAACTTATCATTTACCCCATCATTGCTAGAACCCTACCTAGACCAACCTAAGCCTTTCCACTTGATGATTGTTTTACTTCCATCTAGCCTTCCTCTGGGAAAATATAAATGACATCCTTTGAGATACTCTTTAAAGGGGAAATTCTACATCGATAGTTTATTTGCGCTTGCGGACATTCACTTGAGAATTAAAACATACCAACAAGCATTTCTGGCATCACTGCTAGGGATGAATTGTTAGTAGTGCATAGGAAATATCAACACCATTCAAGCTTGTAAATTGACATCGACAAGAATTACAGCCTGTTGTCCATATACTAGCTCAAAAGGGGTCACTTAGGTAGCACCGTGCTTAGAAATTATATAAGCCCATAGTGCTTCATTCAATGTTTCATGCCACCTCTTCGGATTTCCCTAAATTTCTTCTTGATTAGCTTAATCAATATCTTGTTGCTTGCTTCAGCTTGTCCATTTGCTTGAGCATAATAGGGAGAAGAGTTCAACAATCTATTTTTGAATTATTCGGCAAACTCTCTAAACTGATGTGACATGAAAGATTTCCCTTGATCTGTAGTCAGAGTTTGAGGAATATCGATTCTATAAATAATATGCTCCAACACAAAGCTAATTACCTCCTTGTGAGTACAATTTCTCAATGGCAGAGCTTCTTTCCACGTGGTGAAATAATCATTACCAACTATCACAAAACAATGTTGTTTAGACGATGAAGGATGTATCTCGCCAATGAAGTCCAAACCACATCCTCTAAAAGGCCAAGGTTTTATACTAGGATATAACACACTGGCTGGGGCTAACTAGATATCGCCAAACAGCTAACAAGCCTCACATAATTTCTAATATTTGAAACAATCGGCTTGCATGGTCGAACAATAAAACCCTGCCCTTTTCAGCATCCACTTCATCATAGGAGCTGACTGATGTGTACCGCAAAGACCTCCATGCAATTCCTTCATGGCTTCTATGGCCTGCTCCTGATCCAAACACTTAAATAAGACACCATCTATAGTTCAGCAATAAAGCTCATCATTAATCAGGGTATGTTTCAAAGCCTGGCGTTGAACCTTTCTATTCTTGCTCCTGGTTGGGTTCTTTATACAGTCTATTATTTTGAATCTCCAATCGCTCATCACCTTATTAATCTTAGCCAACTCATCGCGTTGTGCACTTATCTCTTCAGCTTTAGACGATGTTGGCTTTTCTTTAATACCAAACCTTCTGTGGGGACCAGAATCCCGACCGCCAAGGATCTCATTGGGTGGTGTCACGCGATGCGACACCCAACAATATACAAGAATAGAATGAGAACCAAGTCTTTATTGACAAGCACAACGGAAGATTAAAAGTACTAATGGAAGGAAAGAGAATTATACATCATAGCTACGCTCTCAGCACTAGCTATGCAACAGTAAAGTCATTCATGCCCTAGATACATTGCACTAGCAACACACAATTCATAGCGGCGTGCAGGGTTCCCACTTGGCTGTAAACCCTGGAGGGGGTGCAGCCTCATCATTAAACCTGTCATCAGTTGTATAATCTACAAAAACTCGTTAACTGCAAACGTGAGCTTAAGGCTCAGCAAGACTATCCCGTCTCACTAGACATATGCAAGCATGAGTACTAAACATAGGTAAGTAAAGCATAAGGACTCGCCTACAAGTGGATCCTTATAGTGATGTTTTATTTCGCACCTGACATTCCTCAGGCACATCACATCATAGACTCCACAATCAAACAAGAAACGCTTTGTCGATGATATGACGTGCACAGGCACATAATGCTATTACAGGTAAAGTATGGGGAAACTGTAAACTTTTAATTGTACTATCTCAAAGCCAAACAAGGTTGTTCAAGCAATTTATAAACCAATATATCATATTCTCCTGACTTCTTTAGTATTTACTACGTCACGACACAATGAACAAGCCGTACTCTATTACCGCGAGGGACGGTGATTGCAATCAGGACATACCCGGAACAACACGACAGATACGCACTTTCAGAAATGCTAGCGAGTACTTTCAGCAGTACCTACATAACAATTCAGTACTAGTCGTATATGGCCACCTTTCACTAAACACTCGAATGTCGAACCAGTCAATCCATCACGAGCAGGAGTTCACTGCGTGGGCATTACTCTGACGTGCCCACCAGCTGATTTACACCTTGCTACCCTCAACCCACGCCTATAAAATGGAACGGAATGCCTCGACAAACCAGTATCAAGCTACGTCAGTTTACTGGAGCCCATTCCTCGAGTATGTCGCCGGTACAATTTCAATCTTGTCCAGCAGGACCGCACACGAAACGGTCCTCAATCAACACTAACAGAGCTACGCACGTGAGACCATGTCTCACTGCATCCTATCCACTGCTCGGTCTTAATTTTATATTCATAAACCATTTTCTTATTCTAGAATCTCCCGTGTGATAAAATTCCTATCTCGCGAGTAGATTCCAACTACTCGACTTCTACCGAATTCCTATGAGCATAAGCATAGCAGTGTCTACTCAACGGGCCGTAGACCTACCAAAGAATCCATAGGCTTAAATCCATAGACCTACCCAAGTGGATGTCAAACACCTTAAACGTAATGCACAATCATCTGAAGACATAAGGTGAAATAAAACTGCAAAACACTGTAAGGAACTTAAATGCAAACCTGGGCTTGCCTGAATGCGAGTCTGAGTCTATGTTAATTTCTGGCAGATGGACCTCCAAGGCTTCCGGCTGCTCCTCGACTTTAGCTACTACACGATATGCATATACTAGGTATAAATGATTTTGTGAATAATTAATATGCTTAAGGTGGGATGTGTATATTAAGATAAAATAAGACAATTATCTTCATTGAATTTAGGATCTTTATGGTGGATACTAGAGATTATGGAGAAGACTCTTGCAAAGAACATGAGATGATAAAGGATGTTTGTTATTCTTAAAAATTATGGTAAGCAATAAGCTTCTCTAAATTTTGGTTGACATTTTTGGAGATGTATTATGGCTACCAAGGGTTGTATCATGCAGAGGGTGTCTCACTGGTTCTAGGAAAATTTATTGCACAATTTTTTGTGCTTCCTACAGGAAGAAACTGATTATTAAAGTTTGGGTAAATTTCTAGAAATTGATTTTTCATTTTTCTCAATTTATAGCTATAAAGAGATTTGGAACATAGATCAACCAAGTATTTTAAGTCCAATGAACTTGAAATTTTTACTGGAGATCACATGTATCAACTATAGGGTTCTGACCAAAACTGGGAATTTTCCAATTAACAGAACTCTAGGAATGAATTCTTTAATAATTTTTGTTATTTGAATTATGGAGAAATTTCTATGGATTTTCATATAAATCCAAGTGCATCACTGGACAGTATTCCTCATGCTGGTTCTAACAAAATTTATTTGGAAATTTTTGGATAATTCTACTGGAATTTATGGATTTTCTAAGTTGGGATTGAATCTAGATTTATTTTCCTATTGGAAATTTCAAATAAAAGGGGCTGGTCCCACTTCATTTGAATTTGACCAATCACAAAGGAGCAACACCGGGAGCCACGTGGTTAACCCATGCAGCCACACCGGATCCTTATCTGCAACTTATCCCACGCGAGAGGGTGTCGCTGACCGGTGGGACCCGCGTCTTCGTCTACCTCCCGGCTTGGCGGCGCACCTCGCCGGAACTGCGGCGGTGCCTCGCTGGACTTAGGTGTGTAGACCTCCCCTCAGCCTCGCTGTTACCGCTTAACCCTAAAATCGATCGCGCAAGTCGATGGTGGTGTCCAATCATGCCGGCGATGGCCAGAGACGGCGGCGCGACGGCGATGGCGGAGCTAGGGTTTCGTCCTTCGTCGGAAATGCTCGGAAATGGCTCAATAGACTCGGGAAAAGCTCGGGAAGGTTCCTGGGAGCACCAAGAGTATGATTTGGGGGTCAGATTGGGAAGACAGCACCGGCAAAGTTGAACTCGGTGGCGAGGTACAGATTTTTAACTGACGGCCATGAAAACTCAAAATCCGACCTCATCTCTCGATGTCTTTCTCTCAATTTTTGTGAGGAGGTGCGCCTGGATATCTAGGAGATAATACCTTACTGGATTGAAAATTAATTGTAAGTAGAAACAGAATTTGACCCGTAATCTATTGATATCTGTATGAACTGTTTTGGAGAAAACTGGAGATAAAGGAGCTAGGAAGCATGACAGTGGCTGAAACTTCACAAGAAGCATCTAGGTACCGTTGTGCACCTTATTGCTTCAAAGAGGAAGACGGAATCATGCTTGATGTGGCCTGTCCTCGTGGTACAGGAAGCTTCCCCTAGCGACTTCACCAGCGAGCGTCGAGGAAACTTCGAAATACCGGACATATAAGCAGGGAATCAAACAAAGGATTGGACGGGAAGGAAGATCAACTAGTTAAGCCACCTTTTGCTGTTGAAAGCACAGCGATTCCTTGCGTTGTTTGGCCGGCGCGTCAAGAATGGCAGCGGCGGTGCGGTGCAGTGGCGGAAGAACAAAAACAGAGGTGAGTGCTCGCGGTGGTGTTCACATCGACCGGGGGAGGGTATTTATAGTGTAAGACCTATGTGTGCTGAATACATTGGCTTGTAGTGAATACACTTGGCTTTGATGATAAAAGTTTTAAATATCACCAAAACACCTTTTTATCAAGGTCTGACTCTAGCTCCGAGCTATAGCAAGGTCCGACCATAGGTCCGACTTGTTTTGGATAGCTCCGGCTACGTTAGATGCTAGGTCCGACTTCTTGGTAAGGTTCGACTAGCTTTGGTTAGCTCCGGTGAGCTTTAAGTTTAGCTCTGGCATGTCTTTGATAGCTCCGACATGTTTTTGCTAAGCTCCGAGTTGATTTTTCTAGCTCCGGCTTTTGGGTTTACTAGTTCTGACTAGTTCTGGTTAGCTCCGGGGCTAGGTCCTGCTAGTTTCGTAAGCTCCGGTGCTAGGATCTACTAGTTTTGGTAAGCTCCAGCAGGTGCTTCATTGTACTAGTTTTTGTAAGCTCCGACAGGTGCTTCATTGTACTAGTTTTGGTAAGCTCCGGCAGGTGCTTCATTGTACTAGTTTTGTTAGCTCTGGCTCAAGCTCCGGGTTGCTCTGGCAAGGTCCGGAACTTGACCGCAGTGCTTCTGCTTTTCATTTGCAATGTTTCGTACTTGCTTTACATTGTTGGAAAGATTTCTTAGTATTCTTTTACTAAGTTTTTGGTGCGTTTTGGATGATATGGATGATATTGTGTTACTATGGTTTTGCAACATGCTTATGTGAGGTTCTCACGTAAGATGTTGTGTTCGGAACTAACTTGAGTCAAGTCGAGGACTTGGGCTCGTATGGATTGGTTGTTTATTCATGTGCAGGTGTTGCTTGAGTTCAAGTCATGGCTGGTGACGGGATCCATTGAACTAGTCTCAGGGAGGAGATGAGGTTCCAACAACCAAGTTCGGAAGGAACTGTGGTTGAGCTGATCAGGAGGCCGTGCAGGATGATTGAATCAAAAACAATGCATATGAAGGTATCGTGGACGTCATTGGAAGAGGTTTGCACGTGTGCAAGGAGTGCATGGACGTGGCTACATGGTTCCGAGACGTGATGAAGAGATGTGGATGTAAAGAATTGGTCGGAAAGGTCCAACCAACTAGGTTATGGACTCAGGCTGCGGCTGAGTCGGGTTTGACTCAAATATGGAAAGATTTGAGTTGGTTATGATAGGATTTCGTGTGGGTCACGAATTTGAGTTGTTTAGGAATGTGGGATACGTTCCTAAGGTGTTTGAAAGTCTTAAGATTGCTTCTATCTGCGTATAGAAGTATCTTGAGCAGTTATGGAAAGTTACGATTCGTGATCTGAGTAGGATTGGAGTCCTAGTTGATGTTGGGTTGGCCTAAGGGCTGGTTATATAAGCAAGGGAGCCCAGAGCTCGGTGTAGAAGACTTTGGGGCTGTTCCTCTTGTGTTCTATTAAATAAAATTCGTAGTTTGAAGGAACTTTTGTGCCTTGTTCGTCCGACTTGTTCCAGACAAGTTTTACTCGTTGAGTTTCTGGACAGCACTACCTTTCGTCGGTGGTTTTATCATAACTCGAGTTTTACTGATCCAATTGACGTGATTCTTTTTGGGTTGTCTTCACAACTTGATTGTCTACCATCTGTCAAAATTTCACGGTCATTGGATTTGTGGTATATGATCTACACGAGTTTCTTTGCAGCGTTCCAGAACTGTTTTTTTTCTTGGGTAGGGCATATTGACTATTGTTTGATCTTTCGATCATAACTTGAGTTTTACTCGACGGATTTGAGTGATTCTTTTTGTGTTGTCTTCGTGACTTGATTCTCTCTGATATCTATCACTTTTGTCATGGTGAAACACGTTTAGATTAGTCTCACACATGATTTCTTTAACAGATCGTTTTTCTGCCGAAAGGATTTGGGGTTTAATTGTTTCCGCTGCGTAAGATTTTTAAATCTACCATTCACCCCCCTCTGGTAGCTTTTCACGTGCTCCTCGAGCCTACATATAGGCCGCGGAGGAGTAGGAGGCACGCCATGAAGCAGGAACGCGAGCAGCTCTGTGGAGCCTTGCATGCGGCACGGTATCGAGCAGAGGAACACCGGAAAAACGGCGTGCAGAGCAGAGGACCACTGACTGGTGGGTCCCACGACCCTTATCCCTGCCCCTTCTCTGCAGACTTCAATTCCCTTACCAAATTTTGTCCAAAAAATGTAGATTTTTGTCGGGAGGCTCAAATAAATATCTAGAATTTGATTCTGCAATTGGATTTTGGATTGGAGCAAGTTTCAATTGGATTTCAAATTCAAATTTGAATTCGGATGGAATTCAATGGTGCCACTGATTTAAATAGCAATTGAGTTCCAAAAACTGTGAAACCATGGGGATAATTCAAGAAACTTATGCTGATCATGAGTGTATGTTCAAATCTTGATGTTCAATCTAGTTGAACAGAATTCAAAATTTGAATTCCAAACATGGTTTGAATTTGCTAAGCGTCTCAATTAAAATAGCAAATGGAGTTCAAAATTTATGAAACTTTGCAGAAATTCTATTTGGAATATTAGAAAACCATAGAAAAATTTATGGCCTCTAAATTGGAAAATTTTGACAGGACCAAATATACAGTAGTATATATTCAATTTATGTTAATTTGAATATCTATTTGGTACTGCATATTAAATTGGACTAGCAATATTTCTTCAAATAATTCCCAAATTTGAAGAGAGGTCAAAAGAAATAAATCTAAGTTTATTGGTGAAGTTCATTCCTCATGTTAATAAATTTAAACATGAGTAGAAGAAAAGATTTGATGAGATCAAGTTTATAAGCATGGCTATAATTGGTCTCCATTAGGGTTAACAACCAATTTACAACTGAACCTCATATGAAGGAAAATGTGGGATTTTACATTCCTCCCCCTCTAAAAGAATCTCATCTCGAGATTACAAAAGGAAGGATAAAAAGAAAATACCTAATGAACATAGGATGTTAACAAGTCCGGATAATTGGTTTTAAGATATTCCTTGCTTTTCCACGTTGCTTCATCTGTGGTGCGGTTTCCCCATAAGACCTTGTAGAAACGCAAGGTGCGGGTTCTTGTGGTACGCGTCTTCTCATCAATTATCTGGGTTGGATGTTCGGAGTAAGTAAGGTTTGGTTGGAGGGCTTCCAAATCCCCCATACGGAGTTTCACTGGGGCCTTGAGACATTTTCTCAATTGTGAAATGTGAAACACATTGTGGACCCCTGAAAGCGATGCTGGCAGCTCTAACTGGTTGGCTACATGTCCGCATTGCTCACTTATTACGAATGGTCCGATGAAACGCGGAGCTAGTTTCCCTTTTACTCCGAAATGATGAATCCCTTTCATTGGATATACGCGAAGATAAACGTGATCCCCGATATCATAATGAAGCGGTCCATGTCGTTTGTCCGCATAGCTTTTCTGGCGAGGCTGAGCAGCCTTAAGGTTGGCTTGAATAACTCATACTCGATCTTCAGCTTCTTTTACCAAGTCTATACCATATGTTACTCGTTCACTGGATTCACACCAGTTCAACGGTGTGCGGCACTTCCGGCCATAAAGAGCTTCATATGGTGCCATTTGAATGCTAGTCTGATAACCATTGTTATATGAAAACTTCGCCAATGGTAGATGATCATCCCAATTCTTACCATAGTGAATGGCACAGGCGCGGAGCATATCCTCTAGTACTTGCTTTACTCGTTCCGTTTGACCATCAGTCTGTGGGTGGTAAGATGAGCTTCTAATCAATTTGGTACCCAGAGATGCGTGGAGCTGCTCCCAAAATCGAGCAACAAACAAAGTTCCACGATCTGATATGATAGTGTGGGGTACTCTGTGTAAGCTTAAGATCCTGGCAATATATAGCTCTGCATATTGGCATGCCACATACTTGACATTGACTGGAATAAAGTGAGCCGACTTGGTGAGTCGGTCGACTATCACCCAAATCGAGTCATGTTTGCAAAAAGTGAGAGGTAACCCAACAATGAAATCCATGCTGATGTCCTCCCATTTCCAGGCAGGTATGATTAACAGTTGTAATTGTCCGGCTGCTTTCAGATGGTCGGCTTTCACTCGTCGACATGTATCACATTCGGATACATACGTCGCTATTTCTCTCTTCCTCCGAGTCCACCTAAATTTCTTCTTCATGTATTGGTACAATTTGTTACTCACCGGATGAATAGAATATTTGGACAAATGAGCCTCGTCCAAAATTTTCTTCCAAAGTTCCACATTGTGGGGTACCATGATGCGGTCTTTAAACCAGATGGTACCGTCATCGTCACCTCGGAAACACTTCATTTCCCCCCTTTTCATTCATTGACGAATATGGGATATGACCTTGTCCTCCTTCTGAGCCTCCATAATTTCCTCCCTTATGGTGGGAATGAGGGCTAGGTTGTAGAGCGCCCCATCCGGAACCAAGTAGAGACTCGGTTCTTCTTCCTCTATCAAGGTGATAGAAAGGTTATTGATATGGGACTTGCGACATAGTGCATCTGCGACTAAATTTGCCTTTCCGGGATGGTAGTGGATCTCAATCTCATAGTCTTTGATTAACTCCAACCATCTTCGTTGTTGCATTTTCAATTCTTTCTGGGTGAAGATGTACTTCAAGCTTTTGTGATCGGTGTAGAGATGTACTAGGTTGCCCCATAGATAGTGTCTCCACATCTTTACAACCAGTACCACGACAGCGAGTTCAAGATCATGAGTCAGATAATGTTGCTCATGGTTTCGATGCTGCCGGGATCCATAAGCGATCACTCTTCCGTCTTGGATTAATACGCAACCTAGACCAATTCCAGATGCATCACAATAAACATCAAAGGATCTTGTTGTGTCTAGTTGGGCTAACACTGGTGTTGTTGTGAGGTGTTTTACCAATGCTTGGAAACCCTCCTCACATTCCTTTGTCCAGGTATACCTCTTTTCTTTCTTCAGAAGTTCCGTCATTGGTTTAGCTATCTTGGAAAAGCTTGGGATGAACCTCCAGTAATATCCAGCTAAACCCAGGAAACTTCGAACTTCATGCATAGACTTGGGAGACTCCCATTTGAGTACTTGCTTAATCTCGCTTGGATCAACTACAAATCCTTCAGCAAAGATGATGTGCCCAAGAAATGGCACTTGGTTAATCCAGAACTCACATTTGCTGAACTTAGCGTACCACTTGTGGTCCTGCAATCGCTGAAGCACCATGTGCAAATGTTGTGCATGTCCTTCTTTGGACTTTGAGTATACAAGGATGTCGTCGATGAAGACCACAACAAACTTGTCCAAATCCGGCATGAATACCGAATTCATGATATACATGAAATGGGCTAGTGCGTTGGTTAATCCGAAGGACATGACAAGGTACTCATATAATCCATACCTCATCGAGAATGTTGTCTTAGGTATATCCTCGGGTTGAATCCTGATCTGATGATAACCAGAGCGAAGATCCATCTTTGAAAATACCTGAGCACCTACCAACTGATCGAACAGAATATCGATATGGGGTAGTGGATACTTGTCCATGATTGTGACAGCATTGAGTGGACGATAGTCCACACATAGTCTCAATGTTTTATCCTTCTTTTCCACGAACAGTGCAGAACAACCCCAAGGTGATGAACTTGGACGAATGAAACCCTTGTCCAACAGTTCATTCAGCTGCTCTTTCAGTTCTGCCAGTTCTTTAGGTGCCATCTTATACGGTCTTCTCGAAATTGGCACTGGTCCCTATACAAGTTCAATCTTAAACTCGACATCTCTTCCTGGTGGTATACCAGGAAGATCTTCAGGAAAAACGTCCGGATACTCACATAATACCGGATTATCTTCGAGTTTACAGGCTTCGGTGTTATCAACAGTTGGAGGCACGTGGATATTACTCTCGAGAGTGAGAATTTGGGGAGAGTGGACCGGATAATTTAGATATATTCTCCGAGGAATGATGTCAATAATGGCACTGTTGTATTGCAACCACGCCATTCCTAAAATGACATCTAATTTCTGATGCTCCAATATAATGAGAGAGATAGGGTATATGTTCCCACCCAAATTAAGAGGTACCCTATGGACCATCTTATCTGCTACTACTTTGCCTCCCGGAGAACAAATCATATATGGGTTTTTTGTAGAAATGATAGGCAATTGGTATTGATTGACATAAGACTTGCTAATAAAATTATAGGAAGCACCAGAGTCAAAAAGGATGACTACGGGATGATCAATGAGAGAGAACGTACCCGTGAGTACTGGTGCGCCTTCCGGAACATCCTCGATGGCGAGGTGGTGGATGTTACTGGTTCTGGTGGCTGGCTTCTTGGGCTGGTTGCGAGGCTGGTTTGCCCCCTGGTACGATGACTGTCCACTGCTCTACAGGCAGTCCTTTGAGAAGTGTCCCGTACGTCCACACATATAACACGTGTACAGGGTTTGAGCGGCACGGAATGGAGGACGGAATCCCGTTGCATGCGGTGGAGGTAGTGGTGCATGCGGAATCATCCCCTATTGCTGTTGTGGGCGGAAGCCGACGTTGTTGAATGGCGACCACGAAACATCGGTGGTCGCAATGGCGGCTGCCACCTCTGGCCGAATGGTGATCGATACACCATGCAGTATATCTGAGGAGTACCTCCTCCGCTGCCCTGCGGAGTACTCCTTTTCTTCTTGTAAGAGAACAGCTCCCTAGTAGCGTCCTCCTGCACGATCGCGGCGTTGACCATGTTGTTGAAGCTGCCGCTGTTGAACAAGGCAAGCTTGTCCTTCATCTTGGGGTTCAAACCCCGATAGAAGCATTCCCGCTTCTGATATTCAGTATTCATTTGGTCCTGAGCATATCGGGCCAAGTGGTTGAATATCTTGGAGTACTCGTAAGCACTCCTTCCTCCTTGTTTCAGCTCCAAGAACTCTTGAAGCTTCCTTCGCATCACACGGGAAGGTATGTGATAGGCGCGAAACGCCTCCCGGAACTCCTCCCATCTCGCGGCGTAGCCGACTTGTCATGCGGCAAGGTAATTCGCCCACCACGCACCAGCGGACCCTTGTAGTTGTTGGGCCGCGAACAAGGTCTTCTGATGTTCGGTCACTCGTAGCAAACAGAACATCCCTTCAATGGAGCGGAGCCAGTTGTCCGCCTCCAACGGTTCATCGGCCTCCATGAAGACCAGCGGGTGCGTTGACATGAAATTCGAGTACGAACTCGGAGAAGGTTGTCGTGGACCCGCATCTGGTCGCCCTCCTTGACGGGACGAATGCTGGACCAGAGTCCGTAGTAACTCCGTTTGCTCGTCGCTCGAGCCAAGCACGGCGGCGAGAACCTATGCTAGACTGCTTGGAAGTTCCGGAGGTGGTGGTTGAGGAACTTGTTGCTGCGGTGTCGCAGCTGTCTGCTGGGTTGGAGATTCGTCCTCACGACCACGACTGGATCCCCCCATTGTAGGTGTCGAGCGAGTACGCACCATTCTGCGTGCAAATGACTTAAAATCAGCACATGTTTTCTTTCCTTTATCCAGTTTATCATTCAGTAGCACGACTTTTTGATAAGGAATTAAGTGCATCACATTCACATATATTGATAAAGTACAAACTTTATACAAGATATATTATCTCATGACCAAGTTTACAGTAGTGTACTTCAAAATGAAGGACTCCCACTATAGAAATACATCTCTACCATACTTGGTTCCCATGAGATGTCATACACATCTTATCAGCTTAGACATACCCACTACTATTCTTAATATGACACAAACATGGTCTCAAAAGAAACACACGAGCAACTATTAAATTATATGTTGCCTCATGATGGCAGAAGTGCTGCCACATCCCACTCCAATATGTCCTACTCGACGTACTCGAGTTCCTCGGGATCTTCTTCTTCTTCGTCATTTGAAGGCAATTGATCACCCATAATTAGTGGTATATTATGGGCCGGTGGATACACCACTAGTTGTAATTGTGCTTCGGCCTCAATCACATTATCGTGAAGTTGTTCTGCCTCATACTCCCAATTCTAAGCTGTCTCAACGGCGGTGTCCCGCTCTTCAGTGACTAATAACAGCTGCTCTTGCTGTTGTTGCACCTCTAACTGACTTGCTTGCAACTCACCACGAGCTTGCTGCAGTTCAGTGCGAGCTTGCCGTTGTTCGACACGAACTTTCCGTAGCCTAATGCGAGCATAATGCAGCTGACTCTCGCACTTATTTAGCCAGTGATTTGCTGGAGCTAGGAGCGAACGTAGATTCTCGTTGATATAATCAAGGGTATCTCCCCCGATTTGTCGCTTCCCGCAAGGCTTCGACTTGCTCCAGAATAATTGTGCTTTGTGTAGAAACTACCATATTGGACACAGCCGCATATGTCCCAAGTGTCGTTGAGGTTGTGTCGCCATACGGTGTATAGGCAGCAACCATACGACGTTGCCACTCAAATCCAGCCATACCACGGACCGGAATAAGGGCAAATTGAGTCCCAGCCATAGCATCTTGATGAAGCTCACAAAGCTTCATAAGCGCTTCGCCTGCAGCGATTGCCCAAGTGTCCTCTAAATGAGCCCCCTCGATATTAACCGAGAAAGGAGCCCATCCATAATGATGTGGACTAGCTGGGATGTCTACCAAAATGGTGCAGGACCGAACACCTCTGTCAATCGTTTCTCTACCCCAATAGCATGGCATCTCGATGAAGCCAAACTGTTGGAGTACTCCCCGCAACTTACTTGGAAAACCCGGATGGCTAGCGCAAGTGGAAAATATCCATCCGTCCGGTAATAGCATCATCACATCCGTCATCTATATAATAGAATACTGGAACAATGAGAAGGTTTCCAACTCCCAATAGTTTACGAAAATTTAAAACTGGAGTTGTAATCACAGTCTGTTCCAGCTGACCTCCCTGTATAAATTCAGAATTTTCATACTGGAAACGTCAGAACCAGGTGTCGGATTGAATACAAAAGTTGTAGTACACTTTATAACCTTTCCATATTGTACTCATAGAGCTCCAGGTGAGCTAGGGAAACGAATCTATACAGGTTTAAAATAGACCCAAATTTTCTGGAAATTTTGACAGAACCTCTCCTGTATATGTGGTGATTTCCACAATTTATACAGGTATATCATGACAATATTTTGAGGTAATGAATAAATAAACATTTTATAACATCAAGTTAAGAATTAAGTGGTAAAATATTTCGGCCATGAAACATTTGTTACATAGGTATAGTGTGCTAATTCTAAACTAGGTGCTAACTGTTCAAGTTCTGATCTGCCAGAACCAAGTTTGCAACCATAGGAATTCAACACGGCTATACCAAGATTTAGGCCACGAGTACAACACGAAGTTGATAGAAGACTTGCTAAGATTTCCAGAAATGTATATATATGACCATGTCACTATTCTGGATCAAAAGCTAAAGCTATCTAAACATAACAGATGAACTGACTGTTCTTCAACCGCAGCCCTGCAGTTCACTTTTTTGAGCTCGAAATTTGAATTGCCTCCAATTTGAATCAAGAGGAACTTTAAATAACAAAACTGTATATATGCCTCTCCCCTTTTCAGATATATATCATAATAAGGCAGAAAATTGTTCTACAGTGAGTTATTGTAAAAATACAGAGACTGGTACAACGATAGTGTTATCTGGAGCAGTTTAAGCATACCCCAAATTTCAATAGATTATCAAGCTTTTCTGCCTTGATGGTCAACAGAAAATCTGTAGAGGACCTCGAGAGCTTTCCATCCATATAGCATACCCCTAAGTTTATTTCAAACTAACCAAGATTACAACCTGGCGAAGTTGAGCAAACTTTGGCCAGAAATCAAGAATCTTGGTGCTCACCCATGTTGAATCGAATTTTTTTATCTTTGTGGAGTCCAAACCTACCAGCACCTGATAGTCAGACTTTCCAAAATATAATGCATCCAAATTTTGTCATTGTTGTGGATGGTCAAGTATCAAAGTTGATACCGACGGTACTACGTGCCTCACCAAAGAAAATTCTAACCGGTTATTTCCGGATACGTTTATAGGTGGTCCTAGTATCATTCACTCGCAAACGTGTGCTACACGGGTTACTACCGTAGTCAATGCTGCATAAAAACAAACAATCCCCTTTCACACCTTCACACCTCAAGGGCGGCATGGGGAAACACGACAGACAGTCAAAATAATACATATGAAAATAAATGCATACGACTCTGGTGTGAGTCGCTCTCGAGTGAGGTCATGTCTCGAGGTACATGGCTGTAAATACATCTGTACAGCAAAGACTCCTGTACGAACCGTCTTATACACGCTCGGGCATACGTGTTTTGCATGCTCCCTTAGAATATGAATGATTCTAGAGAGGCATACTATCGGGTTATACACAACCCGACGGGGGCTCCCACTAACTTTGAAGCACACTGCGGTACCGCGTGTCATAGGTTCTCAGAAACATAAAAAGTTTTAGAGACTCCTATTAACATTTTTGTGCCAAGCCACGGAGCACTTCCATGCTACCTCTCGCATGGTGAGCTTACCGCAATTGATCCGCTTACGGTGGCATACCTTACCTCTTACCTGACGTTCGAAGCGTCGTTATAGAATTAATAACATATAATTTAGTTTACCACTTTATATCTTATACTAATAATACTCTTTATAAGGGCATATGGCTAATTCCTCACTCAAATCATAAGTTTTAAAAATATGTTCTTTTCAAGTACACTATTCCCAATGATGCTCTGATACCATATCTGTGCGGACCGGAATCCCGACCGCCAAGGATCTCATTGGGTGGTGTCGTGCGATGCGACACCCAACAATATACAAGAATAAAACGAGAACAAATTTACAATACCAAGTCTTTATTGACAAGCACAGCGGAAGTTTAAAAGTACTAACGGAAGGAAAGTGAATTATACATCATAGCTACGCTCTTAGCACTAGCTATGCAAAAGCAAAATCATCCATGCCCTAGATACTTTGCACTAGCAACACACATTTCACGGCGGCGTGCAGGGTTCCCACTCGGCTGTAAACCCTGGAGGGGGTGCAGCCTCGTCATTAAACCCGTCATCAATCGTACAATCTGTATAACTCGATAATTGCAAACGTGAGCATAAGGCTCAGCAAGACTAACCCGTCTCCCTAGACATATGCAAGGATGAGTACTAAACATAGGTAGGTAAAGCATAAGGACTCGCCTACAAGTGGATCTTATAGTCATGTTTTATTTTGCACCTGACATTCCTCAGGCACGTCACATCATAGACTCCACAATCAAACAAGAAACGCTTTGCTGATGATATGACGTGCACAAGGCACATAATGCTATTACAGGTAAAGTATGGGGAAACTGTAAACTTTTAATTGTACTATCTCTAAGCCAAACAAGGTTGTTCATGCAATTTATAAACCAATATATCATATTCTCCTGACTTCTTTAGTATTTACTACGTCACAGCGCAGTGAACAAGTGGTACTCTATTACTGCGAGGGACGGTGATTGCAATCAGGACATACCCGGAACAACACGACACATATGCACTTTCGGAAATGCCAGCGAGTACTTTCAGCAGTACCTACATAACAATTCAGTACTAGTCATATATGGCCACCTTTCACTAAACACTCGAATGTCGAACCGGTCGATCCATCACGAGCAGGAGGTCACTACGTGGGGCGTACTCTGACGTGCCCACTAGCTGATTTGCACCTTGCTGCCCTCAACCCACGCCTATAAAACAGAACAGAATGCCTCGAAAAACCAGTATCAAGCTACGTTAGTTTACTATAGCCCATTCCTCCAGTATGTCGCCGGTACAATTTCAAGCTTGTCCAGCAGGACCGCACACGATACGGTCCTCAATCGACACAAACAGGTCTACGCACGTGAGACCATGTCTCACTGCATCCTATCCACTGCTCGAAATCAATTTCATATTCATAAACCATTTTCTTATTATAGAATCTCTCGTGTGATAAAATTCCTATCTCGCGAGTAGATTCCAACTACACGACTTCTATCGAATTCCTATGAGCATAAGCATAGCAGTGTCTACTCAATGGACCGTAGACCTACCCAAGACTCCATAGGATTTGTGGGCCATGCAAGTGGATGTCAAACACCTTAAACGTAATGCACAATCATCTGAAGACATAAGGTGAAATAAAACTACAAAACTTAAATGCAAACTGGGGATTGCCTGAATGCGAGTCTAAGTCTATGTTAGTTTCTAGCAGCTGGACTTCCAAGGCTTCCGGCTGCTCCTTGACTTCAGCTACTAACGATATGCATATACTAGGTATAAATGATTTTGTGAATAATTAATATGCTTAAGGTGGGGTGTGTATATTAAGATAAAATAAGACAATTATATTCATTGACATTGGGATTTTTATGGTGGATACTAGAGATTATGGAGAAGACTCTTGCAAAGAACAGGAGATCATAAAGGATGTTTGTTATTCTTAACAATTATGGTAAGCAATAAGCTTCTCTAAATTCTGGTTGACATTTTTGGAGATGTATTATGGCTACCAAGGGTTGTATCATGTAGAGGGGGTCTCACTGGTTCTAGGAAAATTTGTTGCACAATTTTTTGAGCTTCCTACAGGAAGAAAATGATTTTTAAAGTTTGGGTAAATTTCTGGAAATTGATTTTTCATTTTTCTCAATTTATAGCTACATAGAGATTTGGAACATAGATCAACCCAGAATTTTAAGTCCAGTGAAATTGAAATTTTTACTGGAGATCACATGTATCAACTATAGGGTTCTGACCAAAATTGGGAATTTTCCAATTAACAGAACTCTAGGATTGAATTCTTTAAGCATTTTTGTTATTTTAATTATGGAGAAATTTCTATGGATTTTCATATACATCCAAGTGCATCACTGGACAGTATTCCTCATGCTGGTTCTAACAAAATTTATTTGGAAATTTTTAGATAATTCTACTGGAAGTTATGAATTTTCTAAGTTGGGATTGACTCTGGATTTATTTTCCTATTGGAAATTTCAAATAAAAGGGGCTGGTCCCACTTCATTTGAATTCAACCAATCGGAATGGAGCCACACCGAGAGCCACGGGGTGAACCCGCGCGGCCACACCGGATCCTTATCCGCAACTGATCCCACGCGAGAGGGTGTCGCTGACCGGTGGGACCCACGTCTTCGTCTACCTCCTGACGCGGCGGCGCTCCTCGCTGGAACTGCGGCGGTGCCTCGCCGGACTTACGTGAATCAACCTCCTCTCGGCCTTGCTGTGACCACTCAACCCTAAAATCGACCGCGCAAGTCGATGGTGGTGTCCAATCATGCCGGCGATGGCCGGAGACGGCGACGCGACGGCGACGACCGAGCTAGGGTTTCGGCCTTCATCGGAAATGCTTGGAAATGGCTCAATAGACTCGGGAAAAGCTCGGGAAGGTTCCTGGGAGCACCAGGAGTATGATTTAGGGGTCAGATTGGGGAGACATCACCGGCAAAGTTGAACTCGACGGCGAGGTACGGGTTTTTAACCTGCGGCCATGAAAACTCAAAATCCGACCTCATCTCTCGATGTCTTCCTCTCAATTTTTGTTAGGTGGTGCGCTAGGAGATAATACCTTACTGGATTGAAATTTAATCATACATAGAAACGGAATTTAACCCGTAATCTATTGATATTGGTATGAATTGTTTTGGGGAAAACTGGAGATAAAGGAGATAGGAAGCATGACAGTGGCTGAAACTTCATAAGAAGCATCTAGGTACCTTTGCGCACCTTATTGCTTCAAAGAGGAAGACGGAATCGTGCTTGAAGTGGCCTGTCCTCGTGGAACAGGAAACTTCCCCTAGCGACTTCACCCGCGAGCGTCGATAAGCAGGGAATCAAACAAAGGATTGGACGAGAAGGAAGAGCAACTAGTTAAGCCACCTTTTGCTATTGGAAGCACAGCAATTCCTTGCGTCGTTTGGCCGGCGCGTCGAGAATGGCGGCGGCGGTGCGGTGCAGAGGCGGAAGAACGAAAACAGAGGTGAGTGCTCGGGGTGGTGTTCACTTCGACCGGGGGAGGGTATTTATAGGCCAGGGAGGAGTAGGAGGCACACCATGAAGCAGGCAGGCGAGCAGCTCCGTGGTGCCTTGCATGCGGCGCGGTGTCGAGCAGAGGAACGCCGGAAAAACGGCGTGCAGAGCAGAGTGTGTCCCACTGACTGGTGGGTCCCATGACCCTTATCCCTGCCCCTTCTCTGCAGATTTCAATTCCCTTACCAAATTTTGTCCAAAAATTGTAGATTTTTGCGGGGAGGCTCAAATAATTATCTAGAATTTGATTCTGCAATTGGATTTTGAATTGGAGGAAGTTTCAATTGGATTTGAAATTCAAATTTGAATTTGGATGGAATTCAATGGTGCCACTGATTTAAATAGTAATTGAGTTCCAAAAGTTGTGAAACCATGGGGATAAGTCAAGCAACTTATGCTGATCATGAGTGTATGTTCAAAATTTGATGTTCAATCTAGTTGAACAGAATTCAAAATTTGAATTCCAAACATGGTTTGAATTTGCTAAGCGTCTCAATTAAAATAGCAAATGGAGTTCAAAATTTATGAAACTTTGCAGGATGTCTATTTGGAATATTAGAAAACCATAGAAAAATTTATGGCCCCTGAATTGAAATTTTTTGAAAGAACCAAATAGACAGTAGTATATATTCAGATTATGTTAATTTGAATATCTATTTGGTACTGCATATTAAATTGGCCTAGCAATCTTTCTTCAAATAATTCCCAAATTTGAAGAGAGGTCAAAATAAATAAATATAAGTTTATTGGTGAAGTTCATTCCTCATGTCAATAAATTTAAAAATGAGTAGAAGAAAAGATTTGATGAGATGAAGTTTATAAGCATGGCTATAATTGGTCTCCATTGGGGTTAACAACCAATTTACAACTGAACCTCATATGATGGAAAATGTGGGATTTTACACCTTCCTCTTTCAACTTTATAACATGATACTTGCTGAGCTAATATGTTAGCTCTCCAATTTTCTTCTCTGAAAATATGCTTGATACAAAAGGTGTCTAGAGTTTTAATAATATCCAATCATTGATCTCTGTACTCATTTAACACCCATCTAAGCATTGACTCTCCCCACCAATTTTCTGAATCACAAGATTTGAATCACCTAATACTTCCACATCTTTTATCCCCATATCAATAAAACATCCCAATCCACTCAACAATGCTTCATACTCGGCCTGATTATTCGTGCAAATGTATTCTAGCCGAATACACAATTCATCTATACTATTTGTGGGTGAAACTATAACACAACCTATTCCTTGCCCTTTATCACGAACTGGTCCATCAAAATACAATTTCCGTGGGTATATTTCTACGATGTTCTCTTCATCAAGCTGTATACTGTGGTCTACAATAAAATCAGCCACAACTTTCCCTTCCATAATTGGAAGAGGTTCATATACCAGATCATACTCTATCAATGAATAAGCCCACTTGCCAAGTCTCCCACTTAGAAGATGCTTCTGAAACATATACTTAATGATATCGTGTTGACAAACCACCACACAAATACTAGAAAGTATGTAGTGTCGAAGCTTGGAACAAGCGTAATATAAAGATAAGCATAACCTCTCAATAAAAATATACCTGGTTTCGGTATACAACAATCTTCTACTCAAATAAGCCACCGAATACTCCTTGCCTTGTTCACCTTTAACCAGTACAGACCCTATAACTTGCTCTTGTGCAGCAATATAAAGCTCAAATTCCTTCCCAACTTTTGGAGCCCGTAGGAATGGAGGACTCATCAAATATGGCACGATGCAGGAGCCGTCGATGTCTTGCATCGAGGAGGGAGTGGACGACACCGCGCAGCTGTCAGCAGCATGGGAGAGCGAACGAAACCACCAGGAGGCTTGGTCGACGAAGGCACAAAGACCGCGAGCAAAACGGCGAACAGAGCCATTAGCTGAGTATGCAGTGACCTAAAGCCGAGAGGGAAACCTGAGCTTCGTCTGTGGCAAGAAAAATATCACGCAGATGGATAGTGTTGGACTCAAGCAAGTAGCTGCGTGGGGAATTTGCATGGGTGCGGTGGCGCCATGGGAATAGCAGAGAGACAGAGCAAATTGCTTCGTTGGTTTTTTGTGGATGATAAGTGGGGCCCACCTTTCCGCCTTTTTGTTTCTCCTAAATCCATTTTCAGCTGGTAATTGATCTCTAAAATTACTAAAGTTTGGCAGGGTGGCTTATTGAAACATGAAGAATCTAATTATGAAATCGAATTCGAGAATTGTCCAAATTGAGGTTCAAATTCAAATTTGAATTTGACATCACCTTTATGAATTTTGCTTTTATTCTTTCTCCATAATTTCCAAAAGTGACATGGGCCCTAAATCAATTATATTATATAATTACTTGCTCCCTTTATTATATTTTGCTGATTCAAAATTGAAGTTAAATTGAGTTTGAATTCTCAGCTCTATTTATTCGAATTTATTTGAATCATTGTATACACCCCTTTCTGTTTTCATTCCTTCTCAATTATTTTTCCATAGCCGAATTTCACCTTTTTATTTGGGCTTTTTATGTAAATTTTTTATGTGAACTCATTTTACCCAATTTGAATATAAATTTAGACTCAAAAAATTTGAATCTCATTTTTAGGATTTGCTTTTCATCATTCTTATTGTTGCAACATTTTCCATTTATTTCTCATTCTCATTTTTAATTCTTTTAACTAGGGCAACACCCTCAAGTTTTCGGGCTTTTCCATGAGCATGTGAAAAGATAAAATAGAAAGAAAAAGTAGCAATGCTTAATCCCTACAATAAAGGGAGTGCATAAAAAGGAGTCATCTTCAACCACCACAAGTACTCCATCACACTTGCATAATCTTGATCTAGAGGTATGATTTGCCAAAAGCTTACTCTTTTGACTTAGCAATAATGTTTTGCAAATATGCCTACTCTTGTTCCATACCAAGATCCACAAAAAGCCTTATTTAGATATAGGACAACAAAGGCATTGCCTTGGTGAGGATAATTCCACTTACTCAAAGGAGTGATTGAGAGTATCATTTATGGAACTTAAGCTTAATTTTGAAAATCATTTGAAATTCTCTGGGATTTGAGTGGAACTTAGACATTAGGAATAATGCATGCTTTGTGAACTGCTCTATCTTTCAACCACCCATGGAGAGGAGAAGGCAAAATCCTGATGAGGACCAAGGTAAAAGGTGAGTGTCATTGCTAATTTATTCAATACAAGGTAGAATGTTTAGATGTGAATTTTATACTATTGAAGCATTGGGCACAGTAGCAACTCCTAATCATCAACCTAAGTCTCTAACTTTGCTTCGAGCGAGTAAAGGATAAGCTTGGATGAGTTTGTTGACGGTCATTAAGTACCAATTTTGACTGTCAGTATATCTCAATTATGTGATGGAGTAGACATTTTGTACACATGTTGCTTTTAGAAATAACCTAGTTCCACTTGTACTTGGATAAAATGGTGCATGTATGTACTTTATACATATTTGAAAGTGAAACCAAGGGAGGAATCCTAACGAATTTCTTATCGACCAATCAGATAGTGACATGTGGAAGCACATCGATGAAATGGCCCACCTACAAGAGTATCCGAGGGCATCTAACAGTGTAGCATCCTGAAATGGTCGGAGGACCCACCTGTCAACCACCTGAAGGAAGTACGCCTCGGATGGTGCACTGACCAGGTAATCTAACCCCCTAGCTCGGTTGATCTGGTAAGAGCACCAAATGCAATCGACTTCCAGTTGTCGACCTACTGTCATGAGCTGATAATGATGGTGACTGATTCGAGCACTTTTGATGGCAGGAACCGCCTCTACTCCGTGTATAAATAGGGGGGAGAGGCCTCACTTTACTTCACAGACCACCCAAGCATTTTCTCTTGTATACACTAGTTCTCTCCTAGTTCCTTAGTGGAGGTTAGACTGTAGAGAGGAGCCTCTAGTCCTATGTCCAAATTGGGAAAGGTATGGCTCATGTATCTTTTCTTTATTTTTGTGACTTTATGCTTTATAATAATTCTATTAGTCATTATTTAGTCATATACTTGAACAAAGCATTTCTTGTTTGATTGTGGAGTCCATGCATGTGCTAGGTGTAGACGTTATTATGGTCTAGTCATAGTGCTCATATCATGTTATCATAAACGTCAGACACCACCACTATAGTCTAATTAGGTAATAATATGACTATGTTAATATGAATATGTTCTTGGATCCAACATTGGGTCAACGATGTTTAGGTTACCCATTGCCTTAGGATGATGCTTGTACCTAGGCTCTTAAGCTAATTATTTAACATGTAAGCATGGTGCTTAGACAGTTAAGTAGCGTTGGAGGTCTCGTAGAACCACGGGTTGTAAGGGTAGATGGCAGATGGTGACAGCCCTGTCTATCCTTTTTAACTCCGCATGATCGGCTACGTCACAGGCTCTTGGTGGCAATCGCCTTGATGTTGTCAAGGGTAAACCCGTGCCCGATGTGTTGGAAAACTAAGCCCTAGTATTCATCGTTAGCATACTCATGTGTACAATAATAGGCTATGTATATGAGTAATTAGAGCATAGTAGGTGTAGCTTCATCTATAACTTGACCATCACTAGGAAATCTTCACCCTTAGAGTGGACTGCTTAGGTGTGTGTCACACTACCCCTATTATCATCTTACCTGTTCTGATAATTAATTTGTACCCTATGTCTTGACCATAAGAATATGGTTTACTTTACTTCATTGCATTCCTTCGGGATAAATACGATACCTTTGCGAATACTCTTGGGTGAAATGCTACAACAATATCTTCCCTGCGCTTGCAAATCTCATCTCTCACCAGAGATCGATGATCTGTGGTGTTAAGAAATACAAACAACAAGGTATAATATTTTAGGTTGCACTTGGTACTTTTGGGAAGTAGAACAGTGTAGCAATTCCTGATAAACAACCTAAGTCTTCATCTTTGCTTCGGGATGATCAAAGGTTAAGCTTGGGGAGTTTGTTAAAGCACTATATACCAATTTTGGCTTTCAATATAGCTCAATTACATGAAGAGATAAATATTTCTTACAAACATCACTTTATTATGTGAAGAAAAAGTGCAGGTGGGTATTTTCTTGCAGGAATGAGGATAATTATGTGGAGCAATCCTAAAATGTGACATCCCAGCCAATCAAGCAATGACATGTGGCAACCAATGGATCAAATAGCCCACTTACGGGGGTATCCATGAAAATTGAATGGTTCAGCACACATGGATGGCTCTAGTCACTCGCAGGAAGCATACTGCGGAAGGAGCAAGGAACAAGTCGGTCAAAACCCTGGCTCGACCGACTTGGTCTGGGCGCCTTTCATGGTCAAACGATGCGTGTCGCTCACATGGCTCCCTAATGTTGGTGAAGACTACTTCACTTACTAATTGTGGTGGGATGTGACTAAACTCCATGTATAAATAGGACCCCACACTCCCACTTACCCACACACACCACTTGAGCATCACTCTGTTGTTTACACTAGTTCTTTATGTCCTTAGTGGAGGTTATCCTATAGAGAGGAGCTTCTAGTCTCAAGTTCATCTCGGTAGAGGTATGGTTTATGTATCGTTTCCGTTATTTGGGACATTGTGCTTATTAATAATATTATTATTAGTCTCTCTTTATTAATATGCTTGTAAAATGCATTTCTTGTTTTATTGTTGAGTCAAGTGTGATAGGTGTAGATGTCATTATGATTCCATAGTAATGTTGTTATTATGTTATCATAAACACCATATGCCTCCACTATAGTCTAGTTAGGTAATAACATAAATATGTTAGTATTAATAAATTAGTGCTTGGTCCCAACATTGGTTCAATAATGTTTAGGTTGGTCATTACCTTAAGAAGGTACTTGTAATACCACTCTTAAGTCATTTAATTAGCACGCAAGTGTGGTTATCGGATAGTAAGGTAACGTTGGATGTCTCATAGATCCGCAGGTTGTAGGTGTAGGTAGAAGGTGGTGACATCCCCGCTCGTCCTTTGCACTCCCTCATGTTCGGCTACACCACAAGCTTTTAGCAAGAATTGTTTTTTTTGGCCAGAGATACACCCATGCCCGTTGTGTTGGACCACTAACACCTAGTATTCACCAGTAGGACATACATGTGTACATTCTTAGGTTATGCATTCATATGCTTAGAGCACAGTAGGAGTAGCCCTTCCCATAGTTTAACCCTCACCAAGATAACTTTACTCTTTAGAGAAGAATGCTTAGGTGTGTGTCGCAATACCCCAACCCATCATTTATCCATCCTATTGGAATCCTCATTAGAACATCCTACTCTGTGCTTATTTGCCACATTTCACTTGTCTTCCTTTTGTGTAAAATAAATACAATACTGTAGGGAATATTTTAAGCTGAAGTGCTACAGTGGTACTTTCCGTGCGCTTGCAGAACTCGTCTTGTTTTGGCCTTTGGTTACCCTAGTGCCAACAAGCATTTCATGCATTCATTGCTAGGATGACATGTAGACGTTATGAAATACCAACATTGGTGTGGTGCACCATCTTCACCGTGTTTTATCTCTTCACCTGCCTTGTGAGGCTATAAGTAGCCCAATGTGGTGCCCTTCTTCCTCTTTCCATGGCCCCTTTCGTTTTTTGTGTTGGATACCTCCTCCTCTTCCTCCGATTTCTCTTGCTCTCACTCTCAAGTCTCAAGGTCTAGCGGACCTACTCGATGGCGAGAGTGTGACGGTCGGGTCTTTGCACTCGACTGGTCGAGGCCTACAGTCTAGTTGGTGAAGTTTCGAGCGGACATCAGGGGAGGAGTCACCCAAAAGTTCTAAAATGATGGGTGAATCCTCCCGTAGTTTGGAAGGAGGAGGAGCCAGCTGGGGACTTGAATGGGAGGTTGATTCGGTCCACAGATGCAGTGCGCTTGTCTGCATGACCTAATCCTCCCCAGGTAGCGGCTAGGTGGTCAGAAAGCGAGTGGGTCGCTTTGGCTTCCCAACCCACTAGAACGGTCTTTGAAAACCCGACCCATCTTGGTGGGTGGCAGGGCACGATTATCTTTGTGTTTCGAGATAAGATGCCCTTTACCTATTGGGGCACCAAACCCCAATGGTGAAATATGTTGGACATTTTGGCTTTCCCGAACTATCTTTTTATTGGGAGATAAGTGGCCAATAAAAAAAAAGATAACTAGGAGGAGGAGAGTGAAGCCGTTGAGGATATCAACCCCGCGGGGAGTAACTTTCCCCTTTTATGTAATGGTCTGAACTGTTGTGTATTATGGATCTTTTTAACAATTCAGAAATGTTTCTTCTACATCTGTTTTCCATTTTTTTTGTCTTGCCCGAATCGCAGCTTTTAGAACTTTCATCGTTCATAGATCGTGGGTCATGAGACACGAGGGGTGTACTTAGATGAATGGAGACATTCTAAAGGAGTGGATCCTGAGGTCCTGACCGGATATTTGGTTGGTCGGCAGCCCCTGAGCCTGACTGTCATTGTCGGGATTAGGGACTCTCCTTGGGACAGGGCTTGAGAGTCGGCTTCTACTTTTGCAATGGTAGTTGGTATTCGACGTAGGAGCAAGACAAAGGAAAATGACTTAGATTCCATGTTGTTGAGTAGGAAGTTGTAGTGCACCTTCGGGCAAGAGCTCTGCAAGGGTCACACGCATCGATGGTGTGGACTTCTCAGGGTTATGGGATTTTTAGGTTGCAGTAAGTGTAGATTGAGACCGCCAATAATTTTGCATAGTAGGGCAGTCCCAGGATGGCGTTGTAGGAACCGTTGAAGTCGGCAGACTCGTATGTTAGGGTTTCTCTGTGGGAGTTCGACTAGCTATCGAACATGACGGGTAGGCAGATTCGTTTGAGAGGCAACGCCTGTACTCCGGGCATGATCTCGTGGAAGGGGCCCCATGCGGGGTGAAGTCGGGATCACAAAATCTTCTTTAGGTCTGAGTTTCCTCGTATAAGATGTTTACGCTGCCCCCCCCACCCCCCATCCATCAGCAATTTGGCGAGTCGAGTAGTTCCTAGGACTAGGTCAACCACCAGGAAGAATCGCACGAGTTGTGGAATGTAGTTATTGTTGTCCAACCTATCAAAGGTGACGACCATTTTGAACCACCGAAGGTACGTCATATTCAAGTAAGCGAATCTTATCTCCCGAGATGCCTTCATCAGCCCGGGCTGACTTCTGCGCGCAGATTGTCCCCGTCGATTATGTGGCAGCCGGTGTCCCTGTAAGGGGCAGGCTCCTACGACTCAACGCCCGGGGGGGGGGGGGTTCTCTTCCTTTTGCTGCTCAAATTGTTGGGTTTCCCACCATGGAAGCAGAAGAGGATGATGTAGTCCTTCAGGGTGTGCTTCACAAGAAGGCGTGAGGAGTGCAGGGATTCTCGAGCATCTTCTAGAAGTGGTTGGTCGGTGGTTTGGCCCATTTCCCATTTTTGTGTCATTCAGCATCCGCGATCATGTTTGAGCCCGTTGTCCAGGGGCCATGTTTGTTGAGGCCGATTTTCTTCTCCCTTCCCTTTCAATGGGGTGTTGCATCCTTTTTGTCACGATGCCAATTGGTTTTGGTTTTGGCGCCCCAACTGCCTCTTATCTTGAGCCATGGCAGGCGACGACGTTGAGCAATTCCCTCGCATTTCCTGGCTTGGCACAAGTTAGCTTGTGTGTCAGGGCCTTACGAGTAGTTCCCAAGCAGAAAGCCCCGACGACATCAGCGTCGACAATGTCAAAAAGTTCTTTGCACCTCTTGGAGAAACGTTGTATGTACCCGTGGAGGGTTTTGCCCAACATTTGCCAGCTTGCCTAAACATCCCATGTGTTATTGGGACGTTCGTACATTCCATTGATGTTGCCGTTAAAAGCGATTTTGAACTCGGCCCAACTTTGTATGGTGCTTAGGCTTCGGTCCTCGTCATCCTCGTATCAGCCACCTTGGTGAGGGCAGCATCGTTGGGACTCGGGTTAGAGTTTTGCGACCTCTTCCCAAGCTGTTTGCCGGCATTGAGGTCCACACAAAGGCTGCGGGTAACTCCTTGTTCGTGCACCAAAAAAAAGCGAGTGAGTGGATGATTTGTCCCCACCGGCGCCTCCAATATGGCTTGGGGTAACGTCCTCCAGCTGTGTGTAGTCGCTCCTGATGCGTTGTCGAAGGTGGCAACTTTCTGCATGATGTTCAGCTGCATTGTCCAATAGAGGCTAGAGATCTTGATGGGCATGTGTGAATTGGGATTCAGTTGGCTTGGATACATCTGGCCATACTGTGGCTGCTACCCAAATGTTCTGTCCCATCCGTTCGAGTGTGGGGGTTAGCCGGCACCAGCGAAGATGCCGGCCCTGGCATAGCACGCATGAGAACGTGCCATGTCAGGGTCGATGTGGTCATGGCGCTCAGTTTGGAACTCGGTCATGTCCGAGTTTGGGCACGTTCGCTCGTAGTCATGCGGGGTGTGCCCTACCTCGAGATGGTCGTTCGAAATGGAATTGTGAGCTAGTTCCTTTTTGAGTTTCTGGTGTCGCACCACTTGTTGCAGGGACATGAGCCGTGGGATTGATCGCACGCCATAGCTTGTATGTGCGACATAGTGCTTGCGGGAAGAATGGTTACTTAACTCGATGTTAGAGTTAGAGCTGAGGTCGCAGTAGGTCGTGTCTTCCAACAACTTCGGGAGGGACAGCGGCATGTCGGCGACCATTCCTACAAAAGATAATTCATGGTGTCATTGTTGTCAGTCATTATAAACCAATTTCCACCATTAATATGACTCAATTATGTGAAGGAATACATATTTATTACACACATCACTCTTATATTTGATATAATTCTACTCGGACTTAGAGAATTAGTACACGCAGGTTTTTTATTGAAGGAATGAGGAGAATTGAGGGGAGCAATCCTAAAAACTAACATCCTAGCCAATCACACAATGACATGTAGCATCGCATGGGTCCACAGACTCATTCCCAGGCGTATCTAAGCCTCCAACATTAATTCACGCAAGATGAGAACAAGGCCCACAAGTCAGTCACCATGAGAAAGCACAACTGCGGGGCCAGGACCAAGTCGGTCGAACGCCTGGTTTGGTCGACTTTGTCTGAGCACCATTAGCAGTCAAATGACGCGTGGCGCTCTCCTGTACCTCCCTGATGGCGGTGAAGACTGCTTCACGTGGAAAAGATGGTCGGAACCGACTGAACTTTATGTTTAAATAGGACCCCCTCACTTTAAAACACACTACTTGAGCATCACTCTCTTGTTTACACCAATTCTTATAGTCCCTGGGTAGGTTAGGTTGTAGAGAGGAACCTCTAGTCCCATGTCTAAATTGGGAAAGGTATGGCTCATGTATATTTTCTTCCTTTTGTGACTTTATGCTTATTAAAAATATTACATGTGAAGGACCTATGATGTCAACAATTAAAAGCACATACCACTTACATCAAAAAGATTAAACATGTGAAGGACCTATTATGTCAAGATGTAAAAGTTGTGGTAGTGCTATTGTAATGGTCATTGTGAGTGGAGCATGTGAAACTACAACCATCTTAGCATGTCTACTATTGACGACTGTGATACACCAATATCAACCTGTCAATATAACTCAATTATGTGAAGGAATTGTCATTTCTTGCACACATCACCTTTCTATTTAACCTTTCCCCACTTGTCGTTGGATAAAGTAGTGCATACAAGGATTATATGCAGAAATGAAGTGAAACAAGGGGACAGATCCTAAAAAATAGCATTCCAGCCAATCAAGCGATGACACGTGGCACCACATGGAAACAGAAGTATTCGAGGCCATTCAACGGTGTAGCACCCATATAATGGAATGGGTCCCACCTGGCAGAGACCTGGAGGAAGCACACCCCAGCGGGGCCAAGACCACGTCGGCCGACCCCCCTAGTCAACCGACATTTTCTTGCCCCCAAACGCGGTTAAACGCCACGTGTTGGCTCCTCCAGGCTTGAAGAGGTCATGGGTGACTGATTCGTGCGCTTTTGTTGGCGGGAACCGACCCTTCTCCAAGCTATAAATAGGACCCTCACCCCTCACTTCAACACACTCCACTTGAGCATTCACTCTCTTGTATACATTAGTTCTCCAAGTCCTTATTGGAGGTTAGGCTGTAGAGAGGAGCCTCTAGTCCCAAGTCCAAATTGGGAAAGGTATGGCTCATGTATCTTCTCTCGTATTTGTGACTTTTTGCTTTATAATAATATTGTTATTAGTCTCTAGTTACTTATACACTTGGGCAAAGCGTTCCTTGTTTGGTTGTGGAGTTTATGTATGTGCTAGGTGTAGATGTTGTTATGATCTATACATAATGCTATTATCTTGTTATCATAAACATCATAGATTTAGAGGAGTATAGGATGTATGGAGGAGAGTCTCTAGTCCATAGTCCAAGTATGAGAGGAGTAAAAGGAGTCTCTTCCCAATTTCCTAATTGTGAAAGGTATGTCTCCCATATTCCTATTTGTATTTGGGACTTTATTCATAATAAAGATGATATCTTTAGTCTTCCATTGTTCATATTCTTGGATGAAGCATTTCTTGTTTGATTGTGGATTTCATGTCTATGGTAGGAGTAGTATTTATGATTGTGCTAAACACTATAAACCTCCACTATAGTCTAATAAGCTATGACATGACTATGTTAATATGAATCACTTATGCTATGAATTAACATTGGTTCAACGATGATTTTGTTCATTGCCACAGGATTGCTTGGGCCTAGGCTCTTAAGGTAATTACTTAATATGCTAACATGGTGCTATGATAGAGAGTAGCATTGAATGTATCGTAGACCCACGGATTGAAGAGGTAGGTAGTAGGTGGTGACAGCCTTATCTGTCCTTTGTAATCCTCCACGTTCGGCTATGCCACATGCTCTTGGCCGGAGTCGCCTAGTGTTGCTAGGGGTAAACCCGTGCCCGATGTGTTAATCCACTTAGCATGAGAATTCATAAATAATGTAATAATTAGTAACTAACTTAGGCTATGTATATGTACATTAGAAGCATAGTAGGAGTCTCTACCTAGTTCTTAGCCTGATCCCTCTATTACCTCATTTATCCCCTTAGGATCGAATGCCCTTGTGTGTGTCACACTACCTCAACTTATCATAACCCCATCCTTGCTAGAACCCTACCTAGGACAACCTAACTTTCCACTTGATGATTGTCTTACTTCCACATAGCCTTCCTTTAGTAAAATATAAATGAAAACCTTTGGGAATACTCTTTAAAGGGGAAATTCTACATCGATAGTTTCCATGCGCTTGCGGAAGTTCAATTGAGAATTAAAACCTACCAACAAGCAATTATAGCACCCCTGCTAGGAATGAATTGTTAGTAGTGCGTAGGAAATATCAACAAGCATTTGTGGTGCCGTTGCCGGGGAAGGCAGTCGAAGTATTACATGATTGACTGAATAGGATAGGACCCTGGTCGGTTTTAGTAGGACGACCCCTCTTTGTTTTCACATTTTATGTGAAAACAGGGTAGTGTATGTCTGGTTTCCGCTTGCCGATAAACTATGTTGAAGATCCCGAATCCCTACTGAGAGATCGACCTCATGTCATTACTCCTCAGAAGCTTCGAGTAGCAAAGCAAGCCAGCACTACTGGACCAACAACGGAAACACCAATGGCCCAGAAGGCCCTTCATGAGTTTTCGACTCCCTCTGCTAACAATGTGCCTGTTGGGCCCGCTGTTAACATGGGAGACGTAAACTTTAAAATAAAAACTGGCATCATCACTATGGTGCAAGCCAACCCATTTTGTGGGAAGGCTAATGCGGATGTAAGTGCTCACCTGCAACAATTTCTTGAGATCTGTAGCACTTTTAAGATTAAGGACGTATCTCCTAATGTTGTCTGTCTTGGGCTATTTCTGTTCTCTCTTCTTGGGAGAGCAGAACAATGTTTCTACGCGAGCCGAAGTGCTGTAGAAACTTGGGAGAAATGTTATACGGCATTCCCCGCCATGTTTTTCCTATTGGGAAAGAAAAATAACCTACGTGGAAGAATTTCCAGCTTCCAGCAAGATGCCAAGGAATCTATTCCCGAGGCTTGGGAAAGGCTTCATGAGTATATCCTAGCCTGTCCCCACCATGCGATGGATGATTGGATCATAATCCAAAACTTCTACAACGGGTTGATCCCTTCCGCCCGTGACCATGTTGATGCTGATGCTCAAGGTGCCTTCTTCTCATTGACGATGCCCAAATCCAAAGATTTGATTGAGAAGATGGTGTCAAACATGGGTATGAGCGACGAGCATCTTCATACCTGCCAGTGAGGCATGCACACCTTGAAGGAGGCAAACATGATTGCTACTAAATTGGACCTCCTTATGAAGAATATTGATGGACAAGGCATTTGTGAGGTATGTGGCAATGCCTATGCCTTCGACTCTCACATCAGTTGTGAAGTCTGTGGAAACAGGGGCCATTTGGGCAATGACTACCCAGAAACCTATGAGGATGCCCTATACCTAGCCAACAATGGAAACAACAATGGATATCGTCCAGGAGGTCAAGGGTGGGGCCAACCACGCCCATTATTTCAAGGAGGGTACATCAACAATGGCAGCAATGGAAATCAGCCCAACTTGAGAGAACTTGCCATTAGCCAGCTGAAAATCAATGACGCTCTATCCAAGAAGCTATCGGCTAATGCCAAGACCCTAGAAAACATCAATGGCAAGATTGAAGGACTATGTCAACATGTTTTCTTTACAAGGAGGCAACTGGCTGAAGGACCCCGAATGTCCTGCAATCTCATGCTCAATTGGGGCACACCACTTTGACAAGGCCCTTTGTGGCCTTGGAGCAAGTGTGAGTGTCATACCAAAGGTGGTTTTAGACCAACTGAACTTCACAGAACTTACTCCAACACCAATGCAAGTCCAACTGGCTGATTCCTCAGTCCGTTATCCGGCGGGTATTGCCGAGATGTCTTGGTGAAAATACAGAGCTGCTTCATACCTATGGATTTCGGGGTGCTCGACATGGAGGTCGAGAAGGATATGCTGCTCATTCTTTGGCGCCCATTCCTAAGCACCGCAAAGGCTCGCATAGATGTGGGAGCTGGAGAAATCCACTTCATTATAAATGGCAATTAGGAGAAGTTTAAATTTTGCCCAAAGTTGGAGCAATACTCCATGATCTGTATCATGTATGGGCCAAATGTTAAACACATTCAAGTGGTCGAAATCACACATTCAAAGATGGACTCGCTCATTGCATTCATGAGGAAATTGATCTATGCGGAAAACCCGTCTTATCGTCAACGCTGACACCCTAAGAAGACAAAGAAGTTCGGGCATCCCCAAAGGCCCAAGTCCACCAAGCCGCAAAAGAAGGTATGGCAGAAGAAGCAAGACAAGCCGTCAGCGCCCATCCCTCTGGGGCCGGATGTCAAAAAATGAAGAAGGAGGAATGTCCACCTCATCGGACGGTGGTGAGACCTAGCCAATAGGTTAAATTGGTGGATATCCTTTTCTTTGTTTTTCTTTTCTCTTTATTTGGATTTCCCCATTTAGTTTTATTCTTCCACTGCATATTTGATTTTCATAGCGAGTTGAGAATCTTATATTCTCATCTATCATTTTTATTATCTTTATTTTTCACAAAAAGAAAATTGTTGGGTTTTGAAAAAGGAGTTTTTATTTGGAAAACAATTTTTCTGAGCTGCAAAAGTGGTATTTCACCATCGTGCTGATTCCATAGCCGTTGGGGAGCCACCTGCCAAACGGGAGAACAGGGGGGGCACCTGTCAGGTCTGCCGACCCGCCTGCTCGGCCGACTAGGGGAAAGCGCCATTTTGGCTCTCTCTCCTCCAACAGCTACATTTGGTTCCCTAGTGACCGTTGGGGAATGCACACTATAAATGGTGGCCGTGAGGAGCACTTCTCTTCAAACTTCAGCTCATTTCTTACATCCCCAAAGTCACTCTTACTCAAACTGTTTTTCTTGGTCTTCATTAAAGTGCTCTTGATGAAAATCCAACTCAAAAAGATTTGCGTCTATTTGCATTTGCAATTTGCTCTCAAGTTCTTCAAGGGAAAATTCGCCAGGTTTTTTTATTAACATCACCTCTTTCGAGTTTTTGTCTTGTTTTGTTCTTGCTTGTTGTGGCCATGAAAGGAATTAAAATGTTGTTTGGAAGGAGGAAGGAGGCTGCAAGCTCAAGCCATGGCGGAGACTCAAGTGCACGCCCCACTTCCGTTGCTACACCAAGTTCACGGAGGAGGAGTGTATGAGAGGAACTCCCATGGTTTAGAGGAGCAACCCACACCATCTTCTTCATGATGATGACCTCGACATCCAAAGTGAAGTTGAAGATCAATCACGCAAGGTCCCCCAAGATCGTGAGTTTTCTCATACACAAGCTTATGATCTGGATCTGATCCCCAAAATAGGTATGGATTCTGAATTCTTTTCCATTTGGAGTGCATTAGGATGGGAAAATTTTACTCACATAGAGGAGAAATGTTCACGCCTTCTCTCCATACAATTCAGTTGCACACTCAAGATAGGATTTGATGGTATTACTTTTAGATTATTAAAAAAGAATACAACATCCTACGGAAAGAATTAAGTGAAATCCTAGGCTTTCATAAATGTTATTTGCTAGATTTAGACACTTTGTCTAAGTTTAACAAACAAAGTTTTTTGCAAGATTTAATTGGTGAGGTCAGATGTAGTTCACCGAGGAATAGACACTTGCACAACCCTACTTTACGCTTCATGCATAGATGGGTGGCTATGACTATGTTCCCTAGAGGAGATGTAATGATAGTGCACGATGATGAGCTAAAAATTTTATTTGCCATGATTAAAAAGATAAAAGTTGCTCTAGTTATTGCCATGATGACACAATAGTTAGATTACATTCCATGGGTAGGGCCAATTGAATGTACTTAATTGATTACCTGTATTAATACAAGGGTAGGAGCACTAGAATATTCTTCATTTGGATATAACGAAAATGAAAGAGAATTAATTGATAAATATTATTTAGTGCAATGACATACCCTTAAGCATGATCAAGATGGCTCTTTGATATTTTATTATCCTGGCTTTGTCAATGAAATTCGGTTAGCTAACCTGGATTATTGTTTGTACAAATGATGGAGGCTAACCATTGACCTACTTCCCATCGAGGAAGCCAGAAGAAGTAATGTCTCTGGCAGGGTAACCAGAAGTTGTACAAGGAGAACGGCTATGCCCTCGACAACCTCCACGGTCCATGAGTATGAAGAGGAAGAGAACCCAACGGGTGATGCACCTGGATGGACTCAACCTCCTTCGTATGAGACCGAAGGTCCGTCTTGACATGGATGGCCAGGTACTACAGGGAAGACACCCCTATCCACTTTAAGCTCTAGCAGTTTGCCTTCAACGTCTATAAGAATATGTCACTCAACTTCAGCTAGAAGTCATTATGATTATAGCCAAGGAATTACATACCTCTATAGACGTTTGGGGGAGCTCGAGGTAAGGATGGGTGACATCTACAACCCTCTCAAAGGTCAAGTCCAAGGTACCCATGACTGGCAACAACACATGGACGCTCAATTCATCAACTTCAACTCCATGCTACAATAACAACAAGCCGATCTCGTGGAATACTTCCTTCATCAAGGGTTCAACTCTCGACACGGAGGTGAGTGAAGAACGAGCTTGGGGGAGGATCCCCACTTGAGGTAAATTGTATCAACCCCTTGTATATTTATTTTTCCACTTATCCATCATCCAACTTGCATATAACAAAAAGTAAATTAGGATTGATTTGCCTTCAATAAAATAAATGATGTGCGGTAAGAATCACTTGGAATTCACATAGATGAAATGATGAATAGTTGATCTATTTTAATTTCCTAAGTCCCTAGTTTACAACTTACTACTCTCCAACATATTTCTCTCATTTGCTAAAATTGCTTTTGCCTTTATTTGGAAATTGTGGGCAGCAAAAGCTTAATCCATTCTAAGTTCCTGTGAGATATGATATAGTGATAGGGCTGCTATTCCTAGTTTGATAGTGAAACTTAGATTTTTGGTGAAATTCCAAAAAGATTTAAGTCATCCTCATTTGATTGGAAATACCCACCAAAGTCATATGATATAACACATTGATAAACATTATGCATATGATATTTGCTTTCACATTGAGCTTTGTCAAACTAGTATAGACCTATGTCAGATTTCATCATTACTTTTTGAATTCAAGACTTCACTTGCACATGCGATACTTCTACACTAGAAGTAAGCAAATTTCCATCACACCACCATTCCACAATAAAAAGAGAAACACCATATCATTCATGCTTAGTACTCTCTCAAAAATTCATTGCATAAAAAGGGAGTAGAAGACATGGATACAAGAAAAAGAAAAAGAAAATACATGCTTACATCATAAGCATGAGAAAAAAAGAGACAAAAGTAGCCATGTTTCATCCCTGCAAAATAAGAGAGTCCACTCAAAAAAATAGTCATCTCAAAATATCAACATCTACTGCATTCCATCACACATGCACAAGTCTTGAATCAAATTGTTTTGAAATTGATTTCTCCTAAAGCTTGCTCTTTTGACTCAGCAATATCATGTTATGCAAATATGCCTACTATATTCCCTAACAAGCTCCACATACAAGCATTATGTAGAGGTGGGATGAATTTAGGCACAATTCCTTGGTGAGGACATATTGCAACTAAACAAAAAGGAGAGACCTGAGAGAAAAAAATTGAGATACTTAAAATCTAAATTGAACTCTCTGAAATTTGAGTGGAGCTTGATTTCTCGGGTATGTGTGCTCCATTTGTTGTTCTATCTTTCAACCACCTATGAATAGGAGATGGCATAATCCCCATAATGACCTAAAATGGGTGAAGTACAGTGCCAATTTTTACAATACTAGGTAGCATGTTTTGTTGTGCACATGGCACTTCTAAAAAATAGAATATAGTAGCAACTACTAATCATCAAACTAAAGTCTTGACTTTGCTCGGGACGAGCAAAGGATAAGCTCGGGGGAGTATGTTGATAGCTGTTATACACCAATTTCACCCGTCAATATAACTCAATTATGTGAAAGAATTGTCATTTCTTGCACAAGTCACCTGTCTATTTAACCAATTTCCACTTGTCCATGGAGAAAGTAGTTCATGCAGGGATTGTATGCAGAAATGAAGTGAAATAAGGGGATGGATCCTATAAAATATCATTCCAGCCAATCAAGCGACGACACGTGGCACCACATGGATCAAATGGCCCACAAACAGAAGTATCCGAGGCCATCCAATGGTGTAGCACCCATATAAAGGAACGGGACCGACCATGCAGAGACCTGGAGGAAGCACAACCCCAACGGGGCCAAGACAAGGTCGGCTGACCCCCCTAGTCGGCCGACTTGTTATTGCCCCCAAACGCAGTCAAACACCACATGTTGGCTCCTCCCGGCTTGAAGAGGTCATGGGTGACTGATTCTCGCGCTTTTGGTGGTGGGTCCGCCCCTTCGCCAAGCTATAAATAGGACCCCTCACTTCAACACACACCACTTGAGTATTCATCCATTGTATCCACTACTCTCCATCGGTTTAGAGGAGTATAGGTTTTAGAGAGGAGAGTTTCTAGTCCATAGTCCAAGTAGGAGAGGAGTAGAAGGAGTCTCTTCCTAATTTCCTATTTGGAAAGGTATGTCTCCCATATTCCTATTTGTATTTGTGACTTTATTCATAATAAAGATGATATCTTTAGTCTCCCATTGTTCATATACTTGGATGAAGCATTTCTTGTTTGATTGTGGATTCGATGTATGTGGTAGGAGTAGCATTTATGATTGTGCTATACCATACTCATTGCATTATCATAAACACTATAAACCTCCATTGTAGTCTAGCTAGCTATGATATGACTATGTTAATATGGATCACTTATGCTCTGAATTAACATTGGTTCAACAATGATTTAGTTCATTGCCTTAGGATGGCTTGTGCCTAGGCTCTAAAGGTAATTACTTAATATGCTAGCATGGTGCTAGGACAGAGAGTAGCGTCGAATGTATCGTAGACCCACGGATTGAAGAGGTAGGCAGTAGGTGGTGATAGCCCTATCTATCCTATGTAATCCTCCACGTTCGGCTATGCCACATGCTCTTGGCCGGAGTCGCCTAGTGTTGCTAGGGGTAAACCCGTCCCCAATGTGTTAATCCACATGGCATGAGAATTTATAATTAACATGATCATTAGTAACTAACTTAAGCTATGTATATGTACATTAGAAGCATTGGAGGAGTCTCTACCTAACTCTTATCCTAAATTCCTCTATTACCTCATTTATCCCCTTAGGATAGAATGCTCTTATGTGTGTCACACTACCTAAACATATCATTTAACCCATCCTTGCTAGAACCCTACCTAGACAAACCTAAGCCTTTCCACTTGATGATTGTTTTACTTCCATCTAGCCTTACTTCAGGAAAATATAAATGACAACCTTTAGGAATACTCTTTAAAGGGGAAATGCTACATCGATAGTTTTTGTGTGCTTTTGAACATTCACTTGAGAATTAAAACCTACCAACAAGCATTTCTAGCACCCCTGCTAGGAATTAATTGTTAGTAGTGCGTAGGAAATATCAACATCTACAAGTAGATGTTGACATTTCCTACGCACTACTAACAATTCATCTCTAGCGGGGGTGCCAGAAATGTTCTTTGGTAAGTTTTAATTCTCAATTGAACGTCCGCAAGTGCACGGAAATTATCGATGTAGCATTTCCCCTTTAAAGAGTATTCCCAAAGGGTGTCATTTATATTTTCCCGAAGTAAGGCTAGATGGAAGTAAAACAATCATCAAGTGGAAAGGCTTAGGTTTGTCTAGGTAGGGTTCTAGCAAGGATGGGTTAAATGATAAGTTCAGGTAGTGTGACACACACAAGAGCATGCTATCCTAAGGGGATAAATGAGGTAATAGAGGAATTTAGGATAAGAGTTAGGTAGAGACTCCTCCTATGCTTCTAATGTACATATACATAGCTTAAGTTAGTTACTAATGATCATGTTAATTATATATTCTCATGCCATGTGGATTAACACATTCGGGACGGGTTTACCCCTAGAAACACTAGGCGACTCCCGCCAAGAGCATGTGGCATAGCCGAACGTGGAGGATTACATAGGATAGATAGGGTTGTCACCACCTACTGCCTACATCTTCAATCCGTGGGTGTACGATACATTCAACGCTACTCTCTGTCCTAGCACCATTGTAGCATATTAAGTAATTACCTTAAGAGCCTAGGCACAAGCCATCCTAAGGCAATGAAATAAATCATTGTTGAACCAATGTTAATTCATAGTTTAAGTGATTATGTTAACATAACCATATCATATCTAATTAGACTATAGTGGAGGTTTATAGTGTTTATGATAATATAATGAACATGGTATAGCACAATCATAAATACTACTCCTACTACATACATGAATCCACAATCAAACAAGACACGCTTCATCCAAGTATATGAACATATGAAGACTAAAGATAACATCTTTATTATGAATAATGTCAAAAATACAAATAGGAATATGGAGGCATACCTTTCTCAATTGGGAAGAGACTCCTTCTACATCTCTCGTACTTGGACTATGGACTAGAGAATCTCCTCTCTACAGCCTATACTCCTCTAAACCTATGGAGAGTAGTGGATACAATGGATGAATACTCAAGTGATGTGTGTTGAAGTGAGAGGTCCTATTTATAGCTTGGAGAAGGGTCGGTTCCCGCCACCAAAAATGTGTGAATCAGTCACCCATGACCTCTTCAAGCCTGGAGGAACCAACACGTGGTGTTTGACGCGTTTGGAGGCGAGAACAAGTCGGTCGACTAGCGCGATCGGCCGACCTGGTCTTGGCCTCGTTGGGGTTGTGCTTCCTCCGGGTCTCTGCCAGTGGGTCCCATTCCTATATATGGGTGCTACACCGTTAAATGGCCTCGGATACTTCTGTTTGTTAGCCATTTGATCCATGTGGTGCCACATGTCGTCCTTGATTGGCTGGAATGATATTTTATAGGATCCATCCCCTTGTTTAACTTCATTTCTGCATAGAATCCCTGCATGCACTACTTTCTGGAAATAGGTCAAATAGAAAGGTGATGTGTGTAAGAAATGACAATTCCTTCACATAATTGAGTTATATTGATGGGTGAAATTTGTATATAACAGCCGCAACAAACTCCCCCAAACTTATCCTTTGCTCGTCCTGAGCAAAGTCAAGACTTTAGGTTGATGATCAGGAGTTGCTACTATGTTCTATTTTTCAAAACTACCATGTGCACAAGAAAATACTTTACCTAATATTGCAAAAACTGGCATGGTACTTCACACATATTAGGTTATTACTGGGCTTATGCCATCTCCTATTCATGGGTTGTTGAAAGATAGAACAACAGATGGAGGACACATACCCTAGAAATCAAGTTCCGCTCAAATTCTGAAGAGTTCAATTTATATTTTATGTATCTCAATTTGATTTTCTGAAATCTCTCCTTTTTTTGTAGTGGAAATATGTCCTCACCAAGGCATTGTGCCTAAATTCATCCTACCTCTACATTAGCCTTGCATGTGGATCTTGGTAGGAAATATAGTAGGCATATTTGCAACTCATAATATTGCTAAGTCAAAAGAGCAAGCCTTAGGAGAAATCAATTTCAAAACCATTTGATTCAAGACTTGTGCGTCTGTGATGGAATGGAGTGGATGCTGAAATTTTGAGATGACTCCTTTTTGAGTAGAATCTCATATTTTGCAGGGATGAAACATGGATACTTGTTTCTCTTTTCTTTTTTTTTTTCTCATGCTTATGATGTAAGCATGCATTTTCTTTTTCTTCTTCATTTTTTTTCTTGTAGCCATGTCTTCTACTCCCTTTTTATGCAATGAATTTTGGAAAGAGTATTAAGCATGAATGATATGGAGTTTCTCTTTTCATTGTGGAATGGTGATATGATGGAATTTTGCTTACTTCTAGTGTAGAAGTATAGCATGTGCAAGTGAAGTCTTGAATTCAAAAGGTAACGAATTAAATCTGACATAGGTACATACTAGTTTGACAAAGCTCAATGTGAAAACAAATAGCATATGCATAAGGTCTATCAATGTAATGTATCATATGGCTTTGGTGGGTATTTCCAATCAAATGAGGATAACTCAAATCTTTTTAGAATCTCTCCGGAAATCTAAGTTTCACTATTGTAACACCCTCATTTTCATGCATCATGCATTGCATAAGTTCACATACATGTCTAACACTAATCAACATAAAAAGGAATGAAATTCAAATCAATTTAGAGCAAAACCGCATTTACAATTTTTGGGAAGTGCGGACTAGTCCGTTTTTGATGCGGACTAGTCCAATTTCTCTCTGACCTTGCTTGGATATGTCCGTTTTCATGCGGACTACTCTGGTTTTTGCCTCTGCACACTTTTGGACATGTCTGGCCATTGCAGACTAGTCCAGTGTACCAAATCCTTGAAAATTTCGCTAAGTCCTTGGACTTGTCCGATGTCGAGCAGACTTGTCTGTTTTTCCCCTCACTAAAATTGGACTTTTCCGGTTTTGGTCAGAATTGTCTATTTTTCCTCTGTCCAAGTTCAAACTTGTCTGGTTTCTCTTTGTCCAACTTTGGAGTAGTCCGGCCTTTTGCGGACTTGTCCGATAAATCGTGACTCCGAGTTGATCTTCTGTTTCACGACATGTTTTTTGAGTTTTACTGTAAGTGGGCCTAAGGACGTCATGTCTAACTCTTTTTGGAGCCCTTGTCGGACCCCACACCGGCCTCCACCCTCCCCAAACTCGAATTCCATCTAACCCTAGCCCTCCACCTCTATATATACAACCCCACCCTTCCACTTTGCATCCTTTTTCCTCATGTGAAAGACCACTAAACCCGAGTTCATGGGATCCGCCATCAAGGAGGGAGAAGGAGATCCCGAGCAAGAAGAAGAAGAGAAGGAAACAAAAGAAAATCAAGATCTCCATCAAGTTATTGTTCTTCATCAACAATTCACCTTCAAGTTCTTCATCAACCCTAGATCATCAAGATCCAAGTGTTACCTCCAAAACCCTTGATTCATCGGAGTCCTAAACACCTGGTATACCTTCTACTTCCTTTTCCCCATGTGAATTCAACCCCTTTTCTCCAAATTAATGTTGATCTAGAAAACCCTAATTCGTTGTTCATGTGAAGGGCAGACTAGTCTGTCCCTACAGCAGACCAGTCCGATTTTGCAATCTGATTTCTGCCGAATTAAATATAAATTGTTTTGAATCAATTCCAAACCTGTATAAAATTTTTAAAGACTATTATAACTAGTTAGTAAACATTATTAACAACTCATTAACTAGTTTTACTCCGCTTTTGCACTATTCATGCATGTCATGTCATATTTACATATGTGCACTTATTGATTGTGTTTCTTGTCTTGTATGTTCATTGCACGAATTAGACGGATTTGCACTATAGAGTGTTGCGGAGGATCTTCAGCACAAGGATTTTGAAGCCTTTGATCCTAATCAAGCCCAAGAGCAAGGCAAGTGTCCTTGAACATATTGATCCTATTTTGACAATAAATGTTTTGATTTTAAAACTGCATGCTGTGTCAATTTGATGGGAAATCCTATGATAGGAAGTTTACTAGCTTTGTTTAACCACCCTTGTCAGCTGGAATATATGGTAGAGAGTCGGGAAGGGCTTTTTACCAGTTTGCTTCGATTAATTAATCAGGATGGAGAAACAACTATACTACTTAATTATGCAGTAATGGGATTATGGTCAATATGAACTTGTCTATATGATATGGTAAGGGTTGATCTAAGCAAGCCTGGTATGTGGATGGGTTGGATGTTATGGTGGTTGCTTGCTTGAGATCTAAGGACCGGTTCATGCGAGAATAAGCCAGGACTACAATGCCATCATGAGCCCAATTATTGTGCGGCTTAGCTGATTAATTAGGGTATTTCTAGTATTGCATGGATCATTTGGCGCAACCGGGGAAGGGGAGTCGTATTGGTTTTGGATATGGTTGGCGGGACTCCCTGGGATCCGAATGGCACAAGAGAGGGTCGTTGGTTGAAGAGGCGCTGAGTTGGAGGCATTGCCACCGGTGAAACCTCATTGGGTCCGTACATGCTAGTTGTCCCTTTGTAAGAGATTTTTTGTGATCTCTTGGCCATACACCAAAGGAAGTGTAATTGGCATAAGAGAGGTTCTTTAGTCACCGACGGGTGATGAAATCACAAACGCATGGGTAAAGTGGTACAAACTCTGCAGAGTATTAAAAACTATCATGATAGCCGTGCTCCCGGTTAAGAGCACCTGGACACTTCCATGATTAGAAGGAAATTGGTATTTGGTATGGTTTGGTACTGGTTATGGGATGGTATTGTGGTTTATGGTATTGGTCAATAGAAATGGTGAAATCTGGTATGTGGATGATGGTAATGGAATATGGACTGGTATCATGATAACTATATGGTTTATGATGGGTTCACTTCACGTGCATAGAATATATTTCTTTTCAAATGTTTTGATGTACTTTTCAGCACATAGCCATATTTATTGTTGTCATTTGAATCAGCTACATGTCATACTTTCCACACTTGCTAAGTACGACATGTACTCAGCCTTGCAATTCCCCCACCAACAGTTGCAGGTCAGGATTGGGAGTATAACGGTGATAATGCGGAATTTTAGGCCGTGTCTGCCGTTAGCTTGCCTGTGGTGTTGCTTGGAGTGCTGTCCAATTTGCTTAACTACTTAGTTGCTCAGTTTAGTTTATTTCCGCTGCATTAGTTCAAACTGTCATTAATATTAATTAGAGCTTGTATTCAAGGATATTATGAATTATGTAATAAAAGTGCTTAATTAATCTTGTTCTGTGGTAATTTTCTGTATATCCTTTTGTGAATGCACTTGTGTATGTGTGTTGAACGTCCTGGCACACATATGCGTTCGCTTGGTTCATTTTTGGAACCCGGTGACACAAATTGGTATCAGAGCCACAGGTTGACCGTAGGACGCAGGCTAGATCGAATCGACACTTTAGAGCACATAGGAACACTCAGAAAGCAATGTGTTTTTGCTTGGTGTGTTGTTTGCTGTTTTGCTGCTTGTGTGCTTAGTAGAGGATTTCGGGATGCTTTAGCATTGTAATATCCACATGGGCTAGTATAGTTAGTTGCTTAGTTTCATATCCCTTGATGCATATAGTTGGGGACATTTTCTAAATTCTTATCTCTTGCTTTTCTTCAGATGGTGAGGACTCACAACCAAAGGGATATCAATGACGAAGAGGAGAGCAATGGAGCACCTCAGAATAAAAATGGACATGGACCTACACAGGGAGCCATCAATATTGAGCAGCTATTGGCCATGCAAAACTAGCTCATGCAGACCATGATACAGACTATGGGACAACTACAGGCTGGTAACATCAACAATCAGCCCCTCATGCCTCCACCGCCACCCCCACCTCCTCATAATCGGTTGGAAGAATCCATGAGGACCAGACTGCCAACCTTTGAGCTTTTGACCCTATGTTTGTTGTTGATTGGCTCAAGTCCGTGGAGAAGAAACTCACAATAGTCCAATGCAGTGACCGGGAGAAGGTGCTCTTCGCATCTCATCAACTTGTTGGAGCAGCTGTCGATTGATGGGACTCGCTATGCAGTGCTCATGAAAATCAGGAGAAGATTACTTGGGCGGAATTCAATGAGAGCTTCCGTTCTCATTATGTGCCGGAAGTAGTTAGGATCTTGAAAAGGCAAGAACTTGGGAACTTGAGGCAAGGAAAGTCGAGCAAAGGTGAATACTTCAATAAAGTTACTCAACATTCATGGTATGCGCCTGAGGATGTGAGCCGGGACAGCCGGAAGCAATACTTGTTCATGAGAGGCTTGAATAATGAGATCCAAGTGCAATTGCTCAACTGTGATTATGCCAACTTCCAGAAGCTAGTGGGCAAAGCAATTGTTGTAGAGAACAAGGTCCGTTAGATGGAGCTAGACAACAAGAGGAAGGCGCCATATCAAGGAAGGAAAAAAGGAAGTAATGTGCGCCCTCGCTTTGCACCACCCAATGCACCGTATAACAGCTCATCTACGCCTGCTCATCGCCCTGGTTATGCACCGCGCAAAACTCAATTTGTGCAGCAGCGCCCTGTCATGCAAGGACCTAGGCCTGCAATGCCTTTTGCACCTTGTGCCAACTTTCCTGGAGTAAATGTTCAGAATCAAGCTCATCCCAATAATTCTGGTGCGGTTAGGATGTGGTATACATGTGGACAAGCTGGACACTTTGCACATCAATGTCCTAAGTCAGGACTTGGTCAAGGAAGCAATGCCCCAAGATAGAAAATAAGACCCAATGGAGGACAACCGCAAGGAAACCATGGGTAGCAGAATTTTGCTTGTTGCAATGTGAACCATGTCTCTACGGAGGATGCACAACAGGCAGATGATGTGGTGATTGGTATGTTTCTCGCAAACTCCAACCCCGACAACTATGTTATTTGATTCTGGACCATCACATTAATTCATTGCATCGAAATATGTTGCCATAGTTTGCCTATCTCTCATATGAAGTTTACTCTATTGGTTAAGTCTCCTGGAGGAGAGATGAGGACAAATATATTATGTCCAAAAGTAAGCCTTAGAATAAGGGGGTAGACTTCTTTGCCAACCTCATTGTCTTGGATTCTCATGGATTGGACATTATACTTGGTATGGAATGGTTGAGGAAGCACAATGGAGTCATTGAATGTGCCACAAAGACGGTGAAGTTAGCCAATGAGGAAGGGATCCCCATAGAATTTGAAGCATCTCAACATGCACCAGAGCAATTGGAGTTGAATCAAATGGACAGTGCCGCGATTGAGGAGATTCCAGTGGTATGTGAATTTTGGGACGTGTCCCAGATGAGTTGCCAGGTATGCCACCTGATTGAGACATTAAATTTGTTATTGATTTAATACCTGGAACTGCACCTATAGCTATGAGGCCGCATAGGATGCCTCCTAAGGAGTTAGCGGAGCTCAAGAAGAAGATTCACGAGCAACTAGAGAAAGGTTTTATTTGCCCAAGCTATTCACACTGAAGAGCTCCAGTTCTCTTTGTGGACAAGATGGATGGATCGCAAAGGATGTGTATGGATTACCGAGCTCACAACGAGGTGACCATCAAGAACAAGTACACTTTGCGCCGTATAGAAGATTTGTTTGCTCAAATTAAGGGTGCTTGTGTCTTCTCTAAGATCAATTTGAGGTCAGGTTACTTCCAAATGAAGATTAGGCCGTCGGACATACCCAAGACAGCTTTTCGGACACGATATGGATCCTATGAGTATACGGTGATGTCTTTCGGATTGACAAATGCACCTGTCTATTTTATGTACCTCATGAATAAGGTCTTCATGGAGTACTTGGATAAGTTTGTTGTGGTGTTCATTGATGACATTATGATCTACTCAAAGGATGAGAAGGAACATGAGGAACACTTGAAACTTACATTGCAGAAATTGAGAGAGCATCAATTGTATGCCATGTTCTGCAAGTGCTAGTTTTGGTTGAAAGAGGTGTCGTTTTTGGGTCATATTATTTCAGGGGGAGGAGTCTCGGTTGACCATGAAAAAGTGAGAGACGTGTTGAAATGGGAACTGCCGCAAAACATAAGGAAATTGAGGAGTTATCTTGCAATGTCTGAATATTACTATCATTTCATCAAGGACTTTTCCAAGATAGCCATGCCCTTGACGGAGTTGCTAATGAAGGGGAAAGCTTTCTAATGGACTCAAGAGTTGAAGAAAAGGTTGACTACAGCCGCACTTTTGGTATCGCCGGATGTAAGCAAAAGCTTTGATATTTATTGTGATGCATCGAGACAAGGACTTGGATGTGTGCATATGCAGGAAGGTCAAGTGGTCGCCTATGCATTGAGACAATTGAAGAAACATGAGCAGAATTATCCAACACATGATTTGGAACTTGCAGCCATGGTACACACACTGAAAATTTGGAGACACTACATTCTTGGTCATAGTTGTGATATCTATACAGAACACAAGAGTCTCAAGTACATATTCACACAAACGGATCTGAATATGAGGCAACGAGGATAGTGGAGCTCATCAAGGATTATGATGTGGGAATCAACTATCATCCAGGGAAGGCAAATGTAGTGGCTGACGCATTGAGTAGAAAGGAAATAAGTCACCAACTCATGGTTTGAGAATTGCCACCCGCGTTATGTAAGGAGTTTGAACGGTTGAACCTCATATTTATTAATGAGATGGGGATAATGAAGTTAAATCTGACTTTGGAGCAAGAAATTCGAGAAGGTCAAACAAAGGATGAGGAAATTCAGGATATCAAGGAAAGGACCCAAGAGGGAAGAGAATTCAGATTTGATGATGATGAACATGTTACCCTATGGCTTGGAAAAAGGATTGTTGTTCCTAATGTGAAGCATATTCGGGAGACAATACTAAAAGAGGCACATGACTTGCCATACTCAATTCACCCCAATTGTACAAAGATGTACAAAGACTTGAAGACCTATTATTAGTGGGCTAGCATGAAAAAGGACATAGCTGAATATGTAGCTTTGTGTGATGTGTGCCAACGAGTCAACGCGGAACACCAAAGGCCAGCGGGATTATTGCAACCATTAAACATTTTGGAGTGGTAGTTGGAAGAGATTTGTATGGACTTCGTAGTTGGATTGTCACGTACACAGTCCGGTTATGACTCAATTTGGGTAATTGTGGATCGATTGAACAAGTCGGATCATTTCATCCCTGTCAAGACCAAGTATACTACAATACGGCTGGCGGAGCTATATATGGAGCACATCGTGTGTCGACATGGAGTCCCGAAGAAGATAGTGTCAGATAAAAGTTCTCAGTTACCACCAGGTTCTGGCAAAAATTGCATGAAGCATCGGGAACAAGGTTGAATTCAGCTCAGGATATCACCCTCGAACGGATGGACAAACTAAGAGGACCAATCAGATTTAGGAGGACATGTTAAGAGATTGTGCCTTGAAGTATGGGAAAGGTTGGCACAACAGTTTGCCATACACGGAATTATCATATAACAACAGTTACCAAGACAGTTTGAAAAATTCACCTTATGAAGCACTATATGGTAGAAAGTGTAGGACACCTTTGTTATGGAATGAGACAGAAGAAACCCAAGTATTTGGTCCGAATGTGTTGCTGGAAGCTGAAAAATAAGTTCAGATTATTCGTGAAAACTTGAGGGCTGCCCAATCAAGGCAAAAAGTCTATGCGGACAATAGGCTAAGGAAACTACCCTTTGAAGTGGGAGATTTCATTTACCTCAAGGTGTCACCAATGAGAGGTCATAAGAGGTTTAACATAAGAAGCATGCTAGCAACTCAATAAATTGGCCCATTCAAGATTTTGGACAAAAGAGGAGAACTAGCATATAAGCTGGAGATGTCAGCTCATCTAATGGATGTTCATGATGTGTTTCATGTTTCCCAGCTTAAGAAGTGCTTGAGAGTACGGCAAGAGCAAGTGCTAATGGAAGAATTGGAATTAGAGGCATATTTGACTTATGCCGAGCAACCAGCCAAAATCTTGGAAACCAAGGAGAGAGTCACAAGGAACAAGGTGATTCGATGGTGCAAAGTACAATGGAAGCATCACATAGAATCAGAGATAACTTGGGAGCTGGAGGGTGATCTCAAGAAGGAATTCCACTATCTCTTCTTTTCCACGTCGAATCTCAAGGGCGAGATTCATTTTAAGTGGTGTAGGTTTGTAACACCCTCATTTTCATGCATCATGCATTGCATAATTTCATATACATGTCACTAATCAACATAAAAAGGAATGACATTAAAATAAATTTAGAGCAAAATTGCATATAAAAATTCTGGGAAGTGCGAACTAGTTCATTTTTGGTGCGGACTAGTCTGATTTCTCTCCGACCTCGCTCGGATATGTTCGTTTTCATGCGAACTACTCTAGTTTTTGCCTCTGGACACTTTCAGACTTGTCCGGCCCATTGCATACTAGTCCGGTGTACCGAATCCTTAAAAATTTTGATAAGTCCCTAGACTTGTCCAGACTTGTCTGATGTCTAGCGGACTTGTCTGTTTTTCCCCTAACTAAAATTGGACCTGTTCGGTTTTGGCCAAACATGTTTGATTTTCCTCTGACCAAGTTTGGACTTGTCCGATATAGTCCGGATTTTTCCGATTCCTCTATGTCCAACTTTGCACTAGTCCGACCTTTTGCAGACTTGTCTGATAAATCGTGACTCCGAGTTGATCTTCTGCTTCACAACTTGTTTTTGAGTTTTACTGTAAGTGGGCCTAAGGATGTCGTGTCTAACTTTTTTTGGGGCCCTTGTCACTACCAGGATTCCGGGTTATTGTGACGAAAAAAATCGTTGCAATAGGTCGAATTTCGTCCCGATAGGTTGTTGTCACAACAAAATAGAACGTCGCAATAGTTTTTCCGACTCGTGGCGATAACAGCCGTGGCAATAGGTTATTGCGACGACTTGACATCTGTGGCAAATAGTATGGTATTGCGATGACTCCACGTTGGTGGCAAATAGTATGGTATTGCAACGGTTTAACGTATTGCGATGATTTAACGTATTGCAACGAAAATATCGGTGTTGCAACGATGTCACATTCATGGCAAAAAGTATGGTACTGCAACGGCTCCACGTTCGTTGCAAATAGTATGGTATTGCAACGGTTTAACGTATTGCGACGATTTAACGTATTGCAATGAAAATAACGGTGTTGCAACGATGCCACATTCATGGAAAAAAGTATGGTATTACAACGACTCCACGTTCGTGGCAAATAGTATGGTATTGCAACGTTTTAACGTATTGCGACAATTTAACGTATTGCAACGAAAATAACTGTGTTGCAACGATGCCACATTCGTGGCAAAAAGTATGGTATTGCGACGACTCCACGTTCGTGGCAAATAGTATGGTATTGCAACGGTTTAATGTATTGCGACGATTTAACGTATTGCAAAGAAAATAATGGTGTTGCAACGATGCCACATTCGTGGCAAAAAGTATGGTATTGCAACGACTCCACGTTCGTGACAAATAGTATGGTATTGCAATGGTTTAACGTATTGTGACGATTTATCCTATTGCAACGAATAGTACGTTATTTGCGACGGTTTCACATCTGTGGCGATAAGTACAGTATCGCGACGATTTCATACTCGTGGCGAATAGTATGGTATCGCGACGTTTTCACATTCGCGGTGAATAGTACGGTGTTGCAACGATTTCACATCCGTAGCGAATAGTACAGTATGGCAACGTTTTTACATTCGTGGCGAAGAGTACGGTGTTGCAACAATTTCACATCCGTGGCGAATAGTACGGTATTGCGACGATTTCACACGCGTGGCGAATAATATGGTATCGCGACATTTTCACATCCGCGGCGAATAGTACGGTATCGCGACGATTTCACACTCGTGGCGAATAATATCGTATCGCGACGTTTTCACATTCATGGCAAATACTACGGTGTTGTAACGATTTCACTTCCGTGGCGAATAGTACGGTATCGTGACGATTTCACACTCGTGGCGAATAATATGGTATCACGACGATTTCACAACCGTGGCCAATAATACGGTAATGCAACGATTTCACGTTCATGGCGAATAGTATGGTATTGCAACGATTTCAAAACCGTGACAACAGAATTGTATTGCAACGATTTCTGATGTGTGGCAATAGGTTCATAATGCAACATATTCAAATCTGTTGCAACAGGGTCGTAATGCGACATTCTCTGGTGGTGGCAATAGCAGTCTAGTGCAACGCTTTTTTGGTCGTAGCCAAATGTTTGTAGTGCAATATTTTATAATTTGTGGCAATAGCTAGCTTCCTATTGCAACAGTTTATTTTCGTCGCAATAATCTGTTAATGCCATGTTTTATAATTAGCGGCACTAGAATCCTAATGCACCAGGTTTGAAAATTAGTGGCAACAGAATCAATTTATTCGCACACGATACGTCTGTCGACTTAACAACAAACATCCATCAATTGATGCAACGCTCAAGGACCCTTGCGTCGTTGCGAGACGACGTTATTTACAAATTTTTTAGGTTGCAACATTGTACCCATTAAAAGAGCACCGCGACGAGTTGTAGTATTAGGAATAGTTTCTCGAACATCAATCTTCGACTTGGTGCGAGCAGAAGCCTTTTGTGGAGTTGCTGCTAGTCGTTGTTGATTTTGCAAGCTCTCCATCATTCTGCTCATGTCTGATAGCTCCTTTTCTTGCCGTGCAGAATTGGCTGCCATCTGATCATGTAAAGCCTGGACTTCCTGGTTGGGCTGTTCATTTGAGTGGACGAAGCCATCCATTTGGGAGGTCATATAATCATTTCTTCCTTCCAACTCTTGCACCTGAGAGTTGAGGTCTTCATTTCTATTTTGCAAGGATCGAACTTGCTGGCCGAGCTGGTCAGACATCTGGATACGCAGTCTTTCAAAAACATTAGGTTTAGCCATATGACCACGCCCCCGAAACTGTGATCCTCCAGAACCGGTTTCGGATATATAAGTAAGCTGGAAGATGTTGTTTCTTTCCTCATATGGATTGGGACTCCCAGCTCAGCTTCCTTGACGTTGATTTGGGCACGTGCCTGGGTCTATATACAAAAAGAAAAGTCACATGTACATTGCAAATATTTATTTAAATGGGGACCGTTTGAAGTGTTTCTCACATGTACAGCTTCTGCCTACTCGTTTGCCCATTGACCATTCTTCACATGGCTTGCCTCCCACAGTTCTATGTCATCGGGTTCTTTTCCGGTCTCTGGGTCTCACTACATCAAATACAAGTAAAATTTGATTGAATGATTGCAGTGCAAAGTAAAAGCATGATTTAGTTTCCATACCTTCTCGTAACTAAGTTGGGCGTAGGATTTCGAGCCAAGCAAGTGTTTTGTCTTTTGAGTACTTCGATTTTTCGTGAATTGGTTCTGCTTATTGACTGCAATTTTAAGAATTAATTTCACAAATGGGTGTTATCAAATAGTTTTTGTAGGATATGAAGGTATTAGAAATCTAGCTGACCTTGAATCGCTCGGACCCAAAATAGTCCATAAGCGCCAACCAATCGGAATCTGCTACGTCAACAGGCTTGTTTTGTATACGTTCCTCATCGGTCGAATACTTCTTATAGGTGGCATGCAATGTTGATCGCCACCCCTTGTAGCGCTCACCAGCAATCTTCAATATTTTTCTTCTGGTATCATCTGTGTCCTCCAAGTCCCAGACATTCTGTACATTGTATATCACACTATTATAAACGTACAAGATGGAGGTGTCACTGCACTAACCAGAATTTCTCTCACTATATCGCTCTTCGAAGTATCGCCAACCTCTGCCCACTTCCTTACACCAGCGAGGGGTGCATTTTTTTTGTTGTAATAGCCACATCATCGACAAAGTGCCGCTGATTAGGACCAACCGCAGCACCCAACCTATCGAACCACTGAATTTGTAGCTTCCGATTCTGATCATTCGTTCTATCTGCAGATGCTAGATAGCGCAATTTAGCAACCTTAAGTCCTTTAGCAACCCCTCTTCCAAACTTCTTTCCTTCTGTTAGTGTCATTTAAACGGTAAACTTTTAAAGCAAATTACCAACTGACCAGGCCTAGTATCATGTACAAATAGTGTGAAAGAAGAAGAAGTCTGATGTTTTACCATCTTCAGGACGAGTGCGGCAAATACGAGCGTGGGAACACCGCATCACAACAGCATTTTGCTCCATATTGGGCGATGCATCGACTTGTTGACTTCTTTGTTGCTGTTCATACCCTACAATCAGGCATCAGGCAGTTGTCAGTGGCGCTACAGTACCCGTAGTACTGCAGGGGATTTTCAGTCCAACTGCGAAGCAGGCAAGACAGTAGCTGGCGATGCTAGAGAAAGAGAGGGTTCGCCGGGTGCTCATCCTCTTCAGTACTGCCGGTTCGGTCTGACCGACATTAGTAGGAGCACGTCTTGAGGCGAATGGGTGGCAGGGCGAGTCATGGACGTCAACGGTATTAGTAGTTAGAGGATGCAAGACAGAGGAGGCTGGCAGCTTGCGACGTTTAACAAAGCTAGGGTTCGGTTTGGCAGTGTTGTGACCACATTTAAGTCAGAGGATCAACGTCCAGATCACACCGGTGATCTCACGTGACTTACGTTTTTACTGCAGGCGATGCAGTAAAGATCCAACAGTGTGATTCCGTTGGATCTTTATTGCATCACGTGCAGTAAAAACATATAAGTCGGGTGATCTGCGTCCATTGATATCACCCCGGAGCATGTCTCGAGGCTAGGAGGACAGTGTGGCAGATCTAGGAATTAAATTTAGGTGGATTGCATACTGATATTTTGCTCTGCATGTTAGCATCTCGCCTGAAAGTGCTACTAGAACGGATACATGAATATAATCTTGCATTAATTACCAGACATCAGCAATGCATTTGGAAGTGTAAAAAATGGAATTGAGATCATATAAGCAGCAATGAACCCTCATGTGCATGCTTCTCTAAACTATATGATGCTAACATTTCTTTGTGGACAGGGGTTAATGATATTGGACTATTTTTTCCAGGGTATGCCATGTCATATGGGGCATAGCATGTAGGTACACCGTAATGGCCAGGGGTTTGCGGCCGGCGGGGTCATCATGGCACACGAACGATGGGACGTGGAGATGGAGGGAGACGCGTAGGCGAGGACAGTGAAGTGACCACCAGCAGGGCGTGGGCGCCAGCTGGTGCCGGAGTGACTAGCGGCGACATGGGTTTGCGGGCGGCGGGGTCATCATGACACGCGAAGGATGGGACGTGGCGATGGTCGAGGGAGACGCGTTTCTAAGGACACTGAAGTGAGCAGCAGCAGGGCGTGGTCGCCGGTGCCGGAGTGGCGGCGGCGAGAGAGCCCATCGTGCGCGTGTAGGCATCAATAAATCACGCCATCACATATACTCACCAGCAGGGCATGGGCGCCGGCCGGTGCCGGAGTGATCGGCGGCGACAGGGGTTTGCGAGCGGCGGGGTCATCATGACACGCGAAGGATGGGACGTGCCGATGGTGGAGGGAGACGCGTCGGGGAGGACACTGAAGTGAGCAGCAGCAGGGTGTGGTCACCGGTGCCGGAGTGGCCGGCGGCGAGAGAGCCCATCGTGCGTGTGTAGGCATCAATAAATCACGCTATCACATATACTGATTAACTGTTAACTGGGACTAGGAAACTACAATCGCAATGCTAAAATATTAAGTAGAGCCCGGTACATATTTATACTCGTAGTACCAGCATGGGATGACGAATATCGGGGTTCCTGAGCATCAGGTGCTGCAATATTCTCTGCATACGATGCAAAGGAATTAACGTGTTATAAATATGTGTATTTTGATAGTAAAAACATATATAGTTATACCAGGTGCTTGTTGCCCATTACGATTACTTGTAGACGACATGACGGTTTGGTGTCTTGTTCCTAAAGTAAAGAGTATATATAGTAAGTAATAGTGATAACGTTAGATTACATGAGGATGTGTATTTTAGATCGGGCTGTGTGGTTGCTATGAACTGAAAAAGTTTGTTTTGAACGGAGGAATTAGAAACGAAGGAGTAGGAAAAAAACCGTACAATCCAAGAAAGAAAAACAAGAAAAACGTGTATAAACCGTGGGAACTGAAAATCTTAGGAATACAAGTTTGGAACACAGGAATGAGAGTACAACATTGGGAGTGGTTGATAAGATAACCCTGGCGTCATTTTCTTCTAAATCAAGAAATTACATAGTACATGCGGTTTTTAATAGTTATCTTTCCTGAAATGGAAATGTACTAGAAATACACTACCATAAACTGTCGGAGCGACATTTATTTCGGGGCAAAGGTGTAGTGTATTTTATATATGGAAAAAAGTAGAATGCAAGCAGATGCTAGGGTAAAATAAAAAGATGAATCGACTGTAGGATGCAGATCTAACGATTGAGGATAGTTGATTGCTCGATTGCACCATTAATCAGATTTTATACTAGACATTCATGAAACATAAGAGCATATAAGGAGAAGGAGTTGGGACGACAACTAGGAATGAACTGGCTGCAGCTGTTGGGACGACAACTAAAGCGATAAGGAGGGAGTAGCTCTATAAAAAGACGGCATGGATCGTGTAGAACTGACGTAGCACAAAACTGGAGTCCGGGATGTCGCAGGGCGGGGTCGGCGACGAAGAGGTTCGGTAGAGCCCGTCAAACTTGGTCGCTCGACGTTTTACCCACAGTCACCACCACCACTCACACGGGAATTTCTTAGGAATGCAAGTTTGGAACACAGCACTAAGAGGAGAACATGTGTGCCGGGAACGAAAGCCACTGCGGGATTAGAGGGAGACGCACATTTATATTCGTCGTGGCTAGCTACAAATGGACGGGACTGGAATTTTAGGCGCACGGAGTGAAGTTTCAATTGTGAAAATCTCAATTGTGCGCGCCAAGAAGAATGAAAATTTTTCAAGGGACCGCTTCCTGCCGTTCATCTTTGTTTTCATTTAGATTTAAAAGCAGTCATGTGGTAGTGGGACATTCCAAAAAAAAATACGAACAAAAATATGAATCGCCAAATGTATCATTGTGCTAATGCAAACGACATGGCTGCCTCAGCGGGCTAGGAGGCGGAAGGTTGGCCATGGTTGTGGTGGTTCGTTGGCGCTGGGCTAGGAGGTGGAACGATGGAAGAAGAAGAAAGGAGTGCAAAAGTTATGTGCTTGTACATAACTGATGATGTGCCTATATGGTCTGTGCGGAGTAGACAAGGGAGCGGTTCATTTCCCGTGCATTGAACTCTTTGCAGACCTCGTGCGGCGCAATTAAACCACTGTGGAAGATGATCTGCAGAGATCCTTCCATCTCTCTTGTGGAACCAAATCCCCTGCAGTACTGTAGGTGCATTAGAGGTCACTGACATGTGGTCCCTATGCTCTGTGGGACCCAAATGTCAGTGACTTCTAATGCACCTGCAGTACTGCATGGGATTTCAGTATCCATGTGGAACATCGCGCACGCGTTGCTGCACCACGGCTTCTTAACTTCTCCGCATACCTCGCGCGGCGCGTCAGTTACTTGGCGCACTGGAAAGGCCAGCGGCGAGATCTCCAGGTCCGGCGAGCCCCGCCACGGAGGCGCCGCGCGCGCGCCCTCGGCGCGAGGAAGAAAGGGTCTATGATGTTGGTTTTCTTGTTTCGTGATGTTGTTTTTCTTGTTTTGTAGTAGTATTGTTTTATGTTAATGAACTCAATGTCATTGTTCCTCTGTGAAGACCTTTTACCGTAGCCAGTTTCTACCATAACAGTAACCGCCTAAGATAATTAGGTTATCACAGATGGTTCTTTACTTGTATCTAGCCATATTTGATAATTGTTTTTCACAGACATGCCTAGCCGTTGGTTAATAACCGCCTATAATAAGGTATAACCTATGCAGTACTACTGCTGTTATTTCTAATTTCCAGGTCAATTCAATATAATCACATAACAAAAATCAATAATATCATCATAGAACAAGTCAACAATATTATCATCACATAAGTCAATTTCACTGGAACAATATACATATGTACAAGTTACAGATACAATTCATCTCAAAGTTTACAAGTTTTCACTAAAAACTGTTTCTATTGGCATAGTCGCAAAGTTCTGGCACATCAGCCGTTGTACCATCCTCATCAAAGAACTCCCCTCTTTTGTGCAAAATGTTGTGACGAATGAATTGACAGAGTTCAGTAGCAATCCTGTCGGCTCCTCCACTAGGAATACTTCTACAAACCGGCCATTCTTCGTTCAGATTCTTCGTGTGCTGCAATATAACACATAACATGGTTTATAATGTATTGGTTTGAACAATCTCAAAGTATAGATCAAAGTGAGAGTATAGAGGAATTTATTTGGTATTTTTGGAGCAGTTGTACTATGAGCAATTGAATTTTGAAGTTGGAATCAAAATATTAAAATAATGTTTCTGGTAATATTGAACAGCAGAGAATATAAGTATTAAACTATGCTAGTTACAATGAAAATGAAACACAAAAGTAAGAAAATAAGGTATCGACATTAAGGATAACTTACATCCTCACGATTCACTCTATATACGCCGGCGGTCCGAAGATGCTCGCATAAATAATACCCGCATAAGACACTCCCCGCAGGCTGCTTTGGACAAGCATAATACATTTTAATGTCCAATGCATTCGTATTGGAAGGTCTCTCACCGCCAAGCCATTCCGCGTAAAACCACCAAGCGCTGTAATACAAAGAATGTCATATAAAACTTGTCAACACATTCTAAATGTGCATAAATTAAAATTATTGAATAAACATACGATTTCAAAATGGAAAGGAAATCTTTGTTGCGATCTGGTGAGAAATCAGCCGAGTCCAAGACTGTTGCCATTTCCTGTGTTGTCTTGATGAAGATCATTATGTAGTGATTACTACAAACATAAAAACACACGTGTTAACAATTACCAATAATTGCTATTTCGATGTCATGTGTCGAACTTACTCGAAGTGGTACGGAGCCTTTACGAGGTCCATGCCGTCTCTGACAAAGTTAAACATCGCATGTCCTTTTATCCTTCTTATGTTTTGCGATTGCTTTTTCAAAATCTTTTCTTTTCATGTGTTTGAACTGTGCTGAGTCTTGATCTGCCTGGACGTCGAATAACACATTTGCAATCCTAGTAGGGTCAAGGATACCTGTCTTGCGCTCCAACTTTTCATTATCCATGTATTGCATCCTATTGAAGAAGTCCAGAATTGTTATAATCTCATGAAATGCGTATGCGTGTAGTAAGAAAAGCAAATACAAAATATTAGAGCACTTATAAGCACCAGACGAGCAGCAGGTGGATTTCTAGCATGCCCCTATGGAAAAGGGCATGCAACTCTTCAAATAAAATGACTCATCTATAAACTCCAGTGCTCCAGAATGCTTCTTTTGGAATACGAAATGTGACGCAATTAAGACCATATTTTGTGCTGGCAAGGATGTACCACTGATGCATTCTTCTAAGATGGACGGGTTGTTTTCTAAGGTGTACGGATGTCATGAACGGCTCCCCATTCTTAAATTCAGGAGGAACATCCTCAAGCTTGTATATTGGAACTCCTGGTTTAACTAAAGACATCCACCGATTATACATGACACCGTCTTCTTCCCACTCCTCGATATCTCCTAATGATGGCTCATGAGAAGAATGAGATGTACTCAATTTTATAATATTTTCCTTCATAGTTTCCAAATATTTTGACACTTCTGATGAAGGTTTCTTATTTTCGTATGAGGTAACTTTGATAGGCACTGATGATCGAGGAGTAGTCATCGGAAGTTGGACACTGGCTTGATGTTGAACCTGTTGTTCAACTGATTGCTATTTACTCCCAGCAGTTGGCTCTAGTACTACTTCAAGCTGTTTCTCAACTGGTTGCTCTTTACTAGCAACAGCTTGCTCTGGTACTGCTTGAAGTTGTTGTCCAACTTGTTGCTCTTGGATATCATCCTTGCTGAGACATAGGGGGAGTGGATCTTCATGCACTTTCGCCTCAGAAGATGGGGTTGCAGTATTTGGAGATGCGACGGGGCTAGAAATTGGCTCATCGTCCAACACGATATCGTGTCGGTGCCAAAGGATTAATTGGTTGACAGCCTACCCCAGAGTCACGATCCCCTCAAGTGTGGCGTGGTATATTTCATAATCTTCATAATCATTATCAATGATCTGAAGAACTTGCACTACAACATAATAAAACGGAAGTGGATTCCCGTTGAAGTCACGATCAGGCTTTGCCATAGCAGTGGCAACCTGTTTGGTTTTGTTCCCTGCTCTGCCTATCGGGACAAGAAGACGACAAGATTTTTCATTAGCAATATCATCGACAGGGAACTTATGGGTTGACCCTGAGCCTGGCACGGAACCAACGCTGCCAGGGTAGGCAGTTGGAGATACTAATTGCTCCTTTTGCACCGGAACCATCACTGTACTCGGTGCCACTAATTGTCCCGATTGTCTAAGTTGTTCCATTATTTCTTGCATATTTTCTTTGACCTTTTGAGCCATCGTTTCATCAAGTGTTTTCTTAAACTTCTCACGTCTTCTATATGTGTCTTTATCTTTAGGGAAACCATCTAGCCAAGACAAGAGACCGCTCGAACCCGTCCGCTGTGTTCAGGGTTTCCTAAGATAGCGGTAAGTTTGTCATTCTCCCTCTTCGGCTTGAAGAGACCCTTCTGTTGCTTTTCAATTACTTCTTTCATTTTATCCTCTACTTCATTCAGAGAGTCGGGCTTTTCAAGTTTTCCCTCGCTGGTCAAACCTGACCGAGCAAAGACCTAGCGATGAGTTTGCTCATCGCACCCTTCTAATGGGTGAGGATTGCCCTTACTGGTAATTTTGTCTAATATCTTATTCCATTTCTGGACTTTGGGGGCATATCCGGTAGACCCCAAGTGATGATGGTATTTGTTCTTTTTTGCAAGCTCTGACCTAGTTGCACTTAGAGCTTTAGCATCAGGTGGGCTCTTTTGAAGAACAAACTCTTGCCACTGAGCTTGTGTGATTTTTCCCATCTTCCTCGGGCTAGGGACCTTATCGGCCTTAACATAAGCATTCATTTCACTCTTCCAGCATCGAAACTTCTTGCCGCAAGAGACCAATGTTGCTTTCTTTACAGCTTCTTCTGTGCCTTTCGGGAACTTGAATTGTTTCTTTATGCTTTCCTATAACTCATTCTTGGTCTACTCGGGTAATTTCCTCCAATTCTCGGTTGTGATCGGCACAACTTCCCTAACAAGAAAACCGCATGCATTACGGTACTCGGTAACTGAATCCAGTGGTTCTTGGGGAAGCCCACCTGGACCGAACCTTGTTATGTACATGATGCGGTCCAATGGACCCTTATTGGGACCCCGTTGCCCTCGTTTTTGCTTGAGTGAAGTTGAAGATTCATCCATTGGAGAACCTTCTACGATTTTAGGAGCCGATGTCACCTCATTGTCTTCGCGATTAATCTAGGTAGAAAAAAATCAAGTTTGCACTTTGATGAAATATTGAACAAATATGTGTTCTAAAATTGATTTGTCGTCGATAACCCCTGTTATACTAATGTGTACAGATTACGACATTACACAAAGAAGGCAAAGCAACCGATTATCTGTATGCATTATCTAGAGGACCTGATCGTCGGGCACGTTTTTTTAGTCGGTTATTCATCAATGGCTTCTTCTTTCGAACTGCAGATGTGGAAAAAGATTTACGGACCCAAAACAGTGGTATTGTTGTTCGAGGCACTGATCATGATCTGTTTGGAGTAATCTAGAAAATCATTGCTGTTGATTTTGAAAAAAAATCAAGAGGTTCTGTTATTTTAGTGTGAATGGTTTGATCGGCCTTTTGGAAGCAGTTAGAACCAAAGCAAAGACTACAAAAAGGATCAATACGGAATGATAGATGTTGACACTACTCTGTTTTGATTCCAGTATGAGCCTTACATTCTAGCCACCCAAGTAGAACAAGTTTTTTGTGTTCCAAATGTGAAGCATCCTAAATGGGCTACAGTTGTTAAAATGAAGCCACTGAACCTTTTTGCTATGCCCCCTAGAGACAGTGAAAATAATGTGACTGAGACGATGGAGGCTGAGACATTTCATGATGATCTTCTTACTGATGATATCAATAATGAGGATACGACCTGAAAGTGCATCTAGGACTCCCTTGTGGGTTTTGTATGATTTATGACAAGCAATTGGGATCCTAATCCTTTTGTTGAGATGAATGCAGGAAAATGATGAAAAATGAGCAAAGTGCCAAAAAGAGGGAAATTGAGAAGGAAAATGAATTTGAGCTCAAGGAGAAGAAATTAGTAGTTTAGTGTGTATGGAGTGTGTTAAGGAAACACACCCAAGAGCTCAATCTCATTTAATCACACACACACAATGCACAAAGCTATACAGGACCGGACTAGTCCGATATCAGCCGGACTAGTCCGATATCTTTCTGTTTCACTTCGGACTAGTCCTCCCCAGTGCGCACTAGTCCTCAACAAAATGCACAAGTCACACAAAATCGGACAAGTCCGTTGTGACCCGGACTAGTCCGATATTCATTCTGATCCACTTTGGACAAGTCCGGTGTCCACACGGACTAGTCCGATATACACACTGATCTAAATCGGACAAGTCCTCCAAGTGCGGACTTGTCATCCCAAACACTTAGGGTTCCATTTGTCTGGACAAGTCCGATGGCAATCGGACTAGTCCGAAGCTTTCCAGTAGCGAAATCAGACAAGTCCGTTTTCAACCGGACTAGTCCGATATTCTTGGACACTTAGGGTTTGCTTCGCACAGCACACCGGACTAGTCCGGTGACCACCACGGACTAGTCCGATCTTTCTGAACCCTAACGGTAACTTCTAGAAACCCCATATAAATAGAGGTGCACGGCCCACTTTCAACCTCTCTCGAACCCTAGCGCCATCACACCTCCCAAGAGACTCAAAAACCATCTCTCTCCACGAAATTAAGTGCAAAATCAATCAATCCATTGAAGATCACTTCTAGATCATTGGAGAGGCACTTGGCACACGATTGAGCTCTTGGTTTGAATCTCTAACACACTCTTGTATCTCAATTTGTATATTTCGAAGTGTGTTATTGGTGGTCTTGAAACTTGTAATCAAGGGAGCTCTCAACTTGTGAGATCGCCCCTTCAACTTGGTGATTTACCCCTGTGTGATTAGTGGAAGAGGATTGGCCTTCGTGGTGATCCGACGAGGGAAGGGTTGGTGAATACCCGGTCCTTTTGTGGGCTCCTCAACGTGGACGTAGGTTGCCTTCGTGGTAACCGAACCACGGGATAAATCTTGTGTCTTGTTCGTTTGTGTTCATCATTCTAGTTGATCAACATTATCTAGGGTTTGATTCATTTTGTTGAATTCAAGTTAAATAGTTGAACAAGAATCATACTTGCAATAGAACTTGACATACAACTATTGAACTGTTATTAAAGTTTATATTTCCGCTGCAAACATTAACGAATCAATCAAATTGACCTAACTTGATCAACCTAGCCCGTGAAATCCGGACTAGTCCGCACTTTACCGGACTAGTCCGATATATCTGGTTTTGACCTCGTTGTTGAAGTGCTACAGGAACCGAGAAATTTCAAAAAGGCCTATTCACCCCCCTCTAGGCCTACATTCAATTGGTATCAAAGCAGGTTCTTCAAGAAAGAGTGCAACCACTCGAAGAGATCATGTCGGACATGAAGGAAGTCCAGAAAATCAACAACCAGGAAGAAATGAACAATGACAAGCACCAAAAGCTTGAGAAGTATCTCGAAGCCATTCAAGACTTCGATGATGATGATGAGGAGACATTGGAGCTGAAAGCACTCCTTAGAAAGAAAGCGCTTTCCAAAGGGAAATCTAAAGTCGAAGAAAAGAAGAAGGGGAGTAGTCACACCGACTACTCCCGATATCCTTTTAATTATGACCATTTAAATTCTAACAGCAGTCATTATTTATCTATTCCCCTTGGAAAAGCCCCACACTTCGATGGGAGTGATTACTCCATGTGGAGGCAAAATATGAAGATGCACTTGATTTCCCTTAACCCAAGTTTATGGCATATTGTGTGCACAGGAATAAACATCCCTGATGACGATGAAGAGCTCACGCCAAGTCAAGAGCAAGCCATCCACAGGAATGCCCAAGCCGCAGCCGTTATCACCTCATCTCTAAGTCGAGATGAATTCACAAAGGTGGACGGATTGGAAATTGCCAAAGAAATCTGGGACACACTACAGACAGCACATGAAGGTGACTGGCATGTGCGGGAGGCAAAGATTGAAATGATTGAAGGCGAACTAGGAAGGTTTGCGATTGAGGAAGATGAGTCTCCCCAGGACATGTACAACAGACTGAAGACTCTTGTGAACAAGGTTCGATGATATGGGAGCAAAAAGTGGAATGACCACGAGGTTGTAAAGCTCATCCTTAGAGCCTTTATGCCTCGCAACGTCACACTTTGCTCTATGATCCGAGAAAGTCCCGGGTACAAGGAAATGACTCCGGATGAACTGCTTGGCAAAATCATCAACTTTGAGATGATGGAGAAACAAGCCAAGAACGTAAAAGAAATAGCCGACCTCACATCAGCCAAGAAGAAGGGAGTTGCCCTAAAGTCCTCACTCAAGCCTCTATCCAAAGAAGCAAGAGAAGCACAGCTTGAGGAGGACAGCGGTGAAGAAAGCAGCAAGCTGGACGAAGAAGATATGATTTTGTTCATGAAGAAGTTCAAATGAATTATGAAGAAAAGACAAGGAACCAAATCGAGTGAAGGAAAATACAAGGAGAAGACAAAGCCGAAGATGAGGCGGGCATGCTATAATTGTGGTGAGTACAATCACTTTATAGTCGATTGAGCGTATGAGGACAACAAGAAGAAGAGTATAGAGTCCAAGCCTCATCCGAAGAAATTCTTCAAGAAGAAGAAACAAACTGAACAAGCACACATCGGAAAGGAGTGGGACTCAAACGATGAGTCCTCATCGTCCGATGAAGAAGAAATGGCTAGTGTAAGGATCGAAATGCCCAAGAGGGGGGCTGAATTGGGCTTTCTTTCAAATTTTAAAACGATTAAGAACTAACAACCTCAAGCCCAATTCCCTATGCAATTAAACTATGCAATCAATGTAAATTAAAGTTGCGGAATGAAGATTGCATAAGAGTAAAAGGGAGAGGGATGCAAACGCTCAAGGGACACGGAGTTTATCCCGTGGTTCGGTAAGATCACAAGGATCTTCCTACATCCACGTTGTGGCACCCACCGAAGGGTTTTGCCACTCCCAAGTCACCGAGACAAGGGGCTTCTTCACTATTCTTCTCCGTTCGCCAACCTCGGCAAGGTGGAGCTCAAGCCTTGTACACTTTTGGGATCCTCCGGGCTTCCACAATCCTCTTGGCAAGCTCCGGAAGTTGCACACACCAAGGGTCACTCCCTTTGGGCTCTCACTACACTAGAGACTCCAATCACCAAGAATGGAGGAACCCAAGCACTATCTCTAGCTAGTTCTAGCCTATCTCTTGGTGTACAAATGATGAACAAATGATGTGAAAGTGGTAGCTCTATTGCTTGAATGCTCTAGGATGTGTAGAGTATGTCTGGGCTTCAAGTCTTGTCGATTTGACAGGTTCAAGGGGTATAAATAGCCACCCTCCACGAGATAGCCGTTGGAAAAGTAGGCTGACATCACTTCTCTGCGAACACCGGATGATCCGATGTCTTCCCTTCGTTAACATCGGTCAAAGCCAAATTAGCTGATGTCACTGTGTCAGATATGACCGTTGTTAGACCGATGTTGATCTGTCTTCTCATCGGATGATCCGGTGGCTCTTCCTCCAGAATTTTGCTTGATCTTGAGGCTTACTGGAGTGATCGACCGATGTGTGTAAGTCTGCACATCGGATGATCCTGTGCTTCACTCGGTCCAATGGTATTGCAATCTGTGATGATGGACTGATGTTACTGAGCCACTCACATTGGATGATGCGGTGAGTGCATTTGTCTGAGGTCTTCTTCTTCAGTTGAACCAACTCGACCGATGTGTGTCAACTCAAGGACCATCGGATGATCCGGTGTGTTCAACTTGTTGACTTCGAGTTGTTTTGAGTTGTTCTTTTGGAATTTGAACTTGTGACCTCTTTGACACTTGTTTGAAATGTTGTTTTGATTGTCTTCAAGTATTGAGTGATATCAAGTTAGAGCTTTCACTTCTTGTCTTCATACGATTTGATTTGATCTCATTCATTGATTTTATATGGGTCTCCAATGTAATTTTGATTTCGTTTGATTGAGTGTTATTGAGACCTTGCATTCACAAATTCATTGGTAATATCGAATGGTTGTCATTAATCACCGAAACCGTACCTCATGGGGCCTAGATGCTTTCAATCTCCCCCTTTTTGGTGATTGATGACAACACAATAATTTAAAGCGCAATAATAATGAATTTGATGATAATACTCAAGTATATATGCAATGAATACAGCATAGGACACATTAAACTTGTAGAACGCAAAAGAAAATTGTGGTGCGAAAAGCTCAATTGATTAAAATCATAAACAAATGAGACAAGTGAAAGAGTGCTTAATTTAAAATTACAAAAGAGTACTCAAGCATGAATACAAAGGATAAACACACACACACACTCCCTCTATACTCCCCCTGAGACTACCACTCCCCCTGACTCTTCTACATCTTCTCCCCCTTTGGCATCAAGACACCAAAAAGGGATCAGAACACCTATAGACCCTGAGAGCTGGGCGCGAGGACGAACTGGGAACCGTCGCAGTCGTCGGAGCTGGAGTCGCCGGTCGTAGGAGCTGCCGGGGCGGCGGGAGCTGGAGGGTCCGCTGCCGGTGCTGGAGGAGAGGAAGCCGGTACTGGAGGTGCCGGTGGAGCTGGAGGAAGTGGAGCGCTCACCACGGACGCCGGTGTCTGCTGGAACAAGATCGTCACCGGCAGTGGTGAGTGAATCGGTGCGCTGGATGCCAGAAGTGGTGACATACTGATTGAAGGTATAGGAGAAGTAGGCACCTGAGCAACACCTGGAGCCAGTCCCAGTCCAGGCTGCTGTGGAGGAAGGGCGATCCCGGTCTGAGTGTAAAGGTTGGTGATCAACCCTAGGATCCCCATCATGGCCTGCTGGGTCTGCTGCTGCTGGTCGAGGGTACGGCGGTGCATCTGATCTACCAGGTTGGTGAACCGGTCCGTATCCTCTCGCCTCTGACGGGCGATCTCCAGCTGGAGCTCCTGCTGCTGCCGCTGCAGCTGTGCCAGGTGAGTAGCCTGCTCTGCCCTGGCCTGCTCAGCAGCGAGCCTGTCCTGGCACTGCTGCTCGATCATCTGCTGGAGAAGCGACGTCAGCTCAGACGGCTGCGTCACCTGCGCCTCGGACACAGGAGGTGGTGTCGGTGGCGGAGCAGCTGATCCTCCTGCCTCGGCGTCGTGCTGCCTCGGTGAAGGTGGAGGGGGAGGGAAGTACTCCTCGACACTGTCGTCAGTGTCGCTCTCAGACCAGATGTGCTGCAGGTCCTCCCCCTGAGCCTCAGCCTCAGCAAGCCTCTCGTCCTCCCGCTCTAGGTCGGACCAGTCTTCCTCTGACAGACGGGCCCGAACCTGGCGCTCAACTGGACGACCAAGGCGACGGTCTCCAGGAGCAGAGGCACGATAGTGACTAAAGCGAGTCACACTCTCGTCAGCTAGCCGGGCTTGTGCTGTATGTCCCTCAGGCACCACCATTGAGCAAATGTAACTGATCCAGTGCCCGTAGACCATCTGCCTCATCATGCCAATCCCATCCGTGATTACGTCTTCCATCTCACAGAGGAGTATGTCCATGATATCAAAATCCATCCCGTTCATTATGTAGAACAGGAGGGTCTGCTGCAGGCTCGTGAACCCCTCCAAGTAACCTGACCTCGGCAGGAGCGTGCGGCGCAAGGCGAGGTGCACAATGCGCGCAGCTGGGGTCAGGAGTGCTGGAACTCTCGGCTGGTCCGGAGAGAATGAGGGGCCAAACAGAGAGCGGATCTCGTCCAGCTGTGGTGCTACCCCTCCAGTAAGTGGCCTCCTCGGTGGATCTGCCTGCCCATAGACCTTCTCGTGCACGCAGGTGTCGTGCAGGTCCAACTCAAGAATATGTCCCAAGGTCTGCCTTGTGAGGTGGTAGCGCTGACCGTTGAACATGAAGGCAATCGACCTCCTGCCCTCTGAGATGTACAGGGTCGCGTAGAAGACACGGACCCACTCTTCCACATAGGCACTTCTCTCATAAGATAGCAGCTGCACCAAACCTCTGTATCTTTCAAAGAAAGGGCGGACCTCAGTCTGTGCTGCCACTGCAAGCTGCCCCCAGTCCAGGTAGTTGTGCTGAAAGAGCTTGTGGCCACGGCGTCTGTAGGTCTCGTAAAGAGACGCCTGCGTGACCGTCCAGAACCGACTATCCACCAAGGCTTCCCGGGGCTGTGGGTACCACTCCTCTAGCAATACACTCCATCTGAGCTTCCGGAGTTGCTTCGCCTTCATCTTTCTGTAGTCCGTCAACCGGACTCCCTCACCGACACGGACGGCCGTGTCCATCTCGTAGATGTCCCTCTGAGCTTCCCTGACTTCGCGACGGTCGGCGGCCGTCGGTCTTGGACGAGGGACGGCCGGGGACTGACCTCCCCGTGTCTGGGCTGAGCGCCGGCGGACAAGCGGCTCAACCGGCTCCTCTTCGGCGTCGGAGTCGTCGACCACGGGAGGCGGCCTTGGACGGGCCTCGCGAATCCTCAACGAACCCCCACGGCCGCGCTCACGCTCCTCGGCGGCGCGAGCGGCCATAAAGGCCTTCTTCTCCTCCTTGGATAGCTTCTGCTTCTTTGCGGCGGGCTCCGCGATGGTCTTGCCCTTGTTCTTCCTGTCGCGAGCCATCGCAACGAAGCAAAGCGCGTGAACGAAGTCGACGATGCACGGAATGACACCACGAAGGTTGACGCGGCCGGGAAACCCTAACGGCGACGAGGGGATCGCGACCGTAGAGGATGGCACACGTTGATGGTGGAGAGGGCGGCGGCGGTGCTTGGGCGCGGTGGTGAGGTGTGGAGATGGCGGCGCGGCGCTTGGAGGTGAGGCGGCGCGAGTGGTGGTGGTGTCCGGCGGGAGCACGGCGGCGGCGCGAGATTGTGGCGGCGGCGGCGCGAGGGAGAGGCGGCGACGCGAGATTGTGGCGGCGGCGGCGCGAGGGAGAGGCGGCGGCGCGAGGAAGAGGCGGCAGCGCGAGGGAGAGGCGGCGGCGCGGTGGACGGTGGTCGGCGGCGGCGATTGGGGCGTTATCGGCGGCGGCGAGAGCACGGGGGAGCGAGGCGTCGGGGAGAGAGAAAGAGGCGGCGGCGCGGGTGTTTAAATAGTGGGACCCAAACCCTAGCCGTTATTTAAACACCGGATGGACCGATGATATGTGAAGTGAGCATCGGTCAATTGCCACAGAAAGGATATTCAAGAATTGCTTTTGACATCGGATGGACCGACGTTTAGGGTTTTGAACATCGGTCGAATATCACAGTAAGGGTGTTCAACCGAGTGATGTTGACACCAGATGATCCGACGTTAGAGGGAGGTAGACATCGGTTGAATAGATCACAACTCCAGAAGAGTGAACATCGGATGGACCGATGTTTTCCAGGATGAACGCGTCGGATCATTTGAGGTTCTGACAGAGTTGGGCTTTGAGGATTGAACACCTATTTGACCGATGAGGGATTGACATAGGCATCGGATAATCCGATGACAACAGAACGAAAACATCCCATATATGTCCTTTGACCAAACAAACAATCGAGGAGAAACACATGTCTTAGGACTTTTTGGGCAACCCTTTACCCCTCAAGAAGCTAATATGCCAATAGCTTGGCTAGACCTTAACGCAAATGGAACACCGAGAAAAGTGGAGGAAATTATCCAAATAAAATGTAAGGCCCATGCTTTGTGAGGTAGAGTATGAAGACTTCTATCTCTTTGAAGCATGATCCTCTAGGCATTAACGTACCTAACATTTTGTTCTTTCCACCTTATATGAGTTGAGATATTGCATTTCAAACAAGTCTCCTTCTCATGAGGTGGGTTCCCCTTTGTGACAATCTACCGTATGCAATGCCAAACAAATTATAGTGCAAGAGATTAAATGAGTGCAAGTTTATATGGCAGGGATCATGCAAGGCATAAAATAAATCTATCTTGCCAAGTTTGAACCTTCCAAAGGCTTCCTCAGGGAAAACTACTTCTAGCTTGCCCCTATCCTTTGGGAGTTAGACAAGACCTATATGATATGCATCCTTACATGAACATGGCAACTTACAAGACGTTAGATGCACCTAGCACATTTAATTCACTTCTAAGTCTAGAAAAAGTTTTCTCAACAAGTGCGGGAAGGGAATGGGGTTTCAAGCAAATCTAACCGCACTTGCATTGTCACAAAGGAGAGGCACACAATCATACGAGCATCCATTTGACATGATATGGGGCCTAGATGCGGAAAGATATAGAAATGAACCAAATATGGAATGGTAATTTGATTTGACAATTCGATTACCGTCCATATCCGCGTCGGGCTCCCATTCTCAACCTTCTTCAAGAGGTCCTTGGTAGATTTTCTTTGATGGTGGAGGTCCCCTCTTGAAGTCTCCTCGTGGACGGTCACGTGTTCTTGACTTTAGGCACCCAAGCTAGCTTTGGTCCTTGTATATGTGATACAAGTGCTTTTGGGACCCAAAGTTGCTTGGGGAGCTTCCCTTTCATCCCCTTTACGTTCATGCCAATGAACTTTGCCTTCACCTTAGCACCTACTTTGCTCAACAAATAATAGTGATTCTCAAAGGTAGATTTATAGTTAGTCGGCAATTTTGGAGAAGGTCGGTTAGGTAGAGGGCACTCCCTTGTATGGTGACCGGTGACCTTGCAATGTTGGCAATAGGAGCCAACTTCCTTGATGAAGCTTGTTTTGAGCTCCGGTGAGGGCACCTTTCCTTTGTTCGGCACCGGGAAGGATCCAAGTCCTCTCTTGTTGAAGCCCTTTGCTTGATGGAAGAGGATTTCTTTATGTTTATCTTCTCCCTTAGATAGTCTTGCTAAGCTTGTGCGGAGACTTTCAATCTCCTCCATCAAGTCCTTCTCCCTAGCATTTTCTTTCATGGGCAAAGACTCGTGAAAACGGTTAGTAGCATGAGACGTAATCTCATTATTAAGGGTTTCTTTCTTCATAGTTTTTAATTCTTGATCAAGAACTTCATGAGCAAGGCTAAGTACTTGATGTTCTTGTTTTAACTTGTTGTGCTCTTCTAAGAGTGTTTGGTGTGCTAAGTTAAGCTCATGATGGTCAAGCTTGATTTTAGTCTTTTCTTCCTCAACTTGCTTGACATGAGATTTGAGCGTGTCATGCTCCTTAAGTATGCTTTCATACTTGTCAAGCAAATTGAGGTTAGTATTCTCAAGTTTAGCATGAGCTTGTTCAAGAGCCTTGACTTTGTTCTTTTCCCTTTTAATGATGGTGTGGTATTCATTTATCAATGAAGTTAATTCATCGGGGGAAAGCTCATCATCACTAGAGTCGTCACATACCTCAATGTTACCTTTTGCCATGAGGCACATGGGAGGTGGACGAAGAGGTGAGTTGTCTTTGTCGACGACGGCAAGGCCCGCCAAGTTTTCTTCATCTTCACTCTCTTCATCGCTTGACTCTTCATCCGTGATCCACTCATTTGCCTCGCACATGAAGACTTTTTGAGGCCCTCTTCTCTTCTTTGGAAAGAGCTTGGTTTTCTTGCCCTTGTCAAATTTCTTCTTTCCAAAGGCGCGCTTGGGTTTGACCTCTTCTTCATCTTCATCACTTTCTTCTAGCTTTTGATGCTTTCCCTTGTGGTTCTCCCTTCTCTTGTCCGGTTTTGGACAATCGTAGGAGATGTGGCCTTGTTCACCACAATTATAGCAAGTCTTGCTACTTTCTTTCTTGGGGAGGAAGGCTCTCTTGTTGGGATCAAAAGTGTATCCCTTCTTGGCAATCTTGGAATTCAAGCGAGAGAATTTCCTCATCATTGATGCAAGCTCATCATCATCATCTTCACTTGATGTTTGCTCTTCTTTGCTTGAACTAGGTTTGATCATTTTCTTGAAATTTGTTTTCTTGAAAGCCTTGAGAGCAATTGTCCTTGTAGAAGATGAATCCTCCATCATCCCAAGTACACTCATCTCATGAGCGTGAATCTACCCAATTAGCTCCGAAACTTCAATGTGATCAAGTGATTCTTTTTGGAGCATTGAGTTGATGATGTTATACTTTGGCTTGGGAAGGAGCATGAGGATCTTTCGGTTGATAAGTCCCTTGCCAAGAGAAGCAATATCAAGAGCATTTATTTCCTCAATGAGAACATTTAAGCGAGAAAACATTTCATTTACATTTTCATGAGGAAACATTTTAAACTCATCATATTTAGATTTAAGCAAGTGATATTTAAGTTCTTTAACACGAGAGGAACCCTCATGAATTTCAATTAAGCATGTCCAAATTTCACAAGCTTTTTCTTTACTAGCAATTCTAGCGAATACATCTTGACTAATGCATTCATAGATGGCATTTCTAGCTCTAGCATCCCATTTAATTTGATCACCAATATAATTATGATCTCCAAATCCCGCATGGGTCGCTTCCCAAACTTCGGGAGCAATAGCCTCTAGGTAGGCACGCATGCGTGCTTTCCAATAGGCAAAGTTCTTGCCCTCGAAGATAGGAACCGAACCCCCATTCTTGGCCATTTAAGCTCTCTAGCGGTGAAGCTAGAATGATCCAATGAGCAACCTTGCTCTGATACCAATTGTAAGGATCGAAATGCCCAAGAGGGGGGGTGAATTGGGCTTTCTTTCAAATTTTAAAACGATTAAGAACTAACAACCTCAAGCCCAATTCCCTATGCAATTAAACTATGCAATCAATGTAAATTAAAGTTCCGGAATGAAGATTGCATAAGAGTAAAAGGGAGAGGGATGGAAACGCTCAAGGGACACGGAGTTTATCCCGTGGTTCGGTAAGATCACAAGGATCTTCCTACATCCACGTTGTGGCACCCACCGAAGGGTTTTGCCACTCCCAAGTCACCGAGACAAGGGGCTTCTTCACTATTCTTCTCCGTTCGCCAACCTCGGCAAGGTGGAGCTCAAGCCTTGTACACTTTTGGGATCCTCCGGGCTTCCACAATCCTCTTGGCAAGCTCCGGAAGTTGCACACACCAAGAGTCACTCCCTTTGGGCTCTCACTACACTAGAGACTCCAATCACCAAGAATGGAGGCACCCAAGCACTATCTCTAGCTAGTTCTAGCCTATCTCTTGGTGTACAAATGATGAACAAATGATGTGAAAGTGGTAGCTCTATTGCTTGAATGCTCTAGGATGTGTAGAGTATGTCTGGGCTTCAAGTCTTGTCGATTTGACAGGTTGAAGGGGTATAAATAGCCAGCCTCCACGAGATAGCTGTTGGAAAAGTAGGCTGACATCACTTCTCTGCGAACACCGGATGATCCGATGTCTTCCCTTCAGTTAACATCGGTCAAAGCCAAATTAGCTGATGTCACTGTGTCAGATATGACCGTTGTTAGACCGATGTTGATCTGTCTTCTCATCGGATGATCCGGTGGCTCTTCCTCCAGAATTTTGCTTGATCTTGAGGCTTACTGGAGTGATCGACCGATGTGTGTAAGTCTGCACATCGGATGATCCTGTGCTTCACTCGGTCCAATGGTATTGCAATCTGTGATGATGGACCGATGTTACTGAGCCACTCACATCGGATGATCCGGTGAGTGCATTTGTCTGAGGTCTTCTTCTTCAGTTGAACCAACTCGACCGATGTGTGTCAACTCAAGGACCATCGGATGATCCGGTGTGTTCAACTTGTTGACTTCGAGTTGTTTTGAGTTGTTCTTTTGGAATTTGAACTTGTGACCTCTTTGACACTTGTTTGAAATGTTGTTTTGATTGTCTTCAAGTATTGAGTGATATCAAGTTAGAGCTTTCACTTCTTGTCTTCATACGATTTGATTTGATCTCATTCATTGATTTTATATGGGTCTCCAATGTAATTTTGATTTTGTTTGATTGAGTGTTATTGAGACCTTGCATTCACAAATTCATTAGTAATATCGAATGGTTGTCATTAATCACCGAAACCGTACCTCATGGGGCCTAGATGCTTTCAGCTAGCATAGCCATTGAAAGCATGTCCAAGAAACCCACACTCTTCCCCACGCTCAGTGCAAAGAAGGCAAATGGAACTTGCCTCATGGCTAAGGAAGGTAAACGCAAGGTAAACATCAAAACTCCTTCCTTGCATTCTTACTCAAGTGATGATGATCTAGATAGCGATGATGAAGATATGCTAATTGGTTTAGATAGAAAAACTGCTGCTAAAATGAAATTCTTGCTTAACCAACTTGTTGAGAAGGAAGAGCTAATTGATCGTCAAGAAGACATGATTATCTCCCAAAAGGAGAAGCATGCTGAACTTGACAATCTTCTAGTTCTTGAAAAGGAGAGAAACCACTCACTAGAGCTTGAGCTAGATTCAAGCAAGAAAACTTGCTTGGAGTTAACCAACTCAAACGTTGCAATCAAGGATCAACTTGATGACCTAATCAAGGTCAACAAGATCCTTGAAGTGCAGGTTGAGTCACTCAAGCTTAGTGAACCTTCCTCCTCTTCAAGCCTACCTTCTCAACCCACTTCAACTAATATCGCTCATATTTGCAAATGTGATAAAATTAACACCAGGTTGAAGGAAAATTCTACCTCCACAAAGGACAAAAATCCTACCCAATGTGTAATATTTGACAAGGAGAGGATCAACTATGCACGTAGTGCATATTTGGTCCAAAGACCTACAAATGTCAAGTATGGCATCGGTTACTCTTATGATGGAAAGCAAAGAGCTGGAAATCATAAGAATAACAAGGGAAGGATTACCTTTGTGAAGGGAGGACCCTCACGACCTGGTAACTCGAAAACTAAAAACCTGAACTCTCATGAAAACCGGACTAGTCCGGTTGTGGTCCGGACAAGTCCGGTCATCCGGACAAGTCCGGTCACACAGACTAGTCCGACCCATAATCAACAGCAACTCTGGTTTAAAACCTTTGATGCTTCTTATGTATTAATGAAAAATAATGTTGGTAAAGTGTATGCTTACTATGCTGGGCCACGCCATGGGAACACAAAATCCCATGTGTGGGTACCCAAATGTATTGTTACTAACCTCCAAGGACCCAAGCAAGCTTGGGTACCTAAAACCAAGGCGTAATTTGTTTTTGCAGGCCTACTCCTCCGGTGGATCCAAATGGGTGCTAGACAGTGGATGCACCAACCACATGACCGGAGAAAGGAGGATGTTTGTGGAGTATGAAGTGAACAAGGACCCAGACGAATGCATCTACTTTGGGGATAACAGCCAAGGAAGGGTCCTCGGTACCGGTAAAATAGCAATATCCTCTGAACATACTCTTTCGCATGTTTTACACGTTGAATCTTTAGATTATAACCTGCTGTCCATATCTCAATTATGTGACAAAGGTTATAATTGCCTGTTCACTAACAAGGGTGTGACTGTCTCAAGGAGAAGTGATGGTTCTATTGCATTCAAGGGTATGTTGAAGGGAAAGCTTTACCTTGTTGACTTCAACAAGGATAAAGCCGAACTCGACAAATGCTTGATTGCAAAGACCAACATGGGTTGGCTGTGGCATAGACGGCTGGCACATGTTGGTATGAGGAACCTTCAAAAACTCCTCAAGGGCGATCACATCCGAGGTTTGAAAGATGTTGTGTTTGAGAAAGACAGGCCTTGTAGCGCGTGCCAAGCAGGGAAGCAAGTTGGAGCACAACATCCCGCGAAGAACATCATGACCACGACAAGACCGCTCGAACTACTTCATATGGATTTGTTTGGTCCAATTGCTTATATAAGCATCGGCGGTAATAAATACGGTTTAGTTATTATTGATGATTTTTCCCGCTTCACTTGGGTGTTCTTTTTGCATGACAAGTCAGAAACACAAGGAACACTCAAGAAATTCTTCAAGCGAGCGCAAAACGAGTTCTCACTATCAATCAAGAGTATTCGGAGCGACAACGGCACGGAGTTCAAGAACATACAAGTGGAGGAGTACCTTGATGAGGAAGGAATCAAGCACGAATTCTCAGCACCATACTCTCCACAACAAAACGGAGTTGCCGAAAGGAAGAACTGAACACTCATAGAGATGGCAAGAACAATGCTCGATGAATACAAGACTTCGGATCGATTTTGGGCGGAAGCAATCAACACCGCTTGCCATGCCACAAATCGACTCTACCTTCATTGACTACTAAAGAAGACCCCCTATGAGCTACTCACCGGTAACAAACCGAACATTTCATATTTTCGAGTTTTCAGTTCTCCTTGCTATATATTGAACAAGAAGCCCAGGACTTCAAAGTTCACTTCGAAGTCCGATGAAGGTTTCTTGCTTGGTTATGATTCGAACACTTACGCCTATCGTGTTTTCAACAAGGCCTCTGGACTTGTTGAAGTGGCACGTGACGTAGTGTTCGATGAAACTAATGGCTCCCAAAAGGAGCAAGTTGATCAATGTGAATTAGGTAAAGAGGAAGCCCCCTATCAAGCATTGAAGAGGATGGCTCTAGGCGAAGTACGACCACAAGAGTCATCGTCACAAATACAAGAGGAAAGTAAACCACAAGAGGAGATCAACAATCAAGGGGGAGCCTCGATACAAGATCAATCACAGGAATATGAACATGATCAACAAATCAACTAGGACAACAACTCAGGGGGAGAACAAGATGATCACCAACATACGACCCCCCAAGTGCCACACCCAAGAGTACACCAATGCATTCAAAGAGATCATCCAATCGACAACATCATCGGCGACATCCAAAAGGGAGTAACCACTAGATCTCATATAGCAAATTTCTGTGAACATTACTCGTTTGTCTCCTTTTTGGAACCCCGCAGGACTGAGGGTGCATTGAAGGATCCGGACTGGGTGGTGGCAATGCAAGAAGAGTTGAACAATTTCAAGAGAAACGAAGTTTGGGAACTTGTGGAAAGACCCAATGCAAATATTGTGGGCACCAAGTGGGTCTTCCGCAACAAACAAGACGAACACGGGGTGGTGACAAGAAACAAGGCACGACTTGTGGCCAAAGGTTACTCACAAGTCGAAGGTTTGGATTTCGATGAGACTTTTGCTCCAGTAGCTAGGCTTGAATCAATTAGAATATTACTTGCATATGCTACTCACCATGATTTCAAGCTGTACCAAATGGACGTGAAAAGCGCCTTCCTCAACGGACCGATCAAGGAGGAGGTGTACATGGAGCAACCACCTGGGTTTGAAGACGAAGAGTTCCCCGACCACGTGTATAAACTGCGTAAGGCTCTTTATGGCCTCAAACAAGCTCCTAGAGCTTGGTATGAGTGTCTTAGAGATTTTTTAATTGATAATGGTTTTCAAATTGGCAAAGTAGACTATACATTATTCACAAAAAATCTGGATAATGATCTTTTTATTTGCCAAATCTATGTTGATGATATAATTTTTGGATCAACTAACCAATCTTTCTGTGAAGAGTTTAGTAAAATTATGACAGACAGATTTGAAATGTCAATGATGGGAGAATTGAAGTACTTCTTGGGATTCCAAGTGCGGCAACAAAGGGAAGGAACATTCATAAGCCAAACCAAGTACACACAGGACATCCTCAAGAAGTTTGACATGGACAAGGCAAAGCCCATAAAGACTCCCATGGCAACGAATGGCCACTTGGATCTCAATGAAGATGGACCGAGCGTCGACCAAAAGGTATATCGCTCCATGATTGGATCCTTACTTTACTTATGTGCATCTAGGCCAGATATTATGTTGAGTGTATGTTTGTGTGCAAGATTTCAAGCCAACCCTAAGGAATGTCATTTGACAGCCGTAAAGAGAATCCTAAGATATTTAGTTCATACACCCAACCTTGGTCTTTGGTACCCAAAAGGCTCAAAATTCAATCTCATTGGGTATTCCGATGCAGATTATGCCAGGTGCAAAGTTGATAGAAAAAGCACTTCCGGCATTTGCCAATTCCTAGGGAGATCCTTAGTTTCTTGGTCATCCAAGAAACAGAATTCCATTGCATTATCCACAGCCGAAGCGGAGTATGTTGCAGCCGGGAGTTGTTGTGCACAACTCCTTTGGATGCGACAAACTCTAAGGGATTACGGTTACAATATGAACCGTATTCCTCTCCTTTGTGATAATGAGAGTGCCATTAAAATAGCCCACAATCCAGTTGAGCACTCTAGGACTAAACTCATAGACATAAGACATCATTTCTTGAGAGACCATTCCATGAAAGGAGACATATCCATCTCTCATGTCAACACCCAAAAACAATTGGCCGACATATTCACCAAGCCACTTGATGAAAAACGTTTTTGCGAACTCCGAAATGAGCTAAACATTCTTGATTCTCGGAGTGTGGCTTGAAAAGTTGCATACATGTATGATTGCTTCAAAATATTGATTGAATTGTGAAAATCATCCCTCTTCATTTTCCTCTCGAAAAACTATGTCAATTATTAGATCTTGATGAATTTTTGATCATAGTATGATTGTTGTTTGCTTACTGGTCAAATTCATCAAGATTATTTGAATTGTTTTGCCTCCCTACTCTCAATTATTGGACCTTCAAATATATATGAATGGGCTATGCAATTCTTTCCTGGTGACCATGGAAAAGTCCGTGGTTACCCGGACTAGTCCGCCATTGCAGACTAGTCCGCAGAGTGCCGGTTAGGCCGGACTAGTCCGACAGACCACGTACTAGTCGGATATAGGTCTCTGGATGACTTCGGACTAGTCCGGTCATGTCCGGACTTGTCCGATTTTTCGTGTCCATAACCCTAGCCACCACCAAACCCTAATCCCTTCACCCCACACTCGCCCCCAAGCTTTCTCTCTCTTGCGCTCGAGCTCCCAAGGCGAATCCTTGATTCCACCGTCGAAAAGCCTCAATCTTGGGCGGAGATCAAGCTTGAAGACTCGGGGATTGAAGTTAGCGGACAAGTCCGGCCTCCAACCCCCAAAATCTCAAGCTTCCTTTGATTTCTTGGTAAATTTTCTTCAAAACACTAAGAAATCACAAATTTCTCTATTGCTTATCGTTTGGCCTAGCATTCTTCACTAGTTACATGTCTAGTTGATGTACTATGTGTATGCTAGACTAGTTTTACCTTAGGGATCAATTTTTGTCCAGTCTGTTAGGTTTTTGCAGATGAACACCGGACTAGTCCAGTCCAGGTACGGACAAGTCCGGTCCCCCGGACTAGTCCGTGCCTGTGCACCGGACAAGTCCGTTGTTTCTGAACCAAAACCTAATTCTTTAATTCCCTAATGCATTCCATTGCCATCTTACCTCACCAATACCTTGTATAACTTGTCCTTTCTCTTGATCACTCATTCTCAGATCATGTCGAGCTCCGACAACGAAATCTCTGATTTCGAGGCCGAGTTGGACCACGATGTGGCACCTCGGTCCTCGGCGGGTCTTGGCAAGAAACGCCAAGAGAGACCCTCCGAGCCTGCTCCCTCACCTCCCCAGTTTCGGAGGAAGGTACTTGCCAAGAAGCCTGCCTCGAAGGCTGCTCCGTCTACAAGCGGCCTTCGACAAGCTAAAGGGAAGGGCAAGGGGGTTGCCACAGGGCCTGTTGGGCCCCTGAAGCTGCATACTCCCAGAGAAGGGGTCCGGGACCCCAATGAGGAAAGATTCACTTGCAAGGGCAGCGATGTGGCTGCAAAGTTGAGAAGTGTTGATTGCTATGCAAGGCCCAAGCAAGCAGCTGATGGCAGATTTTGGTCAAATTTCCATGCAGATTTCTACAAGCTGGTCTACTTGCCGACCACATGGGCTAGGAATGACATTGAGGGAGCCAGCGGCGATGCTTCCACTCTTATAATGACAACGTCAGGTGATCAGTTTGAGGTGGATGGAGTCGCATCAGAAAATGAAGACGACGACGACGACGACGATACATATACCAATGATGGTCATGTAGCTCCATTGTGGGGGGATGACAGCGAAGATGATGATGTTTAGTATAATTAAGTACGTGACATGTAGCTCCACAATGAATTCATCCATCTGAACCCGACATTTATTTTTCAGTTATTTATATTGTCTACCAGAAAAGTACACGCCGATATTTTGGTCTTTTCAGTTCCGGTCTCGGTTTTATCGGTTTCGGTTTTTCGATCTCAGTTTATTTGCACACCCCTAATTTATGTAGTAGTAGCATATATATGGGATACTGTATAAAACCTTTTCAAAGGGAAGTCTTAGGTTTCGTCAAATCTATCTTTCAGATTTACGCAATTTTGATCTATTTTAACAATACAAGAATTGTACTTTTAGATTCACCATGAAAAATATTTCCATAATATACAATCTAGTACTACATGTTATTGAGGTTAATAAATTCCATATAAATCATTTGTCAAAGGTAATTAGTTCGACCAAAACAGAAATAGAGTTGAGTTGGGGCGGATGAAGTATTATACGTTGCTGTCTGCCGCATAAGGTTTCGTCCTTCGTTCAAGACGTAGCCATTTGTACAGGCGGCTGATGCGACCGGGCGCACCGAGCTTACGTGCACGCCAGTCATCGAGGCGCCTTAGACGCGCGTAGCGCATGCGTTGAAATCACATGTGGTACTTTTAAATCTGCGTGTTGGTATTCGCCCCCTCATATTTGTTGATGCGTTAATACCTGATGTTTTGTATTATTGAGTATGTTACGGATCATCAGCGTCGTTAGTCCAGCACTGAGTTGTCAGGAGGCAAAAAGTAATGAACATCATTGATCAGCACTGCGCTGAGGAGAACGCAAAAATTGTTTGCTGATTCATGGCAACAGATCCTAATGCAACGAATGTGTTCCGTGGCAATAAAGCTGTAACGCCATGAACCAGTATTTTGTGGCAACACATCCTAATGCAACGATTCTGTTTCGTTGCATTACTGTCCAAATGCAACTGTTTGCTGATTCGTGGCAACAGATTCTAATGCAAAGACTGTGTTCCGTGGCAATAAAGCTGTAACTCCACGAACCAGTAATTCGTGGCAACAGATCCTAATGCAATGACTGTGTTCCGTGGCAATAAAGCTGTAACGCCACGAACCAGTATTTCGTGGCAACAGATCCTAATGCAACGACTGTGTTCCATGGCAATAAATTTGTAATGCCACGAACCAGTAATTTGTGGCAACAGATCCTAATGCAATGACAGTGTTTCATGGCAATAAAGCTGTAACGCCACGAACCTGTAATTCGTGGCAACAGATCCTAATGCAACGATTGAGTTTCGTGGTAATAAAGTTGTAACGCCACGAACCAGAGTATCGTGGCAACACATCCTAATGCAACGATTCTGTTTTGTTGCATTACGGTCCAAATGCAGCTGTTTGCTGATTCGTGGCAACAGATCCTAATGCAACGATTGTGTTCCGTGGCAATAAAGTTGTAACGCCACTAACCAGTAATTCGTGGCAACAGTTCCTAATGCAACTATTGTGTTCCGTGGCAATAAAGCTGTAACACCACGAACCAGTATTTCGTGGCAACACATCCTAATGCAACGATTCTGTTTCGTTGCATTACGGTCCAAATGCAACTGTTTGCTGATTTGTGGCAACAGATCCTAATGCAACGACTGTGTTTCGTGGCAATAAAGCTGTAACGCCATGAACCAGTATTTCGTGGCAACAGATCCTAATGCAACGACTGTGTTCCGTGGCAATAAAGATGTAACGCCACAAACCAGTAATTCATGGCAACAGATCCTAATGCAACGATTGTGTTTCGTGGCAATAAAGCTGTAACGCCACGAACCAGTATTTCTTGGCAACACATCCTAATGCAACGACTCTGTTTCGTTGCATTACGGTCGAAATGCAACTGTTTTGTGACTCGTGGCAACAGATCCAAATGCAATGACTGTGTTCTGTGGCAATAAAGCTAAAACGCCACAAACCAGTATTTCATGGCAACAGATCCTAATGCAATGACTTGTTCCATGGCAATAAAGCTGTAATGCCACGAACCAGTAATTTGTGGCAACAGATCCTAATGCAACGATTATGTTCCGTGGCAATAAAGCTGTAACGCCACAAACCAGAGTATCGTGGCAACACATCCTAATGCAACGATTCTGTTTCGTTGCATTAAGGTCCAAATGCAACTGTTTGCTGATTCGTGGCAATAGATCCTAATGCAACGATTGTGTTACGTGGCAATAAAGCTATAACGCCACTAACCAGTAATTCGTGGCAACAGATCCTAATGCAACGATTGTGTTCCGTGGCAATAAAGTTGTAACGCCACGAACCAGTATTTCATGGCAACAGATCCTAATGCAACGACTGTGTTCTGTGGCAATAAAGCTGTAACGCCACGAACCAGTAATTCGTGGCAATAGATCCTAATGCAACGACTGTTTTCCGTGGCAATAAAGCTGTAACGCCACGAAACAGTATTTCGTGGCAACAGATCCTAATGCAACGATTGTGATCTGTTGCATTAGCCTCCTGACGCTACGAAATAGTGAATCGTGCCAACAGATCCTAATGTAACGATTGCGTTCTGTGGTGATAGATCCTAGTGCCATGAACTAGTGAATCGTGGCAAAAAGCCAAGCTAACTGCAATGATTTAGTATTTGTTGCAGTACAATCGTTGCAACAGGTCGGAATCCTCGTAGTGTGTGGGACCCCACACCGGCCTCCATCCACCCCAAACTCGAATTCCATCTAACCCTAGCCCTCCACCTCTATATAAACAACCCCAGCCCTCCACTTTGCATCCTTTTGCCTCAATTGAAGGACCACCAAACCCGAGTTCATGGGAGCCGCCATCAAAGAGCGAGAAGGAGATCCCGAGCAAGAAAAAGAAGAGAAGCAAACGAAAGAAAATCAAGATCTTCATCAAGTTTTCGTTCTTAATCAACAATTCACCTTCAAGTTCTTCATCAACCCTAGATCGTCAAGATCCATGTGTTACCTCCAAAACCCATGATTCATTGGAGTCCTAAACCCGTGGTATAACTTCTGCTTCATTTTTCCCACATAATTTCAACCCCGTTTCTTCAAATTCATGTTGATCTAGAAAACCCTAATCTGCTGTTCCTGCGAAGGGCGGATTAGTCTGGCCCACAGCAGACTAGTCCAATTTTACAATTTGATTTTTGCTGAATTAATTCTAAATTTTTTTGAATCAATTCCAAACCTGTATAAACTTGTTAAAAACTATTAGAACTAGTTAGTAAACATTATTAAGAACTCATTAACTAGTTTTACTCTGCTTTTGCATTAATCATGCATGTCATGTCATATTGAGTAACATATGTGCACTTATTGATTGTGTTTCATGTCTTGTATGTTCGTTGCTCGGATTAGATAGATTTGCGCTAGAGAGTGTTGTGGGGGATCTTCAGCACCAGGAGTTTGAAGCATTTGATCCTAATCAAGCGGGCAAGGCAAGTGTTCTTGAACATATTGATCCTGTTTTGATAATAATTGTTTTGATTTCAAAACTGCATGCTGTGTCAATTTGATGGGAAATCCTATGATAGGAAGTTTACTAGGTTTGTTTAACCACCCTTATCATCTGGAATATATGGTAGAGAGTCGGGAAGGGCTTTTTACCTGTTTGCTTTGCTTAATTAATTGGGACGGGAAAACAACTTTACTACTTAATTATGCAGTGGTCAATATGCACAAAGGAAGTGTAATTGGCATAAGAGAGGTTCTTTAGTCGCTGACGGGTGATGAAATCACAAAAGCATTGGTAAAGTGGTACAAACCCTGCAGAGTATTAAAAACTATCATGATAGCCGTGCTCCCTGTTAAGAGCACCTGGACAACTTCCATGATTAGAAGTAAATTAGGATTTGGTATGGTTTGGTACTGGTTATGGAATGGTATTATGGTTTATGGTACTGGTCAATGGAAATGGTGAAATTTGGTATGTGGATGATGGTAATGGAATATAGACTGGTATTATGATAACTATATGGTTATGATGGGTTTACTTCACATGCATATAATATATTGCTTTTCAAATGTTTTGATGTACTTTTCAGTACCTAGCCATATTTATTGTCGTCATTTGAATCAGCTACATGTCATACTTTCTACACTTGCTGAGTACAACATGTACTCACCCTTGAAATTCCCCCACCATTAGATGTAGATCAGGAATGGGAGTATATCAGTGATAATGAGGAGTTCTATGCCGTGTCTGCCGTCAGCTTGCCTGTGGTGTTGCTTGGAGTGCTATCCCATTTTCTTAGCTGCTTAGTTGCTCAGTTTAGTTTATTTCTGCTGCATTAGTTCAAATTGTCATTAATATTTATTGGAGCTTGTATTTGAGGATATTATGAATTATGTAATAAAAGAGCTTAATGAATCTTCTTATGTGGTAATTTTCTTTATATCCTTTTGTGAATGCACTCGTGTATGTGTGTTGAACTTCCTGGGCACACATATGCGTTCGCTTGGTTCATTTTCAGAACCGGGTGTAACAACTATCGAACTAGGAATAGCAGCCCTATCACTATATCATATCTCACAACAACTTAGAATGAATTGAGCTTTTGCTACCCACAATTTCCAAATCAAGGCAAAAGCAATTTTTTAGCCAATGAGAGCAATATGTTGGAGAGTAGTAAGTTGTAAACTAGGGACTTAGGAAAATTAAAACAGAGCAACTATTCATCATTTCATCTATGTAAATTCCAAGTCATTCTTACCGCACATCTTTTATTTTATTTAGAAATTAAACCTATTCTGTATTATTTTTTTAAATGCAAGGTGGATCATGGGTAAGTGGAAAATAAATATGCAAGGGGTTGATACAATTTACCTCAAGTGGGAGTCCTCCCCCAAGCTTGTTCTTCATTCACCTCCATGTCGATGTTTGAACCCTTGATGATGGAAGTATGCCACGACATCGGCTTGTTGTTGTTGTAGCGTGGAGTTGAGGTTTATGAATTGAGCGTCCATGTGTTGTTGCCTGTCTTGGGTACCTTGGACATGCCCTTGGAGAGTGTTGTAGATGTCACCCGTTCTTACTTCAAGCACCTCCATGTGTCCATAGAGGTCCTTCATTTCTTGGCTATAGTCACAATGACTTCTAGATGAAGTGGAATGACATCTTCTCATAGATGTTGGAGGCAAGTTGCTAGAGCTTGAAGTGGATAGGGGTGTCTCCCATGTAGCACCTGGCCATCCAAGCAAAGACGAACCTTCGGTCTCATACGGTGGAGGTTGAGTCCACCCGGGTGCGTGACCCGTTGGGTTCTCTTCCTCTTCGTACTCATGGACCGTGGAGGTTGTGGGTGGCATGGCCGCTCTTCTTGTGCGGCTTCTAGTTACCCTGCCAGAGACATTACTTCATCCGGCTTCATCGATGGGAAGTAGGACAATGGTTAGCCTCCGGCATTTGTACAAATGATAATTTGACTTAGGTAACCTAATTTCATTGACAAAGTCGGGATAATAAAATATCAAAGAGCCATCTTGATCATGCTTAAGGCTATGTCCATGCACTGAAAATTCTTCATCAATTAATTCTCTTTCATTATTAATGTACTCAAATGAAGAATATTCAAGTGCTCCTACCCTAGTAGCAATACGGGTAATCAATGAAATGCATTCAATTGGCCCTACCCTTTGAATGTAATCTAACTATTGTGTGATTATGGCAATAACTGGAGCAACTTTTATCTTTATAATCATGGCAAATAAAAGTTTTAGCTCATCATCATGCAGTATCCTTACATCCTCACGGGTTTCTGGGCAGTCATTGCCCAAATGGCCTGCGTTGCCACAAACTTCACATGTGATGTGAGAGTCTAAGGCATAGGCATTGCCGCATACTTCATCATTGCCTTGTCCATCAATTTTCTTCATAATGAGGTCCAATTTGGCAGCGATCATGTCCACCTCCTTTGAGGTGTGCATGACTCGCTGGAGGGTATGGAGACGCTCGTCGGTCCAACCCATGTTTGACACCATCTTCTCAATCAAATCTTTGGCTTTGGGCACCGTCGATGAGAAGAAGGCACCTCCAGCAGCACCATAAACATGGTCACGGGTGGAAGGGATCAGCCCGTTTTAGAAGTTTTGGGTAATTAGCCAATCATCCATCCCATGACGGCGATAGGCTAGGATATACTCCTGCAGCCTCTTCCAGGCCTCGGGAATAGATTCCTTGGCATCTTGCTGGAAGCTAGAAATTCGTCCACGTAGGACATTGGTCTTGCCCAACGGGATAAACTTACCGAGGAATGCCGCAAAACATTTCTCCCATGTGTCTATAGCACTTCAGTTCGCATAGAACCACTTTTTCGCTCTCCCAAGAAGAGAGAACGGGAATAGCCTAAGATGGACAACATCAACGGATACATCCTTTATCTTAAAAGTGCTACAGATCTTGAGGAACTATTACTGGTGAGCACTTGCATCCTCGTTAGCCTTCCCACAAAATGGGTTGGCTTGCACCATAGTGATCAGGCCAGTCTTGATTTTGAAGTTTACGTCTCCCGTGTTAACAGTGGGCCCAATAGGCACATTGTTAGCAGAGGGAGACAAAAACTCACGAAGGATCTTCTGGGCCATTGGTGTTTCGTTTATTGGTGCGGTTGTACTGGCTTGCTTTGCCGCTCGAAGCTTCTGAGGGTTTACGACACGAGGTTGATCTCTCAGAAGGGATTTGATATCTTCAACAATGTTTTCTGGCAAGCGGAAACCAGATATACACTACCATGTTTTCACATAAAATGCGAAAACAAAGAGGGGTCATCCAACTAAAACCTACCAGGTTCCTATCCTGTTCACTCAATCATGCAGTACTTCGGCTGCCTTCCCCGGCAACGGCGCCAGAAATGCTTGTTGATATTTCTTATGCACTACTAACAATTCATCTCTAACAGGGGTGCCAGAAATGTTTGTAGGTAGGTTTTAATTCTCAAGTGAACGTCCGCGAGCACACGGAAATTATTGATGTAGCATTTCCCCTTTAAAGAGTATTCCTAAAGGGTGTCATTAATATTTTCTCAAATAAAGGCTAGATGGAAGTAGAACAATCATCAAGTGGAAAGGCTTAGGTTGGTCTAGGTAGGGTTCTAGCAAGGATGGGTTAAATGATAAGTTGAGATAGTGTGACAGACACAAGAGCATTCTATCCTAACGGGATAAATGAGGTAACAGAAGAATTTAGGCTAAGAGTTAGGTAGAGACACCTCCTATGCTTCTAATGTACATATACATAGCCTTAGTTAGTTATTAATGATCATGTTAATTATGAATTCTCATGCTGAGTGTATCAACACATCGGGCACGGGTTTACCCCTAACAACACTAGGCGACTCTCGCCAAGAGCCTGTGGCATAGCCGAATGTGGAGGATTACAAAGGACAGATAGGGCTATCACCACCTACTGCCTAACTCTTCAATTCATGGGTCAACGAGATATTCAATGCTACTCTCTATCCTAACACGATGCTAGCATATTATGTAATTACCTTAAGATCCTAGGCACAAGCCATCCTAGAACAATGAACTAAATCATCGTCGAACCAATGTTAATTCATAGCATAAGTGATTCATGTTAACATAACCATATCATATCTAATTAGACTACAGTGGAGGTTTAAAATTTTTATGATAATGAATGAACATAGTATAGCACAATCATAAATACTACTCCTACAAGATACATGGAATCCACAATCAAACAAGAAACGCTTCATCCATGTATATGAACATATAAAGACTAAAAATAACATCTTTATTATGAATAATGTCACAAATACAAATAGGAATATGGAAGGCATACCTTTCTCAATTGGGAAGAGACTCCTTCAACTCCTCTCCTACTTGGACTATGAACTAGAGACACTCCTCTCTACAGCCTATACTCTTGTAAACCTATGTAGAGTAGTGGATATAATGGATGAATACTCAAGTGGTGTGTGTTCAAGTTAAGGGTGAGGGGTCCAATTTATAGCATGGAGAAGGGTCGGTTTCTGCCACCAAAAGTGTGAGAATCAGTCACCCATGACCTCTTCAAGTCGGGAGGAGCCAACATGTGGCGTTTGACAGCGTTTGGGGGGAAGAACAAGTCGGCTGACTAGGGGGGTCGATGGATCTTGTCTTGGCCTCATTGGGGTTGTGCTTCCTCCAGGTCTCGGCCAGGTGGGTCCCATTCCTTTATATGGGTGCTACACCATTGGATGGCCTTAGATACTTCTGTCTATGGGCCATTTGATCCATGTGGTGCCACATGTCGTTGCTTGATTGGCTGGAATGATATTTTATAGGATCCACCCCCTTGTTTCACTTCATTTCTGCATAGAATCACCGCATGCACTACTTCCTCCAAGGACAAGTGAAAGTAGGTCAAATAGAAAGGTGATGTGTACAAGAAATGACAATTACTTCACATAATTGAGTTATATTGACGGGTGAAATTGGTATATAACAGCCGTCAACAATCAACCGTGACAAAATTGTAGTATATTATAGAAAATCAAGTCACAAAGACACGAAAACAAGAATCACAAAAATTCGTTGTGAAAAACTCCAGTTATGATCAAAACACTATGCAAAGGTCAATTTGTTTTTGACAGACAAAAACCAGATCTACAACGCTGCACAGAAGCTCGTGTAAATAAAAACCAGAAATCCAATGACCGTGAGATTTTTGCAGATTATAGAGCATCAAGTTTTGAGGACAACAAAAAATAGTGACATAATTGGATAAGTAAAACGCGAGTTATGATTGAAACACCGATGCAACATCTGGTTGTTCAGACACTTGACGAGAAAAACTTGCCAAAAACAAGTTGGAGAACAAGGCACAATAGCTCCTCTAAACTACAAATTTTATTGATCATAACACAAGAGGAACAGCCCCAAAGTCGTGCACCATGAGCTCTAGCCTCCCTTGCTTATATAAACAGCCCTTAGGCCAACATAAACCAAACTAGGACTCCTACTCCTACTCAGTTTCAACCAAAACATTCCATAACTGCTCAAGGCTCTTCCATACGTAGATAGAAGCAATCTCAAGACTTCCAAACACCTTACAAACGTCTCAAACATTCCTAAAACAATTTAATTTCGTTCTCACCATAAAATATAACCAAAACAAACTCAACACTTCCTATAAATAAACCATAACCGCCTCAGCCGCAGCCTGAGGATTAATCCAGCCAGTCGGACCTTTTTGGCTACATCTTCATGTCCATACACCTTCGAACAATGTAGCCATGTCCATGAACCCATTGCACATGTGCAAGAACCTACCAAAGACGTCCACAATACCTTCATATGCATTGTTCTTGACCCAAAGATGATGTGTGACTTCCTGATCAACTCAGCCACAATTCCTCTCGAATTTGGTTGTTGAACCTCGTCATCTCCCTAAGACTAGTTCAATAGATTATGTCACCAGCCATGTCTTGACCTTAAGCAACACCTGCACAACAACAAACAACCAAATGTTCTGAGCACAAGCCCACGACTTGACTCACATTAGTCCGATAACCACAACACCTTATGTGAGCACCTCACATAAGCATGTTGCAAACATAGAAAAATAATGTCCATCATTGTCAGCCAAAACACATCAAAAACTTAGTAAAAGAATACTAAGCAAACTTCTCATAGGCCAAAAACCAAGTTCGAAACATTGCAAATTACAACATAACAGCCACACGATTATTTCAGCACATAAAAAGTTCAGAAAGTCCAAAGCAACCACTATGTATCACAAAAGAAAAGTTCAAAGTGTCCTAAGTGAAAAACGTGTGGAGCTCACGTGTGCAACATGTTTGGATAGTGCAAAGTGGGTTTCTCAGATATATTCAAAATTTTGCAAGTAAACACTCACTTTTAACATAATTAATAATGTATTAAACACATAGGTCTCACACCTGGTCTCGAGCTCAGGAGGAGTTGTTCGTTTGACCTCCAAGGTCGGGACTCGAGCGGGCTAGGTAACTCGACCTCAGTCTGCCAGAGCGTTGGCGGTGGGCCCCTCCCCGTGCTGGAGGGTAGATACAATTCGTCATTGTATAGTGATCATGTACCATCATCGAGTCCCCTGCCTTCAGTACCTGGTAACAAAACCTCGTCAGGAGGACCTTGAGAAACTGCACAAGCCCAACCTCGAGCGTGACCATGAAAGGATAGCACTCTTACCTTTTAGAATGGTGAAGTATTTCCCCCACACCAACCCTGTGGTCAGCTCGGAAACCAGGGGAAGGGACCGCTCGACTCTCATCTTCCCCTTCTTCAAGGTCAAAATGATGATGTGGATGCGCTGAGACCAGCTTGAGCATATGGTCGATCGATAGACAAATCAAGGACTTGAGGACCAATGTTGTCCATAGGAGCCGCGTAAGGTCTCACACCCTCTTCTTGATCTTGGGGGGGGGGGGAGAACTCGGTTTCTGATACCCTTGTCTGATCCGCTGGGACGGAGTACCGCCACATATGGTGCCCCTAAACCCGGAGGGGCTGAATTCTCAGCTCCACGAAGGTGTGAAGGATGTCCACACCAAAGACACCCCACGTCTTCAGGGCCTGCACCAAACAACGATTGGCCTCAATGAACCCATATCGCATTCCAGGACTCCGTCGCGCTAGGAGCCTTTGGGTTTCGGTGGACTACCAGTAAAGCATGAGAGGTCAGGCGTCGAGTATCGTATGTAGAACCATTCATGGTGCCACCCACTTGAGGGACAACAGAAGAGAGAGAACGAAGTAGCATGGCTGTTGTACGCAAAGCTAGACGCAGGGCCACCTAATTCAGGAAGCGATAGGTCCTTGGATGAAGCCCTTATCCAGAAATAAAACCATCATAGGTTGAAATGTTGTTCCATCTCCAAGAACGCCTTGCAAAAGGTGACAAACACTTCCACGTGGAGGATGTAGTTCCGTGTAAGTTGGTGAAGCTCGATGTAGTACTCCTCAAGGAGTCTCCTCAAGAAGGGATGCGTCGGAAGCCTAGGCCCATGCATGTGGAATGCGAGGAACAAAATCATCTCATCGTGAGGTAGGTTGAGGATGGCATCTCAGCCAGCAAGTTGGACGACGTAGGAATCCCACGCTGACAGCAACCTTCAACTGATGAAGTAGTAGATGCGGTTCAATTTGGTGCGCGACTTCATCTAGGATGACATCACGACATAAGGAAGAGGATGATGGACATGATGACTCTCTGTCTGATATTACCTAGTGCAGCCTTTCAAGGACACCACACGAGGAAAGCGAAAGGAAGGTGAAGGGCCCAAGGCCAAAGGAAAAGGCATCCATTGGAAGGTTTCCCTATGATGGCTTATAAAGTAAGTGAAGCGACTGGCGCCCTGACAACCATCGGAGGGCATGCAGCCGCTTACTTCTCTTTGTAGCTGGCGCCGCTTAACACTACACAACTACCTTGAGTTGAAACTGCACGATTCTCATGGTGCGGAAGTCAAGTCGAGAGACGTCTCATGATTTTCCGAATATGGGCCCAGCATGACCAAGGTAAGAAAGGTAAGTTTCCGACCCACTTTTGGGGCCCGACCAAGCTCCGGGTTCAAAGGCTGACCCGCAAGATTCCGAGACCACTCGTAACGACCCAGAGCAAGGAACGGATGATGCAAGATGGTCCCCAAAATACAATATCTGGGGAATCGAATGACCTCGACATCTCTAAGTGTGTATCCATGTCTCGGCCCCGTGATGCTGCAGTAACACTTCGAAGGGTCGGCATAGAGCCGCCCAGACACTCGGAAGGTCTTGCATCTTTATGGATGCCACAAGCATGTTTTATTGAAATGCAGGCAACAAGCCTCGACCAGGATGCTCCTACGAAACAGGATAAATGGTTCTGCTCGCCCTTACGAAATGGGTCGGTCGGGTTTCGCTTGGACTTACCTGATAGATTGCTCCTCGACCAAGAGGTACTGTGTGACATCGGACTAGTCCATTCCGTGCTAGACAAGTTCGTTTGGAGTTGAAATGTTGGTTGTAGACCTGACTAGACCGCCTAGACAAGACTTGTTCATTCTCACTTAGAAAAGCAGTATCTAAGTGAGATCGGACTAGTCCTTTGTGTGACGACCTAGTCTGGGGTCTTGTGACCATTTGAATTCAAAAGGTGGCAGGGAATTTTGTGATTGGTCAAGAGTGATGTCATCGGTCCCCTCTAGGTCAGACTAGTCCGGGGTCTGAGTGCAGACTAGTCTGGACTTTTTCTGGTGGTAACGGCTAAGTGTTGGAACCCCTATAGAAAGGGATCCCCTGGACCTTACTTGCCCTTCTTGGACCCTAGCGCCGACATAGCCTTCCAAAGCCCTCCTATTCACATCATTGATCCCTATAGCCAATCTAAATAGTTTGTAGGATTTTTGTGAGAGAGGAGAGAAGGAGTTGAACGTTCTTTGAGCTCTTGGTTGATTCTCTCAATTTTTGAGTGTTGATTCAGGTCGATTTGAGTTGTGTTTCGATCTATTTTTGAGCTATGTGACCGTGGGAGACTCAAATTGTGAGTTGCCCCAAAAATCATTGTATACACACCGTGATTTAGTGAAAGAACAAGCTGGCCTTTGTGATGGCTTGGTAAGGGTAGGGTTGAAAATGGCCGGTCATTTGTGGACTCCTCAACAAGGACATAGGCTTCTCCGTGAAACTGATCCTCGGGATAAATCCATGTGTCTCTTGCTTCGATTTACCTTAATTCTTCGTTAGATCACTTTTAGGATTCATATTGTTCTTCACTTAAATCTTTCAATTCACTTAGAGAAACTTGTTTTCGCTACTTGCAATTGTCATACTAGGTTGCTAGGTTTTTTATCTTAATTTCCCATTAAGTGGATGTTGAAAGACACATAAAAATCACTCTTTTCGCGTGTTCTTATATCCAGTCAGGACTAGTCCACCCCCAAGCTAGAGTAGTCCACACATGAAGTTCTGATTAAGTATTTAATTATGTAATTTCAGGTTTTAGCCTATTCACCCCCCTCTATGCAACATCCAATTGGTATCATAGCTTAACTCTCCCAAAAGCTTAACCGCTTAATGAGGAGATGGGGGAAAACAAAAACAAGGAGTTGCCAATTCAAGACACCACCAGCGCCGGTGAAAATAACACAAATGGTGGACAAGGATCAAATCCTCCACCCTCCATGATCGACAACACGCAGAGAACCAAGCCAACACCTCCTCCTATCGATCTTTGAAGCAAAGACGAAGATGAAGAAGTGAAGCACGTCATGGATCCTCTTCAAAAGGCCAAAGATGAAGCCAAGAGGAGGAGAAGGCTTGAATGAGAGAAGAAGCTTGAGAATATGAAGAAGATTACACTTGATATCCTTTTAGCTACGAGCTCTTGAACTCTCATTCTAAATATTTGGGGCAAACCTCCACATTTCGATGGTGAATGTGGCCTAGAGGGGGGGGGGGGGTGAATAGGCCTTTTTGACTATTATCGGAATTTGCAACACTTAACAACCAGATCAAAACTCGAGATATCGGACTAGTCCGGTCAAGTGCAGACTAGTCCGGTGTGTACCGACTAGGTTAATCAAGTTTGATCAATTAATTTGATTCTAGGATGTATGCAGCGGAAATATACTTGTAATTGAAGTGTTACACGATTATGAACTAGGGTATACCACAAGTCAATCTTATATTTAATGTTTCAACATAAAGTAAGTGAGATTGATTGAAACCCTAGATTGATATGATGTATAAGAACGATGAACGCAAAGCAAGAACACAAGCAATTTATCCTGTTGTTCGGTTCCCACAGAGGCAACCTACATCCACGTTGAGGAGTCCACAAAAGGATTAGGTCTTCTCCAACCCTACCCTCGTTGGATCGCCACGAAGGCCAATCCTGTTCACTTATCACAAAGGGATAAATAACAAAATTCAAGGTTCCTTCTCACATGTTGAGGGCTCCCGAAGATTGCAACAAGAACTCCACCAAGAACACATTCAAATGATTACAATGAAAACCACAGGAGTGTGTTAGGGAATCAAACCAAGAGCTCAATGAGTGATGAACCATGTCTCTCCAATGTACCAAAGTGTATCCTGAAGGGATTGTTCCTTGTTGCTTTTGATTGCATAGAGAGATGTGTTTTCGAGGCTCTTGGGAGATGTGATGGCGCAGGGGGTCCAGAGAGGTTAAAGTTGGGCCATGGACATCTATTTATATGGGGTTTCTAAAAGCTACCTTTATGGTTTAGGAAGATCGTACTAGTCCGTGGTGGACACCGGACTAGTCCGGTGTGCTGTGTGTAGCAAACCCTAAGTATCCCGAAATATCGGACTAGTCCGGCTAGAAGCGAACTTTTCCGATTTCGCTTCTGGAAATCTTTGGACTAGTCCGATAATCATCAGACTTGTCCGGATCAGTGAAACCCTAAGTGAATTGGGTGACAAGTCCGCACTTGGAGGACTTGTCCAATTTAGGACACAGGATTTTCGGACTAGTCCATGCCAATATTAGACTTGTCCGTTTTACATCAGAATGATATCAAACTAGTCTTTTGTGTGATCAGACTTGTCCGATTTTGTGAAACTTGTGAAGTGTTTTGAGGAATAGTCCGCACTAGGGAGGACTAGTACGATTCTAGTCAGAGAGATACCGGACTAGTCTGTGGTGATATCAGACTTGTTTGATCTTGTGCAGAGAGATATCGGACTAGTCCATTGTCAGTCGGACTAGTCTGGTCCTGTATAAACTTGTGCAATGTGTGTGATTATTTGTGCTTGAGCTCTTGGGGTGTGTTTCCTTAACACACTCCGTACACAATGATCTACTTCACTCATTCCTTGAGCTCTTTTCCATATTGCTCCTCATTCTCCCTTATTTTTGGCTCTTTGCTCATTTTCCCATTAAAACCTGTGCCCATCTCAACAACGTGGTTAGGATCTCATTTGCTTGTCATAAATCATCCAAAAACCACAAGGGATTCCTAGATGCACTTTCAATCTCCCCCTTTTCGGTGATCGATGTCAACCAATTGAGATTTCACAAAATATGATAAAAAGTTGAGATTTTCATAAAGTATGCACATATGAGTTTAAAAGGTTAAGCAATGAAAGCATGATCCATATGTGCATTCTTTATGGTGGGATGCATAACTAAGTGTATAGAAACAATAATCATGATGAGAATGACATAATTGACATTAACACACCAACAATAAGCATATATGTCATTCTAGGAGCAAAATCACAAATTTCATCAAATACTTCACAAGGAGTTCAAAGCATTGCATCACAGGACCATAAGTAACATAAGAGCATATTAAAAGGTTTACAACCCACAAAATAGACAAAAAACACAAAAAGAAGATCTCTCCTCGCATCCTGCAGCTAAGACCTAAGACTCCCCTCAATCTCTCTCCCTTTAGCATCAAGACACCAAAAGGAAGGAGAGAAGGGACCTAAAGTCTTCAAGCCTCGCTGTCGGTCCTCTCATCGTCTTCATCTTCATCTTCGGGCTGATGAGGAGGAGGAGGAGGAACGGAGCCACTCGAGCCCCCAATGCCAAAATAGGCAAGCTCGGAGGGAGTCAAGGGCCCAGCTCGGTATAGTCAGAATCAGAATCTTCAGAGATGACTGGAGATCCAATGGGCTCAATATCCAGTTTTTGCCAAATTTGCTTCACATTTTCCTTGACATACTTCATGTCAGCCTTTCTTCTCTTGTTGAGCTTGTGGGCCTTCACCTCGGCCTTTTTGCAGGAGGCAAAAATAGCAGCCAGGTACTTGAAGATGCCACTTGCAGATCCCTTTTGAGGAGCTGCCCTAGTGGCAGGGGCAGTTCTAGCACCGGCACTGGCTCTCGCTGGAGCCTCAGAGCTGGAGGCCGGAGGTGGAGTAGCTTGTACGCTTGGCTTTTGAGGCATCTGGGGCCTCAAGGGAAGGTGCTCCACATCTTTGACGAATTCGATGCCAGTGACCTTCTCAATCATGAACATCAGATAAGGAGCATAGCCACATGAGCTGTTTGGTGTGCAAGAGATGTTGACCATATCGTTCCAGATATAGTCAACCACATCAAACTTGCGGTCCTTGCTTATGACCCTCATCAAGGTCCAAATATAGCCCTGCACACTCCTAGCATCCTCATCCTTGGGGGCAATTGTCTTCCTCAGAACTCTGTTCAAGACCACATAGAAAGGCTTCATGTTCTTTGTAGAAGGGGGGTTGAACATGGAGTTGGGCTCATGGAGGAACTTCATCTTGTCCTTCTCAATGACACCTATGTTGTGGATGATCAAGTTGTCATGGCTTGAGGTGTCAAGGTGTAGCAGTCTTGCAAATTATTCATAAGTTATACTGTACTTGGATCCGTGAGTCATCCAAGTCACACTTTCTTCCTCATCACTTGAGAAATGGCACGTCGCAAAGAACTGCGCTACGACCTCCTCATTCCAATTGTTCCTGAGGGCAAAGAGATCCTTCAGTCCATGCCTCTCGACTGCCTCCACCACTTCAAAAAACGGTGAGCAAACCTTCTTCTCAAAATGCACCCAATCGATCCATTGGCTGCGCACTACAGGTGTCTTCATTGGAGGTATACAGACTTGTAGAAATCTGCATGAAAATTGCTCCAAAATCTTCCATCGGCAGCTTGCTTCGGACGGCTGCAGCAATCAACATTTCGGAACTTAGCCGCTAAGTCACTGCCCTTCCCGTTGAACCTTTCCTCTGTGGGATCCCAAGCCCCTTGCTTCAAAGCTAACATCTTCAGAGGGCCAATTGGGCCCGTCGCGATCCCATTACCTTTCCCTTTTCCTAGGCGAGCACTCGCCGAGCTAGGGCCACCATTAGCAGAAGCCCTGGAAGCAGACACCTTTCGTCGAGCCACCCTCTTTTGAGAATGAGGAGGAGAGGGGGCTGACTCAGAAGGGCGCTTCTTGCTTTGGTCCGTCGAGGACCGAAGCGGGGCTTCTGGTTCCATCTCGGCTTCGAAGTCAGAAACTTTGTCGTGAGAGTGCGACATGCCCTGAGGATGAATTGTACAAGGTATGGATGAGAATGGATGACAAGGAATTGCATTGAGGAATTAAAAGTTTAGGGTTGAGTTCAGAAAAATCAAACAAGTCCGGTGTTCAGGCACGGACTAGTCCGGGTGACCGGACTTGACCGTGCATGGACCGGACTAGTCCTGTATTCATCCTCAAAAACCTAAGCAATGAGACAAATGGTGATTCCTAATGCACAACTAGCTTAGCATCAATGTAATACATCAAGGAAGAATGTATATAGCGAGAGATGCTAGGCTATTCGATCAACAATGAAGAAAATGGAGATTTCTAGGGTTTGGGGAAAAATTACAGAAAAATTGCTTGAATCTCAAAGAGGAGGGTGTTGAAGGCCAGACAAGTACGTGAACTTTAATCCCTATGTGAAGAAGGTCAATTTCCACCGAAACATGCAAAGTTTTGATGGAGGAATCAAGGAATCGCCTTGGGGAGCTCGAGCGCAGAGAGAGAAGGCTTGAGGCAAGTGTTTGGGTGAGGAAATTAGGGTTTGGCGGCAGCTAGGGTTATGGACACGAAAAATCGGACAAGTCCGAAAATGATCGGACTAGTCCGAACTTTTCCAGAGGCTATATTGGACTAGTCCGTGGTCTGTCGGACTAGTTCGGCCTAACCGACGCTCTGCGGACTAGTCTGCATGGGCGGACTAGTGCCGGGTAACCACGGACTAGTCCGTGGTCACCAGAGAAGAAATGCCTAGCCCATTCGTATATATTCGAAGGTACTTATTTAAAAAATAGGTAGGTAAATTAAATCAAATAATCTTGATGAATATGATCAGTAAGCATACAACAATCAAGCAATGACCACAATTCACCAAGTCTAATAGTTCACATAGTTTTCTAGAGAATATTGAGAGAGATGATTTTCACAATCCAATCAACATATTTTGAAGAATTCATACAGGTATGCAAATTTTCAAGCCACATTCCGAGCATCAAGGATATTTAGTTCATTTCGAAGCTCGCAAAAGTGTTTTTCATCAAGTGGCTTAATGAATATGTCGGCTAATTGCTTTTTGGTGTTGACATGGGAAATGGCTACATCTCCTTTCATGGAGTGATCTCACAAGAAGTGATGTCGGATGTCTATGTGTTTGGTTCTAAAGTGCTCAACTGGATTATGGGCAATTTGAATGGCACTATCATTATCACAAAGGAGTGGAATACGGTTCATATTGTAACCATAATCCCTTAGAGTTTGTCGCATCCAAAGGAGTTGTGCACAACAACTTCTGGATGCAACATACTCCGCTTCGGCTGTGGATGAGGCAATGGAGTTTTGTTTCTTGGAGGACCAAGAAACTAGGGATCTACCTATGAATTGGCATGTACTAGAGGTACTTTTTCTATCTACTTTGCATCTAGCATAATCCGCATCAGATTAACCAATGATATTAAATTTGGAACCTTTGGGGTACCAAAGGCCTAGGTTGGGTGTATGATATAAATACCGCAAGATCCTCTTAACGGCTGTCAAATGACACTCTTTTGAGTTGGCTTGAAACCTTGCACACAAGCATACACTCAACATGATGTTTGGCCTAGATGCACAAAAGTAGAGTAAAGATACAATCATGGAGAGATATACCTTTTGATCGATGTTTGGTCCATCTTCATTGAGATCCAAGTTTCCATTCGTTGCCATGGGAGTCTTTATGGGCTTCGCCTTGTCCATTCCAAACTTCTTTTGTATGTCTTGAGTGTACTTAGGTTGGCTTATGAACGTCCCTTTTCCTTTTGTTGCCTCACTTGGAAACCCAAGATGTACTTTAGCTCTCCCATCATGGACATCTCAAACCTATCTATCATAATTTTACTAAATTCATCACAAAAATATTTGTTAGTTGAACCAAAGATTATATCATCAACATAAATTTGACAAACGAAGAGATCATTGTCAAAGTTCTTTGTAAACAATGTATAATCTACTTTACCGATCTTGAAGCCATTTTCAATTAAGAAATCTCTAAGACAATCATACCAAGCTCTAGGAACTTGTTTGAGGACGTAGAGAGCCTTACGCAATTTAAATACGTGGTCGGGGAACTCTTCATCTTCAAACCCAGGGGGTTGCTCCACATACACCTCCTCCTTGATTGGTTCGTTGAGGAAGGCGCTTTTCACATCCATTTGATAGAGCTTGAAATCATGGTGAGTAGCATATGCAAGTAATATTCTAATGGACTCAAGTCTAGCTACGGGAGCAAAGGTCTCATCAAAATCCAAACCTTCGACTTGTGAATACCCATTGTCCACAAGTCGTGCCTTGTTCCTTGTCACCACCCCGTGTTCGTCTTGTTTGTTGCGGAAGACCCATTTGGTGCCGACGATGTTGGATTTGGGTATTTTGACTAGTTCCCACACTTGTTTCTTTTGAAATTGTTGAGTTCTTCTTGCATGGCCACTACCCAATTTGGATCCTTCAATGCATCCTCAACCCTGCATGGTTCCAAAAAGGACACAAACGAGTAATGCTCACAAAAATTAGCTATGCGAGATCTAGTAGTTACTCCCTTTTGGATGTCATCGATGATGTTGTCGATTGGGTGATCCCTTTTGACGCATTGGTGTACTCTTGGGTGTGGTACTTGCTGTCTTGAATCTCCATGATCATCTTCTTCTCCTCCTAAATGGTTGCCCTCATTGACTTGTGGATCAGTTTCTCTTTCTTGAGGTTGATCTTGTATGGAAGCCCCCCCTTGATCATTGGCCTCCTCTTGTGGTTCATTTTCCTCATGCATATGTAGAGGTGGCTCTGTTGGTCGAACTTCGCCTAACGCCATTCTTCTCAATGCTTGAAAAGGAGCTTATTCTTTATCTAGCACACATGGATCAACTTGCTCCTTTGGGGAGCCATTAGTTTCATCGAACACTACGTTACGTGCTACTTCAACAAGTTCGGAGGTCTTGTTGTAGACACGAATCATAACCAAGCAAGAAACCATCATCGGACTTCAGAGCGAAATTTGAAGTCTTAGGCTTCTTGTTCAAAATATAGCATTTGGAACAAAAAACTCGAAAATATGAAATATTAGGCTTGTTACCGGTGAGTAGCTCATAGGATGTCTTCTTGAGTAGTCGATGAAGATAAAGTTGATTTATGGCGTGGCAAGCGGTGTTGACAGCTTCCGCCCAAAATCGATCCGAGGTCTTGTACTCATCGAGCATTGTTCTCCCCATCTCTATGAGGGTTCGATTCTTTCTTTGGGCAACTCTGTTTTATGTAGGGGAGTAAGGAGCTGAAAACTCGTGCTTTATGCCTTCTTCATCTAGGTACTCCTCCACTTGTGTGTTCTTGAATTCCGTGCCATTGTCGCTTCGAATGTTCTTAATTGTCAATAAGAATTCATTTTGAGCTCGCTTGAAGAACTTATTGAGTATTCCTTGTGTTTCTGACTTATCATGTAAAAAGAAAACCCAAGTGAAGCAAGAAAAGTCATCAACAACTACTAAACCATATTTGTTACCGCCAATGCTTATGTAGGCAATTGGACCAAATAAGTCCATGTGAAGTAGTTCGAGCGGTCTTGTTGTAGTCATGACGTTCTTCGTGGGATGAGGTGCTCCAACTTGCTTCCCGTATTGGCATGCGCTACAAAGCCTGTCTTTCTCAAAAACAACATCCTTCAAACCTCGGATATGATCGCCCTTGAGAAGTTTTTGAAGATTCCTCATACCAACATGTGCTAGCCGTCTATGCCACAGCCAACCCATGTTGGTCTTTGCAATGAAGCATGTGTCAAGGTCGGCTTTATCTTTGTTGAAGTCAACAAGGTAAAGCTTTCCCTTTAACATACCCTTGAATGCAATGGAACCATAACTCCTCCTAGAGACGGTCACACCCTCATTAGTGAACACGCAATTATAACCTTAGTCACATAATTGAGATATGGACAGTAGGTTATAATCTATGGAATCAACATGTAATACATGAGAAAGAGTATGTTGTGGTGATATGACAATTTTACCGGTACCGAGCACCTTTCCTTGACTATTGTCTCCAAAATAGATGCCCTCACTTGCATCCTCATTTGCGTCATACTCAACGAACATCCTTCTTTTTCCGGTCATATGGTTGGTGCAGCCACTGTCTAGCACCCATTTAGATCCACCGGAGGAGTAGGCCTGCAAAAACAAATTATGCCTTGGTTTTAGGTACCCAAGCTTGCTTGGGTCCTTTTAGGTTAGTCACGAGGGCTTTGGGTACCCACACATGAGACTTGGTGTTCCCTTGGCATGGCCCAACATAATGAGCATAAACATTTATAAAATTACTTCTCATTAAGACATACGATGCATCAAAAGTTCTAAATAGCAACTGTTGTTGTTTATACACAGGACTAGTCTGGGAGACCGAACTTGTTCGGATTCTCACCAGACTAGTCCGGTGATCATGCGTGTTGGACTCATTAATTTTGGATTTTCCAGTTTGAGAGAGTCTTCCCTTTACAAAGGCATTGCTCTCCTTGTTATTCTTATGGCTTCTAGCATGTTGCTTTTCACCATAAGAGTAACAAATGCCATATTTGACATTTGGAGGTCTTGTGACCAAGTATGCACTACGTGTATATTTGATCTTCTCCTTGTCAAATATGCCATTTTGTGAAGGATGCTTGTCCTTGGTAGAGGTTGACTTGTCTTTCAAATTGGTGTCAACTTTACCACATGTACAAGTAGAAGCAACTTCAGTTTTAATGGGTTGAGAAGGTGAACTTGAAGAGGATGAAGGGTCACCTTGCTTGAGTGACTCAACTTGCACTTCAAGGATCTTGTTAACCTTGATTAGGTTAGCAAGTTCTTCCTTGACTGTAGCATTTGAGTCACTTAACTCCAAGCAAGCATCCTTGCTTGAAGCAAATTCAAGCTCTAGTTACTTGCTTCGCTCCTTTTCAAGTTCTAGAAGCTTTTCAAGTTCGACATATTCCTTCTTTTGGGAGATAATCATGTCTTCTTGACGATGTATCAACTTCACCTCCTCAACAAGTTGATCAAGTAAAAATTTCATTTTAGTGGCTGTTTTCTTATCTAACCCAATGAGCATATCTTCATTATCACTATTAATTTCACTATCACTGGAATAGGAATGCATTCAAGAGGGTTTTGTTGTTACCTTGCATTTACCTTCCTTTGCCATCAGGCAAGTGTTGTTCTCCTTCCATGCGCCGAGTGTTGGGAAGAGAGTGGACTTCTTGGATGTCTTTTCGATGGCTATGCTAGCCATCTCCTCTTCTTCGTCTGATGAGGACTCATCATTTGAGTCCCACTCTTTCCCTATATGCGCTTGTTCGGCTTGATTCTTCTTCTTGAAGAATTTCTTGGGTTGAGGCTTTGCTTCTTTGGTCTTCTTCTTGTTCTCTTCATATGGGCAATCAACTATAAAGTGGCTATACTCACCACAATTATAGCATGCCTGCCTCAACTTTGGCTTTGATCTTTCCTCGTACTTTCCTTCACTTGATTTAGCGTCTTCTCCCTTCTTCATCATCTTCTTGAATTTTTTCATGAACAGTATCATGTCATCTTCATCCAAGTAACTACTTCCATCATCACCGTCTTCTTCTAGTTGAGCTTCTCGAGCTTCTTTAGACAAGGTCTTAAGGGTGGACTTAAGAGCGACCCCTTTCTTCTTTGCCGAGGTGAGATCAGAAATTTCCTTAACATGTTTGGCTTGTTTTTCCATCATCTCAAGGCTGATGATTTTTCCAAGTAGCTCATCCGGGGTCATCTTCTTGTATTCGGGGCTTTCTCGTATCATTGAGCATAATGTGACATTGCGAGGCATGAAGGCTCTAAGGATGAGCTTCACTACCTCGTGGTCGTTCCACTTTTTGCTTCCGTATGCTCGCACCTTGTTAAAGAGAGTCTTTAATTGGTTGTACATATCTTGTTGCGTCTCATCTACTTCAATTGCGAACCTTCCTAGCTCACCTTCAATCATCTCGATCTTTGCTTCTGGCAAATGACGATCGCCTTCATATGCGGTTTGCAATGTGTCCCATATCTCCTTCGCGATCTCAAGTCCATCCACCTTTATAAAATCATCACGACTGAGCGATGAAGTGATAACTGCAGCAGCTTGAGCATTTCGATGGATTGCTTGCTCTTGGCTAGGTGTGAGCTCCTCATCATCATCAGGGATATCTATTCCTGTGCATACTATGTGCCACAAACTTGGATTCAGAGAAATCAAATGCATTTTCATGTTTTGCCTCCACATTGAATAGTTATTGCCGTCAAAGTGTAGGGCTTTTCCAAGTGCAATAGATAGATAATGGTTGTTGTTAGTATTTAGGCGATCATAGTTAAAAGGATATCGGGAGTAGTCGGTGTGACTACTCCCCTTCTTTTTCTTCTCATCTTCGATTTTCAGCTTTCCCTTGGAAAGGGTTTTCTTCCATAGGAGCGCCTTGAGTTCCAGTGTCTCCTCATCGTCATCCTCGAAGTCCTTAATGGCTTCGAGGAGCTTCTCCAATTTCTGGTTCTTGTCTTCTTCAACCTTCTCTTGGTTGTTTGTCTTGTGTACGTCTTTCATGTCCGACATGATCCCTTCGAGCGATTAGTCTCCTTCTTGAAGAACCTTGCTATGATAAAAGTTGAATGTGTCCTAGAGGGGGGGGGTGAATAGGCCTTTTTGACTTTTGTTGGAATCTGCAACACTTAACAACCACATCAAAACCCGAGATAACGTACTAGTCTGGTCAAGTGCGGACTAGTCCGGTGTGTACCGACTAGGTTAATCAAGTTTGATCGATTAATTTGATTCTACGATGTATGTAGCGGAAATATACTTGTAATTGAAGTGTTACACGATTATGAACTAGGGTATAGCACAAGTAAATCTTATATTTAATGTTTCAACGTAAAGTAAGCGAGATTGATTGAAACCCTAGATTGATATGATGTATAAGAACGATGAACGCAAAGCAAGAACACGAGCAATTCATCCCGTGGTTCGGTTCCCACGGAGCCAACCTACATCCACGTTGAGGAGTCCACAAAAGGACCGGGTCTTCTCCAACCCTACCCTCGTTGGATCGCCACGAAGGCCAATCCTCTTCACTTATCACAAAGGGGTAAAAAACCAAATTCAAGGAGCCTTCTCACATGATGATGGCTCCCCAAGATTACAACAAGAACTCCAAAAACCAAGAACACACTCGAAAGATTACAATGAAAACCATAGGAGCGTGTTAGGGAATCAAACCAAGAGCTCAATGAGTGATGAACCGTGTCTCTCCAATGTACCAAAGTGTATCCTCAAGGGATTGATCTTTGTTGCTTTGGATTTCGTGGAGAGATATGTTTTTGAGGGTCTTTGGAGGTTTGACTGCGCAGGGGGTCAAGAGAGGTTAAAGTCGGGCCATGCACATCTATTTATATGGGGTTTCTAAAAGTGGTCGTTAGGGTTTTGGAAGATCGGACTAGTCCATGGTGGACACCGGACTAGTCCAGTGTGCTGTGTGTAGCAAACCCTAAGTTTCCCGAAATATCGGACTAGTCCGGCTAGAAGCACACTTGTCTGATTTCGCTTCTGGAAATCTTCAGACTAGTCCGATAATCATCAGACTTGTCTGGATCAGTGAAATACTAATTGAATTGGGTGACAAGTCCGCACTTGGAGGACTTGTCCGATTTAGGTCAGAGGGTTTTCGGACAAGTCCATGCCAATATCGGACTTGTCCGATTTACATCAGAATGATATCGGACTAGTCTGTTGTGTGATCGGACTTGTCCGATTTTGTGCAACTTGTGAAGTGTTCTGAGGACTAGCCCGCACTGGGGAGGAATAGTCCAATTCTAGTCAGGGAGATATCGAACTAGTCTGTGGTGATATCGGACTTGTCCGATCTTGTGCAGAGAGATATTGAACTAGTTCGGTGTCAGTCGGACTAGTCCGGTCCTGTATAAACTTATGCAATGTGTGTGATTATTTGTGCTTGAGCTCTTGGGGTATGTTTCCTTAACACACTCCATACACAATGATCTACTTCACTTGTTCCTTGAGCTCTTTTCCACATTGCTCCCCATTCTCCCTTCTTTTTGGCTCTTTGCTTATTTTTCCATTAAAACATGTGCTCATCTTAACAAAGTGGTTAGGATCTCATTTGCTTGTCATAAATCATCCAAAATCCACAAGGGATTCCTAGATGCACTTTCGGAAGGCACGAACTACACCATGTGGACACATAACATGAAACTTTATCTAATTTCTCTGAATCCCACACTTTGGCATATTAATTCACAAGTGTAGATATCCACGTGGATGATAAAGAGCGTACCGGGCAAGAGCAACAAATCCACCGCAACGCTCAAGAGGTGGTCGTGCTCAACTCATCCTTGAGACAAGAAGAATTCAGCAAGGTGGATGGATTGGAGCAATCCAATGAGATTTGGAACACGCTCAAGATTGCACATGAAGGCAACCGATCCGTGCGAAGGGCTAAGATTGAGATGTTCGAGGGGGGCCTTGGAAGATTTGCCAAGGAAGATGGCAAGAATCCTCAAGAGATATTCAACTAACACAAGACCCTTATAAATAGGAGTCAAACGTACGAATGCAAGAAGTGGACAGAGCATGAACTGGTCAAGACGATGATAAGAGCCTTCATGCCCCAAAATGTGACCCTCTGCATGACTCTGCATGAACTGGTCAAGACGATGATAAGAGCCTTCATGACCCCAAAATGCCCCAAAAGAGAGTCCCAACTCTCACAAGATGACTCTATATGGAGTGTTTGAGAAGATCATGAAGCACAAGGTGATGGAGATGGAAGCCTGTCATGTCAACGGCCTTGCCAAGATCACTGTGAGGACTGGGTCCAAACATTCCAGGAATCGCATTGGGTGGTGCCGTGCGATGCGGCACCCAACAGCACACATGTAAAGGAACACGTATTGTATAAATCATTTGCTGAAATTTACAATGATGTTCAGTTTACAAATTGTTTATATAAAAATAAACTGCAGCAGAAGATAAGATTACACTCTCGCACTCAAAATTTACTAAGCAAAAGAGAAGCTGTCCAACCCACATATGCTCCTCACTAGCCACGCAGATCAAACAGCAACAGCATTGTTTCTACTGAGTATACCGCTTGGAGAGTTCCGAGTCTCATCGAACAACCATAATCATAATCATTGAAGTTAGTACCTGCAAAACAACTAATATAGCAACTGTGAGCATGAAGGCTCAGCATGACTTAACCCTCTCACCTAAATATGGAACTCTACACGAGGGTAAAGACATAATCATAGGACGGCAGATTTGCATAATGGACTCGCCTAAATGTTGGTCCTTATTTTCAGATTTATTAGCAACAGCTTCAACCTTGTGCAGGGCAACATTGTAACTCCACAATCGAACAAGAAACGCTTCATCATGATGCTGCATGCCCAAGGTGGAAAATAATTTCAGTGAGCACTATACTAATACATACAACATAAGAATATAATTATAATACAATGTTCATAACCGCAGTAATTATTTCTCATCTAATTTTCAAGTAATTACTACGTAACAACTTAGTGAACAAGTACCCAAAATACACGACACGTGCGCCCGTACTGGAAGCCACGTAGGTGCACTCCGCGGACATCGTACGCAGAACCCTTTCCCATGTCCCGCCCAAGTTGAATCGATTCAATCGTCTAGGATAATATTCCCACTCACGGTTCACCCTCCGCTGTGAAGATGTTGTGAGAGAGTTTCTGTCTATGGTGCTGCGGCCGGAAGGCTGAGGCGATCGAAAAAGCCTCAACAAAGGCTTCCCAAGGTACATCGGTTTCCTGGACCCCACATATCCAATATGACTCCGGTACAGTTCAAACTTGCTCAGCAGGGCAGCATACGGATCGGTCCTGAACCAACACAAGCAGGGCTACAAACGCAAGACCACGTCTTGCTGCATCCTGCGCCCCTGCCCAGTCTCATATTCAGATTATTATTCAATTTCTTGAACTAATCCTGTGTGAATAAGTCCTAGCCATGCGAGTAGACTCCAACTACTTGACTTCTACAAAATCCTATACAATATTTAACATAGCATTGTCTACACGATGACTTAACAACTACCCAGATACTCCATGGGGTGATCTGGTCATGCAAGTGGATTTTCAATCACCTTAGCCCTAATGCACATAACTCACCCTTGACATAGGTGATACAAATCAAAATTTTGTAATAGCGCTTAAATGCAAACTAGGGCTTGCCTGGCTGCAAGACGATATGAAACTTACTCTCTAGAGGGATGACTTCAAGTCGCTCCGGGGTCTTCTTGAGCTCGACAACTAATCGATATGCAAAAATAATGCAAGTGAATCAATACTGATATTATGATATAGCTCAAAGGAAAGACAGTTAAGTATATGCAATTAAGCCCACTGGATCTGGCAAATTTACAGAGGACACTGGGTACTGTGAGTGAGGTTCTGGGCAAAATTGGGATCAATTCTTGGAAGTCTCTACTGTATAAAATTTAATGAACCTAAACACTTCCCAGCATTTCGAGGAAAAATTTGTAGCTTTGACATGGCCAAGACTTGGTTTTATGTTTATAGGAGGTCAAGAGTGATCCAACAAAATTGGTTTAATAATTTTATAAGCATTCTACTGTGAGATATTGAATTTTCAAGTTTGGACAATTTGCTGAAAAATTTCTGGGCATTTTGGAATTTTCAGGTGCATACAGATTGGAAACAGAGTTTGACTACACAAATTAACTCAAATGCATCCGAAAATTTTACTGGGACTCAAGGGAATTATTTAGAATGACCTGGCCTAGTATGAGAATTTTTTAATAAATGGAGCACCAGTAATTAATTCCAATAGCATTTTGATTTATGGATTTATTGAGGACAAATTAAGGATTTGCATACAGATCGAAGTGCACCACATGAAACTAGAGATCATCCTGGTTCTAATAAATTTGACTTGAGAATTTTTGGACACGTATTCTCGTAGATATAGATTTTCAAAGTTGGATCAGAATCTGGAAATAAATTCCAATAGGAAAGTTCGAATTATTGGCTGGGCCCACGGTCTAAAATGAGATTTAAGCCACATGGGGGCAAAATAGACCAGGGCTGTAGCCACACGGGATCTCGGAGCCGCACTAGATCCGTGCAATGCGCCTCTATGGCTGACAGTCGGGGCCCACCCGGTCATCCCCTACCTCGGGCCCGCGACGCCGAAAATTGCACCCGATGGTGCCCAATGGATGTCGTGTCTAACTATTTTTGTATCCCTTGTGGGACCCCACACCGGCCTCCACCCTCCCCAAACTCGAATTCCATCTAACCCTAGCCCTCCATCTCTATATAAACAACCCCACCCCTCCACTTTGCATCCTTTTGCCTCAATTGAAAGACCACCAAGATCGAGTTCATGGGAGCCGCCATCAAAGAGGGAGAAGGAGATCCCGAGCAAGAAGAAGAAGAGAAGGAAACGAAAGAAAATCAAGATCTCCATCAAGTTTTCGTTCTTAATCAACAATTCACCTTCAAGTTCTTAATCAACCCTAGATCGTCAAGATCCATGTGTTACCTCTAAAACACTTGATTCATTAGAGTCCTAAACACCTGGTATACCTTCTACTTCCTTTTTCCCACGTGAATTCAACACCGTTTCTCCAAATTCAAGTCGATCTAGAAAACCCTAATCTGTTGTTCCTGCGAAGGGCGGACTAGTCCGGCCCTACAGCGGACTAGTCCGATTTTGCAATCTGATTTCTGCTGAATTAATTCTAATTATTTTGAATCAACTCCAAATCTGTATAAACTTGTTAAAAACTATTAGAACTAGTTATTAAACATTATTAACAACTCATTAACTAGTTTTACTCCGCTTTTGCATTAATCGTGCATGTCATGTCATATTGAGTAACATATGTGCACTTATTGATTTTGTTTCCTGTCTTGTATGTTCGTTGCGCAGATTAGACAGATTTGTGCTAGAGAGTGTTGCGGAGGATCTTCAGCACCAGTAGTTTGAAGCCTTTGATCGTAATCAAGCGAGCAAGGCAAGTGTCCTTGAGCATATTGATCTTGCTTTGACAATAACCTTTTTGATTTCAAAACTGCATGCTGTGTCAAATTGATGGGAAATCTTATGATAGGAAGTTTACTATCTCTATTTATCCACCCTTATCACCTAGAATATATGGTAGAGAGTCGGGAAGGGCTTTTTACTTGATTGCTTCGCTTAATTAATCGGGATGGGAAAACTATTTTACTACTTAATTATGCAGTAGTGAGATTATGGTTAATATGAACTGGTCAATTTGATATAGTAATGGGTGATCTAAGCAAGCCTGGTACGTGGATGGGTTGGATGTTATGGTGGTTGCTTGCTTTAGATCTAAGGACTGGTTCATGCAAGAATAAGCCAGGACTACAGTGCCACCACGAGGCCAAGTATGGGTGCGGCATAGCTGATTAATTAGGGTATTGCTAGTATTGCATGTTTCATTTGGCGCACCAGGGAAGGAGAGTCGGATTGGGTTTGGATATGGTTGGTGAGACTCCCTAGGATCTAAATGCCACAAGAGGGGGCCCTTGATTGAAGAGGAGCTCGGTTGGAGGCATCACCACTGGTGAAACCTCAGTGGGTCCGTACATGCTAGTAGTCCCTTTGTAAAGGCTATTTTGTGATCTGTTGGCCATACACTAAAGGAAGTGTAATTGGCATAAGAGAGGTTATTTAGTCGCTGACGGGTGATGAAATCACAAACGCATGGGTAAAGTGGTACAAACTCTGCAGATTATTAAAAACTATCATGATAGCCGTGCTCCCGGTTAAGAGCACCTGGAGAACTTCTATGATTAGAAGGAAATTGGGATTTGGTATGGTTTGGTACTGGTTATGGAAGGGTATTATGGTTTATGGTATTGGTCTATGGAAATGGTGAAATCTGGTATGTGGATGATGGTAATGGAATATGGACTGGTATTATGATAACTATATGGTTTATGATTGGTTTACTTCACATGCATAAAATATATCACTTTTCAAATGTTTTGCTGTACTTTTCAGCACTTAGCAATATTTATTGTTGTCATTTGAATCAGCTACATGTCATACTTTCCACACTTGTTGAGTATGACGTGTACTCACCCTTGCAACTCCTCCACCAACAGTTGCAGGTCAAGAATGGGAGTATAATGGTGATAATGAGGAGTTCTAGGCCGTGTCTGCCGTCGACATGCCTGTGGTGTTGCTTGGAGCCTATCCCATTTGATTAGCTGCTTAGTTTCTCAATTTAGTTTATTTTTGCTGCATTAGTTCAAACTATCATTAATATTCATTAGAGCTTGTATTCGAGGATATTATGAATTCTACAATAAAAGAGCTTAATTAATCTTGTTTTGTGGTAATTTTGTTTATATCCTTTTGTGAATGCACTCGTGTATGTGTGTTGAACGTCCTGGGCACACATATGCGTTCGCTTGGTTCATTTTCGGAACAGGGTGTCACAACTATCGAACTAGGAATAGAAGCCCTATCACTATATCATATCTCACAACAACTTAGAATGAATTAAGCTTTTGCTACCCAAAATTTCCAAATTAAGCCAAAAACAATTTTTTAGCCACTGAGAGCAATATGTTGGAGAGTAGTAAGTTGTAAACTAGGGACTTAGGAAAATTAAAACAGAGCAACTATTCATCATTTCATCTATGTGAATTCCATGTCATTCTTACCGCACATCATTTTATTTTATTTTTAAATGCAAGGTGGATCATGGGTAAGTGGAAAATAAATATGCAAGGGGTTGATACAATTTACCTCAAGGTGGGGTCCTCCCCCAAGCTTGTTCTTCACTCACCTCCATGTCGAGGGTTGAACCCTTGATGAGGAAGTATGCCACGAGATCAGCTTGTTGTTGTTGTAGCGTGGAGTTGAGGTTGATGAATTGAGTGTCCATGTGTTTTTGCAAGTCTTGGGTACCTTGGACATGACCTTGTAGAGTGTTGTAGATGTCACCTGTCCTTACTTCAAGCTCCTACATATGTCTAGAGAGGTCCGTCATTTCTTGGCTATAGTCACAATGACTTCTAGCCGAAGTGGAATGACATCCTCTCATTGATGTTGGAGGCAAGCTGCTAGAGCTTGAAGTGGATAGGGGTGTCTCCCATGTAGCACCTGGCCATCCAAGCAAAGACGGACCTTCGGTTTCACACGATGGAGGTTGAGTCTACCCGGGTGCGTGACCTGTTGGGTTCTCTTCCTCTTCGTACTCATGGACCGTGGAGGTTGCCGGGTGCATGGCCACTCTCCTTGTGTGGATTCTAGTTGCCCTGCAAGAGACATTACTTCTTCCGGCTTCCTCGATGGGAAGTAAGTCAATGGTTAGCCTCTGACATTTATGCAAATAATAATTCGTCTTGGGTAACCGAATTTCATTGACAAAGCCAGGATAATAAAATATCAAAGAGCCATCTTGATCATGCTTAAGGGTACGTCCTTGTACTGAATATTCTTGATCAATTAATTATCTTTCATTTTAAATGTACTTAAATGAAGAATATTCAAGTGCTCCTACCCTAGTAGAAATACGGGTAATAAATGAAGTGCATTCAATTGGACCCACCCTTGGAATGTAATCTAACCATTGTGTCATCATGGCAATAACTGGTGCAACTTTTATCTTTTTAATCATGGCAAATATAACTTTTAGCTCATCATCACGCACTATCCTTACATCTCCTCTAGGGAACATAATCATAGTCACCCATCTATGCATGAAGCGTAAAATGGGGTTGTGCAAGTGGCTATTCCGAGCTGCACTACATTTGACCTCAGCAGTTAAATCTTGCAAAAAACATTGTTTGTTAAACTTAGGCAAATTGTCTAATTCTAGCAAACAACGTTTATGGAAGCCTAGGATTTCACATAATTCCTTACATAGGATGTTGTATTCCTTTTGAAATAATCAAAAAGTAATACCATCAAATCCTATTTCCTGTGTGCAAACGAATTGTATGGAGAGAAGGCGTGAACCTTTCTCCTCTATGTGAGCAAAATTTTCCCATCCTATTGCACATCAAATGGAAAAGAAATCGGAATCCATACCTATTTTGGAGATCAAATCTGGATCATAAGATTTCGTATGAGAAAACTCTCGATCCTGGAGGAGGTTGCGTTTTTGATCTTCAACTTCACTTTGGATGTCGAGGTCATCTTCGTGAAGAAGTTTGTGAGGGATGCTCCTCGCACCCATGGGAGTGCCCTCTCCTACACTCCTCCTCCGTGAACTTGGTGTAGCAATGGAAGAGGGTCGTGCATTTGAGTCTCCGCCATGGCTTGAGCTTGCAGCCTCCTTCCTCTTTTCAAACAACCTTTTCACTCCTTTCATGGACACGACAAAAACTAACAAAACAAGGAAAAAACTCGAAAGAGGTGATGTTAGTGAAAATAGAACCCTGGCAAATTTTCCCTTGAAGAACTTGAAAGCAAATTGCAAATGCAATCCAAAGCAAATATTTTTTAGTTGGATTTTGAGCAAGAGTGCTTCAATGAAGAGCAAGAAAAACAATTTGAGAAAGAGTGACTTTGGGGATGTTTGAAATGAGGTGAAGTGTGAAGAGAAGAGCTCCTCATGTCCACCATTTATAGCGTGCAATCCCCAACTATCACTAGGACACCAAATGTTGCCGTTGGAGGAGAGAGAGCCAAATTGGCTCTTTCCCCAAGTCGACCGAACAGGGGGGTCAGTCTATCTGACAGGTGGGCCCCCAGTTCTCCCGTTTGGCAGGTGGCTCCCCAACGGCTATGGAATCAGCACGTTGGTGAAATACTACTTTTGCAACTCAGAAAAATTGATTTCCAAATTAAAATTCCTTTTTCAAAACCCAACAACTTTGTTTTTGTGAAAAATAAAAAATGATAGTTGAGAACATAAGATTCTCAACTTGCTAAGAAAATCAAATATGTAGTTGGAGAATCGAACAAAATGGGGAAATCCAAATAAAGAGAAAAGAAAATTAACGAAAAACTTGCCTTGCTTCTTCCTCCATTCCTTCTTTGGCGGCCTGGTGGACTTGGGCCTTTGAGGAGGCCCGGACTTCTCCGTATTCAAGGCGTGTCGGTGTGGACGATAAGACGAGTTTTCTGCATAAATCAATTTCCTCATGAATGCAATGAGCGGGTCCACCTTTGGGGGTGTGATCTCGTCCTTTTGAATGTGTTTAACATTTGGCCCATACATGATACAGATCAAGGAGCATTGATTCAACTTTGGGCGAAAATTTATTTTCTCATCCTTGCCATTGATATGAAAGTGGATTTCTCCACCTCCCACGTCTATGCGAGCCTTTGCGGTGCTTAGGAACGGGCATCCAAGAATGATCAATGTATCCTTCTTGACCTCCATGTTGAGCACCACAAAATTCACGGGTATGAAGTAGTTCTGAATTTTCACCAAGACATCTTCGGCAATACCCGCCGGATAACGGACTAAAGAATCAGCCAGTTGGAGCTGCATTGGCATTGGAGTAAGCTCCGTGAAGTTTAGCTGGTCAAAAACCACCTTGGGAATCACACTCACACTTTCTCCACGGTCACAAAGGGCCTTGTCAAAGTGGTGTGCCCCAATTAATCATGATATTGTAGGACATCCAGGGTCTTTCAGCCGGTTACCTCATTGTAAAGAAATCATGTTGACATTTTCCACGAGAGGTTCGGGCTGTCCTAGCATATTGACGTTCTCCATTGGAGGAACAGCAACTGCCAGTTGAGTCAACTGAGTCTCCAACATCTTGTTGATACTCAATTGATTCTTGAAGGCTGAGGATAGTCCTTCAATCATTGCATTGATGCTTTCTTGGGTCTTGTCATTAGCTGACAGTTTCTTGGATAGATAATCGTTGATCTTCAGCTAGCTAATGACAAGTTCTCTCAAGTTTGGTTGATTTCCATTGTTGCCATTGTTGTTGTACCCTCCTTGAAAGAATTGGCATTGTTGGCCCCACCCTTGACCTCCTGGACGAGAACCATTGTTGCTTCCATTATTGGCTAGGTATAGGGCATTGCCTTGTCCTTCAATTTTCTTCATAAGGAGGTTCGATTTGGCAGCGATCATGTCCACCTCCTTCAAGGTGTGCATGCCTCGCTGGAGGGTATCGAGATGCTCGTCAATGAGAAGAAGGGACCTCCAGCAACACCATCAACATGGTCACGGGCAGAAGGGATCAGCCCGTTGTAGAAGTTTTGGATAATTAGCCAATCATCCATCCCATGGTGGGGACATACTAGGATATACTCCTGCAGCCTCTCCCAAGCCCCGGGGATAGATTCCTTTGCATCTTGCTGAATGTTGGAAATTCTTCCACGTAGGGCATTGGTCTTTCCCCACGGGAAAAACTTAGCGAGGAATGTCGTAGAACATTTCTCCCAAGTGTCTATAGCACTTCAGTTCGCTTAGAACCACTTTTTTGCTCTCCCAAAAAGAGAGAATGGGAATAGCCTAAGGCGGACAACATGAGGGGATACGTCCTTTATCTTAAAAGTGCTACAGATCTCAAGGAACTGTTGCTGGTGAGCACTTGCATCCTCGTTAGCCTTCCCATAAAATGGGTTGCCTTGCACCATAGTGACCAGGCTAGTATTTATTTTCAAGTTTACATCTCCCATGTTAACAGTGGGCCCAATAGGCACATTGTTAGCAGAGGGAGCCAAAAACTCATGAAGGGTCTTCTGGGCAATTGGTGTTTCGGTTATTGGTGCGGTTGTGCTAGCTTTCTTTGCCGCTCGAAGCTTCTGAGGGGTTACGACACGAGGTAAATCTCTTAGAAGGGATTCGGGATCTTCAACAAAGTTTTCTAGCATGCGGACAACAGACATACACTACCCTGTTTTCACATAAAATGCGAAAACAAAGAAGGGTCATCCTACTAAAACCTACCAGGTTCCTATCATGTTCACTCAATCATGCAATACTTCGGCTGCCTTCCCCGCAACGGCGCCAGAAATGCTTGTTGATATTTCTTACGCACTACTAACAATTCATCTCTAACAGGGATGCCATAAATGTCTTTTGGTAGGTTTTAATTCTCAAGTGAACATTCGCAAGCGCACGAAAATTAGCGATGTAGCATTTCCTCTTTAAAGAGTATTCCTAAAGGGTGTCATTTATATTTTCTCAAAGAAAGGCTAGATGGAGTAGAACAAGCATCAAGTTGAAAAGCTTAGTTTGGTCTAGGTATGGTTCTAGCATGGATGGGTTAAATGATAAGTTGAGGTAGTGTGACAAACACAAGAGCATTCTATTCTCAGGGGATAAATTAGGTAATAGAGGAATTTAGGCTAAGAGTTAGGTAGAGACTCCTCATATGCTTCTAATGTACATATACATAGCCTTAGTTAGTTATTAATGATCATGTTAATTATGAATTCTCATGTTAAGTGGATCAACACATCAGGCACAGGTTTACCCCTAGCAACACTAAGCAACTCCCGCCAAGAGCCTATGGCATAGCCGAACGTGGAGGATTACAAAGGACAGATAGGACAGTCACCACCTACTGCCTAACTCTTCAATTCGTGGGTCCACGAGACATTCTATGCTACTCTCTATCCTAGCACCATGCTAGCATATTATGTAATTACCTTACGATCCTAGGCACAAGCCATCCTAAGGCAATGAACTAAATCATCGTTGAACCAGTGTTAATTCATAGCATAAGTGATTCATGTTAACATAATCATATCATATCTAATTAGACTATACTGGAGGTTTAAAATGTTTATGATAATGTAATGAACATAGTATAGCACAATCATAAATACTACTCCTACCACATACATGGAATCCACAGTCAAACAAGAAACGCTTCATCCAAGTATATGAAAAGATAAAGACTAAAGATAACATTTTAATTATGAATAATGTCACAAATACAAATAGAAATATGGAAGGCATACCTTTCTCAATTTGGAAGAGACTCCTTCTCCTCTCCTACAGGGACTATGGACTAGAGACTCTCCTCTCTACAGCCTATACTCCTCTAAACCTATGGAGAGTAGTGAATACAATGCTGAATACTCAAGTGGTGTGTGTTGAAGTTAGGTGCGAAGGGTCCTATTTATAACTTGGAGAAGGGCCAGTTTCCGCCACCAAAAGTGCGCGAATCAGTCACCCATGACCTCTTCAAGCCGGGAGGAGCCAACACGTGGCGTTTGATAGCATTTGGGGGCAAGAACAAGACGGCAGACTAGGGGGGTCGGCCGACCTGGTCTTGGCCTCATTGGGGTTGTGCTTCCTCCAGGTCTCTGCCAGGTGGGTCCCATTCTTTTATATGGGTGCTACAGCATTGGATGGCCTCGAATACTTCTTTTTGTGGGCCATTTGATCCATGTGGTGCCACGTGCCGTTGCTTGATTGGCTAGAATGATATTTTATAGGATCCATCCCCTTGTTTCACTTCATTTCTACATAGAATCCCCGCATGCACTACTTTATCCAAGGACAAGTGAAAATAGGTCATCTAGAAAGGTGATGTGTGCAAGAAATGACAATTATTTCACATAATTGAGTTATATTGACCGGTGAAATTGGTATATAACAGCCGTCAACATTCAGCCATGACAAAACTGTTGTAGATTGTACAAAATCAAGTCACAAAGACATGACAACAAGAATCACAAAAATTCACCGTGAAAAACTCAAGTTATGATCGAAACACTATGCAAAGGTCAATTTGTTTTTTACAGACAAAAACCAGATCTGCAACGCTGCACAGAAGCTCGTGTAAATAAAAAACCACAAATCCAATGACCGTGAAATTTTTGCATATTATAGATCATCAAGTTTTGAGGACAAAACAAAAATAATCACATAATTGGATAAGTAAAACGTGAGCTATGATTGAAACACCGATGCAACATCTGGTTGCCCAGAAACTTGACGAGAAAAACTTGCCAAAAACAAGTCGGACGAACAAGGCACAAAAGATCCTCTAAACTACAAATTTTATTGATCATAGCACAAGAGGAACTGTCCCAAAGTCATGCACCATGAGCTCTAGTCTCCCTTGGTTATTTAAACAGCCCTTAGGCCAACATAAACAAAACTAGGACTCTTACTCCTACTAAGTATCAACCAAAACTTTGCATAACTGCTCAAGACTCTTCCATACGCAGATAGAAGATCTTAAGACTTCGAAACACCTTACGAACGTCCCAAACATTCCTAAAACAATTTAACTTTGTTCTCACAATAAAATCTAATCAAAACAAACTCGACACTTTCTATAAATGAACCATAACCGTCTCAGTCACAGCCTGAGGCATAATCTAGCTGGTCGGACCTTTCCGGCTACATCTTCATGTCCATACCCCTTCGAACAATGTAGCCAATTCCATGAACCCCTTGCACATGTGCAAGCACCTTCCAACAACGTCCACAATACCTTCATATGCATTGTCCTTGACCCAAACATGATGCGTGACTTCCTGATCAACTCAACCACAATTCCTCCCGAACTTGGTTGTTGAACCTCATCATCTCCCTAAGACTAGATCAATAGATTCTGTCACCAGGCATGTCTTGACCTTAAGCATCATCTGCACAAGAACAGACAACCAAATGTTCCGATCACAGGTCCCCGACTTGACTCACATTAGTCCGATAACCACAACACCTTATGTGAGCACCTCACATAAGCATGATGCAAACATAGAAAAATAATGTCCATCATTATCAGCCAAAACACATCATAAACATAGTAAAAGAATACTAAGCAAACTTCTCATAATCCAAAAACCAAGCTCGAAACATTGCAACTTACAACATAACAGCCACACGATTATTTCAGCACATAGAAATTTCAGACCGTCCAAAGCAACCGCTATGTATCACAAAAGAAACGTACAAACAATCGTGAGTGAAAAACGTGTGGAGCTCACGTGTGCAACAAGTTCGGATAGTGCAAAGTGGGATTCTCAGATATATTCAAAATTTTGCAAGTAAACACTCAATTTTAACATAATTAACAATGTATTCAACACATAGGTCTCACACCCGGTCTCGACCTCGGGAGGAGTTGTTCATTTGAACTCAAAGGTAGGGACTCGAGCGGGCTAGGTACCTCGACCTCAGTCTGCCAGAACTTTGGTGGTAGGCCCTCCTCATGCTGGAGAGCAGATACAATTTGTCGTTGTATAGTGATCACGTACCGTCATCAGGTCCCCTGCCTTCAGCACCTGGTGTACAGAACCTCGTCAGGATGACCATGAGAAACTGCACAAGCCCAACATTGAGCGTGACCACGATAGGATAACACTCTTACCTTTTAGAATGGAGGAGTATTGCCCCCCACACCAACCCTGTGGTCAGCTCGGAGACCAGGGTAAGGGACCGCTCGACTCTCATCATCCTCTTCTTCAATGCCGAGAAGATGATGTGGATGCGCTGGGACCAGCTCGAGCATATGGTCGATCAACAGACAAATCAAGGACTCGAGGACCAATGTTGTCCAAAGGAGCCGCGTAAGGTCTCACACCCTCTTGATGATCTGGGGGGGGGGGGGGGGGTGGGGACTCAGTTTCTGATACCCTGGTCTGATCTGCTGGGCCGGAGTACCACCACATATGGTGCCCCTAAACCAAGAGGGTCTGAATTCTGGGCTCCACGAAGGTGTAAAGGATGTCCACACCAAAGACACCCCACCTCTTAAAGGCTTGCACCAATCAAGGATTGGCCTCACTGAACCCATCTTGCATTTCAGGACTCCGTTGCGCCAGGAGCCTTTGGGTTTCGGAGGACTGCCGGTAAAGCATGAGAGGTCGAGCGTCGAGTTTCGTATGTAGAACCATTCATGGTGCCACCCACTTGAGGGACAACAGAAGAGAGACAACGAAGTAGCATGGCTGCTATACGCGAAGCTAGACGCAGGCGCCACCTAATTCAGGAAGCGATAGGTCCTTGGATGAAGCCCGCATCCGGAAGTAAAACCATCATAAGTTGAAATGCGGTTCCATCTCCATGAACGACTTTCAAAAGGTGACAAACACCGCCACGTGGAAGACGTAGTTCGGTGTAAGTTGGTGAAGCTCGATGTAGTACTCCTCAAGGAGTCTCCTCACGAAGGGATGCGTCGGAAGACTAGGCCCACACACGTGAAATGCGAGGAACAACATCATCTCGTCGTGAGGTAGGTTGAGGATGGCATCTCTACGGGCAAGGTGGATGGCGTAGGAATCCCACGCTGATAGCAACCCCCGGCTGATGATGTAGTAAATGCGGTTTGAATTGGTGTGCGACTTCATCTAGGATGACATCACGACAAAGGGAGAGGAAGATGGACATGATGACTCTCTGTCTGATATTACCTCGTCCATCCTTTCAAGGACACCACACGAGGAAAGCGAAAGGAAGGTGAAGGGCGCAAGGCCGAAGGAAAAGGTATCCATTAAAAGGTTGCCCTGTGATGACTTATAAAGTTGGCGAAGTGACTTGCGCCCTGAAAACCATCAGAGGGAATGCGGCCGCTTGCTTCTCTTTGTAGCTGGTGCCGCTTAACACTTCACAACTACCTTGAGTTGAAACTGTACGATTCTCATGATGCGAAAGTTGAGTCGAGAGATGTCTCCTAAATTTCCCAATACGGGCCCAACATTACCAAGGTAAGAAATGTAAGTTTCCGACACACTTTTGGGGCCCGACCAAGTTCCGGGTTCGAAGGCAGACCCACAGGGTTTCGAGACCGCTCATAATGACCCAGAGCAAGGGAGGATGATCCAAGATGGTTCCCAAAAGACAAACTCTGGGGAATCGAATGACCTCGACATCTCTAAGTCTATATCCAAGTCTCGGCCCCGTGATGCTGCAGTAACTCTTCAAATTGTCGGAATCAAGCCGCCTGGACACTCAGAAGGTCTGGGATCTTCATGGTTGCCACAAGCAGGATTTATTGAAATGTAGGCACCAAGCCTCGACCAGGACACTCCTATGAAATATGATAAATGGTTCTGCTTGCCCTTACAAAGTGGGACGGTTAAGTTTTGCTTGGACTTACCTGATAGATAGCTCGTCAACCAAGAGGTACTGTGTGAGATCGAACTAGTCGATTCTGGGCCAGACTAGTTCGTTTGGAGTTGAAATGTTGGCTGTAGGCCTGAATAGACTGCTTGGACCAAACTTGTCCATTCTCACTTAGAAAAGCAGTATCTAAGTGAGATCAGACTAGTCCTTTGTTGGATGAACTAGTCCAGGGTCTTATGACCATTTGAATTCAAAAGGTGGTGGGGACTTTTGTGATTGTTCAAGAGTGACATCATTGGTCCCCTCTAGGTCGGACTAGTCCGGGGTCTGAGTGCGGACTAGTCTGAACTTTTTCTGGTGGTAACGGCTAAGTGTTGGGACCCCTATAAAAAGGGATCCCCTGGACCTTACTTGCCCTTCTTGAACCCTAGTGCCGCCATAGCCTTCCAGTGCCCTCCTCTTCACATCATTGAGGCCTAGAGCCAATCTTATGATTTGTAGGATTTTTGTGAGAGAGGAGAGAAGGAGTTGAGCGTTCTTTGAGCTCTTGGTTCATTCTCTCAATTTGAGTTGTTCATTCAGGTCGATTTGAGTTGTGTTTCGATCTATTATTAAGCTATGTGACCGTGGGAGACTCAGATTGTGAGTTGCCCCAAGAATCATCGTATTCACTCCGTGATTTAGTGGAAGAACATGCTGGCCTTTGTGGTGGCTTGGTGAGTGTAGGGTTGAAAGTGGCCAGTCCTTTGTGGAATCCTCAATGAGGACATAGGTTTCTTCGTGAATCTGATCCTCGCGATAAATCCACGTGTCTCTTCCTTCGCTTTACCTTCATTCTTCGTTACATTACTTTTAGGATTCATATCGTTCTTCCCTCAAATCTTTCGATTCACTTAGCAAAACTTGTTTTCGCTACCTGCAATAATCATACTAGGTTGCTAGGTTTTTTATCTTAATTTCCCATTAATCGGATGTTGAAGAACACATGAAAATCACTCTTTTCGTGCGTTCTTATATCCAGTTCGAACTAGTCCACCCCCAAGCTAGAGTAGTCTGCACATGAAGTTCTGATTAAGTTTTTAATTAAGTAATTCATGGTTTTAGCCTATTCACCCCCCCCCCCCCTCTACGCAACATCCAACTGGTATCAGAGCCTAACTCTCCCCAAAGCTTAACCACTTAATGAGGAGATGGGGGAAACCGACAACAAGGACTTGCCAATTCAAGACACGACAAGCGCCGGTGAAAATAACACAAATGGTGGACAAGGATCAAATCCTCCACCCTCCATGATCAACAACACGTAGAAAACCAAGCCAACACCTCATCCTATCGATCTTGGAAGCAAAGACAAATATGAAGAAGTGAAGCACATCATGGATCTTCTTCAAAAGGCCAAAGATGAATCTAAGTGGAGGAGAAGGCTTGAAAGAGAGAAGAAGCTCGAGAATAGTGAAGAAGATTACACTCGATATCCTTTTACCTATGAGCGCTTGAACTCTAATTCTAACTATTTGGGGCAAACCTCCATATTTCGATGGCACTAACTACACCATGTGGACGCATAACATGAAACTGCATCTAATTTCTCTCAATCCCACATTTTGGCATATTAATTCACAAGTGTAGATATCCCTGTGGATGATAAAGAGCGTACCGGGCAAGAGCAACAAATCCACCGCAATGCTCAAGCAGTGGCCGTGCTGAACTCATCCTTGAGCCAAGAAGAATTCAACAAGGTGGACAGGTTGGAGCAATCCAAGGAGATCTGGAACACACTCAATATTGCACATGAAGGCAACCGATTTGTGTGGAAGGCTAAGATTGAGATGTTCGAGGGGGGCCTTGTAAGATTTGCCATGGAAGATTGCGAGAATCCTCAAGAGATATTCAACTGACTCAAGATCCTTATAAATATGAGTCAAACGTACAGGTGCAAGAAGTGGACGGGGCATGAACTGGTCAAGAGGATGATAAGAGCCTTAATGCCCCGAAATGTGACCCTTTGCACCCTCATTAGAGAGAGTCCCAACTCCCATAAGATGACTCTGTATGGAGTGTTTGAGAAGATTATCAAGCACAAGGTGATGGAGATGGAAGCCTGTCATGTCAACGGCCTTGCAAAGGTCACTGTGATGACCGGGTCCAAACTTTCCAGGATTCACATTGGGTGGTGCCATGCGATGCGGCACCCAACAACACACATATAAAGGAACACGTATTATATAAATCATTTGCTGAAATTTACAATGATGTTCAGTTTACAAATTGTTTATATAAAAATAAACTGCAACAGGAGATAAGTTTACACTCTCGCACTCAAAGTTTACTAAGCAAAAGAGAAGCCGTCCAACCCACATATGCTCCTCACTAGCCACGCAGATCAAACAACAAAAGCATGGTTTCTAGTGAGTATACCGCTCAGAGAGTTCTGAGTCTCATCGAACAACCATAATCATAAGCATCGAGGTTAGTACCTGCAAAACAACTAATATAGCAACTGTGAGCACGAAGGCTCAGCATGACTTAACCCTCTCACCTAAATATGGAACTCTACATGAGGGTAAATACATAATCATAGGACGGCAGATTTGCATAATGAACTCGCCTAAATGTTAATCCTTATTTTCAGATTTATTACCAGCAGCTTAAACCTTGTGCAGGGCAACATTGTAACTCCACAATCGAACAAGAAACGCTTCATCACGATGCTGCATGCCCAAGGTGGAAAATAAATTTAGTGAGCACTATACTAATACATACAACATAAGAATACAATTATAATACAATGTTCATAACCGCAATAATTAATTATCATCTCAAGTGCAAGTAACTACTACGTCACAACTCAGTGAACAAGTGGTACTCATAACCGGGAGGGACAGTGATTGGAATCAAAGATACCCGAAATGCACGACAAGTATGCCCGTACCGAAAGCCACGTTGGTGCACTACACGGACATCGTATGCATCAACCATTTCCATGTCCCGCCCAATTTGAAACGATTCAATCGTATAGGATAGTATTCCAAATCATGGTTCGCCCTCCGCTGTGAAGATGTCGTGAGAGAGTTTCCGTCTACTGTGCTGCGGCCGGAAGGCTGAGGCGATCGAAAAAGCCTCAACAAAGGCTTCCCAGGGTACATCGGTTTCCTGGACCCCACATATCCAGTATGACTCCGACAGCATACAGATCGGTCATGAACCAACACAGGTAGGGCTACGCACGCAAGACAACGCATCGCTGCATCCTACGCCCCTACCCAGTCTCATATTCAGATTACTACTTCATTTCTTGAACTAATCCTGTGTGAATAAGTCCTAGCCATGCGAGTAGATTCCAACTACTCGACTTCAACCAAATCCTATACAACATTTAGCATAGCATAGTCTACACGATGGCTTAACAAATACCCAAATACTCCATGGGATGATCTGGTCATGCAAGTGGATTTTCAATCACCTTAGCCCTAATGCACATTACTCACCCTAGATATAGGTGATACAAATCAAAATTTTGTAATAGCACTTAAATGCAAACTGGGGCTTGCCTGTCTGCGAGACAATATCAAAGTTACTCTCAAGAGGATGACTTCAAGTGGCTCCGGGGTCTTCTCGACCTCGGCAACTAATCGATATGCAAAGAATAATGCAAGTGAATCAATACCAATATTATGATATAGCTAAAAGGAAAGCCAGTTAAGTATATTAAATTAAGCCCACTGTTTCAGGCAAATTTATAGAGGACACTAGGTACTATGAGTGACATTTTGGGCAAAATTGGGATCAATTATTGGAAGTCTCTGCTGTCTAAAATTTAATGAACCTAAACACTTCCCAGCATTTTGAGGAAAAATCTGTAGCTTTGACATGGCCATGACTTAGTTTTCTGTTTATAATTGGTCAGGAGTGATTTAACAAAATTGGGTTAATAATTTTATTAGCATTCTACTGTGAGATATTGAATTTTTAAGTTTGGACAATTTGCTGAAAAGTTTCTGGACATTTTGGAATTTTCAGGTACATACAGATTGGAAACAGAATTTGACTACACAAATCAACTCAAATGGACCTGAAACTTCTACTGGGACTCAAGGGAATTTTTAGAACGACCTGGCCCAGTTTGAGAATTTTTGAATAAATGGAGAACCAGTAATTAATTCCAGTAATATATTTATTTATTGATTTATTGGGGACAAATTAAAGATTTTCATACAGATAGAAGTGCACCACTTGAAACTAGAGATCATCCTGGTTCTAATAAATTTTACTTGAGAATTTTTAGACAGGTATTCTGGTAGATATTGATTTTCAAAGTTGGATCAGAATCTGGAAATAAATTCCAATAGGAAAGTTCGAATTATTGGCTGGGCCCACGGTTTAAAATGCACCAATCAGATTTAAGCCACATGGGGGCAAAATAAATCCGGGCTGTAGCCACACGGCATCCCGGAGCCGCACTAGATCCGTGCAACGCACTCCTATGGCTGACAGTCGGGGCCCACCCGGTCATTCCCTACCTCGGGCCCGCTGCGCCGAAAATTGCATCCGGCGGCTTCCAATGGCGCCGTCCCGCCGGTGGCTGTTCGAGGGCACGTTGGCACCCTTAACTCGCCACCCCCACCTAAATGTTGATGGAGAACTCGATGGTGCAGTCCAAACCGGTGTTAGGTTGCCAGCAATGGTTGTGCGACAGCGGCGAGCGGAGCTAGGGTTCCGGCCATGTCAGCCAGGCCCTACGGTGAACTATTTTGCACGGGATAAACTCCAAATTACTCCTTGATGCATGTAGAACACAAAAATGGGATCGAAGAGCGATGGAACAACAGGAAACAAGACGTCGACGGTGAGCCAACGAGCAGAAACTTGGCGGCTAGAAAATTCAAAAATCCGGTGTGGTTACTCGATGAAATTCGATGATTTTTCCTTGAGGGTGTGCGCTTGGACATATAGAAGATAAATCATCCTGGCCACGAGGAATAATCATACATAGAATCGAAATTTTACCGAAGACCTACTATGCTCATATGTTGAACTCGTCGAGAAAATAGCTAATACTCGAGCTAGGAGGGACGACACGAGCTGAAACTTTGCAAGCAGAAATTAGGAGTGTCGACAAATCTTTTGTCTTAAAGGACCATGGTGAGAAGATGCTTACATCGCTGGGGCATCGAGGGAGCATAGGGCGGCCACTGAAAAACAGAGCACGGCGGCCGGCAAGTTGCCTTGTTCACTGTTGGGGAGGCTCAATCTGAACAAGGGATTGATCATATAGGTGCGCAAGACATAGGTGAAGAAGTAGAGATGAAGAAAAGTGATCGAACCCGAGTACCATGGCTTTATTTGGGTCAGAGATGAAGGAACTCAGTGGTGTGTCGGCTCCTGTGCGAAGAACTGAAGGACAGCTGAGAAAATTTCGTCTCTGGTGCTTGGAGAAGAAGATTAGAACGTGAAGATCTTTTAGGTTGCAGCTGGATTGAACTTATGAAGCAGGCAAGAAGCTATCTTGGTGGGATTTGCATGCCGTGAGGTGTTGAGCTGAAAAACAGGGGAGGAAGAGTCTATGACAGGTGGGTCCCACTATTTTCATTCTCATCTTAACCTCACTGGACAGTCAATTCACTCACCTAATTTGTTCCAAAATTGCTAGATATTTGTGGGGATTCCAAATTAATTTTGGAGAATTTGATTCTGAATTCATATTATTGATTTGAACAAGTTTCATTCAAATTGAAACTTGAATTTGAATTTAAGTAGAATTCAAGGTAACTATTGAATTTTTGCAGAGGTACTATTTGGAATATTTGTAAACTATTGGTGACCTAAAATTTATATTTTCGTATCATTTGAACATGAGCCATTTTTGAATTTTGAATTCCCTCCATTAGGGTTTGAAAGCTTTTGATCTTCCAGTTCCTATTTTTTTATTTTTCAAATTCAAAATTTTTAGTACATCTGAACTTTACACTATAAAATTTTGGGCTTTTACATTCCTCCCCCTTAAAGGAATCTCATCGCGAGATTACAATGAAGAGATGAAAGTAGGAGAGAAATTATCGGATATGAGACGGTAAGAAATCCAGATAGTTGGAGCGGAGATATTCTTCAGTTTTCCATGCCGCTTCTTCAGCAGTATGGTTGCTCCATAACACTTTATAAAACTACAGCATGCGGTTCTGCCTGGTTTGAGTCTTCTCGTCAAGAATCTGAACTGGATATTCTGAGTACGTCAAATGCGGTTGCAATCCACCGATTTCATCCTTGTTAACTGCAGCTGTGAACCTAAGACATTTCCAAAGCTGAGATACGTGGAAAATGTAGTGTATACCAGCAAGATATGCTAGTAATTCTAATCGATAAGCCACAAGTCCACACTTCTCCGTGATAGAAAATGGACAAATAAATCGGGGAGCGAGCTTCCCTTTTACTCCAAACCGATGAATTCCTTTCATCGGAGACATGCGGAGGTATACGTGATCTCCAATATAAAAGTGCAGAGGAAGACACCGCTTGTCCGCATAATTCTTCTATCGAGATTGAGCCGCTCTTAGATTTGCTTGAATGATACGAACTTGTTCCTCGGCTTCGTTGACTAGATCAATCCCGAATGTCACCCTCTCACTGGACTCACACCAATTTAGCGGAGTGCGGCATTTCCGGCCGTAGAGAGCTTCGTATGCTGCCATCTTAATACTCGCTTGATAACCGTTGTTGTACAAGAATTCCGCCAACGGTAAATGATCATCCCAAATTTTACCATGGTGGATGGCACATGCACGCAACATGTCTTCAAGGACTTGGTTCACCCTCTCGGTTTGTTCATCAGTCCGCTGGTGATATACAAAGCTTCTAATCAGCTTAGTACCCAACGAGGTGTGCAGCTGCTCTCAGAAACGAGCAACGAACAGCGCACCCCGATCTGAAATTATGGTCTTCGGAACACCATGTAAGCATAAGATCCGTGCAATTTACGACTCTGCATACTGTTTAGCAACAAATCCAACATTGACCGGAATTAAGTGTGCTGATTTGGTTAGTCGGTCGACTATCACCCAAATCAAATCATGCTTCCAGAATGTGAGTGGTAATCCGTCGATGAAGTCCACACTCAGATCCTACCATTTCCACGCCGGAATATCCAGCGGTTGTAGCTGTCCCGCTTTCCACATATGGTCGGCCTTCACTCGCCGACAATTATCACATTCTCATACGTACATCGCTATTTCCCTCTTCCTCCGTCTCCACCAAAACTTGGTCCTCAAACCTTGATACATTTTATTGCTACCTGGATGAATAGAAAATTTTGACATGTGAGCTTTATCCAATATTTTCTTCTGGAGCATAACATCCCGAGGTACAACTATTCGGTCCTTGAACCATAATGTACCGTGATAATCTTTCCAGAAACATTTTACCTCCCTGCTTTCCACCCTTTCCCATATGTGTGACATGCCCTTGTCCTTCTTTTTGGCTTCAATAATTTCTCTGTGATGGTGGGAATGAGAGCAAGATTATTGAGAGCCCCATGTGGAATTACATATATACTTGGTTCCTCATCTTCCATTTCAGCGATGGTGATGTTGTGGACATGGGCTTTCTGACTAAGCACGTCGGCAACCACGTTCGCTTTACCGGGGTGGTAGTGAATTTCAATTTCGTAATCCTTGATCAGCTCTAACCACCTTCGTTGTCTCATATTCAGATCCTTCTGCATGAAAATATATTTCAAACTTATACGGTCAGTGTAGAGGTGTACAAGGTTTCCAAGCAAGTAATGCCTCCACATTTCTAATGCCAATACCACAGCAGCGAGCTCATGGTCGTGAGTCAGATAGTGCTGCTCATGGTTTCAGAGTTGTCGAGATCCATACGCAACCACACGTCCTTCTTGCATAAGAACGCAGCCAAGACCGGTGCCGGATGCATCGCAATAAACGTCCAACGGTTTTGTCGTGTCCGGCTGAGCAAGAACCGGGGCTGTTGTAAGGTGCTGCACTAATATCTTGAACGCTCCTTCACAAGCTGAACTCCAAATATATTTGGTGCCCTTTTTCAGCATCTCTGTCATCGGTTTAGCAATTTTTTGAGAAGCTCGGGATGAACCTCCGTTAATATCCCGCTAAACTGAGGAAACTTCGGACCTCATGGACAGATTTAGGAGATTCCCATTTCAGCACTTGGACAATTTTACTTGGGTCCACAGCAATACCTTCAGCTGAAATAATGTGCCCCAGGAATGGCACTTGGCTGATCCAAAACTCACACATGCTGAACTTTGCGTATAACTTATGATCCCTCAACCGTGGCAACACAATATGCAAGTGTTCAGCATGCTCTTCCTCTGACATGGAATAAACCAATATGTCGTCAATGAAGACCACGACAAACTTGTCCAACTCCGGCATGAATACCGAGTTCATGAGATACATAAAGTGAGCTGGAGCGTTGGTGAGACCAAAATACATGACAAGATACTCGTATAATCCATATCGTGTCGAGAATGCCGTCTTCGGTATATCCTCTGGTTGGTTTTTGATTTGATGATATATGGACTGAAGATCCATCTTCGAGAACACCCTCGAACCTACAAGTTGATCGAATAGAATGTCGATGCGGGGCAGCGGGTACTTGTTTTTTATAGTCAAGACATTGATCGGTCGATAATCAATGCATAACCGCAATGTTTCATCCTTCTTTTTAACGAACAGCACCGAGCAGCCCCAATGTGACGAGCTTGGGCAAATAAAACCCTTGTCCAAAAGGTCCTTCAAATGCTCCTTTACGTCAGCTAGCTCATTAGGCGCCATTCGATATGGTCATCGAGACATCGGTGTGGTTGCCGGTACAAGTTCAATCTTGAACTCAACGTCACGTTCGGGCGGCATGCCTGGTAGGTCATCGAAAAACACATCAGGATACTCAAGGACTACTAGAATATCTTAAAGTTTAGTTGCTTCAGTGTTATATGCAGCTGCATTGTCCTGCTACATGCTGTCCAAAAACAGTGTGTGCTGTCCGTGCATCAGAGAGTCAATTTGGACCGTCCGTGTACCGATATTAAGAACGGCACCATGATGGTTTAACCATGACATCCCCAATATTACGTTGACCTTCTGTCCATCCAATATAATCAGCGACGTTGGGTATATTTTGCCCCCCAAACATAAAGCTGCCCGGGGAACAATCTGACTGACAGAGATACTCCTTCCCGGTGAACATATAAGATAACTATTCTTAGGAGTATTGATGGGTAATTGGTGCTGATCCACACACGATTTACTGATGAAATTGTGGGTATCACCGGAATCGATGACTATGAGGACGGGTATGTCTTTGATAACAAACATGCCCGCTAACACTGGTGCTCTCTCCGGAACACCCTCGATTGCTATATGTTGAACACTTCTGGTTTGCATTGCTGTCCTCTCTGGTTGAATACAAAGCTGAATACACCATTGTACTGGTACTTGCCCGCTGCTGAGCATCTTCTCTGGCAATCCTTGGTATAGTGCCCAACACAATCACATGTGAAACACTTATATTGATGCAACATCCCGCTGATTTGAGGCCTGAATAATTCTGCAACTTGCGACAAGACAAATGCCCGTGGAACAAATTGGGACTGTTCCTACTGCTGTTGTACTGCTGGTTGGAAACCTGATTCTCCAAACTGATGAATTTGATATAAACTCGTTGTACAGCCGGCTGCCATCTCTGACTGGACGGTGATTAGTATAACACACAGTACTTTTGTAGAACATTATGTGTGCTGTCCTGCATGGCAAGTCTCTTCTTTGACTCCTCAGCAATCCGCTCACGTGTGGCGTCCTATTGCGTAATCACAACATTAAGCATAGTGCTGAACGAGCCATGGTTGAACAATGCGAGCTTGTCTTTCAACATGGGGCTTAGACCCCGATAAAAATACTCTCCCTTCTAATCCTCCGTACTCACATACTCCGACGCATATTGCGCTAGATTAACAAAGACTTTGGAGTATTCTTGAGCACTCGTTTCTCCTTGCTTCAAATCAAGGAATTTCTGAAGCTTTCTTCTCATAATGGCGGGAGGTACATGATAGCCGTGGAATGCCTCCCAAAACTTTGTCCAAGTGACTTGCTGTCCAGCGGCCAAGGAGGCAATGTGGTTCGCTCACCAAGCACCGGCGATGCCATGTAGTTGGCGTGCTGTATATCAAACCTTCATATGATCACTGCACTATAGCAGTCCAAACTTAGCTCCAATGGTGTGGAGCCAATGGACCGCATCTAGAGGTTCACCATCACCATTGAACACACAATGCAAGGATTCCGGTTTATCACAACGAAAAAAATCATCGCAATAGGTCGTTTTTCGTCGCAACAGGTCACTGTTGGAACAAAAAAGAGTGTGGCGATAGTTTTTTTACAAATCTTTGTAATAATTCCCGTGGCGATAGGTTATTGCGACACCTTCACATCCGTAGGAAATAGTATGGTATTGCAATGATTTCACATTGGTGACAAATAGTACGCTATTTCAATGATTTCAAATATTGCGATGATTTAACATATTGCAATGAATAATACAGTATTGCAACAAGTTCACAATCGTGGCAAATAGTACGGTATTGCAACGATTTCATATTCGTGGCAAATAGTATGTTATTACAACAATTTAGCGTCTTGCAACGATATAACGTATTGCAACGAATAGCATGGTATTGCAACGATTTCACATTTGTGGTAATTGTATGTGATTGCAACGATTTCATAGACGTGGCAATAGTACGGTATTGCAACGATTTCACATTTGTGGCAAATAGTATGTTATTTCAACGATTTAGCATATTGCGATGATTTAACTTATTGCAACGAATAGCATTGTATTTCAATGATTTCGTATTCGTGGTAATAGTATGTGATTGCAACGATTTCTCATTCATGTCAAATACTACATTATGGCAATGATTTCATAGTCGTGGCAAATAATATAGTATCGCAACGATTTATGGTATTGCGATGATTTAACGTATTGCAACAAATATCACAGTATTGCAACGATTTCACATTCGTGGCAAATAGTGTGGTACTGCAACGATGTCACAGTCGTGGCAAATAGTATAGTACTGCAATGGTTTAACGTCCGTGGCAAATAGTATGTTATTGCAACGAGTTCACAAATGTGGCGAATAGTATTGTATTGCAATGATTTCAGATCCATGGGAAATTGTATGGTACTGCAACGATTTCACATCCGTGGCGAACTAGTGAATCGTGGCAAAAGTTTGTAATGCAATGATTGTGTTCCGTTATGATAGATCCTAACGCCACGAACTGGTGAATCGTGGCAAAAGATCCTAATGCAACGATTGTGTTCTGTGGCGATGGATCCTAACACCACGATACAATAATTCATGGTAGAACATCCTAATGCAACGATTGTGTTTCGTGGCGATAGATCCTATCACCACGAACTGGTGAATCGTGGCAAAAGTTCCTAAAGCAACGATTGTGTTTTGTGGCGATAGATCCTAACGCCGCGAACTGGTGAATCGTGGTAACAGATCCTAATGCAACGATTCTGTTCCGTGGCTATAGATCCTAACGCCACGAACTGGTGAAGCATGGCAAAAGTTCTTGATGCAACAATTGTGTCTCATGGAGATAGATCCTAACGTCGCGAATTAGTGAATTGTGGAAAAAGTTCCTAATGCAACAGTTCTGTTCTGTGGCGATAGATCCTAACACCACGAACCGGTAATTCGTGGCAAAAGATCCTAATGCAACATTTGTGTTTCGTGGCGATAGATCCTATCACCATGAACTGATGAATCGTGGCAAAAGTTCCTGATGCAACAATTGTGTTTTGTGGTGATAGATCCTAATGCCACGGACTAGTGAATCATGGCAAAAGTTCCTAATGCAACGATTCTGTTATGTAGCGATAGATCCTAACGCCACAAATCGGTAATTCGTGGCAACTGATCCTAATGCAACGATTGCATTTCATTGTGATATATCCTATTGGCACGAACTGGTAAAGTGTGGAAAAACTTCCTAATCCAACGATTGTGTTCCGTGGCGATAGATGCTAACGCCACATATTAGTGAATCGTGGCAACATATCCTAGTGTAGTGACCGTGTTCTGTGGCGTTAGATGCTAACGCCACGAACTAGTGAATCATGGCAACAGATCCTAATGCAATGATCGTGTTCCGTGGCGATAGATGCTAATGCCACAAACTAGTGAATCATGGCAACAGTTTCATGGTGATAGATCCTAATGCCACGAACTTGTGAATCGTGGCAACAGATCCTAATGCAACGATCGTGTTCCATGGCGATAGATGCTAATGACACGAACTAGTGAATTGTGGCAACAAATTCATGGCGATAGATCCTAATGCCACGAACTAGTGAATTGTGGCAACAGATCCTAATGCAACGATGATGTTCCGTGGCGATAGATGCTAACGCCACAAACTAGTGAATCGTGGCAAAAGATCAAGCTTACTGCAACTATTTAGTATTCATTGTAGTAGAATCATTGCAACAGGGCGGAATCCTTGTAGTGACGGGGGGTGCAGTCGCCATGAATTCCAGATATGTTGCTTGCTGAGGTTGACGATTGCCTTCGGCTTGACGTCCCCCCTGATAGGACGTAATATGCACGAGGGTTCGCAGCAGCTCGGTCTCACCATGGCTGCGATATCATCCACCAATGTAAGCAGAGATGGAGGTGGCTGTTGCGCATGCTGTTCTGGCTCTCGGGAGTCATCCCCTCCCTGACTTGAACCACCGACCTTGTATGTTATGTGAGTGCGCAACATTCTGCAGCTACAGTCATTAATCCAACATGAGACATGATATTGCAAGATCACAATAGGATGAAAACAATAGTGTGTGTATTGATAACCAAACTTGCATAACAGTCATATATTGATAAAATGTAAACTTTATACCAAATATATCATCCCTGGAACAATGTCACAAAAGAGAGCTCCAAAATAATGAACTCCATGGATTGAAGTTCATTTAGACTATTATTTGTCGCGACGGGACGTTATGCATGTTATCTTGCGAATACGCTCTATTATCTTCAATATGATACAAACATGGTCATAAAAATAAAAGAGGTTTGAGTGAGTGAAACCCTCAATTACACTGGTAAATGGTTGAGTATCGACACCTGGTCCGTTATGACACTTTTCGAAGTGAAATAGAGGACCAGATTCATAACAAGACCAAATCATGTCAAACCGATGAAGTTTCTGTTGAAACCTGACCAGCTTGTACTCAAACACAAATTTAACCAAGTAAATGGCAAAATCAGATCTTTAGGTGAACTAAAAAGTTTAAGTAAACTTCATTAGCTTTCCAAAAAGTGTTTGTTTGCCTCCAGATAATTTATGGTTGATGAGATATAGCATTGTAAACATGACAGTTTTTCTGGAAATTTTGACAGCATCTCCTTTGTTTATGCGGATTTTGGGCCACGATTTCCAGATATAAAACATCAGAATTTACAAAAGACACAATTTAAAAATTTGTAATATATATTATAAGGACTATATAAATGTCTTGAACGGTCCTGTACGATTTTTATAGAGTGAGATATGGTCAAAACAGTAATGAGATCAGAGAGAGTTCCATTTTCTGTCCAGTTTGGCCGATTTTGGAACTTAGAAATTTTGAACAGGTTAGATGGGAATTCAGCTCTGGAATTGAAACATAACAGTTTTAAAAGACTTCCAAAAATTTTCATCCATGTAAGATACACATTCATTGGAGTTTTCTACTGGGAGATATCATTTCTCAAATTCAGGTCTTTTTCTGGCTGAAAACAGAACACTCTGTTTTTGAATCTGTGACTTCAAAACCTACTCCAATTTGGAAAACTTAGTTCAAAATCAGAGCTCGATAGCGAATATAAGTATTCTTACATCTTGTCAGCTCCATTTTACAGCAAAGTGGTTAACGCAACCATGGGATACATGTCGGTACTACGTGCCTCACAAAAGTGAAAATTCTAAGCCGATATTCCGGCATACGTCACAATGGTGGCCTTAATGACGTTCACCCGCGAATGATTTCTAAGCGCAATATGATCACGCGGTCAATGTAACTGCATAAGACACACAATGTAAATAACACTCATTATGGTGCCGTACGGCACAGCCCGCACGGGCGACCATTCTAGGCTGTCACAATAATATATATAAAAGTAAGAACATCCGTCTCGTATCATTCCATACCGGCCGTCCCGAGCTGAGCCACGTCTCGAGGTACATGACCAGGTTTTCTACCACCCAACAGAGGTCCCACATTTTTGCATAATGCTGCACCAGAAGGCGCATTGGGTTATGTACCACCAAACGGGCTCCCACGTCTTTGCCTAATGCTGCACTAGTAGGAGGCGCTTTCGCTTGTTTTTTAGAAAACACACTACATGCTTTTCAACCGCACGATTGGTGCCCATGTCATTTCTCTCTTGCACTAGGGATCAGCACTGCGTATGGCCCTTTGAACATTGAACGTTTTATAGTTGCATACTTCGTGTTTTTGACCACACGATGGGGTATCCTCGCTTTTGCCTTAAGCATGCCGGGAACTGCGTTTTCATATGTTCCGAGAACCATGAGAAGGTTTAGAGACTCATATTTAACTCCTGTGCCAAGCCACGGGGGACAATCACCGTACTACCTCTCATACAGAGAGCTTACCGCAATTGATCTGCTTGCAGTGGCATACCTAACCTCTTACCTGACGTTGGAGCATAGTTATAGAATATAATAACACACATGTTAGTATTGCCACCTTGATAACTTATGCTAGTATAGTCCTTATGTGGGCCTAGTATCGTATCCTATGTTTCTCTTGTAATACGATCCTTATATAGTGTTCTATTCCCAATACGGCTCTGATACCAGGCTGTAAGGACCGGGTCCACACTTTTCATGAATCGCATTGGGTGGTGCCGTGCGATGCGACACCTACAGCACACATGTAAAGGAACACATATTACATAAATCATTTGCTGAAATTTACAACGGTGTTCAGTTTACATAAAAATAAACTGTAGCAGAAAATAAGATTACACTCTCGCACTCAAAGTTTACTAAGCAAAAGAGAAGCTGTCCAGCCCACAGATGCTCCTCACTAGCCACGCAGATCAAACAACAACGACATGGTTTCCAGTGAGTATACCGCTCAGAGAGTTCAGAGTCTCATCGAACAACCATAATAATAAGCATAGAGGTTAGTACCTACAAAACAACTAATATAGCTACTGTGAGCACGATGGCTCAGCAAGACTTAACCGTGTTAACTAAACATGAAACTCTACATAAGGGTAAAGACATAAACATAGGATGGCAGATTTGCATAATGGACTCGCCTAAATGTTGGTCTTTATTTTTAGATTTATTAGCAGCAGTTTAAACCTTGTGCCGGGCAACTTCGTAACTCCACAATCAAACAAGAAACGCTTCATCACGATGCTGCATGCCCAAGGTGGAAAATAAATTTAGTGAGCACTATACTAATACATACAACATAACAATACAAACTATAATACAATGTTCATAACTGCAGTAAGTAATTCTCATCTCAAGTGCAAGTAATTACTGCGTCACAACTCAATGAACAAATGGTACTCATAACTGCAAGGAACGGTGATTCGAATCAAAGATAACCGAAATACACGACACGTACACCCGTCCTGGAAGCCACGTAGGTGCACTCCGCGGAAGTCGTACGCAACAACCTTTCCCAAGTCCCGCACAAGTTGAATCGATTCAATCGTCTAGGATAGTATTCCCACTCACAGTGCACCCTCTGATGTGAAGATGTCGCGAGCGAGATTCCATCTACTGTGCTGTGACCGGACCCCTAAGGCGATAAAAAAAGTCTCAACAAAGGCTTCCCAAAGTAGATCGGTTTCGTGGACCCCATATATCAAGTATGACCCCGGTACAGTTCAAACTTGCTCAGCGGGGTGGCATACGGATCGGTCCTTAACCGACACAGGCAGGGCTACCCATGCAAGACCACGTCTTGCTGCACCCTAAGCCCCTGGCGAATCTCATATTCAGATTACTACTTCATTTCTTGAACAAATCCCGTGTGAGTATGTCCTAGCCATGCGAGTAGATTCCAACTACTCGACTTCTACCAAATCCTATACAACATTTAGCATAGCATAGTCTACACGATGACTTAATAACTACCCAAACACTCCATGGGGTGATCTCGTCATGCAAGTGGATTTTCAAGCACCTTGTAATAGCGCTTAAATGCAAACTTGGGCTTGCCTTGCTGCGAGATGGTATCAAGGTACTCTCTATAGGGATGACTTTATTGGCTTTGGGGTCCTCTCAAGCGTGACAACTAATCGATATGCAAAGAATAATGCAAGTGAATCAATACTGATTATATGATATAGCTCAAGGGAAAGACAATTAAGTATATGAAATTAAGCCACTGGTTCCTGGAATTTTACAGAGGACAATAGGTACGACGAGTGAGGTTCTAGGCAAAATTGGGATCAATTCTTGGAAGTCTCTGCTGTATAAAATTCAATGGACCTAAACACTTCCCAGAATTTTGAGGAAAAATATGTAGCTTTGACATGGCAAGAATTTGTTTTTTGCTTATAGGAGGTCAAGACCAATCCAACAAAAATGGTTTCATAATTTTCCAAGCATTCTACTGTGAGATATTGATTTTACAAGTTTCGACAATTTGCTGAAAAGTTTTTGGACATTTTGGAATTTTTCAGGTATATACAGATTGGAAACAGACTTTTGCTATACAAATCCACTCAAATGGACATGAAACTTTTATTGGGACTAAAGGAAATTATCAATAATGACCTGGCCAAGTTTGAGAATTTTTTATTTAATGGAGCACTAGTAATTAATTCCAGTAACATTTTGCAATATGGAATTATTGAGGACAAATTAAGAATTTTCATACAGATCCAAGTGCTCCAATTGAAACTATAGATAATACTGGTTCTAAAAAATTTATTTAAGAATTTTTGGACACTTATTCTAGTAGATATTGTTTTTCAAAGTTGGATCGGAATCTGGAATTAAATTCTAATAGGAAAGTTTGAATTATTGGCTCGACCCACTGTTTAAAATGCGCCAATCAGATTTAAGATACATGGGGGCCACATAGATCAGGGCTGTAGCCACACGGGATCCCAGAGCCACACCAGATCCGGGCATCGTGCAGTGGCTGACAGTCGGGGCCCACCCGGTAATCCCCTACCTCTGGCAGGCAGGGCTGAAAATGGCACCCCGCGGCGCCCAACGGCGGCGGCCCACCGGTGGCTCTTCCAGGGCATCGCGGCACCCCCAAGTCGCTGCCCTAACTTCGTTGCGACGGCGGCAGGCGGAGCTAGGGTTCCGGCCATGTCGGCAAAACCCTACGGTACACCATTTTGCATGGGATAAACTCCAAATTACTCATTTATGCATGTAGAACACGAAAATGGGGGCCAAGAGTGATGGAACAACAGGAAACAAAACGTTGACGGTGAGCCGATGAGCTGAAACTTGTTGACTAGAAAATTCGAAAATCCATTGTGGTTACTCGATGAAATCTGATGGTTTTTCTTTGAGGGTGTGCACCTGTACATCTAGAAGATAAAGCATCCTGGCCACGAGGAATAATCATACATAGAATCGGAAATTTAACGAAGACCTAACTATGTTCATATGTGGAGCTCTTCGGGAAATAGCTAATACTCGAGCTAGGAGGGACGACACAAGCTGAAACTTTGCTAGCTGAAAATAGGATTGTTAGCGCATCTTACGTCTTCAAGGACCTTGGTGAGAAATGCTTGCATCGCTAGGGTGTTGAGGGAGCAGAGGGCGGCCACTGAAAAACAGAGTACGGCGGCTGGCAAGTCGCCTTGTCCACTGTTGGGGAGGCTCAAACTGCACAAGGGATTGAACATACAGGTGCACAAGACGTTGGTCAGGAAGTAAAGATGAAGAAAAGTGATCAAACCCGAGTACCTTGGCTTGATTTGGGTCAGAGATGGAGGAACTCGGTGGTGTTCCAGCTCCTGTGCGAAGAACTGAAGGAGAGCTGAGAAAATTTCGTCTCTGTTGCTTGCAGCTGGATTCAACTTATGAAGCAGCCAAGCAGCTAGCTTGGTGGCATTTGCATGCCGTGAGGTATTGAGCTGAGAAACAGGGGAGGAAGTGTGACACCCAGTTCTGAAAATGAACCAAGTGAACGCATATGTGTGCCCAGGACGTTCAACACACATACACGAGTGCAATCACAAACGATATACATATAATTACCACAGCACAAGATTAATTAATCAAATTTTATTACGCAATTCATATTATCCTCGAATACAAGCTCTAATGAATATTAAGAACAAGCTCAACTAACGCAGCGGAAATAAACTAAATAAGCAAACTAAACAGCTAGACAGCATAAGCAATAGGGTATAGCGCAGCTCCAATCAACACCACAGGCAAAGCTGACGGTAGACACGGCCTATAACTCTGCATTATCACCATTAAACTCCCAATCCTGACCTGCAACTGTCGGGGGGGGGGGGATTGCAAGAGTGAGTACATATTGTACTCAGCAAGTGTGGAAAGTATGACATGAGGCTGATTCAAATGACGACAATAATAATGGCTAAGTGCTGAAAAGTACATTAAAACATTTGAAAAGCAGTATATTACATGTATGTAAAATAAACCCATCATAAGCCATAATTAATAACGTAGCACCAATCCATATTCCATATCCATCATCAATAATTCCAGATTTCACCATTTGCCAATAACCATATTCAATACCAGAAATTAATCCATAACCAGCCATAACCATTACCAAACCATAACCATCCCAATTCTCATCCCAATATCGAGTTCCCTCTAATCATGGAGGTTGTCCAGGTGCTCATAACTGGGAGCACGGCTATCATGATAGTTGTCGGCGGTTAGAACCGGCAGATCTCCCTACACTACTAGAGTGATAGGGGAGTTTGATGTTCGGTATGGGCGCGCGGAGATTCAAGAAGATGAATGGGAGTTTGACACAGGAGACACAAGAATTTACGTGGTTCGGGCCGCCTGAGCGTAATACCCTACTCCACGGGTGTGTTGGTGTTGTATTAGCAGTGTGAGCTTGCCACGAGTGTATGGGGGGCGTGAGTTCGTCCGTCAACGTCCCCGTGTGTATCGTCGGCCTGTCCTTTTATAGTGCAAGGGCAAGCCGTTACAAGTTAGCCTGGCCCGACATGTGGTCCCGGCGGTTACTAGTATTGATACACGCTTAATTGCTCTTAATGATCCTGTAACGGGCTTTGACAGCACCGTTACTGGTGTTAAGATCGTCCGTTTAAGTGTCATTAATATGGCATTAATGACACTTAATCGGGTCTTGAAGTTCTTGGCTCTCCTTTGAAGATCCGGAGCCGTTACAAGGTCTTCCGGAGGTTAGAAGCTGAAGGTCCAACGATTGAACACGTGGCAGCTCCGGAGCTTGCTGTGGGAAGCAGGTAGCTCCGGGGCTACCCGACACGTGTCAGGTCCGGAGCTTCTCTCGGTCTGGGGTTAAGTCCGGAGGTGCCATTTGGGTACGTGGCCCGGAGCTTCCCCCTTGTGGGCGGTAGCTCCGGTTTGGCAGTACACGTGGCGACCCAGGCATTAACCATGTTGGAGAAGCGGGTCCGGTTATGTCTGACATGTGGGCCTCCAAGGGTCTTCAAACCAAGTTGATGACTTTCCTTTGAGATCTTTGTAACCTCAAGGGGTGTACGGTTTCTAGGGTACCGACAGTGGCCCCCTAGACCTACCTCTGAGGAAGATCACTGGGGTGAAGTCATTTCGTCGGAGGTGGGTCCATCCTCGCGACTCTTGAACTGAGTCTTCAAGGGTCTTCGAAGGTGCCGTTGGCAGGGATTTACAGTTAGATCCCGCCGCGTGGCGCACCTCGTGCGGCAGATTAGATCTTTGACGTGCGGATCTCACACAATTGAAGGTCGCCGGTTCCCGATACGAAAATCGTATCGGTTCCGCGCACCTTGTCAGGCCGCCGCCTTTGGGTTTCCCTCCTCGTGATGACAACCGTTCGCCTGGGTAAGAACCTCGACTTGATCGTCGGGGTGGTCCCGGGCCCTCTTGTCACCGGCTGGGTGAAATGTTTAAATGGTACCTTCGATTTCCTTGCGGTTTCCATCCAAGCGTTGCGAGGGCTTACTTAAGAAGGAAAGCCCGCACCGTCAGGAGTTCTTTACGCCTCTCATTTGATCTTGCGCTCAAACTCCCAACTCGTGCTTCGCTCTTCTTCTCTTGCCTAGCCGTGCCGCGATGGAGTTGGGTCTCCGCGACAGTCGTTTGAAGACCGACGGCGATTTGAAGAAGGTCCGGGCCCTCATGGGTTGGTCCTCGGACTTCTTCAACCGTTCAGTCCGTGCCGGCGGAGAGCTCCCCTTCGAGAAGGAGCCCGCCGGCGAAACGGTGTACTTTTCCTCGTACGCCATGGTGGGGTTGATCCCGCCTTTCTCTTCCTTTTTCTTGATGCTGCTAGACTTCTATGGTCTGCAGCTATACCACCTTGGCCCTCACTCCATTCTCCTCGTGTCTATCTTCGTCCACTTCTGTGAGATGTGGGTGGGCATCCCTCCCTGCATCGAACTCTTCCGACCTTCTTCACCGTCCACAGCACCGGCAGGAACAATGAGTACCTTGGCTTCTACTACTTCGTGAAGCGCAAGAAGTGCCCATTCAAGTACCTCCGGTCGTTTCCTTCCGGGAAGTGGGATGACTGGAAGAAAGATTGGATAGTTGTCAGGGTGGAGGAGCATGAGAGGTTGGAGCTGCCCGACAGTCTGCCCGGCATCGACACGATGATCTGGAGTGAGGCTCCGGTGCTGGTGGAAGCTTTCAACCCCGCCTTGACCAGGATCCGCCAATGCGTGGAGGGAGGATTGACACCTCAGGCGGTATTTTGCAATTTCTTGGTCAACAGGTGGGCACCGGTGAAGAGGAGGGAGAAGCTCGCTTGGGCCCTCAACAGCGTGATGGACGAGGACCGGGTTGAGACCGGGTTGAAGTCCAACATGGTGGGGAAAACCTTGGAGTTCCACCTCAAGAAATTCCAGCACGTCATTGACATCGACGGTGATGATTTGACTCCCCCGTCGGCCTTCCTCCCTCTGAACATTGAAGTGGAGTTCAGCAGGGAGCTCCGGCGGAAGATGCCCACACTTGACGACCTTGGTGTCGTCGAGAGAAGATCAACCACCCAGGTGGCGATCCCCGGAATGCCCGAAGATGGCTCCATTCCTGCCCCAAAGCCACGGGTCGAGGTTGTCGGCAAGGGCAAGGAGCTGGCGGATGAGCCGAAGAGCCGGAAGAGGAAGCTGCAGCATGTCGACAGAAGGTCCGTCAGGCCTGCTACTTCAGCCTTGGTTCCTTCTCCCTGGAGGGGGAGGTCTTCTACAACCGTGGCGACTGTCCCAGTAGTAGGGTCCTTCCGGAACGAGACGTTCCTGTAGTGGGGTCTTCCCTGAGCGTGCCTGTTTCGGCGGTGGGATCTTCCTGGGGTGCTAGCTCCGGGCGCTCGACTCCGGCACTTGGGCCGGTGGGAGCCTCCAGGTCCGGGGTTTCTTCCCAATCGAGGAGAGCCTCGACCCGGGAAACGCCCGTGGCTGCAACAAGTTCCGGGGGGCCTTCTGGAGCTTCTACGCCAACTATGGCCAGCCCGGAACGTCCAGGAAAAAGGTTCCGCGCAAGCTGGTGCGGAAGCCACCCAAGGTAATTTTTAATCTTTACCTTGGACAATCATTTAATTGTAGCAATTGTTTGGTTAATTTTCTTCGTTCATCATCTGCAGTGTCCCCAAGAAGGGGAGTGAAGCTCCACCCACATCCACAGCGTCTGAGGCCGTGAGGGTGGGAGCTTCTGCTCCTGTCCCGGTGCCGCCCCAAGTGGTGGCTGAAGCTGCGACAGCTCCGGCGCCAGCTGTCGTGGTCATGGACCTCGACTCATCCCCAGAAGTTCCTGTGGTAGCGCCGGACCACGGGAGTGAAGATGTGCCAGCGGCACCTGTCTCGGTGGTTAAACTCCGGGTCCTGGTGCTGTAGTGATGGAAGCTCCGGCTGTTGAGCCGGAGGAAGTAGTAGTCCTGGCCTCGGAGCCGAAAAGTATCGAAGCCCCGACGGTTGAGCCGGAGATGACTGAAGCCCCGGCATGCGAGCCGGAGGTCGAGGTAGTTCCGGCAGTTAAGCTGGCTACCTCCGAAGCACCGGCCGTTGAGACGGTTATTGTTGGAGCGTCGGTCATAGAGCCGGTCGAAGTTGAAGATCTTCCGGCTCCTGAGCCAGTGGTTGAAGAGGTGATGGAGCTCGAGCCTCCCTCGGGAGAGGTGCCCCGACCGGAGTCAGTAGCAGCTCCTGCTTCGGAAACGACGACGTCGGAGGTACCTGCGGCCGAGCCGGAGTGCCCAAGCGAAATCGCTGGCCCCCTGCCCGAGGAGGTGAACGAAGACTTGGCGGAGGGGCCTTCTTCGATGGCGACTGAGGCTATCCCGGAGGATGGCCCTAGTGCCTTGGAAGCTCAGGGGTCCACTCTTGTAGAGTGGGACCCAATTTTTGTATCTGAAAACCCGCTGGAACCAGCGGAGGAGACCCCGGCAGGTCTGGAGCCCATCCCGCTATCGATGTCTATCGACAACGCCTGCTCCAGTCTGCGTCAAGTCCAATTGGCCTTCTTCCACGACAGCAAGGCTCTTGAAGAGGAGCGCCAAACCCTTAGGCGGTGGCGTAACCGGCTCTACTTCGAGACTAAGCTGGCGCAGTCGAGGCTAGCGGATGACAAGGAGTGGATCAAGCGGGAAAAGATCCGCCTGGAGTACTGGGGGAAGCTGCTGGATGACAGGGAGAGTATGACTCGGGCCCTCGACTCTCAATCCCAGGAGATTTACAATCAGGCCAAAGCAGCCAACAGTGCGGCCGAGGAACGCCATGAAAGGCTGGAGGTCATTAACACTGCACTCATCAAGCGACGAGAGGCACTTGAAGAGAGGGAGAAACGGCTCGAGAATGAAGAGCAGAAACTCCTTGAGCTACGGGATGATGTCCTGAGGAGGGAAGAGGAGATTGCCGAGAAAGTAGCTCTGGCTGACAAGGGCCTCGAGGAGCGCACCAAGAAATTGGAAGAGCGCTGCCAAGAGGAAGAGGAGAAGACCTGAGTGCGAGGGCAGGAACTCTACGAACATGAGTGTGCCCTTGTTGCTCGGGAGAAAAAAGTGAAGGCTAGGGAGAAGGACCTGGTTGATCGCCGGAACAAGATCCACCTCCGGGAGGGGGAGCTCGGAAGACTCGAGAGGCGGGTTGCTGAAAAGATTCAGCAAAACGCCAAAGAAGTTGAGCGCCTCGCCCGTGAGAATTCCGAACTGACGGCAGCCAGGAGATCCCTGGAAGAGATGAAGGGCTTGAGGACTGCGGACTCCCTACCGATTTGGGAGTTCCTGGGCGAGGCCAACGACGCACTGACGCCGATGGGTTTCAGCCCCGTGCGCCCGGATGATCCGGAGCCGGAGCCGGATCTTGCGCTGCAGGCGTTGAGCGCAGCAGGTAGCAAGCTCTCCTAGGTGGGCGATGTCATTGCGGACCAACTGGAGGTTGAGGGGCAATCCCTGGCGAGGAATGTCGCAGAGTATGTGCTGACGTGCTACACCAGCCGGAACTCCCAATTTCCTCTGGACCCGGTGCTTGAAGGCCCCGTCGAAGGAGAAGGCGAAGCTACCCGAGCCAGCGTATCAGAAGTCGCCCAGAAGGTCGCCCAGTTCTTCCATAGGGTCTAGGACCATCTCTGTAGTTCTCACTTGTATTTTCTCTTCTTCTTCCTCAATTTTGTAATCCCTTGTCTCCAGATGTAATCTCTTGTCACCAGATAAATGAAATCCCCAAATTTTTGCGAATTTCACTTTTTGTCTTCAACACCTTTATCTTCACTTGGCCCCCTAGTAGATGTACACAATTTGATTGTGAACATGTACCAAAAGGATATTATGTTTTTGTTGAAGACTCATTTGCTCCAAAATTGTAGAATTTAGGTCCGAAGTCTTCGATAGTGAAGGTCCCCTGAGGTTGTCAGACCTTAGAAGCTCCGGTATTGTCCATCGCTGTAGCTTGATAGCTCCGGCAATAGCCTCTATCAACACGTAGAATATCGATAGTTAGTCCTCCGAGGTGTCGGAGCTGAGTAGCTCCGGCAGTGACCTTTGCCAACACTTGGTTTGTTGGCAGCAGACTCCATTTACGGGGTCTTCTCACCATCTCATATTTAGCATCGACGGCTGGCCCCCTTAGGGGAGTCGGAGCTTAGTTAGCTCCGGCTTTTCTCCATCAATGTAGACTTTATTTTTCCTGCACACTTAAGTCAAGAAAAATAGTAAAATTTGTTCCTTGTCTATAACTTCGTCGCGGCTTATGATTCTCAAGAAGACTTTAAGTTGAACGCGATTTTAAATACAACCGGATGCGTTGTCTTTTCTTCTAGGTTCAACTGTCCATGGACCCGCCTTACTTCGGCCTGCCGGGGTGTAGGTAGAGTGGCGTACTTAGGGTGCTTGACCAGGCTAAGTCGATAGCACACTCCAGCCCTAGATTGGCTTGGCGGCTTTCAGGCGAGTTGGCCATGAATGATATTTGAATCCAAAAGAACTGACAATACAACTCGAATCGTATATAAACCGGTCAAACTAAAATTTCTTAAGAATTGCACATCTTTGTTATAGACAAGAAAGAGAAAAATAAAAATGTTGAGCATGTACAAAATAAATGCATGTTCAGTCTATTTCACATGAAGATGTCTTTCATTATAGGTCTGGGGTACAGGGGAAACAAGTACACTCTTAGGGTACAAAACCAGGCTAAGTGTGTTTCATTTCTCGTTTGACCCAGGGTAGTTAGCCGCACTTTTAGTCCTGAGACTGTGACCAGTGTTGCATGAGCTTTGCGGACCTTTCGGGAAAGGTCCGGCTGCTCTCCTGGAGGAACTACCCGACTCTGTACAATGACTCTATAACATACACCCCAAGTTACTCAAGACTCACCTCCGTGGTATTAAGTGTAGAACTTACGGAGGTGCTCGATGTTCCAAGGATTTGGGAGAGGTGTCCCATCCTCGGTAGCCAAGCGAACGCTTCCGGGACGGGATACTTTAATCACTCGGATGGGCCCCTCCCAGTCGGGGGAGAGTTTGTTTAACCCTTCTCTGGATAGTATTCTTCGTAGCACCAGATCGCCTTCCTCGAGCTGTCGGTTGTGTACATGCCGTTGGTGATAACGCCGTAGAGCTTGACGATATTTGGCATTCCGAACAGCTGCTTGGCACCTTCCCTCCTCAAGGAGGTCTAGGTCTTCACGCCGGAGCTGGTCCTGCGCGGCTTCGTCGAAGGTCCGGACCCGGAGTGAACCCAAGGTGATTTCCGGAGGAAGGATTGCTTTAGCTCCGTACACAAAGAAGAAGGGTGTCTCTCTAGTTGACTGGTTTTGAGATGTCCTGTTGGCCCATAAAGTGGGCGGAAGCTCTTCGATCCAGTTGGCTCCATGTTTTTTCAATCGCTCATAGGTGCGCGTTTTGAGTCCCTTAAGGATTTCTGCATTTGCTCTCTCGTCTTGGCCATTGCTGGCTGGGTGAGCTACGGAGGCATAGCAAACTTGTATGCCGAGGTCTTCGCAATATCCTTGGAATGTTGAGCTTGTGAATTGAGTCCCATTATCAGTGATGATTTTGTTTGGGACTCCAAATCTGCTTACAATGGATTGCAGAAAGTTGATAGCAGATTGCTTGTTGATTGTCACAACTGGAGTTGCTTCCGGCCACTTGGTGAACTTGTCAATGGCGACGTATAGGAACTTGTAACCTCCGACGGCTCTTGGGAAAGGTCCCAAGATGTCCATCCCCCACACGGCGAAGGGCCATGTAGGAGGTATCATTTGTAAGGGCTGAGCTGGTGTATGAATTTGCTTTGCATGAAATTGGCATGCTTCACATTTCTTCACCAGCTCAGTGGCATCCTGGAGCGCTGTAGGCCAGTAGAAGCCATGCCGAAAGGCTTTTCCGACCAGTGTGCGGGAAGATGCGTGGTTCCCACACTCGCCTCCATGGATTTCTGCGAGAAGTTCGCAGCCTTCTTCCCTTGTGATGCACCGCATTAGGATGTTGCTGGCACCACGCCAGTAGAGATCCCCTTCTACCAACGTGTATCTTTTAGCCAATCTGACTACCCGGTCAGCGGATACATCATCGTCAGGAAGGATGTTGTCTTACAAGTAGCTCCAGATCTCCGAGATCCATGCATTAGAGCTAACTTGAGCTTTTGATTCTTGCGTGCTGGGTTGCTCGGAGCTCCCGGCAGCACCTACGACCCTTGATGGCTGCCATGGTAACAGGGCCATCGGGACCGTCAGCTTCGGGATGCTGATCTCGCCCCCTTCGCTCAGTTCGGCAGGCTGAGCTGTTGGCTTTGACAGCCTCCGGACAAAGGTTCCGTCAGGAGCCGGAGCTCCGGTTGACGCTTTGGTCGAGAGTTCGTCAGCTTCAGCATTATGGGCACGCTGAACATGGTGGAGATCTAGGACTTCAAAGTCCTTCTGAAGCCTCTGGACTTCAAGGAGGTAAGTAGCTAGCTGGAGATTATTGTAGGAGCATTCACCCTTCACCTGCTTGATGATGAGCTGTGAATCTCCTTTGACCAGCAGTTGCTTGACACCATATGACAGTGCCACCTTTAGTCCGTAGATGAGTGCTTCATACTCTGCCATGTTGTTGGTTGCCTTGAAGTCAAGGTGTACCATGTATTTCACCTTCTCCCCAGTTGGTGCAAGGAGAAGGATTCCAGCTCCGGCCCCCTGCTTCTGCATGGAGCCGTCGAAGTAGAGGGTCCAGTGAGGCTCGGTGAAGGTTGGAGCTTGATACTCCGTCTTCTGCTCACTGGGGCCCCCAGGATTTGATGGAGAGGGAGTCCATTCTGCCACAAAATCTGCCAACGCTTGACTCTTGACTGCTTGTCTTGAAATAAATTCAAGATTGAATTCAGCCAATTCCGCTGCCCACTTTGCAATACTCCCAGTTGAATTGGGATTATGCAAGATTGCTCGTAGTGGGTAGGAGGTCACCACCGAGACTTTGTGAGCTTGGAAGTAATGTCGAAGCTTCCTAGAGGCAATAAGAACTGCATAGAGCAACTTATGCACCTCTAGGTATCGAGTCTTGGCATCATGTAATACTTCACTGATGAAGTATACCGGGCGTTGAATGGTCCGGACCCTCCCGGAGGGGTCCGGAGCTTCCTCTTCATTGATCCGGATCCTCTCGGAGGGGTCCGGATTTTCTTTGAGGACCTTCGGGTTCTGGCTGGAGGAACCTGGAGCTTCTTCAGAAATGACCTGGACCCTCCCGGAGTGGTCTAGGTCTCCTGAAGCGACTTCTTGTGGGTTCGAATCTGGGAGCTGGGACCCAGACTCGCTTTCAGGAACCTCCGGACCTTCCCGAAGGGGTCTGGATTCCTGAGTGTGAGGTAGTTCTGGTCTCTCCGCAACCAGAACCATACTGACGACTTCTTCAGTAGCTGAAATATAAAGCAACAAAGGCTCACCAGGGTTCGGAGCTACCAGAATAGGTAGGGTGGTGAGGAACTGTTTCAGCTCCTGGAATGCCTTCTCTGCTTCTTCGGACCATTGGAATGGTCTGGACTTCCTCAATAACTTGAAGAAGGGGAGTGCCCGATCCACCAGTCTTGATATGAACCAGCTGAGGGCTGCTAGACATCCAATTAACTTTTGGACGTCTTTGCTGCGGGTTGGTGGCCGCATGTCTTCAATGGCTTTTATCTTCGCCGGATTAGCTTCTATGCCTCGGTGGCTTACCAATAAACCAAGAAGTTTTCCGGAGCTAACCCCGAATACGCACTTGTCCGGGTTTAGCTTTGTGCGGGTGGCCCGCAGCTTGTCGAAGACAGCCTGCAAGGTGTCGAGGAGTGACTCCTTGTTCCTGACCTTGACCATGATGTCATCGACGTACACTTCCACTACGTCTCTAATGAGTTCTTCAAAGGTTTTGTACATAGCTCGTACAAAAGTTGAAGCTGCATTCTTGAGACCAAAGGGCATGGCTGTGTAACAATACAATCCATCTACTGTGATGAATGAAGTATGCTCTTCATCCTCCCTAGACATCCTGATTTGGTGATATCCGGAATATGCGTCTAGGAAACACAGTAATTCACACCCGGAGGTGGAATCCACTATATGATCTATTCTAGGTAGTGGGAATGGATCTTTTGGACATGCCTTATTTAGTGTGGTGTAGTCGATGCACATCCGAAGCTTCCCGCCGGCCTTGGGCACAACGACTAGGTTTGCCAACCATTTTGGATGGAAGACTTCTCGGATGAATCCGGCTTCGAGTAGCTTCTTCACTTCTTGTCGGATGAAGTTCTGCCACTCTACGGATTGCTTCCGAGGCTTCTGATGCACAGGCCGGGCATCGCGGTAGATCTTCAGATTGTGCTCAATCACTTCCCTGGGGATCGCAGGCATTTGTGATGGTTGCCAAGCAAACACGTCAACGTTAGCCCGAAGTATAGTGATGAGCGCGAGTTCCTATTTGTTGTTCAATCCTCCTGATATTCGGGTGGTCTGAGCGGCATCGGAACCAATTTGGACGACTTTGACGGGAATGTCGGTGTCACCGCTTGGCTGCACACGGGGTGCAGAGGTAGAGCCTCGTTGACGAATGCTCGGGCGTTTTGGAGTTTGCTCCTGCCTGGAGTCCTCTTGCGCCGTGGTGAGTGCGTGGAGTTCTTCCAGAGCAGTTACTCCGGCGGTACGATCTCCGCGGATCCGGAGAACGCCTACTGGTGTTGGCATCTTCAACACCAGGTATCCATAATGAGCAGCTGCCATGAATTTGTACAGGGCAGGTCTACCTAAGAGGGCATTGAACGGTAAGTTGATCTGAGCGACGTCGAAGACCAACTTCTCGGTTCGATATTTCTCCCGGGTCCCGAAGGTAACAGGGAGAGTAATAGCTTCGAGTGGGGTAATGGCCCCCGCACCTACTGTGGAGAAAGGTCGAGAGGGATGGAGATCCGAAGGTCGGAGCTGAAGCTTAGTGAAAGCTTCAAAGCTGATGAGGTTAAGCCCCGAACCTCCGTCTACCATGACATGGTGGAGCTGGATGTTATTGATGGTAGGAGATACCATCAAAGGTAACTGACCTGCTCCAACCATGCTCCGCGGGCAATCAGAAGCATCAAAAGTGATGGAGGTGTCCATCCACTTTTGATGAGGTTCCGGCCTGACTGCAGGGGCTACAGCGGCCATATCGCGCCGCATAGTCTTGATGACGCGACGAGAGGTGATATCCCATGACCCACCGAAAATGGTGTTCATCGTCTTCCAACGCTCATTGTCACAGACGTCAGAATCATCATCGATGGAGGTGTAAACGGCCTTCAGGACCTTTTTGGGATCCTGAAACCCTAACTCCTCTTCAGCCAGAGCTTCGTCGACCTTTTGTTTTCCTTCCCTCTGTCGGAAAGGAGATCCTTCCCGGTGCTTGTTGTAGCCCTCAACAAGGTTTTGGACCTCCCAGCAGTCTTCCAAACTGTGGCTGCCCATTTTGTTAATGGGACACCACACTTTGGGTTTGCCACCGTCTTCAGAAGACGGTCGAGGTCGCTTCTTGGGGCGTGGCCCCCGGCCACCCAGAGTTGCAGCAGCTGCAACGTTGGATGTGCCGGCCGACGGCTTTTTCTTGTCGTTGGTCTTCTTTTTCTTCTTGCCACCCCCGGTGGTTGCGGTTTCTTCTTTGGAAGATTTCTTGTGATCCTCCGAGGCTGGTTTGGAGTGCATTTCATGGCCCTCCGCAGCTCTGGCACATTTGTCTGCCAGGCTGAAGAGTTCCGTGGCGCTGGTGATCTCCTTGATCGCCAGCTTCTCCAACATCTTCTTGTCCCGCACGCCCTGTCTGAATGCCACAATGACATAGGAGCTTGAGATAGAAGGAATAGTGTTTCGTACCTGAGAGAACCTTTGGATGAATGACCGCAAGGATTCTCCCCCTTTTTGCGCGACTGCAAAAAGGTCTAGTTCAGTGCCTGGTCGGGTGTATGAACTCTCGAAGTTGGCAGTGAACTGACGGCACAGCTCCTCCCAACTGTTGATAGAGTTGGGTGGAAGGCTCATAAACCAGGACCTGGCGGTCCCTGTTAAGGCCACTAGAAAATAATTGGCCATCACGGCCTCGTTTCCTCCGGTTGCCAAGATTGCAGTGGAGTATATCTAAAGAAATTCGGTGGGGTTGACAGTCCCATCGAATTTTTCTGGCAAGTGAGGCCGGAACTTCTGTGGCCATCTAACCATGCGCAGGTGCATGGCTAGGGCTGAACAACCTCCTCCTACTCCTTCAAGAGTAGAAAGGTCCTGAGCTTCCCGTCTTTCTCGGGCACGCTGAATATGGACCCGGCCATCCTGCTGACGGTATCGGCGATCAAGCTCCGCCCGGAGGTCATGAGTCGAAAGCCTGGATACCGTGTGAGTGCGTCGAGCCCCGGAGGGCAGTGACGTCACTTGTTGGGATGCAGCACGTCTCCTACTATTTTTGACGTGTGGACCAAGTCTTCCGGACAAAGTCCACCGCTGCGACGAGGCTCGTCCCGAAGGAGGAAGACCCTGGTTGTTGAGGCGTTCGACTGCTGCTGCAACCAAATGCTCCACATCGGCCCTCCAGTGCTCCAGTGCATCCCGAGATGCATCCGGAGGTGGTGGACGTTGGAGAAGAGCACGCGCTGCATGGAGCGCGTGTTCCGGGTTGTCATGATTCACCGATGCAGTAAGCGACGCCGGCGCACCATCACGTTGCCTAGCACGATTTGCTGGAGGAGACGGTGGTGGTGGGAGTGCGACTCCCGCTGGTGCTGAGGCTCCTGCTGGTGGCTGTCTATTGGAGGGATTGCCCCCAACAGCCTGAGCAGCAGGTTGACCATTGGATGATCCAGCAGCTGAGTTCACCATTCTCGAAATCTCAGGCGCCCCTACCTGGCGCGCCAACTGTCGGCAGTTAGAACCGGCAGATTCCCGTATCACTCTAGTAGTGTAGGGAGATCTGCCGGTTCTAACCGCCGACAATAGTTTTATTAGACTCTACAGAGTTCGTACCACTTTACCCACGTGTTTGTGATTTAATCACCCGTCGGCGACTAAAGAACCTCCCTTATGCCAATTACACTTCCTTCGGTGTATGGCCAACAGATCACAAAATAGCCTTTACAAAGGGATTACTAGACTATTTAGACCCCACTGAGGTTTCACCGGTGGCGATGTCTCCCACAGAGCACATCTTCAACCAAGGGCCCCCTCTTGAGCTATTCGGATCCCAGGGTAGTCCCACCAATCATCAACAAACCCAATCTGACTACCCCTTCCCCGAGCATCCTTAATGGTCCCAATAGCACTGGCAAAGCCCTAATTAATCAGCTGTGCCACACCCATACTTGGCCTCGTGGTAGCACTGTAGTCCTAGCTTATTCTCGCATGAACCGGTCCTTAGATCTAAAGCAAGAAAACCACCATAACATCCAACCCATCCACATACAAGGCTTGCTTAGATCACCCATTACCATATCACATTTAACCAGTACACATTAACCATAATCTCATCCATGCATATTTAAATTGAGTGGTATAGTTGTTTTCCCATCCCAGTTGATTAAGCGAAGCAGAAGGTAAAAAGACCTTCCTGACTCTCTACCATATATTCCAGGTGATAAGGGTGGTTAAACAATTCTAGTAAACTTCCTACCATAGGATTTCCCATCAAATTGACACAGCATGCAGTTTTGCAAACAAAACATTTATTTTAAAACAGGATCAATATGCTTCAATAACACTTGCATTGCTCTTGCGGTTGATTAGAGTCAAAGACTTCAAACTCTTGGTGCTGTAGATCCTCAGCGGCACTCTCTAGCGCAAATCCGTCTAATCCACACAATAAACATACAAGACAAGAAACACAATCAAAGAGTGCACAAATATTACTCAATATGTCATGACATGCATGATTGATGCAAATGCAAGGTACAACTTGTAAATAGATAGCTTTTAATGATCACTAACTAGTTATAATAGCTTTTAACAAGTTTATACAGGTTTGGAGTTTATTGAAATAAATTTTAGAATTAATTCAATACAATATAGTCAACAAAATTGGACTAGTCTGCAAGAGGCCGGACTAGTCCGCACTTCGCTGAACTAGCAAACTAGGGTTTTCTAGATCGACGTAAATTTGGAGATTTGGGGTTGAATCACATAAGGAAAAGAGAATAGAAGGTATACCAGGTGTTTAGAACTCCAATGAATCAAGAAACATGGAGGTAACAATTGGATCTTGATGATCTAGGGTTGATGAAATTGGAGATGAATTGGTGATGATGAACGAAACTTGATGGAGATCTTGATCCTCTTTCGTTTCCTCCCCTACTTCTTCTTGCTTGGGATCTCCTCCTCCCTCCATGGTGGTGGCTCTCCACAAACTAGGGTTTGGGTGGGGTGGAAAAGTGGCAAATAGATGTCAAGCCAAGGGGTGGGGTTATTTATATAGAGGTGGAGGCTAGGTTATGTGGATTTTGAGTTTGGAAGGAGTAGAGGCTGCTTTAGAGTCCCTCATGGGCTCTAAAAGAGTTAGGCACGACGTCCCTAGGCCCACTTAACGTGAAACACAAGAAACAAGTCGTAAAACAAAAGATCAATTCGGAGTCGCAAAATATCGGACAAGTCCGAAAAGGACCAGACTAGTTCGAAAATGTCTAGAGAGAAAATCAGACAAGTCTGGCCAAAAATCAGACAAGTCCGACCTTAGTCAGAGAGGAAAACGGACAAGTCCGCTGGAACACCGGACAAGTCCGGAAAAGTCCAGGGACTTGGAAAATTTTCAAGGATTGTTGGAATATCGGACTAGTCCGCACAAAATCAGACAAGTCCGAAAGTTTCCAGAGGCAAAATCGGACTAGTCCGCAGTAAAAACGGACAAGTCCGTTTTTAGTCAGAGAGAAATCGGACTAGTCCTCAGCAAAATCGGACTAGTCTGTACTTTCCTGCATTTTAGGTGCGGTTTTGCTCCAAATCAATTTTAAACTCATTCATCTTTATGTGGGTTAATGTTAGACATGTATATGAATGTATGTAGGGCATGATGCATGAAAATGAGGGTGTTACAGGAAGAGATTCTATCACAGGTGGGTCCCAATATTTTCATTCACATCTTCACCTAACTGGGCAGTCAATTCACTCACCTAATTTGTTCCAAAATTGCTAGATATTTGTGGGGAATCCAAATTAAGTACGAAGAATTTGATTCTGAATTCATATTATTGATTTGACCAAGTTTCATTCGATTCAAAATTGGATTTGAATTTTGAGTGAAATTCAATGTAGTTATTCAATTAAATAGCAAACCATCTTCAAAAATTCTGAATTTTTGAAGATGTACTATTTGGAATATTTGTAATCTATTGGTGAACTCAAATTTATATTTTTGTATCATTTGAACATGAGCCATTTTTGAATTTTTTATTCCCTCCATTAGGGTTTGAAAGCATTTGATCTTCCAGTCACTATTTATTTCGTTTTCACATTCAAAATTTTTAGTACATCTAACTGAACTTTGCACTATGAAAATTTGGGCTTTTACAGTCACTTCCTCCAAGAAGAAGGATATTGCTGTCAAAGCATCATACAAGTCCGATTGGCAATGAGGTGCAAGCATCAAGTGATGATGAGGAAAGTGATGAGGAGAGCACCGGCATTGATGACGAAGAGATGGCTTTCTTCATCAAGAGGTTCAAAAGGATGATGAAGAAAAGAATAGGCTCCAACTAAGAGAGCAAAGGCAAGGAGAAGAGCAAGTCAAGGACCAAGAGAACTTGCTACAACTGTGGCGAGTATGGGCATTTCATTTTGAATTTCCCATATGAGAAGGAAGAAGACAAGAAGAATAAAAAAGAATGGGAAGCCTCAAGAGAAGAAGATGTTCAAGAAAAATAAAGCACATGGCCAAGCTCATGTTTGCAAGGAGTGGGACTCAAACGATGAGTCCTCCTCTGAAGATAAAGAGGAGATGCAACCATCGCCATCAAGAAGACAAACATGAAGAAAACTCTCTTGCCCAACAAGGGAGAATTGAGGACCTCAAGCCACACATGTCTCGTGGCAAAAGAAGGGAAGCGAAATATTAAATCTACAACTTTTTTGTGCTCCATTAAAGATGAGGATTTTCATAGTGCTAGTGAAAATGAGTACATGTTTAAAGGCTTGAACAAAAGTGTCATAACTAGGATGAAAATACTTTTAAATGAAATATTAGATACAGAGGAACTTCTTAATGAACAATTGGAATTGCTTGTCCATGAGAGGAAAAATAACCTTGATCTTGAGAAGCTTCTCAAGCTTGAGAGAGAGAAGAACAAGGCACTTGAGCTTGAACTTGCCGAGAGCAACGATACTCCTTCAAGTATCAAGAGTTCGAATGTTGTGCTCCAAGATGAACTTGTGAACTTCAACAAAGTTCACAAGAGTCTTGAGGCACAATTCGACACTCTCAAGTCAAGTGTCTCCTATTCTGCGTGAACATGCTCAAACTTGTCTAATGTGGAGTCAAATGCTAAAACTTCCAAATGTGCTAGACTCCTAAGGGTGGGGTCAAATGAGCTCAAAGTGGAAAAAAGCAAGAGCACACCTAAGGGTGGCATCTTTGACAAGGAGAAGACCATCTATGCACGTAGTGCATACTCGATCACAAGATCTCCTTTGATCAAAGATGGTCTTGGCTATTCGAGGGGATGAAAGAAAAATGCTAGACTCCTCAAGAATAACAAGATGAAAATTGCATTTGTCAAATAAGGTTCATATCAAGTCAAAAATGAAAATCATGCATCTTCATCTCTCGAAATTGTTAAACATGACAAAGATGCTAAAAATGGTACAAATTTCAACTCAACCTTGTTTCATGACTTTGATGCAACTTATGTACTTATGATGAGTAAATTTGGATATGTTTATGCTAAATATGTTGGGACACTCCACAAGAGACCAAAATCTTTTATGTGGGTGCCAAAATTCATTAATACTAACCTCAAAGGACCAACCGAGTTTGGGAACCTAAAAAAATTCTAAAATTGTTTTCTAGGCTTACTCCTCCGGTGGATGAAAGTGGTGCTAGATAGTGGATGCACAAATCACATGACCGAAGCAAGAATAATGTTTGTGGAGTATGAAGAAAACGATGATGCAAGTCAAGGTCTCTACTTCGGCAATAATAGCCAATGGAAGGTACTAGGTATAGGTAAAATATCCATTTCCTCTCAACACACTATTTCTCTTGTAATGCATGTTGAGTCCTTAGATTATAACCTTTTATCCATATCTCAACTATGTGAGAATGGTTATAATTACTTCTTCACTAAAGAGGGCGTGATCGTCACTAGAAGACATGATCACTCGATTGCCTTCAAGGGTGTGCTCAAGGGGAAGCTTTATCTTGAGGATTTCACCACGGATAAAACTACATTTGACACATGCTTGATGGCAAAGACCAACATGGGGTGGATGTGGCACCATAGGCTAGCCCGTGTTGGTATGAGGAATCTTCAAAAACTTCTAAAGGGTGATCATGTCTGAGGTCATAAGAATGTTGTTTTTGAAAAAGATAGGCCTTGTAGCGCATGCCAAGACAGGAAACAAGTCGCAGCCGCACATCCCGCCAAGAATGCGATGACGACAACAAGTCCATTTGAGATACTTCAGGTGGACCTCTTTGGTCCCATTGCTCACATAAGCATTAGCGGTAACAAATATAGCTTAGTTATTGTTGATGACTTTTCCCGCTTCACTTGTGTGTTTTTCTTGCATGAAAAATGTAAAACCTGAGGTGTCCTCAAGAAGTTCCTTAGGAGAGATCAAAATGAGTTTTCCTATAGAGTCAAGAAGATTAGAAGCGACAACGACACCGAGTTCAAGAACACCCAAGTAGAAGATTACTTGGACGAGGAGGGCATCAAGCATGAGTTTTTGGCACCCTACTCCCCCGAACAAAAGGGGTGGCTTAAAGGAAGAACCACACTCTTATAGAGATGTCAAGAACCATGCTTCATTAATACAAGACATCCGATCGCTTTTGGGCGGAAGCGGTCAACACCGCTTGACATTCCACAAACCGCCTATACCTCAATCGTCTATTGAAGAAAACTCCTTATGAGCTACTATCTGGTAACAAACCAAACATCTCATACTTTTGAGTTTTCAGTAGTAAGTCCTATGTTCTTAATAAGAAGTCTAGGACTTTGAAGTACGCATTGAAATCCAATGAAGGTTTCTTACTTGGCTATGACTCAAACAACTACACCTATCGTGTCTTCAACAAAACCTCATGTTGTGTTGAATCGCACGTAACGTGGTGTTTGATGAAACTAATGGCTCCCAAGTGGAGAAAGTTGATACAGGTATGCTATATGAAGAAGAGGCACTGTGCATGGAATTGAGGAGGGTGGCACTTAGTGACATACGACTACAGGAACAGCAAGGCCCAAGCATCCATCTTCACCACAGGGAGTGCCTCACACAGAAGATCAATGTAAAAACTCCCCAGATCAAGGTCAATATCAAGATTACCATGCTCAAGACAATGAAGATCAAAATGGTGGCAATGATCACGGGGGAGATGAAGAGGAATAAGATGAAGAAGTTGACTCAAGACCATGTGTGCCACACCCAAGAGTTCATCAAAGCGTTCAACGGGATCACCCTGTAGACAACATTTTCAGAGACATCTCCAAGGGGGTTATTACTCACTCTCATATGGCTAACTTTTGCGCTCACTATTCTTTTGTGTCTTCTTTGGGCCATTTAAGGCTGAAGATGCCCTACAAGACCTGGATTGGGTGGTGGCCATGCAAGAAGAGCTCAACAATTTCAAGAGAAATAAAGTGTGGGAACTTGTGGAAAGACCAAACGCCAACGTGGTAGGCACCAAGTGGGTCTTCCGGAACAAGCAAGACGAACATGGCGTAGTAACAAGAAACAAAGCTATACTTGTGGCCAAGGAGTACTTAAAAGTTGAAGGTTTGGATTTTGATGAAACTTTTGCTCTCGTAGCTAGGCTTAAATCAATTCGCATATTAGGGCCTATGCTAGTCACAATAATTTCAAGTTTTATCAAATGTATGTGAAAAGCGCCTTCCTCAATGGTCCGATCAAGGAAGAGATGTATGTGGAGCAAGCACCTGGGTTCGAAGACAATGAGTATCCTATACCATGTCTTTAAGTTAAATAAAGCTCTATACATCCTCAAACAAGCTCCTAGAGTTTGCTATGAGTACCTTAGAGACTCTCTCATTAACAATGATTTTAATATGGGAAAAGCCGACTATACATTCTTCACTGAAAATATGGATGATGACTTGTTTGTGTGCCAAATATATGTCAATGACATTATATTTTGTTCTACTAACAAATTTTTTTGTGAGGAGTTTAGCCAAATCATGACGAAGAGGTTCGATATTTCCATGATAGGGGAGTTCAAGTTCTTCCTAGGATAAAGTCAAGCAACTCAAGGAGGGCACATTCGTAAGTCAAACCAAGCACACTCAAGACATACTCAAGAAGTTTGACATGGAGAAGTCCAAACCGATCAAGACGCCCATGGCGACAAATGGACACCTCGACCTCAACGAAGATGACCCTAGCGTGGATCAAAAGGTATCTCGCTCCATTGTTGGTTGTTTACCTTACCTTTGTGCATCTAGGCCCGATATTATGCTTAGTGTATGGATGTGTGCAAGATTTCAAGCCGCACCGAAGAAGTGTCACTTGACCGCGGTAAAGAGAATCTTGCGCTATTTATTTCATACACCAAACCTTGGGATATGGTATCCAAAAGGGTCAAAATTTAATATCATTGGATACTCCGATGCGGATTATGGCGGATGTAAGGTTGATAGGAAGAGAACCTCTGGGACTTGCCAATTCTTGGGTAGGTCTCTAGTGTCATGGTCATCCAATAAACTAAATCTCCACTGCCCTATCCACAGCCGAAGCAAAGTTTGTCATAGCCGAAAGTTTTTGTGCACAACTGCTTAGGATGCGACAAACTCTAATGTACTATGGTCTCAATTTGAACCATATTCCACCCCTATGCGACAATGAGAGTGCCATTAAGATTGCCCATAACCCCTTTGAACACTATGGGACCAAACACATACACATCCGACACCATTTCTTGAGAGACAATTGAGTGAAGGGGGACATAGTCATTTCCCATGTTAGAACTGAAAAACAACCAGCCGTCATCTTCACCAAGCATCTAAATGAAAAGCATTTTTTGTGAACTTAGGAATGAGCTAAATATCCTTGATTCTAAGAATGTGGCATTAGATGTTGCACACCTGATTGCTAGTAGTTTAGTATCTTCGAAATTATTGATGCTTGCAAAAACTTGTCTTCCTAAATTTTCTTTCAAATTATTTTCGATCATTGTCTCCTTGAATCATGGTCATTGTATGAATGTTTGTGTGCTTTACTAGTCATATTCATTGAGATATTTGTGAAAACCTAGTCCATATGAATCATCTCTTGCAAATCTCTCAATATATATAAGAATTTGCTGTCTAGGACCGGACTAGTCCGTCCATTGGGTCGGACGAGTCCGCGCCCCCTATACGTGTCTGGACTGGCACAGAAAAATCCACATCAGACTAGTCCACACGGTTGACCGGACTTGTCCGCACTTGCAACAAGTCTGGACCTAGTCTGACGTACCGGAATAGTCTCGCCATTAGGGACTTAAACACCTCATTGCCTCAAACCACATCTCTCACTGTGCCCTCACTCAAAACTTGCCCCATTTGTGATTTTTGAGCTCCACCGCTCAAATCATCAAGGATTTCGTGCCTCAACCTCATTCGAGTGTCGAGACCCCTAAACCAGGACTACTTCGCCCTTTTAATCCGTGTATTTTGTCTGTTCTCTCTCTCTCTCTCTCAAGGTACTTTTGAACCTAACCCTAGTTTCTTCGATTCCTTGCGCCCTAGGTTATTTCCCAAGTAACCTAGGGCTCCTTTATCTTCATTGACACATTGTGATGTTACTTGCTAAGTAATTGTGTCCCTCTTTGCAATTTATGTCATTCTTTGAGAGTTAGGGTTTGAAACCATGTGGTCCGAACTATAGCAGACAAGAGTAGACAAAACCAGACAAGTGAGACTAGCATAGTTTCAGCTCCTAACTTCGTGGATTGTCATATCTCCAATATGATACTTCTTCGTTCCTTCACTTATAGCCATTCCTCATTGTGTTAGCAGCATGTTGACGCATGATGACTCACCTCTATTCAATCTGGAGCGTGAGGCAGCTCCCCAAGAAGGTTGTCGCCGTCGGGCTGAGGAAGAGGCTGAGTTGGCTTGTGAGCTAGCTCGTCGTGAGGCTCACACAAAGAAGAAGCATAACCGATATGAGGCTCAAAAGCTCATGCCATAGAGCAACAAGGTAGTCTAAGAAAGAGGCTTGTGACCTTGAGAGAGAAGAAGAAGATCCAAGCAGCCGATAAAGGAAAAGGTCTAGTTGATGAAGCTATAGCTAGCAAAGACAAGGGCAAGGCTCCTATGACAGAAAAAAGGCAAGGAACCGGCTAGCAAGACCACCAAGGCTCCTCCGAGGAACAAGGCATTGGTTAGAAGGAATCCTGTCATTCATGACACGCCTATTGGATCCGTTCCTCCACAAGGTCCTATGAGACCTTTGGTGATGGCTCCTCCCGCCCATGATCCCAACCGTCGGGCTGATCTTGCAAGCAACATTTTTCAAGGAAAAGGAGCAGAGAAAGATAAGAAGTCTTGCTACCAAAATGTCTACAAGTATGATAAAGCAACTGCGGATAACAGGTTTTTGTGTGATTTCCATTGCAATTACTATCGTTTGGTCTACTTAAGGATGAAGACACCCGTGGTCGATGTTCAATGGGTTGATTTGAACTACATGGCCAAGAAGAGTCATCAAGCTTTCAATGGGGTCATCCAAGCTGTAGAGCCTCATGGGCTCAAGGAGATCATGGGGTTCCAATATAATTGGAACATCGAAGTTATTGCTGACTTCTACACAACTTGTTACTTCTCTACATATGGAGATCAAAGGATCACTTGGTTGATCGAGGGAGTCCAATACTCTGCATTATATGGTGACTTTGCAAAGGTAATTGGTTTATAAGAGCATTTGATCCATGACATCACCATTCATGATCTCAAAGCCATGGATCTTGGTGAAAAATGGAGTTTATGTATGTTGATGGATTCTTCAACCCTCCAACCACCTCTTTAGTGTGCTTAACCAGGCCTTGAGGAAAACTCTCGCACCTAAGGATGGATATGCCAGTATGATTCAAGGAAAACTAAGGCATTTGATGAAGCTTCTTTGTGAAGATGAGAGGTTCAACTTATTTTACTACATCTACAATGATATCTTCAACATCCCTCATACACCTAATCGGTCTTGTGGCTATGCCCCTTTCATTACGTGTATGATCTAGAAGGTGTCCAGTTTGGAGTTGTAAGCATACAGCTCTCCACCCTCAGATTCCTCCTCCTATCCCTAAGCCTGGTGGAGCTTCTCGCAGGAGTGCCTCCAATGCACCTCCTCCCTCTGCCGCTCCCACCCCCTTCTCTGGCGACACTTCTAGCGCCATCCTCAAGTTCCTAAAGTCTATATTGACTTTGTGCCGCAAGGTCGAAGTGCGCACTAGGTGGCATGAAAAGTATATCAAGCAATTGTGTGTGAAGGCGGATATTCCAATGTATCTAGTGGTTTCCAAAGACAATGAGGTCACACCATTCCTGGATCTCATCGAGGCGGAGCTCTCACTCTTTGGTGGTGGTGGTGGCTCTTCTAGTGCCGCTCCCATCATTGAGGAGTTCGGTGATGAGGACGACTACAACAATGAATAGGAGGATGATAAAGTGATAAATATGAAGATAATGAGAGCGACGACGAGTAGTTCATAGGTTTTCTCTTCTACCTTACTCTGTTCCCTTTTTGGTGTCTTGATGCCAAAGGGTGAAAATTGAGCGGGAGTAGCTAAGATTCGTGGACTATGTTATGTTTTAAAACTTGTCTTTATCTTATGCATTTGTGGTTTCTAAGACTTTTTGGTTGTAATAACTTTAGTACTCTATGTTGATTACTATCAGACTCTATGTTAAGCTTAATTGAATATCTTGCTCTCATGCTCACAATCTTATTCTTATGTGTGACGATGCTATAATTCATTTGAGATGCATCTCTTATTCACACTCTCCACGTCTCAACACTTTGCATCACACGTAGGCACCCCACCATAAGAAACTCCTGTAGTTTTCATTCATGTGCATTAGTCTTATCGCCCAATTAATCATGCACAAATTTAGGAGTTCTGTATACACTTTTGCGTTATGAAAACAACTTTATTCACATCTTTATGGAAACCTTAATGTTTTGTTTAGGATCGAAGAGAACGTGAAAAGCTACCAGAGGGGGGTGAATGGTAGATTAAAAAAATCTTAGGCAGCAGAAATAATTAAATCCCAACCCCTTCGGCAGAAAAATGATCTGTTAAACAAATCGTGTGTGAAACTAATCTAAACTTGTTTCACAGTGACAAAAGTGATATATATCATAGATAATCAAGTCACGAAGACGGCACAAAAAGAATCACTCAAACCCGTCAAGAGAAACTCAAGTTACGATCGAAAGATCGAACAAAGGTCAATCTGTTCTACTGAGTAAAAAAACAGATTTGTAATACTACAAAGAAACTCATGTAGATCAAAAACCACAAATCCAATGACCTTTAAATTTTTAAATATGATATATAATCAAGTTGTGAAGACAACCCAAAAAGAATCACGTCAATTGGATTTGTGAAACTCGAGTTATGATAAAACCACCAAAGTAAGGTAGTGCTGTGCAGAAAACTCGACGAGAAAAACTTGTCTGGAACAAGTCGGACGAACAAGGCACAAAAGTTCCTTTCAAATATGAATTTTATTCCATAGAACACAAGATGAACAGCCCCAAAGTCATCTCCCACGATCTTTGTCATCCCTTGCTTATATAACCAGCTCTTAGGCAAACCCAATCTCAACTAGGACTATAATCCTACTCAAATCACGAATCGTAACTTTCCATACCTGCTAAAGACTCTTCTATACGCATATAGAAGCAATCTTAAGACTTCAAAACACCTTAGGAACGTATTGCACATTCTTAAAACAACTCAAATTCGTGACCCACATGAAATCCTATCATAACCAACTCAAAATTTTCCATTTTTGAGTCAAACACGACTCAACTGCAGCCTGAGTCCATAACCTACTCAGTTGGACCTTTCCAACCAATTCTTTACGTCCACATCTCTTCATCACACCTCGGAAACATGTAGATATGTCCATGCACTCCTTGCATATGTGCAAACATCTTCCAACGACGTACACGCTACCTTCATAAGCATTGTTCTTGATTCAAACATGTTGCGCAACCTCCCGATCAACTCAACCACAATTCCTCCCGAACTTGGTTGTTGAACCTCATCTTCTCCCTAAGACTAGTTCAATGGATCCCGTCACCAGCCATGTCTTGAACTCAAGCAACACCTGCACATAAACAAATAACCAAATCTTCCGAGCACAAGTCCTCAACTCGATTCAAATTAGTTCCAAACACAACATCTTACATGAGCACTTCACATAAGCATGTTGCAAACCATAGCAAAATGATATAAAACATATCAACAAAAACGCACCAAAAAGTTAGCAAATGAATACTAAGCACTCTTTCCAACAATGTAAAGCAAGTTTGAAACATTTCACATAAAAAGTAAGAACGTTGTGATCAAGCTTCGAACCTTGCCAAAGCTAACCGGACCTTGAACTGGAGCTAACCAAAGCTAGAACAACCTAGCGCCAGAGCTAAAAAAACATGTTGGAGCTAACCAATATATGTCGAACCTAGCAAAAACATATCGGAGCTTAACAAAGACATGCCAGAGCTATCAAAGATATGCCGGAGCTAACAAAGACATGTCGGAGCTAAAGTCGGATCTTGCTAAAAATATGTTATGGCATCATTCAAAACTTTTATTGTCAAAGCCAATGTATTCTGAACACATAGGTCTCACAATCTCCCCCTTGATGAATGCATTGGCAACACCACTTAAGATCCGAACATTGGCTTATTCACATTAAAAGTTTTGAAAACAATTTCTCCCCCTTTGTAAAACAGAAATAAATGAGAAGAAAAACAAATTCTCCTCCTGAGAAGAATCGTGCTAAAACAATTATGAATATGTGATGTGTAATCAATTTCTCCCCCTTGCATACTTATCTTTTTTTTTAAAAAAAATTCACATATTGTCTCTCCCCCTTTGACAATGTATTCAACAAGGTACAAAAGAGAAATTTCAAAATTTTATGAGCATATTATAATATATACATATAAACAAAGCTCATCCAAGTCACACTATCAAGTAACTTACACTATCACATCAATGAGATACATAAAGTAGTGTAGGCCATGCTAGAGATCAAATAAAATTTTCAATCTAAACAAGTCATGGTCTGACAAACTTAACTATTTCAAAACCTGAAAGCATGATACTTGTTGCTGCATTTTATTATTTAAAGCACAAACTTTTAACATATGACATTTGCAAGAGATTATATATGCATCTGCCTTATTCTAACCAACCAAGCCAAGCCTATGTCATTTGACAATCAAAAGCTTAAGGACATGATTTTAGTCATACACAACTTCTTCCAAGTTCATATCTAAGTGCAATGATAAGTCATCTCAAAAGAAGAAGTGTGATGCATGCATATTCTCTTAATCTTTTCTCAATTTATATTTGTTCACAAAAACTCAACATGTGAGTTGATTACTTGATTAATTCTTTATTGATTAAAAGCACTTGTGAGCATGCAACAAGTTCAAAATAGCAAGAAAGTTTGACCATGACCAGATTTATTGTAAGTAATTATTCCAATTACTAGACATGGCAAAAACTACAAAATGTATAAAATAAGTAATGTAGTAAGAACTTTCAGCATGTAAAAGGAATCACAAAGACATTTACGTATGAAATATTATGCTCATATTATTTTAATTTCAGATTCACACATAGACTTCTCAAGTTTGAAAACTCCCCCTCAATTCAAGCCATGAGGATGCATAACCCCTACTTCACTATTTATGTAACAAAAACGAGTGAAATTCAAAGGTTTTGTAAAAATGTCAGCCAATTGTTGTTCGGTATCTACATAGCGAAGCACAATTTTTCTTTTTCAACATTATCATGGAGAAAGTGATACCTAATGTCAATGTGCTAAGTTCTAGAATGTTGCACAGGGTTTTTAGCAATGCAAATGGCACTAGTGTTATCACAAAACAGTGGAACACTATCTAGATCAACCCCATAGTCCTTAAGTATTTGAACAATCCAAAGAATTTGTGAGCAAACACTAGCAGCAGCTACATATTCAGATTCGGCTGTGAATTGTGCAACTGAGTTTTGTTTTCTAGAGGACCATGCAACTAGTGAATTACCAAGAAATGACAAGCACCAAAAGTACTTTTCCTATCAATCCTACAACCTCCAAAATCAGCATCGGAAAAAGATTTCAAAGTAACAGTTGAGGAAAAAGGAAGAAATATGCCAAATTCTTTAGTACCATGTCAGTACCTGAGAGTCCTTTTGAGGGCTTGACGATGTGAAGCACATGGGGAGGCTTGAAACCATGCACAAAGACCTACGCTGAATTGTATGTCCGGTCTTGATGCCGTGAGGTAAAAAAGTGATCCGATCATGCCTCTATATTCTTTTTGATCCACGAGTTCACCATCTTCATCAAGTTCAAGTGTTGTTGCTGTTCCCATTGGTGTCCGAATAGGCTTGCTTTTGTCCATGTTTAAGCGCCTTAGGAGGTCTTTTGTATACTTCGTTTGATGCACAAAGGTACCCTCCTTGGTTTGCTTAATTTGCAGCCCCAAAAAGTACGTGAGTTCTCCCATCATACTCATTTCAAATTCTGAACTCATCATAGCTGAAAACTTGGACACGAGATCATGAGAAGCAGAACCAAAGATAATATCATCCACATACACTTGAACGAATAAAGAGTTATTGCCATGCTTAAGAACAAATAGAGTTTTATCAACCTTGCCCATGGTAAACCCCTCTCCAAGTAAGAATATATTTAACCTATCATACCATGCTCTAGGGGCTTGTTTGAGACCGTACAAGGCTTTGGACAGTTTGTAAACATGATTAGGAAAATCTGAATTTTCAAAACCCAGTGGTTGTTTGACCTAAACCTCCTCATCTATGTAGCCATTAAGAAAAGCACTTTTAACATCCATTTGATATAACTTGAAACCTTTAGATGCAGCAAAAGCTAACAAAATTCTTATGGCTTCTAATCGAGCAACAGGAGCAAAAGTTCCATCAAAATCTAGACCTTCAACTTGAATGAAACCTTGAGCAACCAACCTGGCCTTATTCCTAACTACAACCCCATCCTCACTTTGTTTATTTTTAAACACCCATTTAGTTCCAATTAAAGTGTGACCTTGAGGTGTAGGTACAAGTTTCCAAATATTATTTCTTTCAAAATTTTCTAACTCTTCTTGCATGGCAATAATCCAAGATTCATTAGCGAGTGCGTGTGATATATCTTTGGGTTCAAAAGAAGCAACAAAAGCAGATTGAGCATGAGAGTTTGGATCGCGAAACTTGGACTGTGTGACTCATTCATGCAAGATTCCAATAATTTGTTGTGGGGGATGAATTTTGAGAACCTGCAGGGGAGTGGACACTTCACAAGCTTCTTCTTCTTCATGTCCATCACAAATCGATGATCTTGTGACTTGAGGAGGATCTGGACCAACAATGGTGGTCGTCGGTGCTCGCTGTGAATCAAAGTCAGGAGCTGGAACAATATCATTAGCTGCTAAATTTTCGGGCAGCAGCTCCACCTCTTCCTTATCTTCAACAAAAATGCTCCCCCCCTGCGGATATGGATCTAGACCTGCAATGTTTGAACTAGTACCTTGGCTAGCTTCATCAAAAGACACCTCACAAGTCTCCACAATTTTGTTAGTGTCAACTAAAAGCAAACGGTAGCCTCTAGTATGAGATGGATAACCAAGAAACATGCCATTAATGGATCTAAGTTCAAATTTATCAAGATTACCATGTTTCTTAACAAAGTATTTGCAACTAAAGACCCGAAAGTGTGTAACACTAGGCCTATGTCCAAATCAGATCTCATATGGTGTTTTACCTATCTTAGCGCGCAAGAAAACACAATTTGAGACATAACAGGGAGTTGCAATCGCATCAGCTCAAAATTTCCTAGGAGTTTGATATTCATCAAGCATAGTCCTAACCATCTCAACTAAGGTTCTGTTCTTTCTTTCTACAACACCGTTTTGTTGAGGTACATATGGTGAAGAAAATTGATGATCTATTCCATTTTCAGCACAAAAGTGATCAAAACATTGACTTTTAAATTCTGTTCCGTTATCACTTCTAATTGCTTTTAAAGATCCTGGGTGATCAATTGATAATCTAAGAAATAAAGTTCTAAAGTGACTAAAAGCTTCATTATTAGATGCCATAAAGTAAACCCAAGAGTATCTAGAATAATCATCAACAATAACATACCATTTACCTCCGAAGGATTGAATGCGTGAAAGTCCTACGGTGTCAAGGTGCAAAAGTTGACCCGGTTCAGTTGTCATGATCATCGTGAGAGGAGTATGTGAACCTACAACCATCTTAGCATGTCTACAAGAAGAGCACACAATTTCTTTGTCCCCTTTAAGCTTAGACAGCCCACGTATGCGATCAAGAGCACTAACACGCATTAGATGATCAAAGCCTACGTGACCAAGTCTACGATGCCAAAAATATAAGTCCTTTGAATCATTAGCAACTAGACACCTATGCTTAGAGGAAGACATATCAAAATCAGATTTAAAAACTCTTCCAAACCGAGACATTAAAAATAAGCTCACTATTTGAATTTACAACTTTGCTGCAATTTTTAGTGAAAATAATTTCTAGATTCTCATCCAGAAGTTGTGAAACAGAAAGCAGGTTGTATTTCAAATTTTTAACAAGTGCCACGTCCTTCAAAGGGTAGTGATTATTTACTCTAACCGAACCCTAAGCAATTATTGAAGTTGAAGAATTATCGGCAAAAGTAACATTCTCTACACGTGGCACAATAGAGTAGGAGGATAACCATTCTTTGTTACCGGTCATGTGGTGTGAGCAACCTGAATCCACAATCCAAATATTCTCCTTCCTCAAGTGTGTAACCTACATATAAGCACAACACGTCGATGACTCAATATTGGGGTTAGTCAAAAGGCATTTAGGAATCCAGTACTGAGTCACACGACGTCCAACAAGAATAACACACGAAAGCTGAGATAAAACAGCAGGTTTATGAGCCAAAGCTTGAGGATTTTTGTACCCAACTGCTGTCCTACGAGATGTTACTTGTGTAGCACGAAAAACAGTAGGTATGGGAGCAAACTTTGCATGTTTTCGACTCATTATAGCAGGTTGCATGTTCCTATCATTCGGTTTAACATGTGCAACAAATTTTGCATGAAAGTTATGAGATCTATCAATCATTCTTTCTTTTTTCTGTTGTTTAGCTAGTCTATAACAAAAATCTATGACATGACCATCTCTACCACATTAGGTACAATGAAATTTAACTTTGTGTTCATGTCTAGATGAGCAAGCAACATTTTTATTTGAAACCGAATGAGACAACACTCCTGTAGATTAGAAAACCACTTTTTTTTGTTTAAGAAATGTTTGAATCAAACCAATTCCTAGGGACTTTACAATTTTAGGTGGATGTGCCTTAGCATGAGCATGAGAATCAAAACCTAAACTAGTTTTATCATTGCTAGACTTTGAAGAATTCAGCAGCAAGCTTAGGTTCTTATTCCCATTACAAAACCGCTCTAGTGTGCTATTCATGTCATCAAGTTTCTTAGACAAGTCTATGCAGTTTTTACATGAAGTTTTTCCTTTTAGTTTGCAATTGGAACAATATTTAACTTCATGTGAACGTAAAGCATTGTTCAATATAGAAAGTTCATTCATAGCATCTTGAAGTTTCTTATCAATATCATTACAACTAGTACAATGCAAATCAATTGTAGAACAAGAAGCATCTTTTAAGTTTCCAATATTAGGTGCAGCAAGCTTTTTGTTCTTTTCAATTTCAAGTTCAAGTTTATCAAGTGTGGAGGTATGTGCACTTCTTAGGGAGGACAATTGTTCATATATTAAGTCACATGAGGAACAAGAGTCATCACTAGGAATCAAGCATTTCAAATGATTAATTTTAGATTCTAGTGACTCAATTTTAACAGCATTGTCCCTAAACTTTTTGTCCTTTTTTCTTAACAATAACAGTGGCACGAGAAATAGCATTATACATTTCTTCGCAAGTAGGACATGCCTTTTCATTGTCGCTGTTGTGTTCTGCCTCCTCCATACATGATCTTGACTTGCCCACCATGAAGCACAAGTTTGCAAAATCATCTTCATCTTCGTCACTTCCAATGTCCATGTCGCTTGAGCCAAGTTCCTGGAGTGCGGAGATAAAACTGTTCACCAGTTGGCGACCTGCATAACCCTTCTTCTTCTTCTTATATTTTGTCGAGGAGTGCTTTGTCCTTGATTTTTTTTCTTCCCAGGAGGTAGGACCTGAAAGGTTAGGACAATTCGTATGAAAGTGTCCTGTATTACTACATTCGAAGCATCGTTGAGGTCTGGAGCTTCCTCTACTTCTAGTTCTCACATTTTGCAATGCTTTTGAGAACCTAGTAGATAGAAGTGCTAGATCCTCCTCTAGAAACTCCTAAATCTGTTCAAGGGTTAGAGAGGACAACAAAGCGAGTGTACCACAAGATGAAAATTGACCGGAGCTAGGCATATCATGTTGAGAAACAAAAGCAATAGATTTGTTGGTGTTCTTACGTGATATTATGTCAATATCATGAGTTTTCAATTTAGAATATAGCACATCTAATGTCAGTGTACTCATGACAGTAGATTCATGAATAGATGTGACTTTAATCTCCCAAATTGACATGTCTAATGCACATAACAATTGCCTAGCATTTTCAGCATCTAAAAAATTAACATTGACACGACGCAAGTTGCTAAGAATTTTATTAAAGTGAGCAAAAAGGTCATCAATAGACTCACCGGGTTGCATCTCGAAGCGCATGTATTCTTTCTTGAACATGTCTTGACTTACCTCCTTGATCGTGTTGGATCCTTTGTGGTAGTCACAAAGTGCTTTCCACACATTGTATGCAGATCGGAGGTGTGCAACACGGTCGAAGTCACTTAGAGTTAATCCTTGTATGATAAAGTTTCGAGCCTTGTTGTTGTTGTCGACACCTCTCAGATTTGTAGCTGTAACTTGATAATTTGATGGCACTTCATAAGGCTTATATACCTTCTCCCATATTTCCAAGCCTTAAGCCTGAAGGAAGACTTCCATACATCCCTTCCAAACCTGAAAATAAATACCACTAAAGACACAAGTCTTTGCGGAGTATTTCTCTATGATGATTAGTCAAAAATACGTGCAAATCACAAATACTAGATCACCGTGGCTCTGATACCAATTGTAGGATCGAAGATCACGTGAAAAGCTACCGGTGGAGGGTGAATGGTAGATTAAAAAAATCTTAGGCAGCGGAAACAATTAAATCCCAACCCCTTCGGCAGAAAAACGATATGTTGAAGAAATCATGTGTGAGACTAATATAAATGTGTTTCACCGTGGAAAAAGTGATAGATATCTGATAGAATCAAGTCACGAATACGACAAAACAAGCCGTTGAGAGAAACTCAAGTTACGATCGAAAGATCGAACAAAGGTCAATCTGTTCTATCGAATAAAAAAACAGATTTGTAATACTATAAAGAAACTCGTGTAGATCAAAACCCAAAAATCCAATGACCGTGACATTTTTACAGATGATAGATAATAAAGTTGTGAAGACAACCCAAAAAGAATCACGTCAATTGGATCTAAAAACTCGAGTTATGATAAAACCACCGAAGAAAGGTAGTGCTGTGCAGAAAACTCGTCGAGAAAATCTTGTCTGGAACAAGTCGGACGAACAAGGCACAAAAGTTCCTTTCAACTACGAATTTATTCAATAGAACAATATAGGAACAGCCCCAAAGTCGTCTCCTACGAGCTCTGGCCTCCCTTGCTTATATAACCAGCCCTTAGGCCAACTCAATCTCAACTAGGACTCTAATCCTACTCAAATCACGAATCGTAACTTTCCATAACTGCTCAAGACTGTTCTATACGCAGATAGAAGCAATATTAAGACTTCCAAACACCTTAGGAACGTATACCACATTCCTACAACAACTCAAATTCGTGGCCCACATGAAATCATATCATAACCAACTCAAAACATTCCATTTTTTAGTCAAACACGACTCAGCCGTAGCCTGAGTCCATAATCTAGTTGGTTGGACTTTTCCGACCAATTCTTTACGTCCACATCTCTTCATCACACCTCGGAACTACGCAGCCACGTCCATGCACTCCTTGCATACGTGCAAACGTCTTCCAACGACGTCCACGATACCTTCATATGCATTGTTCTTGATTCAAACATGCTGCGCAACCTCCCGATCAACTCAACCACAATCCCTCCCGAACTTGGTTGTTGAACCTCATCTTCTCCCTAAGAATAGTTCAATGGATCCAGTCACCAGTCATGTCTTGAACTCAAGCAACACCTACACATAAACAGACAACCAAATCTTCCGAGCACAAGTCCTCGACTTGACTCAAATTAGTTCCAAACACAACATCTTACGTGAGCACTTCACATAAGCATGTTGCAAACCATAGAAAAATGATATCAACTATATCAACCAAAATGCACCAAAAACCTAGCAAATTGATACTAAGCAATCTTTCCAACAATGTAAAGCAAGTTCGAAATATTTCACCGAAAAAGAAGTAACATTGTGATCAAGCTCCGAACCTTGCCAAATCTAACAAGACCTTGAACCGGAGCTAACCAAAGCTAGTACAACCTAGCACCGGAGCTATAAAACATGTCGGAGCTAACCAACATAAGTCAGACCTAGCAAAAACATACCGGAGCTGAACAAAGACATGCCGGAGCTAAAGTCGGATCTTGCTTAAAATATGTTATGGCATCATTCAATACTTTTATTGTCAAAGCCAATGTATTCAGCGCACATAGGTCTCACATGTTGTCATCAATCACCAAAAAGAGGGAGATTGAAAGTGCATTTAGGCTAAATCCTCATGGGTTTGATGATTGATGACGAGAATTATGGGACTAATGAGCATTGTGACTGTAACTACGGGTGATTACAAGTGGAACGAAATCGGAGACTCTCAAAAAGGAAAATGAGTAAACAACCATTGAATAACTTGAAGAGTAAATATTAGGCTTTAAAATTTCTTGTGTGGAGTTGAGCCTTGTAGTCCAGAGTTTTCAAAAAGTCAGGTGTTTGAGAATCACCTAAGAGTTCATAGTTCAATTAGGTTTAGTTGGAGAGAAGAGTTGAAGCAGCCTTAAGGATAAGGCTAAACTTGTCCACGCTAGAAGGTCGGACTAGTCTAGCCATATCGGACTGATTCGATCTTAGGAAGACCAAGAGTTACATTTTGAGTTTGGACATGTCCGTTTGGGGACAGACTAGATCGTGGTGAGTGTGTCTAAGCCTTTCTGGGACTAAGTGCTAGAAGGATGGACTAGTGCACCCTAGGGGGCCGGACAAGTCCGCTCCAACAGACTTGTTCATTTCTGCATGAACCAATAGGCACTGTGTGAAATCGGACTACTCCATTTGGATTTGAAGTGTTGGCTCTAGGTACTAAGTCCTGGCAGCCCGAACTAGTCTGCCCTGGGGCTGAAGTAGTCCGCCTGGACCAGAGATGTCTGTTCTCACCGGGAAAAGCAGTTTCTGAGTGAGATCGGGGTCTTGCGACCATTTGAATTCAAAAGGTGGTGGGGACTTTTGTGGTTGGTCAATAGTGACATCAGCGGTCCCCTCTAGGCCAAACAAGTCTGGGGTCCGAATGCGTACTTGTCAGGACTTTTTCTGGTGGCAATGGCTATGTTTCGCGACCCCTATAAAAAGGGATTCGTCAACCCTTACTTGCCCTCTCTCGAACCCGAGCGCTGCCATAGTCTTCCAAGATCCTTCCAAATCCTTCCTCATCACATATCTGAGACCTAAGAGCGAATCTTTAGGGTTTGTGGGATTTGTGAGAGAGGAGAGAAGGAGTTGATCGTTATTTGATCTCTTGGTTGATTCTCTCTATTTGAGTTGTTTATTTGTGTCGATTTGAGTTGTGTTTTCATCCCTTTTCCAGCCATGTGATTGTGGGAGCCTCGGGTTGTGAGTTGCCCCGAGAATCAATGTATTCACCCCGTGATTTTGTGGAAGAACAACCCGACCTTAGTGGTGGCTTGGTGGGGCTAGGGTTGAAAGAGATCCGGTCCTTCGTGGACTCCTCAACAAGGATGTAGGATTCTCCGTGAAGCTAAACGTCGTGATAAATACATGTGTCTCTTTTTTTGCTTTACCTTTGTTCTATCGTTCTTCCCTTAAATCTTGCTATTCACTTAGCTAAACTTGTTTCTGCCAATTGCAATTGTCATACTAGGTTGCTAGGTTGTTCATCTTCATTTCGATTAAGTGGATTGTTGAAAATATACAAAAATCACTCTTCTTGCGCGTTCTTATATCCAGTCCAGACTCTTGTGCCCCCAGGCCATACGAGTCTGCCCCTGAAGTTTTGATTAAGTTTTTAATTAAGTAATTTTTGGTTTAGCATATTCACCTGCCCAATCTAGGCAACATTCAGGTCTCTCACCTTTTGAGCTAACAAAGATCATGAAAGATTGCCACTGGATGTAGGGCCTTTTTTGCCTGAACCTGGATAAATATGTTTTTCTTTGCAGGCCAGCCGTACGCAGACAAACATGATTCAATAAATTGTACTAGTCAATTTACACAATGTCGATAGTTGGCGCGCCAGGTTAGGAAATGCTTTTGCGCGTTCTCATCAGCTTCGTATGGCTTCATTGACACCACGAAGCATCGCCGGGGGCCCTCGAGGGATCAACAACGTTGACATCGCCGACGACGCTCGTAAAGCACCCCCAAAAGGAATGGACGACAACCTATCGCCATCCCTCCTCGGGATACTAGAAGATACTACCGTTGTTATCATAGGTCCGACACCTACACCGAGTTTAGAGATCATTTTTGCTTGAAATGCAGCCTCGTGAACACTCACGGTGGCGTGCGAGCATGCTCACGGATCACGTCCTCACAACACGAGATGTGGTGCCAGGGGATTGGAAATAAACCACACAGTCCCGCCTTTAATAACCACTTCCATCTAGGATGCGTCGGGCTCGATTCCAAGCAGACACGCCCAAAACTGAGTGGGACCGCCTTCCGGACTAAGTTCTGCCACCACTCTAATCCGTACGCAGTGCACCCCCGCGCACGCTCCGCCTGGACCGACATCACCACTAGCACCACCTACACCCCACACTCTGTGCAGGTAGGCCAGAATGCCACAGACTCCCATAATAGCGTTCAAGCACACTCACAAACCGCATCTCCACAGCAGGAGACGCATCGCCAAGAACCGGCACACGGTCATGTCCCCAGTAACCACCTCCAACCAGGGTGCGTTGCACCAAATTTTGAGAAGACGTGCCCAAAGCTGGACAAGACCGCACCCCGAACCCAGTTCCGTCACCATGCCGATCTATACAAGACCCCATTCACGCGCTTTGTACATGGACAGACGCCACCACTAGTACCGCTGATGACCATGCCTCGACCTGGTGAGCCAGTGAATCGTGGCACCAACCTGCTCAATGCGTGCTATGCTCGCGCCGGCCGAGATCAGGCACGGTCCGGCCCGTTAGGACCCACATCCCCAAACGGACCACACTGCCCACGATTGCACGGACGGGTGTCTTCACCAGCACTTTGCTAACCACAACTCAAGACAGTCACAAGGTAACACTTCAGCTCGGATGAAGAGCATCAGCGGAATCGAGTCCTCCAACCGCTCGTCCTTTTCAATCTAGATGCAAGAAGTGATCGCCAACCTTTCTGTGGCCCTCGGCACTCCAAATGTCTCCCAAAATAAGGACACTCAACTCCATCCCTGGCCCTCGCAATGTCGTCTCCTTCAAGGAGGCCGCTATGACCATGACTGTGGTAAGAGTCTGAGCCCCGCGGAACAAGGTCAAGCTTGGAACTATTCACAGAAGTAGGAAACTCCATAAGGCACGTGAGTGCTACGATGGGTCATGCTATCTCGAGGGATATCAACGAAGGTCCAACGATACATTACTCAGGTATATATCGTGCTTCTCTGAGACTCTCAATGGGATACCCGATGACGAGATGGACATCATCAAAGCCCTTCTCTCATGGATCGCCTATCGGCCCAAGAGAACAAGCCCACTCGACCTAAGTCGGAGCACGCTGGGGGAACACTCGACCACGCCTCTCGCTCCTCCCTAGGCCCAATAACGGTTGTGAGCAACCTCGACATGCAGAGGACGACGTCCGGCGACCCTGGGATCCAAAAGGATCGGCACCCTGCCAAAAGTGAAAGTGTCGATGATCTGGCCCCAAGGCAGCCACGGCCGCTGGCCGATGCCAAGACACGAGAGCGGCTGAAACACTGACCAGTCATTTTGAGAATATTATCGATGCACCTTGCGTCCATCACACTTTCTCAGTTAGGCACATGCTGAAAGAGTGCATCCTCCTTTGATGTTTTCTCAGCAGGAAGATCGATGTTTTGGAAAGGAAGAGGAAAAGGTTGACCACCCCAAGCTCCGGGCCAGATGAACCCAATCTAGGCCAATATGGTGGTTACCTCGCGATTCAAGAAGTTTACGGCCCGTAGCAATCGGCCTGGCTTCAATTGTAGCCCACCTGTCCCAAATGTATGACGAACGATGGAAGGCGGCCTCGACAACCTGCAGAAGGGGACTCCTCGGTCTGATGCACAGCAAGCCTGCATCCAGGCACCCCCACATCATGGGTCGAGATCCTCACAACACTGCCTCTGCCGAGATGAAGCGCGGCATGCCGCTTCGAGTGGACTGGTCGACGATTGAAAGCATCGGACGCACCACCCGAGCTATGAGAACTACGGTAGGCGAATCCAGGATTAAAACCCGTGTCAAGGTTAAGATGCTCGCAGTCGGGGGCTACCGCCCAAGCAAGGGCCTGCCCAAACCCTTGAACCTCACAGAAATATCCCTTGCCTGGGCATTTCCCACACCTCTAGCATACTCTAACTCGCTAATGACGGATGTGCTGAGCGCCGTGTCGCGACTGGACGAAGGGAAAGGATGCGAATCATGGCAAAAACGCGCCTGAAAGATCATAATAAAGGATTCACAATACGTCATGACTTGGACGATTATATGGAAAAATAAACAGGAAACCTTCTCCAAAATAGATAAAAACAGTACAAAAAATCCATGAAGGTTCGACGTGTTACACAGACACCAAGATCGGGTCCTGCCGCAACTCTGCCCAGCGAAGGACGTAGTCAAGGGAAACCATCTCGGTGACCATCAATGCTGCGACGGCCCCAACCGCGTCCTTGATGGTGTCAATACCGGCTCCTGAACAATTGGCCGCAAAGCCCTCCACGACGGCATGGAGGTCGTGGTAGTACGGAAACCCATCTCAGCACACTACGACAGTTGATCGCAGATGATCAACGATCCAGCCTAGGACCTTGTCTAGTCAGTCACTTGAACGCCCGTTTGAAAGGCAAACAGAGCAGCTAACAGACCGAGCAACCCCACGGAGAACGCCCAACTCTCCCCGAACTGCCTCGAACCTCCACCGGGCCTCGTCCAGCCGAGACCAAGGTAGTCCCGTCATCATGGGCGATAGTCCCCGACTCATTGCGGAGCGGCCAGCTGAAGTCTGGCGTCGGAGGCCCGTCTGCCACATTGCAGGTCACCAAAATGGCCTCTTGGATAGCATGCTCCCTCCGCTCCGAGGCATCGATTTCTCGATCGAGCTCCCGAAGCTGTGAAACCAACTCCGGCCGTCCACTAGGCGCGCCAAGCATGGAGGTTCAAACTGCGTGCCCGACCGCTCGAACGATGGACAACTCCTTGTCCCGCGCGGCTAGCAAATCCTCCGTGTGCACGAGCCGAGATGCAAGCTCTAAAAACACCCAAGCATTAAACACACGAAGCCTCTCGGTATGACCATTTACCCACGTGCACAGAAGAGGAAGGAGCCAGGGAGCCGACCTTCCACTGTGGCTCGAGCAAAATCGGCCGCGACGTGAATCTCTGTCAGCTCAGCGGCGGACTTCTCCGCCGACTGCGATAGCCTGTCCAAATCATCCTGGATCATGGACAAAAAGGTGGCAGACTCTTTTGCCTCCTTCAGGGGCAAGGTCTCGGGTAACCAGCGCCTGCCAATATGTTCGCCTGCCTCGCTCACCTTGGCACAAGCGGCGGCTGCCTCCGAGCGAGCCATAAAGGTGTCCGCCTAGGCCCGCTCAAGCTGCTCCCACGCCGCTTGGAGTTTACACTCGAAGGAGCTCTGGTAGTCCCGGGCTTCATGAAGCAGGCGCGACCTCTCGGCGGCTAGCGCTGCCAACCTTTCAAAAGGAACCAAGTTAACCAATAGTCAAGCAAGAAGCACAGAACGAGGGTGTCGTAACTCACCTGGACATCGAGAATCACCTCTTGGAGGTGCCCAGACGCATCAAGAACCTGTTCGAGCCCTGCCCCCAGCTTCGACTTGGAACCATTGAGTTGTGTACATATGTCAGCGGCCCTGCCTTGGAGCCGCTCCCAATCGACTGAGCTCTCATCGGGGGACCCTGAGTGGCCACTCCCCCAGGAGACAAGGACCCCCGATGGTCGGTTGTCGAATCGGAGGCTGAGAAACGGACAAGGCAAGAGTCACTTGTGGCATCCTAACTGACGTTGCCTTCATCGTCCCAAACACCAGTCCTGCTAGAGGAGACATGGGGCGTCGTCCCAATTGCCATTGATGTCGCCTCCTCCACGGATCTCGCCATCGTTGTCGCCTCCTCCATAGCGATTGCCATTGCCTCCTCCACGCCCGTCGCTGCATACACGATCATCACCATTGCCATCATCTCCTCTCTAGGGTTCGGCATCGCTGTGGCCTCCTCCACAAACAATGAAACCGTTCACACCGAAGAGATGGCATATGGCGCCCCCATGACCACCGCCATCACCCCCCTCCACAGTCGTTGCCGGTAGCACCAACTCCGACACTGACGACACCACAACAATCAGCTCCGCGGGCATTGTTCCCGCCTGCGGCGTTGGCAAGGCTACCGCATCGCCATCTAACGGCGCAGGAACCTTTCGCATCAAGACAAAGCAAGCTGGAATTTGTGGCGACTGGGGTAGCCCCCTACAATCGCCAAATCAGGAATGACCTCCCCCGTCTGAAGCACCACACTCATCGACAGCGAGGCGGTCAATACTGTGGACATATTTTGCAACAAGGAAAACGCACAAGACTCGTACTGCCTGCATCATGATAGGGCATATGGATTTACTAAATAAGAAACCCAAAGAGTCAAAGAACAGGATGAACCGCGACGAGAAATGTTGTTCCACTCGAGGACCCTGTCGATGCTTCTGACGTCACAGATAAAAATCCGCAAGCGCACAAAAACTATCGTGTAGAACTTCCCCTTAAGAGTATTCCCAAGGGTATCGAATCCAAGAAACGTGTGTGCTAATCTTACAAGCTAATTCACCCAAGGACACAAAGTTGTTTGGTAGGCAAGGAACAAAGAGGAATTCAATGTATTGATTCTAATTCAAAGTAATTTGTGGTAGTTGCTTGCTTCGGGCATGGGTTTACCCCTAGCAACACTAGGATTACTCCCGCCAAGAGCCTATGACATAGCCGAACGTGGAGGATCACAAAGGACAGATAATGTTGTCACCACCTACTGCCTACCTCTTCAGTCCGTGGGTCTATGGGATATTCACCGGTGATTTCTAACCTAAGCACCACACTTACATTCTAAATCACTACTCTAGTTGTTTAGAACACAAAGCTACAACTAGAGCCTCTAATAAATTAAAGCAATGAACCCAAAAGTAACTATTTGTGCAAACTACATTGAATTGAAAATCAAACTTGAGATGAATTTACAAAGGCTTACTTGATTTTGAATAAAACCTTTGTAGGGTTACAAGTGTAGCAGAGGGACTTGACAAGCCCAAGCCTCCTCATCATAGACTCTTCACCATACTCTCCTTCATCTTGGCAGCCTCTAGGACTACTCTAAACCTTAGGAGTTGTATTCTATTCTCAACATTTTGTGTGTGTGAAGTGAGGTGTGGGGTGCTATTTATAGGTGAAGGGGGGTCGGATTCCGCCAGCAAATGCGTGCGATTCGGGCATCCCCGTCGCTAGGAAGCTAGGAGGAGTCGGCACGCGTCGATTGACCGAGTTTTGTGCCAAGATGACTTCGGTCGAACACCCTGTTCAGCCGAAGTGGTCTTGTGACCATTTCGCGTGTGCTTTCTCCAGGTCACTACCAGGTGGGTCCCATTAACTGGTATGGGTAATACACCATTTGATGGCCCCGAATACTACTATTTGTTGGCCATTTGATCCTTGTGATGATGCATGGCGTCGCCTGATTTGCCGGAATCCAATTTAATAGATTTCCTTGCATGTGTTGGTATTTTTGGGTATTAATTCACTGGCATACAAATATGGAATTGGTTATTATTTAACACAACCACTACGTTGTGTTTCTCTTTTGGGCACATTATGAGGTGAATTGACGTTCTAAATATGGCACTTAAGGACCATCAAAAAACTCCCCGACACTTAGTCCTTTGCTCGTCCTCGAGTGAAAGCAAGAAGAACTATGGTGTTGTCAATTGTTGTAAGTTAGGAAATGAGAGTACTAAATATTTCAACTTATATCTCAGTTCATGACTTCCCTCTTTGGAATGTGGCTAGCACATAGATCTTGGGTGTTTGAAGAACGGAATGGTTAGAATGTACTTCCCTTGGATCTTTTCATGTTGAAATGACTTGACAATTTGCGATATTCAGAAAGTCAAAGAAACATTTGCCTTTATCTCTCATTTGGAATTTCTCAAATCTCTCAAAGTGTTTCGATCCTCACCTAGGCATGTTTTGCCAATTTTGTCTCTATGCGAAGTATGGCTATATCTGAGGCTTGGTAGGGATAAATGTGGCACACATTGCAATTCATATATCACAAAGTCAAAAACTTGATCCTATGATAGATATATGCCATAAACAATTTGATAAAGAAAATCCTTGTGCACATGAATGTAATGGATAAATGTAGAGTCCATGAATTTTCTCTCTTTAAGGATGAAACATGGCTACTTATTTTTTTCTCTTTTTTTTTTGAGAATTCTTCCTCATTTTGAAGAGTAGATGTTTTTCTTTTTTATAGCCATGTCTTCTACTCCTCTTTATTTTTCTAGAGAGATGTTGATAATCATAATGTATGGAGTTTCTTTACGGATGGATGAATGGTGGATGCAAATTCTCAATGCGAGAAATTTTGCATGAACGAAGTGGACAAGAATTTCTAAGTCAAAAGTTCATGCATGTAATTCAATTGGGTCACGAGTTTGACAAAGTTCAATAGAAAGCAAAGTGGCATATGCATGTGGTTTACGATAAATTGTATCATATGGCCTTGATGGGTATTTAAATTTCCAATGAGAGAGTTAGGAAAAGTTCAAGACTCCAAATTGTTACAAATATCAAAATCAATTTCAAGTAAAGTGATATCTCCTCGAGTAACTAATTTACCATATCACACTAGTCAAGTACTTAGATGAAGTGTTTCTCCTACTTTAATTGTGGTAATCATAAACAGGGCAATAAATCGAAATATAAAGTATTCAAATTTTCATCTCAAGCAAATTTTGACTACCAAGTTTTAATTTCAATTGTTGAGTTGATTCATTTTACAGTAAATAAAATCAAACAGCAGGGTAGCACATAAATTTTTGGATAGGAGATCCAAACCGAACTTGTGGAGCAAAACGGGACCATGTGGGGCCCACATGAGTGCGGTCGAATAGGGAGTTCGGCCGAACCCCCTCTGGCCTCTCTGGTGCTTCACTTTGATGTTTCAAATTGAATGATCGGTTGCGACGTGTTTCGGATGCAATATTATTATTGCACGTCGAGATTTTGCGATTTGGGGTGTCTCCCCCGCACTTGTTCCCTGAATTCTTTTTTTTTAACAAAAATAAACTAAAGTGGGGAACTTTACCGGTGTTAGATGAACCAGTAAGTTCACTTTATTGAATTCAAAAATTAGGGATGTTTTCATTATTCACTCTAAACTGGAAGAATAAAAAATTTAGAATAAACTAGACATAAATTAGTAAGCATCCTATGCTGTAAGGACTTATAAACTATGGTGCCTTGTAGATGTTGGGCTCCCCAACAGCATTTAATAAGCGCTGCACCATGGCGCTCATGCCACGGCGAACACCGTCAATGTCATCCTTGAGGGAGATGAGTTCATCCTTGAGCTCAACCCTCTCAATGCGACCATCAGCCACTAAGTCAGATAGCTTCCTGTTCTCAAACCAAGAGAAACTAACTCCATAGAAAGTTGTGCCACTTTTGGAGCACGAGAAGATTTCCCGTCGCTGTCCTCCAATTGGCTAGGTGTCCCTCTGATGGCAAGCGGCAAGAGGTGACGCCTAATCTTGGAGGGCGACGAGCCCGTCGACTCCTTCATCGCCAAATTATCCACGCACTTTAAAAAGTCTTTTGCATAACCTCCTTTAGGCTTGCGCACCCCGTGGATAATGAGGCGGTCTCCCATACGCTTTGCCAAGGAATGTGTAGGTGACTTTTAGTCGTGGCTCACTACATCACCGTTCTTGGTCTTCACCTTGTACAAAAACTCCTCGCCGTGTTGCGGCTTTTTGAGAGACTCATCTTTTTTCAGAAAAAAAGAGGGTCTTGACTGGCTGAAGGCCAACCATAGTTGGACGATGTGTAGGCATCGTCTACTTCATGGGTGTCCTCTGAGGGGATAGAGAACGTGCAACACCATGAGGTGTGGTTCTACACCCACGTAGAGTCGTTGTTGGTGGTCGGATCATGGCGAGAGGTTTAGCATCTAATGCCACGACGGACTCCAATCCGAGGGTGGTGTTGTCTTTGGCCGACAGGATGTCTCCGCTCAGTTTGAAGGTTGAGCTAGAGGAGGCATGAGGGACAAATTTCTTGTCGACCATGACTTGGATTGGTGGAATGGGAGATGATTTTTTTCTGTGAGGTGCAAGGTTCTTCTCTCTTTTCCTGTCATTAAATAAGCAGGAAAAGATACAATAGCACTAAGAATATTGTTGGGATAAGTCAATGGAGTCCGCACGAGAAAACACAACGGCGGTGGCGCGAAGGAAGCTTTGGCTGAACATAGGGTTTGGTTGAACCCCTTCTAGCTCTGTTTGTGCCGAGTTTTCGTGGGTCGACTAAATGGGCCCCATGGATGATTATTTGGATAGGCCCTTTAGTTGCACCCAGAGAATTTATACAAAATTTAAAGAAAACGGCATGAAAATCAATAGGATTTATCATGTCGATGTCTTTTTCCGCCTCCTTCTGGGATTCAAGAAATAATTTGAGTTGTTGTCCATTCACTTTAAATAGCTACCATCATCACCTTGGAGTGTGATTGCTCCATGGGATGAGGTTTCTACTACAGTGAAACGTCCTTCCCATTTACTTCTAAGCTTCTCATGTTCGAAGAGTTTAACAGTAGAGTTAAAGAGCAAGACTTTATATCCTGGTTTGTCCTCTATTGGTGTGATCCTCTTATCGTGCCATCTTTTGATTCTCTCCTTATAGATTTTGGCATTATGATACGCCTTGTCTCACCACTCTTTTAACTCAAAAATTTATTTTAATCAGGTTTTCTGGATTCAAGAAGGTCCATGTCCCACCGCTTGATGGCCCAATAGGCTCTATGTTCCAACTCTACAGGAAGATGACAAGTCTTCCCATAGACAAGTTGGAACAGAGACATGCTGACGGGTGTTTTGCAGGCAGTCCGGTAGGACCACAATGCGTCGGGTAGCTTATGCTTCCACCCCATTTCCATTTCAAAGATGGTCATTCACGGAATTTTCTTAACTTTTTTATTAGATGTTTTTGCTTGACCACTTGTTTGTGGGTGGTATGGAGTAGCAATATTATGCTGGACACTAAGCTCCCTCGAAAATTTCTGGAAAGTCTTATCTATGAAATGAGATCCTCCATCACTTATGACCATACCAGGAGTTGCCAAAGCGTGGGAAATGATCTCATGGAACATTTTCCAAGCTTGCTTGGAGTCAGCATTTTTGCATGGCAAGGCTTCTATCTATTTTGACACATAATCCACAACCACCAGGATATACTCGTAGTTATAGGACCTTGGGAAAGGTCCCGTGAAGTCAATCCCCCCCCCCCACATCAAATAATTTGACTTGAAGATTATATGTTAGGGGCATCACATTGTGAGCTGAGATTCCTCCATGCTTTGGGCATTTCTAACATCTACAACTGAATTCTTTTGTGTCTTCATACATCGAAGGCCAATAGAATCCACTCTGCCAGATCTTTGTCTAGATATGGTAAACACCGTAGTGACCACCATAGGGGCCAGCATGACATTTCTCAATAATCTTGGTGCCTTAGATTGATAGGATGCACCTTCTAAGAAGGCCATCACCACAGAGTCGATAGAGGTATGAGTCATCCCAAAGGTGTCTATGACTCCTGTAGAGAAGTTTCTTTTTGTTTTCCCCTGGCGGTACATATCCCGTGACCATGAAGTTCAGGATATTCACATACTAAGGTAGAGTAAGTCACCTTGAGAAGCATATCATCTCATATGAACTCATCGATAGGAAGGTCCATGGTTTGAGTGACTTCCATACATGAGAGATGATATGCCACATAATTCTCTACTCCTTTCTTATCCTTGATTTCTAAGTCAAATTCTTGGTGTAGAAGAATCCACCGGATTAGCCTAGGTTTAGCATCCTTTTTAGTGAGCAAATACTTCATGGCGACATGGTTTGTGTAGACTATGGTCATGGCTCCAACCAATTAGGATCTAAACTTATCATTAGCAAAAACTACAACTATGAGCTCTTTCTCAGTTGGCATAATTGAGTTGAGCTCCCTTCAGAGTTTTGCTAGCGTAGCCTATTGTATGATGCTATTTATCTTTGGTTTGGCCTAGGACCACACCAACAGCAAAATCACTAGCATCACACATGTTTTCGAATGGCAGAATCCAATCAGGAGGTTGGATGACTGGAGATAAGATAAGTACCTTTTTTAGTGTATCAAATGATTTAAGGCATTCATCATCGAAATCAAAGGAGCTTCCTTAGCTAGTAGGTTGGTGAGGGGTATAGCAACTTTTTAGAAATCTTTGATGAATCAACGATAGAACCCCGCATGACGTAAAAAGTTGCGGATTTCCTTAACTTTGATAGGAGGTGGAAGTTTTTCAATAGCTTCAATCTTTGCTTTGTCGACCTATATCCCTCTCTCAGACACTAAGTGTCTAAGAACGATGCCTTCACGGGCCACAAAATGGCACTTTTCCCAATTAAGCACTAGGTCCTTCTATAGGCATCTTTGTAAGAACTTGTCTAATTTTTCTTGAAAATGCTCAAAAGTTTTTCCATAGACCGAGAAATTGTCCATTAAAACTTCCATGATCTCCTCAATCATAGGCATCATGCATCTTTGAAAAGAGGCAGGAGCATTACACAGTCCAAAAGACTTACACTGATAGTCATAAGTCCCGTAGGGACATGTGAATGTGGTCTTACTTTGATCGTCGGGATGGATTTGAATTTGATTATATCCCAAATACCCATCAAACAAACAAAACTCGGAGTGTTTTACCAACTGCTCTAACGTCTTATCGATGAAGGGCAGTGGAAAATGATCCTTTCTTGTAGCCTTGTTAAGTTTTCGATAATCGATGCACATCCTCCAACCCGTGAAGGTACGTTGAGGAATTAATTCATTGTTCTCATTTTGAAAGACTGTCATACCTCCTTTCTTCGGAAGCACTTGAACCGGGCTGACCCATTCACTATGAGGAACAGGGTCAATAATCCTGACATGCAGAAGTTTCAAAACTTCCTTCTTCTCAACTTCCTGCATTGCATTATTCAATATCCTTTGAGGTTCCCAAGAGGGGACACTCTCTGGGTCAATAGGGATGCGATGGGTGCATAACACTGGATTAATTCCCTTGAGATCTTGTAGTGAATAGCCGAAAACAGCTCTATCTTTTCTAGCATTGCAATGAGTTTGAGTGTCTCATTATCTGAAATCCTGTAAAATATGATGACATGGGCTTCCAAATCGCCATTTAGAAAGGCATAACGTAGGACTGGAGGTAAAAATTTTGAGTTCGACGGGAGGTTTTCGGGGGAACTCTTCTTTTGGAAATACAATTGCCTCCTAAAATTCATCCTCCTCTTGGATGGAATCTTCATGTCCTTCAATTTCAGTGGTTGCTTAGAATTCAAGAGTCCTAACCTCCTCTATTGGTTCATCTTGGATGGGAGATTCTACGGATGTGTTCCTTGAATGCAGAATAGAAATAGAGAACTTTCTCCTTGCAAATTTGACATCGAGGCTTCCTTCCAATGGAATTTCTATGAGAAATTTCTCAATGGGAATCTCAATCATAATATCAAAATCTTGGATTTCGAACACATGGAAATCTAGGATAGCCTCAATATCTTTGTGTCTCATAGACACCTGTTGAAAAACCCCACATCCTTCAAGGATGTTTCCAAGAAAACCTCGGAAGGATTTACATGTTGGTTCCAACGGCACATCGCCCAGAATGGTGGGAGCACAAGAATCAGAAATGAGATTTGCTCCAACATTGGGGTTGTATAGGACCTTCATTTTTGTCCCTCTAATGAAGCATAGAATGGTGGCCAAAGGTGAGGTTATCCAAAGGATTTCAGGCGGACTGCTCAACTTCGGCAATCCATTCTTTGCTTATAATATAGGTAAACTCCTTGACTGTCTGCTGGACGAACACTCCATCAGGTGGGTCAGGTGGAGTTAATGGCAATGGTGGTTTCTTACGGCAACAATTCTTCAAGGTATTACAAAAATCTTGAAATACTTCTTCCTCGAAGTAAAAGGGAAACTCTGAAGGTTGAATTTCTTCTTCCTCCATAGTTTCTTGTTCGGGAGAGGATTCTTCCGGCAAGGTTTTTGATAAGCAATAAATAGGTTCATCCTTGTTCATGGATTTATCCTTAGATCTTGACACGAGTTCCTCTGAGGAGGCTCATTAAGACCCATTATGAAGGAAGAATTTTCTAGAATTATATCCAGAAGATCCTTACCTTCTTTCTATGTTTTATGGAGGAAAGATCCTCTAGCTGTAATGTCAAGATTTAGGGCAGACTCTTTATTTAATCCCATGTAGAAGTGTTGTAGAAGCAACAGATCAGAGATGGACAAATCTGGGCCAAAATTTCTCAAAAGCAAAAATCTATCTCAAGGTGCACCTATGGATTCCTTCTCCATCTGCTAGAAGCATAGTACTCCCTTCTGTAAGGAAACAATTCGAGCAATTGGAAAGAAAGCAAGGCAAAATCTGTCTCGTAACTCATTCCAATTTCCCTTTGTCTTCCCAAGGTTGTGGTCATACCATTGTTTGGATTTTTCCTTGAGGGAAAAAGGGAACAACTTCCATTTGAGAGTTTCATGGGTCATACCCTTGATTAGAAGGCATGAATACAGTTATTCGAACTCTCGTAGATGGTGGTAAGGGTCTTCACAATTCTTTCCTAAGAAGGATTGTTCCTAAACCTTGGCTATGAAGCCAGGGCGGAGATCGTACGTAGTAGAATAAATGGGTTCTACCGAAGGCGGTGGCTCACAGAACTTGCCGTTTGGGGCAAAATAAGAAAGAATGGTGGGCTGATCCATATATGTGCTGGTGGTAAGAAAAAGAAAGGTAAGAAGATAGATACGAGGGTGAACAAGGTTCGAAGATTAGCAGCAACTGTTCCCCGACAACGGTGCTAGAAATGATTTGTTGACACCCGGAAGCGCACTTCTGTGACATGGAAACTGTCTTGCAGCATTTCTGTGACACCCGGTTCTAAAAAATGAACCAAGTGCAGTGTATGTGTGCCCAGGATGATCATCACACATACATATCAAAATCACAAATGATAAACAGAAATAACCATGTCACGAATAATGAATATACCTTGATTCTACTGCAGCGGAAAATAAACTAGCGTAGGCAACTCCAACTCCACAGGCAATCGACAGTAGTACGAACTCCTGGTACTCCATGTTGTCTTCCAAAATATCTCTTGCTACTGAATTCATTGTGGGAATAGCAAGAGTGAGTACATGTCGTACTCAGTAAGTGTGGGAAAGTATGACATGTAGCTTAAACAAGGCAAGATAATAAACAATGGCTAATTGCTGAAAAGTACATTTAAAACATGTAAAAAGAACCTTATTATTTCTATGTGAAGTAATTCCATCATATTCCACATAATTAATATAAAATGAAACCATAATTAATTATCTATACATATACCATATTATTACCATCATCATCATCCACATCCATTTATGATAGTTCAATTTATAACCATAACCATAACCAACCATCCCAAATCCCAAGTTCCCTCTAACCATGTAGGTCATCCAGGTGCTCGTAATCGGGAGCACGACTATCATGATAGTTTTTAACACTCTGCAGAGGTTGTACCACTTTACCCACGTGTTCGTGATTTAATCACCCGTCGGCGACTTAAAAACCTCCCTTATGCCAATTACATTTCCTTAGGTGTATGGCAAAGAGATCAAAAAATAGCCTTTATAAAGGGACTACTAGCATGTACGGACCCACTGAGATTTCACTGGTGGCGATGTCTCCAACTTAGCACATTCTAAACCAAGGGCCCCCTCTTGTGCCGTTCGGATCCCAGGGAGTCCTGCCATTCATACAAACCCAATCCGAGTCCCCTTCCCCGCTCTTCCTAATGGTCCACGCAATACTAGCAATACCCTAGTTAATCAGCTACGCCGCACCCATACTTGGCCTCATGGTGGCACTGTTGTCCTAGCTTATTCTTGCATGAACCGGTCCTTAGATCTAAGGCAAGCAAACCACCATAACATCCAACCCAATCCACATACCATGCTTGCTTAGATCTCCTAAGTTCCATGTTACCAATTAACCATGTTCGTTAATTTATATCATCCATAGGATCATTGATTCATTATTAGGCCATTTCGAGCAAAGCAGAAAGGTAAAAGCCCTTCCTGACTCTCTACAATGTATCCCAAGCGACAAGGATGGTCAAACAAGACTAGTAAACACCTATTTTGGGTTTCCCATCAATTTGACACAAGCATGAGGTTTTGCAATCAAAACATTTAAAACATAGGTTCAATATGGTCAAGGACACTTGCCTAGCTTCGACGGATGGGATTGCTCAAGCGCTTCAAAGTCTGGGTTCTGGAAATCCTCGTATACGTCCTCTTGAGCATGTCCCTGTACTCGCGATCACACATACAAGAAAATACATACAAATCAACATGATGCACAAATATTAATCAACATGTGATGAGTTGAATGCATGCAAAGTTAAATAATCAATTAACTATGATTGTTTATTAATTAGATGCAACTAGTTCATATGTGTTCATGCGAGTTTATGGGGGTTTTAGCAAGAATTAAGATTGTCAAAAATAAATAGATGGGTGCAACTACGACTAAATTCTGGTTATTAGATCTAATACGTCGCTAAAATTCGTATCGGAAAACGTAACTCTGGTAGATGCGATGGCTTCGAAGATCGCGGGACCGGTGCGTAGCGTAGACGAGGTAGACGGTGCCGCGGTCCTTCGGTGGCACTACAACGGTGGCACGACGATCTTCGGCGGACGGCGACTCCTTCCTCCTTTTCCTCTTCTTCCTCCTTTTTTTTCTTCTCTTTTTCTCTCTGGCGCAGCCTCTGCTCTCTACTTTTTTTCCGGCGCTAGGGTTTTTGCGGCAGCGCTGGAATTTCTGCTGTCAATTAAAAACGATGGAGCCTCCAGATCCTTATATAAGTGGCGAGGGACGAGTCCTGGGGCAACACAGTACCGAGTTGGGGTCGGCCCAAAAACAGGCGTGCGGGGCTAATCTAGCTCGGTCGCGACGCTTGCGCGGCGGCGCGCACGAGTACGTGGGATGTGACACCCAGTTCCAAAAATCAACCAAGTTAACGCATATGTGTGCCAAGGACGTTCAACAGACATACGCGAGTGCAATCACAAAAGGATATATAGAAATTTACCACAGAACAAGATTAATTAACCAATTTTATTACAGAATTTATAACATCCTCGATACAAGCTCTAATGAATATTAATGAAAATTTCGAACTAATGCAGTGGAAATAAACTAATTGAGCAACTAAGCAACTAAGCATAAGGGTAGCACTCCAAGCAACCCCACAGGCAAATATGACGGCAGACACGACCTAGAACTCCGCATTATCATAATTATACTCCCAATCCTGACCTGCAACTGTTGGTGGGGGAATTGCAAGAGTGAGTACATGTCGTACTTAGCAAGTGTGGAAAGTATGACATGTAGATGATATAAATGACGACAATAATAAAGGCTAAGTGCTGAAAGTACATTAAAACATTTGAAAAGCAATATAATATTTGTATGTGAAGTAAACCCATCATAAACCACAATGATTACCATAGTATGAGTCCATATTCCATATCCATCATCCATATACCAGATTTGACCATTACCGTTATCCATTACTGTCGGCGTTTGGATCCGGCAGATCTCCCGACACTACCTTTGGTAGATCAAGGAGTTGTAGTTCGGTAATGGGCGCGCAGAGATTCAAGAAGGCGAAAGACAAGTGTACACAGAGATTTGCGTGGTTCGGGCAACTTGAGATTAATACCCTACTCCAAGGGGTGTGTTTGTGATGTATTAAGCGTGTGAGTCTAGAAGAAGCTCCAGAAGAAGAAGCTCATCTAGCTCAAGGAGTTCAGTAGTGGTCTTGAACCCTCTCTTGTGTATCGTCCACCAGTCCTTTTATAGTACAAGGACTGGTCGTTACACCGTTAGCCTGGCCTGACAGGTGGCCCCGGCGGTTACACATGCTTGATACACAATTAATGAGGTCAATTACCCTTAATTCCCTGGTAACGGGCCTTAATAGTGCCGTTATCAGTATTAAGGGCTATCTGATCGTGTGTCATTAATATGGTATTAATGACACTTAATCGGGCCTTGAAGTCTTTGATTGCTCCTTGAAGGTCCAGAGCCGTTGGGGGGTCCACCAGCCTGATTGTTGAAGTTGAAGGTCCGGCGGTCGCCACATGGCAGCACCGGAGCTTACCGTCGTGGACGAGTAGGTCCGGTTCTACTGGACACGTGTCAGTACCGGAGCTTGCCTCTGTCTGGGGTTAGGTCTGGGGGTGCCATACTGGTATTCTAACTGGAACTTCCCATGTGTGGGTGATAGCTCCGGTCTTATGATACACGTGGCAGCCCTGGGACTAACCATGTCGGGGAAGCAGGTCCGGTTACGCCTGACATGTGGGGCCTTCGAAGGTCTTCAAATCTGGTAGATGGAGTTTCCTTGTGATCTTTGCAATCACAGGGGGTATCCGGTACGGAGGGTACCGACAGTGGTCCCCTGGGCCCACCTCTGGGAGAGACCTTTTGGATGAAGTCATTCCGCTGGAGGTGGGTCCATTCTTCGGTTTTTGAGCCGTGTCTTCAAGGGTCTCCGGACGTGCCGTTGGTGATATTTTGCAGTTAAACCTCTGCCGCATGGCATATCCAGGAGGCGGCAGGTGAGATCTCAGTGTGCCAATCTCACGCAATCGAAGTTCGCCGGTTCATGATACGAAAATTGTATCGGTTCCGCGTGCCCTGTCAGGCCGTCGCCTTCGGGTTTCCCGCCTTTCATGATGACAACTGTTCGCCTGGGGTAAGAACCTCGACTTGATCGTCGAGGTGGCCCCGGGCCCACTTGTCATTGGCGTGGTGAAATTTTTGACTGGTATCATCGGCTCCTCTTCGGTTTCCATCGAGGCGTTGCGGGGGATTACTTAAGAAGGAAAGCATACACCATTTGGGGTTCTTTACGCCTTTCATTCGAACTTGCACTCAAACCTTCCAAACATTCGCTTGCTTTTCCTCTCTTGCCTCGCTTTGCCGCGATGGAGTTGGGTCTCCGCTAGAGCCGACTGAAGTCTGATGATGATTTGAAGAAGGTCCGGACCTTCATGGGATGGTCCCCTGACTTCTTCAACCACTTAGTCCGCGCTGGCAAGCTTCCGTTTGAGAAGGAACATGCTGGCGACATGGTGTACTTCTCCGCGTACGCCATGGTGGGACTGATCCACCGTTTCTCCTCTTTCTTCTTGATGCTGCTAGACTTCTATGGTCTGCAGCTGTACCACCATGGCCCCCACTCCATTCTGCTGGTGTCAACCTTTGTCCACTTCTGCGAGATGTGGGTGGGCATTCCCCTTAGCATTGAGCTCTTCCGCACCTTCTTCACTGTCCAAACTACAGGCAGGAGTGACGAGTACCTTGGCTTCTACTATTTTGTGAAGCGCAAGAAGTGCCCGTACAAGTACTTGCGGTCGTTCCCTTCTGGGAAGTGGGACGTCTGGAAGAAGGATTGGATTGTCATCAGGGTGGAGGAGCACGAGAAGCTGGAGCTGCCAGAAGGCCTCCCCAACATCGACACTGGAGTTTGGAGTGAAACTCCGGTGTTATCAGACGCCTTCAACCCTACTTTGACCAGGATATGCCTGTGTGCAGAAGGAGGGGTGACTCCTCAGGCCATTTTTTGCAACTTCCTAACCAACAGGTGGGCTCCGCTGAAGAGGAGGGAGAAGCTTGCTTGGGCCCTCAACAGTATGCTGGACGACGACCGGATCGAGACCGGTTTGAAGTCCAACATGGAGGGTGCAACTTTGGAGTTCCACCTCAAGAAGTTTCAGCACGGCATCGACGTCGAGGGCGACAACTCGGCTCCGCTGGCAGCTTTCCTCCCTCTGAACATGGAGGCAGAATTCAGCAGGGAGCTCTGGCGGACGATGCCGGTGCTTGACGACCTTGGTGTCGTTGAGAGGCGCTCGACCACCGGGTTTGCGATCTCTGAAGCTCTTGAAGGTGGCTCCGTTCCCGCCCCTAAGCCAAGAACCGAAGTCGTCGGCAAGGGCAAGGAATTGGCTGAGCCCTCGAGCCGTAAGAGGAAGCATGCCGACAGAAGGTCCGTCAATCCTGCTTCTTCCATGGCTGCTCCTTCTCCCCGGAGGGGGAGGTCTACAACAGCGGCATCTACTCCAGTAGTGGCATCTTCCCGGGGTGCTAGCTGTGGCCTAGTGACTCCGGTACCAGGGCCAGCTGAGGGCTCCGGGTCCGGAGGTCCTTCCCAGTCGAGGGGGGCCTCGACCAGAGCAACACTGATAGCAGCAGCAAGCTCCGGGGGACCCTCTGGGACTACCACACCAGTGGCGGCTGGGGCCAGTCCAGAGCGTCCGGAGAAGAGGTTCTGTGGTAACTGGTGCGGAAGCCTTTCGAGGTAACTTTTGATTTTTTTCCTCAGTCAGTTGTTTTATTGTTAACTGTATTTTGAGTTTCTTCGTCCTTCATCCACAGCATGCCCAAGAAAAGGGTTGAAGCTCCGGTCCCTGCAGCAGCGGTTGAGGCTGTGCAGGCTTAAGTTCTGGCTCTGATTCCAGCGTCACCCCAAGAGGTGGCTGAGGCTGCAGCAGCCCCGGCGCTGACTGTCGTGGTTTTGGACCTCGAATCATCCCCGGAAGCTCCCGTGGTAGCGCTGGACCACGGGAATAAAGATGTACCAGCAGCGCCAGCCCCGGAGGTTGAAGCTCCAGGCTTGGATGCTGAGATGTTGAAAGCTCCGGCCGTAGAGCCAGAGGTAGCTGTGATTCCGGCACTAGAGTCAGATGTTGTTGAAGCCCCGGCAGTCGAGCCGGTGGTTGATGAGGTCCCTGCGGTAGAGACGGGTGTTGATGAAGCTCCGGCACTTAAGCCGGTTGTCGAGGAAGCTTCAGCAGTAGAGCCGGTTGCCGTAGAAGTCCCGGCTGTGGAGCCGGCCGTTGAAGAGGTTCCGGCGTCTGAGCCAGTTGCTGCGGAGGTGTCGACGCCTGAGCCTTTGGTGGTCAAAGCAGTAGTGCCCGAGCCCATGATGGTCGAAGCGCCAGCACTTGAGCCAGAGGCGGACGAGGCGCCTGCGCTGGAGCCAGAAGTAGCTTATGCTCCGACCGAACCTTCAACACCCGCTCCGGAAGCGATGATCCCGAAGGTGCCCGTTGCTGAGCCAGAGTGCCAAGATGAAGCTGCTAGCCCCCCGCCGGAGGGGCCAGTTGTTGATGACCTCGCGGCTGGGCCTTCATAGTCAAATCCGGAGGTTCGAACTTCGGCTGCAAGTACTTCCTCAGTGGCGGCCGAGGCTATCCCGGAGGACGACCCTAGTGCCGTGGAAGCTCAGGGGACCGCTCTTGTAGAGTGGGACCCAATTTTTGTTGCTGAAGATCCGCTGGAGCCAGCGGAGAGGACCCCGATAGGTTTGGAACCGATCCCCCTATCGTTGTCTATCGACAACGCCTGCTCCAGTCTTCGCCAGGTCCAGCTGGCCTTCTACCATGACAGCAAGTCCCTCAAGGAGGAACGCCAAACCCTTAGGAGGTGGCGCAACCGACTCCATTTCGAGACCAAGCTGGCGCAGTCGAGGTTGGCTGACGAGAAGGAGTGGGTGCAAAGGGAGAAGGTCCGCTTGGAGTACTGGGGTAAGTTGTTGGATGAGAGGGAAAGCATGATGGGGACCCTCGACAACCAGTCCCGGGCCATCTATAAACAGGCCAAGGCTGCAAATAGCGCAGTGGAGGATCGCTAGGAAAGGCTCTCCGCCATCCATGATAGTCTTGTCAAGCGCCAAGAGGCTCTTGAAGCGTGGGAGAGACAACTCAAAGGTGAAGAGCAGAAATTCCTGGAGCTGCGGGATGACCTCGTGAAGAGCGAGGAAGAGCTTGTCTAAAAGACAGCTCGTGCTGACAAGACCCTCGAAGAGCGCACCAATAAATTGGAGTAGCGTTGTTAGGAGGAGGAGAAGAAGGCCTGGGAGCGAGGGCAATATCTCTACAAGCAGGAGAATTCCATCACCGCCAGGGAGAAGAAAGTACGGGGTCGAGAGAAGGATCTGGTCAACCGCCGGAATGAGATCCACCTTTGGGAGGAAGAGCTCAGCAAACTTGAAAGGCAGGTTGCTAAAATGATTTAGCAAAATGCCAAAGAGGTTGAGCGTCTTGTTAGGGAGAGCTCGGAGCTTGCGGCAGCCAAAAGATCCTTGGTGGAGATGCGTGGTGCAAGGGTTGCAGAGTCCAAACAAGTTTGGGACTTCCTAGGCAAGGCCAACGATGCGCTGACGCCAGTGGGCTTCAGTCTCGTGCGTCCGGATGATCCGAAGCTGGAGCTGGACCAGGCGTTGGAGGCGCTGAGTTCAGCAGGCAACAAGCTCTCCAAGATGGGCGATGTCATCGCGGACCAGCTGGAAACAGAGGGTCCGTCCCTGGCGAAGAACATCGCAGAGTTTGTGCTGACATGCTACACCAGCCGGGACCCTCAATTCCCTCTGGAACCGGTGCTTGAAGGCCCCATCGAAGGAGAGGGTGAAGCCGCCCGAGCCAACGTGTCGGAGGTGGCCCAGAAGGTCGCCCAGTTCTTCCATAGGGTCTAGTACCATCTCTCTGTAGCTCCCGCTTGTATTCACTCTTCTTCTTCTCCAATTTTGTAATCTCTTGTCTCCAGATGAATGAAATCCAAATTTTTGTGAATTCGAATTTCATTTTTTGTCTTCAACACTACCTTTTTTCTCACATGGCCTCTTGGTAGATGTACACAATTTGATTGTGAACATGTACCAAGAGGATGTAATGGTTGTTGAAGACTTGCGTGCTTCGAACTTGTAGAATGTAGGTCTGAAGTTTTCGATAGTGTAGGCCCCCTGAGGCTGTCGGAGCTCAGTGGATCCGGCATTGACCATCGCCGGAGCTTAGTAGCTCTGGCAGTAGTCTCCATCAATGCGTAAAGCATCGATGGTTAGCCTTCTGGGGTGTCGGAGCTTGGCAGCTCCGGCAGTGACCTCCGTCAACACGTGTTGTGTCAATGTCAGACTCCACTTTAGAGTCTTTTCACCATCTTCACGTTGACGTCTTGCCCCTTAGCTTTACTGGAACTGAGTAGCTCCAGAGATGCTCGATGTCAATGTTTGAACATCGACCACAAGCCGCCTAGAGGATGTCGGAGCTTTGGTAGCTTCGCCTTCATTCACCATCATCATGAAATATTTATTTTTCGTGCACACTAAAGTCAAGAAAAACAGTAAAATCCGTTTCCTGTCTATAACTTCATTGCGACTTACTATTACCGAGAAAGCTTTAGATCGAACACAATTCCAAATACAATCAAGAGCGCCGTCTTGTTCCCTTCGGGTCTGATCGTTTCCAGATCGCCTTATTTCGGCCTGACGGGGTGTAGGTAGAGTGGCGTACTTAGGGTGCATGGCCAAGCTAAGTCAATAGCACACCCTGGCCCTAGATTGGCTTGGCGGCATTCAGACGAGTAGACAATCAACAATGTTTGAACCCAGAAGGATAGACAATGCAACTTGAATTGTACATGAACTGGTCGAGCTAAAGTTTCTTAACAACTGCACAACATTGTTATAGACAAGAAGGAGAAAAATAAAAATATTGAGCCTGTACAAAGTAAATGCACGTGGAGTCTGTTTTCACACAATCATGTCTTTCATTATAGGTCCGGGGTATAGCAGAAAAAAGTACACTCTTAGGGTACGGAACCAGGATAAGTGTGTTTCGTTTCTCGTTTGACCAAAGGTAGCTAGCTACACCTTTAGTTCTGGGACCATGACAAGTGTTGCATGGACGTTGCGGACCTAACCGGGTAGGTCCGGCCGCCCTCCCGGAGGACCTACCCGACTCTGTACAATGACTCTATAATATACATCACATGTAATTACAGACTCACCTCCGTGATATTAAGAGTAGAACTTACGGAGGTGCTCAATGTTCCAAGGATTTGGGAGAGGTGTCCCATCCTCGGTTGCCAAGCGAACGCATCCGCGATGGGATACTTTGATAACTCGGAAGGGTCCCTCCCAGCTGGGGGAGAGTTTGTTTAACCCTTCTCTGGATTGTATTCTCCGTAGCACCAGATCGCCTTCCTCGAGCTGTCGACCGTGAACATGCCGTTGGTGATAGCGCCGAAGAGCTTTGCGGTATCGGGCATTCCGAACAGCTGCTCGACACCTGCCCTCTTCAAGGAGGTCAAGGTCTTCACGCCGGAGTTGGTCCTGCGTGGCTTCGTCAGAGGCCCGGACCCGGAGCGACCCCAAGGTGATTTCCGGAGGAAGTACTGCTTCAGCTCCGTACACCAGGAAGAATGATGTCTCTCCAGTTGACCGGTTTGGGGTTGTCCTGTTGGCCCATAAAATGGGCGGAAGCTATTCGATCCAGTTGGCTCCATATTTTTTCAGGCGCTCATATGTGCGTGTCTTGAGTCCTTTCAGGACTTCTGCATTTGCTCTCTCTGCTTGGTCATTACTTGTCGGGTGAGCTACGGAGGAGTAGCTGACTTGGATGCCGAGGTCTTTGCAGTATCCCTAGAAAGCGAAGCTTGTGAATTGGGTCCCATTATCTGTTATGATTTTGTTCGGGACTCCAAATCTTCATACGATGGATTGCAAGAAGTTGATAGCCGATTGCTTGTTTATTGTCACAACTGGAGTTGCTTCTGGCCATTTGGTGAACTTGTCAATAGCAACGTATAGGAACTTGTAACCTCCTACGGCTCTTGGGAAAGGTCCCAAGATGTCCATCACCCACACAGCAAAAGGCCATGTAGGAGGTATCATTTGTAGAGGCTGAGCTGTTGTGTGAATTTGCTTTGCATGGAACTGGCATGCTTCACATTTCTTCACCAGCTCAGTTGCATCCTGGAGCGCTGTAGGCCAGTAGATGCCATGCCAGAAGGTTTTACCGACTTGCGTGCAGGAAGACGCGTGGTTCCCGCACTCACCTCCATGGATTTTTGCGAGGAGCTCGCAGCCTTCTTCCCTTGTGATGCACCTCATTAGGACGCCGTTGGCACCGCGCCGGTAGAGATCCCCTTCTACCAGCGTGTATATTTTAGCCAATCTAACTATCCGATCAGCGGATACATCATCGTCAGGAAGGATATTGTCTTTCAAGTAGCTCCAGATCTTCGAGATCCATGCATCAGAGCTTGCTTGAGCATTTGATTCTTGCGTGCTGGGTTGCTCGCAGCTTCCGGCAGCACCTATGACCCTTGATGGCTGCCATGGTAACAGTGCCATCGGGACTGCTAGCTTTGGGATGCTGGTCTTGCCTCCTTCACTCAGTTCAGCAGGCTGAGCTGTGGGTTTTGAGAACCTCTGGATGAAGGTTCCGTCAGGAGCCGAAGCTCCGGTTGACGCTTTTGTCGAGAGTTCATCAGCTTCAGCGTTATGGACACGCTAGACATGGTGGAGATCCAGGACTCCGAAGCCCTTCTGAAGCCTCTGGACTTCAAGGAGATAAGCAGCTAGTTGGGGATTGTTACAGGAGCATTTACCCTTCACGTGTTTAATGATGAGCTGTGAATCTCCCTTGACCAACAGCTGCTTGACACCATATGATAGTGCCACCTTTAGTCCGTAAATGAGTGCTTCATACTCCGCCATGTTGTTGGTCGCCTTGAAGTCAAGGTGGACCATGTATTTTACCTTCTCCCCGGTGGGAGCGAGAAGGACTCAGCTCCGGCCCCCTGCTTTTGCATGGAGCTTTGGAAGTAGAGGGTTCAGTGAGGCTCAGTAAAGACCAAAGCCTTGAGTTCCGGCTTCTACTCACTAGGGCCCCCATGGTTTGATGGAGAGGGGGTTCACTCTGCCACAAAGTCCGCCAGTGCTTGACTCTTGATAGCTTGTCTTGGGACGAATTCAAGATCGAATTCGGCCAATTCCACTGCCCACTTTGCAATGTTCCCAGTAGAGTTGGGATTATGCAAGATCGCACGCATTGGGTTAGAGGTCACCACTGAGATCTTGTGAGCTTGGAAGTAATGGCGACGCTTCCTGGAGGCAATGAGAACTGCGTAGAGGAGCTTGTGCACCTCTAGGTATCGAGTCTTGGCATCATGTAGTACTTCGCTGATGAAGTACACTATGCGTTGGACTGTCCGGATCCTCCCGGAGGGGCCCGGAGCTTCCTCCACATCGACTCGGACCCTCCCAGAGGGGTCCGGACCTGCTTTGGGGACATCCTGGTCCTTGCTGGAGGAACCCGAAGCTTCTATTGGAGCGACCCAGACTCTCCCGGAGGGGTCCAGATCTTCTGGAATAACTCCTTGTAGATCCAAGTCTGGCGGCTGGGACCCAGACTCACCTTCAAGAACCTCCGGACCCTCTCGGAGGGGTCTGGATTCCTGAGCTTGGAATGGTTCTGGTCTCTCCGCAACCAGGACCATGCTGACAACCTCATCGGTTGCTGAAATGTAAAGCAGTAAGGGCTCACCAGGGTTTGGAGCTACCAAGGTTGGTAGAGCGGTGAGGAGCTGCCTTAGCTCCTGGAACGCCTTTTATGCTTCTTCAGACCATTGAAATGGTCCGGATTTCCTAAATAGCTTGAAGAAGGGTAGCGCCCGTTCCGCCAGTCCAGAGATGAACCGGCTAAGGGCGACTAGACATCCAGTCAGTTTCTGGACGTCCTTGATGCAAGCTGGTGGCTGCATCTCCTCTATGGCTTTAATCTTCGCCGGATTTGCCTCTATGCCTCGGTGGTTTACAAGGAAACCAAGAAGCTTTCCGGAGCTAACCCCAAAAACGCACTTGTCTGGGTTCAGCTTCGTGCGAGTGACCCGCAACTTGTTGAAGACAGCTTGCAAGGTGTCAAGGAGTGATTCCTTGTCCTTGATCTTGACGACGATGTCATCAACATACACTTCCAATACGTCTCTGATGAGCTCTCCAAAGGTTTTGTACATAGCTCGTACAAATGTTGAAGCTGCATTCTTGAGACCAAATGGCATGGCAGTATAGCAGTACAATCCATCTACTGTGATAAAAGAAGTATGTTCTTCATCTTCCCTAGATATTCTGATTTGATGGTACCCAGAATATGCGTCTAGGAAACACAGTAATTCACACACGGAGGTGGAATCCACTATCTGATCTATTCTAGGTAGTGGGAATGGATCTTTTGGGCATGCCTTATTTAGTGTTCTGTAGTCGATACACATCCGAAGCTTCCTGCCGGCCATGGGTACAACAACTGGGTTTGCCAGCCATTTTGGGTGGAAGACTTCTTGGATGAATCCACCTTCGAGCAACTTCTTCACTTCTTGTCGTATGAAGTTCTGTCGATCTACAGATTGCTTCTGAGGCTTCTGATGTGTAGGCCGAGCATCAGGATTGATCTTCAGATTATGCTCGATCACCTCCCTGTGTATCCCAGGCATTTGTGACGGTTGCCAGGCAAACACGTCGACATTAGCCCGGAGGAAAGTGATGAGCACGAGTTCCTATTTGTCATTCAGACCTCCCGATATGCAGGTAGTCTGAGCGGCATCAGAACCGATTTGGACGACCTTGATGGGATGTCGGTGTCGCTGCTTGGTTGCACGCGAGGTGCGGAGGTTGAGCCTCATTGACGAATGCTCGGGGGTTTCGGAGCTTGTTCCTTCCTGGATTCTTCTTCCTGCGCTGTTGCAAGCGCATGAAGTTCTTCCAGAGCAGTCACTCCGGTAGTACGGTCTTCGCAGATTCGGAGAATGCCAGCTGGTGTTGGCATTTTCAACACCAGGTAGCCATAATGAGCAGCAGCCATGAACTTGTACAAGGCGGGCCTGCCAAGAATGGCGTTGAAAGACAAGTTGATCTGAGCAACGTCAAAGATCAACTTCTCTGTGCGATAATTCTCTCGAGTCCCGAAGGTCACGGGGAGAGTAATGGCACCGAGTGGTGTTATGGCCCCCGGACCTACTCTGGAGAAAGGTCGGGAAGGGCGAAGGTCCGAAGGTCGGAGCTGAAGCTTGACAAAAGCTTTGAAGCTTATGAGGTTCAACCCCGAACCTCCGTCCACCATTACATGGTGGAGTTGAATGTTATTGATGGTTGGAGATACCATCAATGGTAGTTAACCAGCTCCGATCATGTTCTGAGGGCAGTCTGAAGCATCAAAAGCGATGGTGGTGTCCATCAACTTTCGATGAGGCTCCGCCCTGGCTGTAGGAGCTACTGAGGCCATGTCCCGCCGCATGGTCTTGAGGACACAACAGGAGGTGATGTCCCACGAACCACCAAAAATGGTGTTCATGGTCTTCCGACGCTCATTATCAGAGACGCCGGAGTCGTCATCGACGGAGGTGTAAACAGCCTTCAGGACCTTTTTAGGGTCCTGGAAGCCTAACTCCTCTTCAGCTGGAGCTTCATCGACTTTCTATTTTCCTTCCCTCTTACGGAAAGGAACTTCTTCCCGGCACATGTTTTAGCGCTCGACAATGTTTTGGACCTCTCGACGGTCCTCCAAGTTGTGGCTATTCGATTTGTGGATAGGACACCACACTTTGGATTTGACACCATCTTCAGAGGATAGCCGAGGTTGTTTCTCAGGGCGTGGCCCCCGGCCACCCGGAGCTGCAGCAGCTGCAGCGATAGATGTGCCGGCTGACGGCTTCTTCTTCCCGTTGGACTTTTTCTTCTTTTTGCCACTCCCGGAGGTAGTGGCTCGCCTTTGGAGGACTTTTTGCCATCCTCCGAAGGTGGTTTGGAGTGCATTTCGCGTCCCTCCGCAGCTTTGGCACACTTGTCCACCAAGCTAAAGTTCTCCATGACGTTGGTGATCTCCTTGACCGCCAGCTTCCCCAGGATCTTCTTATCTCGTACGCCATGTCTAAATTCCACGATAACAGAAGCGCTAGAGATAGAGGGAATGGTTTTTCGTACCTGGGAGAACCTCTGGATGAATGAGCGCAGGGATTCTCCCCCCTTCTACACAACTGCAAAAAGGTCAAGTTCGGTGCCTGGTCGGGTGTATGAACTCCCGAAATTAGCGGTGAACTGTTGGCACAATTCCTCCCAACTATTGATAGAGTTGTGAGGAAGGCTCATGAACCTGGACCTGGTGTTCCCAGTCAAGGCCACTGGGAAGTAGTTGGCCATTACAGCCACGTTACCTGCGGTCGCAAGGATTGCGGTGGTGTAAATTTGGAGAAACTCAGCGGGATTAACAGACCCGTGAAATTTCTCCGGTAGGTGAGGCCGGAAATTTTGTAGCCATCTGACCATGCGTAGTTGCATGGCCAGTGCAGAACAGCCTCCTCCTACTCCCTCGAGAGCAGGACTGTCTCGAGCCCCTCGCCTTTCGCGAGCACGCTTGATATGGACACGACCGTTCTGTTGACGGTAACGGCGATCAAGCTTCACCCGAAGGTCATGAGTTGAAAGTCTGGTTACCGTATGAGTACGTCGCGCCCCAGAAGGTAGCGACTTAACTTGCTGTGACGCAGCACGCCTCCTATTCTGGGAAGCATGCGGACCAAGTCTGCCACACACGGTCCGGCATTGCGATGGGGCCCGCCCCAAAGGAGGAGGACCTTGGTTGCTGATGCGGTCGGCTGCTGCTGCAACAAGATGTTCCACACCAGCCCTCCACTGCTCCATCGCACCCTGGGATGCACCTGGAGGTGGTGGACGTTGGAGGAGAGCACGCACTGCATGAAGCGCGTGTTCAGGGTTGTTGTTATTCGCCGATGCAGTGACTGACGTCGATGCAACGTCACGCTGCTTAGCTTGACGTGCTGGTGCACGCGGTGGCGGTGGAGGCATGACTCCTGCTGGAGCCACGGCACTTGCTGGTTGCTGCATGTTGGAGGGATTGCCTCCAGCGGCTTGAACAACAGGGTTGCCGTTGGATGATCCAGCAGCTGAGTTCACCATACTCGAAATCTCGGGCGTCCCCTACCTGGCGCGCCAACTGTCGGCGTTTGGATCCGGCAGATCTCCCCACACTACCTTTGGTAGATCAAAGAGTTGTAGTTCGGTAATGGGCGCGCAGAGATTCAAGAAGGTGAAAGACAAGTGTACACTAAGATTTACGTGGTTCGGGCCACCTGAGCGTAATACCCTACTCCACGAGGTATGTTTGTGATGTATTAAGCGTGTGAGTCTAGAAGAAGCTCCAGAAGAAGAAGCTCGTCTAGCTCAGGGAGTTCAGTAGTGGTCTCGAACCCTCTCTTGTGTATCGTCGACCGGTCCTTTTATAGTACAAGGACTAGTCATTACATCGTTAGCCTGGACCGACAGGTGGCCCCGGTGGTTACACATGCTTGATACACAATTAATGAGCTTAATTACCGTTAATTGCCTGGTAACGGGCCTTAATAGTGCCGTTATCAGTATTAAGGGCCATCCGATCGTGTGTCATTAATATGGTATTAATGGCACTTAATCGGGTGTTGAAGTCTTTGATTGCTCCTTGAAGGTCTGGAGCCGTTGGGGGGTCCACCAGCCTGATTGTTGAAGTTGAAGGTTCGGCGGTCGCCATGTGGTAGCACCGGAGCTTACCATAGTGGACGAGTAGGTCCAGTGCTACTGGACACGTGCCAGTACTAGAGCTTCCCTCTGTCTGGGGTTAGGTTCGGGGGTGCCATACTGGTATTCTAACCAAAGCTTCCCATGTGTGGTTGATAGCTCTGGTCTTATGACACACATGGCGGCCCTGGTACTAACCATGTCGGGGAAGCACGTCCGGTTACACCTGACATGTGGGGCCTTCGGAGGTCTTCAAATCTAGTAGATGGAGTTTCCTTGTGATCTTTGCAATCCCAATGGGTATCCGGTACGAAGGGTACCAACAAATACCATAAACCATAATACCAATCATAACCAGTACCAAACCATCCCAATACCAAAATCCCTCTAATCATGTGAGGGTCTAGGTTGCTCATGATCGGGAGCACGGCTATCATGATAGTTTTTAGACACTCTGTAGAGGTTGTACCACTTTACCCACGTGTTTGTGATTTTATCACCTTGCAGTGACTAAGGAATCTGAATTATGTCGTCTCACACTTCCATCGGTGTGTGGCCAAGAGATCACAAAATAGCCTTCACAAGGGGACTACTAGCATGTACGGACCCACTGAGGTTTCGCCGATGGCGATGTCTCCAGCTGACCACATGTTCAACCAAGGGCCACCTCTTGTGCCATTCGGATCTCAGGGAGTCCCACCAACCATATCCCAACCGAATCCGACTCCCTTCCCCGGTGCGCCAAATGGTCCACGCAATACTAGCAATAGGTTAATTAATCAGCAACGCCGCACCCATACTTGGCTTCGTGGTGGCACTGTAAATCCTTAGATCACTCCATGAACCGGTCCTTGGATCTAAAGCAAGCCAAACCACCGCGGGGGCGCGTATGAGTAGGCGGGAACACCCACCCGTGTGGCTCGGCGCGTGTCCGCTGGCTCGGCCTGGCCCAACGCTGCGCGCGGGCGCGCACATACGTGCGTGGACGACACGACCATCGGCTTAGGCACGTGGGCGCCGACTCGGTTGGACCGAGTTCCGCCGTCGTGTGGCACTATTTGCCCGGAAGCTTCAGGGGTTGAGGCAATGCTTCCACCGGAAACTTCTGGATGGTTCCGGAACATGAAACTTCTGGATGGTTCCGGAATATAAAATTTGTTTTTTATATATTTTTTATCTTTTATTTTCCTATTAAATGTTATATATATATTATTTATTTAGTTAGTTATATTTCATATCTTATATTTTTCTTTCTTTATTATTGTTTATTTATTATCTATTCATTTCCTTATTATTTAATTTATTATTATTATTGTTTATTTTTCATATATATATTCTTTTATCCATTTTTATTACTATTATTATTGATCTTCCATCCATACTTTTTATTTTCTAGTTATTTTCTATCGTAAGAAATTCCTAACTTGTTTTCAATAGGTTGGGTCATTTAATTTTATGTCCAAACATTAATGTATATGCGTGCGCGATTTAATTTATTTTCATTTTCATGTTCTTCTTTTCTCTAATTATTCATCTATTCTAATTGGATTCAAATATAATTTGGTCATAGAATCTATGAATGAAAATGCATGATGATGCATATTTTAATATCTTCCTTTATTAAAATAGTTTATTTCTATTATTAAATTAATCCTTATTTATAATATTAATTTGCCAAAACATGAAAATCGGGGTATTCCAACTTCCCCTTAAAGAGTATTCCCAAGGGTATCAAATTCAAGGAACCTATGTGCTAATCTTAAGAACTAATTCACCCAAGGACACAAAGTTGTTTGGTAGGCAAGGAACAGATAGGAATTCAAAGTATTGATTCCAATTCAAAGGAAGTTTGTAGTAGTTGCTTGCTTCGGGCATGGGTTTACCCCTAGAAACTCTAGGATGACTCCCGTCAAGAGCGTGTGGCATAGCCGAAAGTGGAGGATGACAAAGTACAGATAGTGCTGTCACCACCTATTGCCTACCTCTTCAATCCGTTGGTCTATGAGATATTCCCTGGTGATTTCTAACCTAAGCACCACGCTTACACTCTAAATTACTACTCTAGTTGTTTCGAACACAAAGCTACAGCTAGAGCCTCTAATAAATTAAATCAATGAACCGACAAGTAACTACTTGTGCAAACTACTTTGAATTGAAAATCAAACTTGAGATGAATTCACAAAGCCTTACTTGACTTTGAATCAAACCTCAGTAGGGGTACAAGTGTAGAAGAGGGACTTGACAAGCCCAAGCCTCCTCCTCCTAGACTCTTCACCACAATCTCCTTCTATTTTGCAGCCTCTAGGACTACTCTAAACCTTAGGAGTGATATTCTATTATCAAATTTCTGTGTGTGTGTGTGAAGTGAGGTGTGGGGTGCTATTTATAGGTGGAGGAGGGTTGGTTCCCGCCACCAAATGTGCGCGATTCAGTCATCCCCGCCAGCAAGAAGCCAAGAGGAGTCGACAAGTGTCGATTCACCGAGTTTGGTGCTAGGATGACTTCGGCCGAACAAGGTGTTTGGCTGAAGTGGTCTTCTGACCATTTTTCGTGTGCTTTCTCCAGGTCACTGTCGAGTAGGTCCCATTGACTAATATGGGTGATAACTGTTGGATGGCATCGGATATTTTTGTTTGTGGGCCATTTGATCCATGTGATGACATGTGGCACCGCCAGATTTGCCAGAATCCAATTTAATGGATTACTCCCTGCATGTCTTAGTATTGTTGGGTATTAATTCACCTGCATAAAAAAACACCAACACTTGTGGAATTGGTTAGTATTTAACCCTACCACTGCATTGTGTTTCTCTTTTGGGCACATTATGAGCTGAATTGGCAGTCTAAATACGGCACTAAAAGACCGTCAACAACCCCCGACTCGAGGACGACCTCGCGCCCTGACACCCGGGCAGCGAAGGTGTGGTCCAGACGTCTGAGTCATAAGCGTCATAGATCAATGACGTAAGAGATAATAACCCCTGATTAGGGTCTACCCTCACCCTCTTGTCATAGCGGTGGGGGCCGGACAACTCCTCGTAGCTCAACGCCGGAAGAGATGATGACCCCTGACCAGGGTCCGCCCTCATCCTCTTGGCACGACGTTCGGGGTCGGACAATGCCTCCCTCTTTCGATCGATGTGGTCTCCGGCAAGCAAGGCCGAACCCGCATCTACCTCGGGCATCTCTGACCCAGAACTCTTGTCCGAATTAGAGAGCTCCAGCTCAAAAGGGAAGTTTCGACCCTCATGCTCCGCGACTGTGACCTCCCTCTGCTGCTGAATGCTCGGGCCTTCTCCTTGTCTTTTCTGTCCTTTTCCTCGAAGGGCCTCTATGTCTTTGCTTCCCACTTCCCCTTGTCTTCTGGCAGTTTGGGGAAGTAGGTGGTGCTAGTGAGACCCGCCGAGGGGGACACTCCCAGGACGAGCCAGGGGATCGCTCGTAATCCTACACGGGGCCCGTACTACGAGCTCAGTAACCCACTGCAAGACCTGGGACGACAACAACTCCTTTGGCGACTCTCTCGTCGGGTCCCTGACCAAGTCGTACTGCCATCTGTTGCGTGTCCTATCCCGAGACCTGACGCTCAACAAGGACCCAGAGACGACCTCGTTGGTTAAGCCCTCCGACTCCATTTTCTTCACCTCCTCGAGGAACGGCTCCAAACAGAACATATACCTCATGAACACCCCCAGACCCAATGCTTAGAAGGCACCGGCTCCCTGTCAGTGAAGCTCAGCAGGTCGGGTTTCGTGTTTCGGAGGTAGAACCACTCCTGATGCCAGTCCTTGGGAGAGTTCGACGATGGAAGATGGAAGCACTGAGGAAGTGGTGGTTGAGCCACTACACGCCCGAAGGCGACGGAGGGAGCTAGAGTCTCATAAGCATCAAAGCGGTAAAAATGCCTCCAAAGAAGGAAATAGGGGTTCATTTCAAGAAAGGCCTCGCACAAGGTGACGAAGGCTGAAATACAAAGTATTGTGCTCGACATTAGGTGATGAAGCTCCAGTTGGTACTCACTTAGAAGCCCCTGGTGGAACCTTGTCGGCGGAAGCGCCAAGCCACGATGATGGAAGGATAGGAAGGACACCACCTCGTCGTACTACAGATGAGGGATGAGCGCACCACAAGGACAGCGGGGTGCACCGGCGATCATCAGACGACATCAGACCCTGGAAACCAGGTCATCAAGCTTCCTCGAGTACATGGAGTATGGGCTCCACCATGTCATAAAGCAAGTGGCACGCGGTCAACGATGGCGACAGGAAAGGTTTTTCTTTCTTTTTTCTCTTTTCTCTCTCTGCAACGCAAATCTATTTCACCGATTTTGCAAGGAGAACAACACAATGAGAGGATCGGGAGACAGAACAGAAACACCGAGGAGGTAAGGGTTATTAACGTCAGGACCTTTGTAGCAACAGGCGGTGAGGTTGCGAGCAAGCGTTTCAAAATGCATACGTTTGCCGAGGCAATCATCGCCATTGGGACGCATCGCCTCTGCAACCGTGTTGTTGTGGACCTGCAGACTGGAGCACCGTAGAGCGTGCCATGGGCCTCTGACTCCTTGTAACTAGCACCATTCTGAATTGCTGGTGCCTTTGGAAATCGATTATCAATTGAATTGGCCTGGCAGTACACATTTCTTCTAAGTCATATCAGCTCCGACCCCAGATCACGCGGCGCTTCCTCGTCTCCCGCAGTACTACACCCACAGGCCAGCGGGCCTAGATAGGATGGCTAAGTTTTCCGGCTCACTTTTGGGGCCATTATGGAGTTCGGGGTGCCTACCTGTCTGACAGGTTGTTGTGTAACTACCCCGAACAAAACATAGAGTGAGGGATGAATGACACGATATGGCTGATGTAAGTGCATACTCGGGGGTCTTGATCCCCTGACATCTCCAACTATTTATGTCCAGGTCTTAGACCCGCCACTCCTTAGTTTCCAAGTAATGGTGTGGCTCTCAGCCACCCGAGACTTTCGAGACCCGAGAGCTATGATGATGTCCCCGGGCGGATTTAGAAAATTTGGTCGTTTATGTTGTGACATACTGCCATCGCTGACTGACAGTTGTTGATGAGTTATGGTCCCTACAACGGATTGCTTCGATTGAGTTTTATCAGGATTACCCATTAATAGCTCACTAAGAGCAGGATTTTTCACCCTAGCCTGGGACTTCCAGGCCTGCTAACCACTCAAGGCACACAAATGGCTCGTCGGCGTGGCGCATTTTTTGTGGCTAACAACTTGACCTCATAATAGGCACGGGGTCTACCGAGCATTCTCGACTAACAATGATAGGTTGCCTACAACTCATCTGACTTATTTAGAGCCGCTAGTTGTCAAGTGTGCAAACGAATCAATACTAACACGTTTTAATATCTTTTTTCTCAGGATCCCGATGCAAGGGCATTTTCAACCTACGACCAACTCCACGAAGACTCGAATGAAGGCCTAGGGGCTACTGACGGAGTTCTGTATCCGGGGTACCAAACATACGAAAGCAACCGATACTTGAGCACTACGCAGCTACAGACTGAAGCTACTCTCCACTCGAGGAGGTACCCGCCACCAACGCCACGACCACACGAGGTCGGGGTATTTAGCCCGCCCAAGTCCCATTGGAGAGGTCAGGCAGACGAATCCTTTTGGGTTCGAGCCCAGGAGAGGCGGGTAGTGGGGGCATTTATGATGGACGGTGGGCACGTAACTTCGGTAGGGGGAAGCACCAGCGATGTGACCCATTGCAGTATAAGGCTAAAATCTGTCCCATCCACCGTTAGAGGGACGGTAACTTCCCCCTGGTGCCTTGGAGATCATGAAGAAGGCAAGACTTAGCTTCTGACAGACTGGATACATGGAACATGTAGGATCAAAGAGCACGTGAAAAGCTACTAGAGGGGGGTGAATGGTAGATTTAAAAATCTTTCGCAGAGGAAACAATTAAATCCCAACCCTTCCGGCAGAAAAATGATATGTTAAAAAATCATGTGTGAGACTAATCTAGACGTGTTTCAACGGGACAAAAGTGATATATATCAGAGAGATTCAAGTCACGAAGAAAACAAAAGAAGAATCACTCAAATCCATCGAGAGAAACTCAAGTTATGATCGAAAGATCGAACAAAGGTCAATCTGTACTACCAGAGAAAAACAGTACTGGAACGCTGCAAAGAAACTCGTGTAGATCAGAATCCACAAATCCAATGACCGTGAAATTTTGACAGATGATAGATAATAAAGTTTTAAAGACAACCCAAAAAGAATCACATCAATTGAATCTATAAAACTCGAGTTATGAGAAAATCACCGACGAAAGGTAGTGCTGTCCAGAAACTCAACGAGAAAAACTTGTCTGTAACAAGTCGGACGAACAAGGCACAAAAGTTCCTTCAAACTACGAATTTTATTCAATAGAACACAAGAGGAACAGCCCCAAAGTCGTGCACCACGAGCTCTGGGCTCCCTTGTTTATGTAAACAGCCCTTAGGCCAACCCAATCTCAACTAGGACTCTAATCCTACTCAGACCACGAATCGAAACTTTCAATAACTGCTTAAGACTCTTCTATACGCAGATAGAAGCAATCTTAAGACTTCCAAACACCTTAGAAACGTATCCCACATTCCTAAAACAACTCAAATTCGTGACCCACACGAAATTCTATCATAACCAACTCGATACTTTCCATACCTAGCCACAACCGACTTCGACGCAGCCAAAGTCATCAACCGATACGATTCGATCCTTCCAACCAGATCATCCCATCCATAAACCACCTTCGGAACCATGTCCACGTCATGCACCGCATTCATATGTGCAAACACCTTCCTTCGACGTCCAGTAACCTTCATATGCACTGCCCTTGATTCAATCATGTTGCACGACCTCCTAACCCGCTCAACCACAATTCCTCTTGAATTTGGTTGCTGGAACCTCATCTCCTCCATGAGACTATTCCAAAGGATCTTGTCACCAGCCATGACTTGAACTCAAGAAACACATGCATATGAACAAACAACCAATCCGTACGAGCCCAAGTCCGCGACTTGACTTAGTCAGTTCCGAACACAACACCTTACATGAGCACCTCACATAAGCATGTTGCAAAACATATCAAAATGATATGAGCAATATCAACCAAAATGCACCAAAAACTTAGCAAATGAATACTAAGCAATCTTTCCAAGAATATAAAGCAAGTTCGAAACATTGCAAGATAAAAGCAGGAACATTGAGATCAAGCTCTGAACCTTGCCAAAGCTGACCGGAGCTTGAGCTGGAGCTTGCCAAAGCTAGTACAACCTAGCGCCGGAGCTTACCAAAGCTAGTAGGACCTAGCACCGGAGCTAACCAAAACTAGTAAGACCAAGCGCCGGAGCTAACCAAAACTAGTAGGAACTTGTCATCCCAAAAGTCGGAGCTAGAAAAACATGTCAGAGCTAACCAACATAAGTCGGACCTAGCAAAACATATTGGAGCTTAACAAAGACATGCCGGAGCTATCAAAGACATGCCGGAGCTAAAGACAAAGCTCACCGGAGCTACCCAAAAACATGTCAGATCTAGAAAAAGAAAGTCGGACCTATTGTCGGACCTTGTAGAAGCTCGGAGCTAGAGTCGGACCCTGCTAAAAAGATGTTACGGCAGCATTCAAAACTTTTATTGTCAAAGCCAATGTATCCAACACACATAGGTCTCACAATCTCCCCGTTGATGAATGCATTGGCAACACCATTTAAATCCGAACATTGCATGAAAAGTTTTGAGAACAATTTTCCCCCTTTTTGAAAATCAAGTGAGATAGAAATAAATTTCTCCCCCTATACATATTTCTCCACCTTGCATAATTCACCATATTATTTCTCCCCCTTTGACAATATATTCAGCAAGGTTCAAAAGAGAAATTTTAATTGTTATGAGCATATTATAACATATACATATAAAACAAAGCTCATCCAAGTCATACTATCAAGTAACTTACACTATCACAACAATGAGATACATAAAGTAGTGTAAGCCATGATAGAGATCAAATGTAATTTTTAATTTAAGCAAGTCATGATCTCACAAACTTAACCATTTTAATACCTGAAAGCATAACACTTGTTGCTGCATTTTATTATTTTTGAAGGCACAAATTTAGATCATATGATATTTGCAAGAGATTATATGCGCATCTGCCTTATTCTAACCAACCAAGCCAAGCCTATGTCATTTGACAATCAGAAGCTTAAGGACATGGTTTTAGTCATACACAACTTCTTCCAAGTTCATATCTAAGTGTAATGATAAGCCATCTCAAAAGAAGAAGTGTGATGCATGCATATTCTCTTGATCTTTTCTCAACTTATATTTGTTCATAAAAAAACTCAACAAGTGAGTTGATTACTTGATTAATTGTTTATGATTAAAAGCACTTGTGAGCATGCAACAAGTTCAAAACAGCAAGAAAGTTCAACCATGACCAGATATAGTGTAAGTAATTATTTAAATTACTAGACATGGCAAAAACTACAAAATGTACAACACGAGTAATGTAGTAAGAACTTTTAGCATGTAAAAGGAATCACAAAGTCATATATGTATGAAATACTATGCTCATATTATTTTAATTTCAGATTCACACATAGACTTCTCAAGTTTGAAAACTCTCCCTCAATGTAAGCCATGAGGATGCATAACCCCTATTTCACTACGAATGAAACAAAAATGAGTGAAATCCAAAGGTTTTGTAAAAATGTCAGCCAATTGTTGTTCGGTATCTATATGTTGAAGCACAATGTTTCCTTTTTCAACATTATCACGGAGAAAGTGATACCTAATATCAATGTGCTTAGTTCTAGAATGTTGCACGGGGTTTTTAGCAATGCAAATGGCACTAGTGTTATCACAAAACAGTGGAACACTATCTAGATCAACCCCATAGTCCTTAAGTGTTTGAACAATACAAAAATTTGTGAGCAAGTACTAGCAGCAACTACATATTCAGATTCGGCTGTGGATTGTGCAACTTAATTTTGTTTTCTAGAGGTCCAAGCAACAAGTGAATTACCAAGAAAATGACAAGCACCGGAAGTACTTTTCCTATCAATCCTACAACCTCCAAAATCAGCATCGGAAAAAGCTTTCAAAGTAACGGTTGAGGAAGAAAGAAGAAAAATGCTAAATTCTTGAGTTCCATGTAAGTACCTGAGAATCCTTTTGACGGCTTGACGATGTGAAGCATGTGGGGAGGCTTGAAACCGTGCACAAAGACATACGCTGAATTGTATGTCCGGTCTTGATGCCGTGAGGTACAAGAGTGATCCGATCATGCTTCTATATTCTTTTTGATCCATGGGTTCACCATCTTCATCAAGATCAAGTGTTGTTGTTGTTCCCATTGGCGTCCGAAGAGGCTTGCTTTTGTCCATGTTGAAGCTCCTTAGGAGGTCTTTTGTATACCTCGTTTGATGCACAAAGGTACCCTCCTTAGATTGCTTGATTTGCAGCCCCAAAAAGTACGTGAGTTCTCCCATCATACTCATCTCAAATTCTGAACTCATCATAGCTGAAAACTTGGACAAAAGATCATGAGAAGTACAACCAAAGATAATATCATCCACATACACTTGAACGAATAATGAGTCATTGCCATGCTTAAGCACAAAAAGAGTTTTATCAACCTTACCCATGGTAACCCCTTTTCAAGTAAGAATGTTTCTAACCTATCATACCATGCTCTAGAGGCTTGTTTGAAGCCATACAAGGCTTTGGACAGTTTGTAAACATGATTAGGAAAATCTGAATTTTCAAAACCTGGTGGTTGTTTGACATAAACCTCCTCATCTATGTAGCCATTAAGAAAAGCACTTTTAACATCCATTTGATATAGCTTAAAACCTTTATATGCAGAAAAATACAACAAAATTCTTATGGCTTCTAATCTAGCAACAGGAGCAAAAGTTTCATCAAAATCTAGACCTTCAACTTGAGTGAAACCTTAAGCAACCAACCTAGCCTTATTCCTAACCACAACCCCATCCTCACTTTGTTTATTTTTAAACACTCATTTAGTTCCAATTAAAGTGTGACCTTGAGGAGGAGGTACAAGTTTCCAAACATTATTTCTTTCAAAATTTTCTAACTCTTCTTGCATGCCAATAATCCAAGATACATTAGTGAGTGCGTGTGATATATCTTTGGGTTTAAAAGAAGCAACAAAAGCAGAATGAGCATGAGAGTTTGGATCGCAAAACCTGGACCGTGTAACTCGTTCGTGCAAGCTTCCAATAATCTGTTGAGGAGGATGAATTTTGAGAACCCGGAGGGGAGTGGACACTTCACAAGCTTCTTCTTCTTCATGTTCATCACAAATCGATGAGATTGTTACTTGAAGAGGATCTGGACCAGCAATGGTGGTTGTCGGTGCTGGCTGTGAATCAAAATCAGGAGCTCGAACAATATCATTAACTGCTGAATTTTCGGGTAGCAGCTTCACCTCTTCCTCATCTTCAAAGAAAATGCTCTCCCCCTGCGGATATGGATCTGGACCTGCAATGTTTGAGCTAGTACCTGGGCTAGCTTCATCAAAAGACACTTCACAAGTCTCCACAATTTGTTAGTGTCAAGTAAAAGCACACGATAGCCTCTAGTATGAGATGGATAACCAAGAAACATGCCATCAATGCATCTAGGTTCAAATTTATCAAGATTACCATGTTTCTTAACAATGCATTTGCAACCAAAGACCCAAAAGTGTGTAACACTAGGCCTATGTCCAAACCAGAGCTCATATGATGTTTTGCCTAGCTTAGCGCGTAAGAAAACACGATTTGAGACATAACAAGCGGTTGCAATCGCATCAGCCCAAAATTTCCTAGGAGTTTGATATTCATCAAGCATAGTCCTAGCCATCTCAACTAAGGTTCTGTTCTTTCTTTATACAATACCGTTTTTTTGAGGTACATATGGTGAAGAAAATTGATGATCTATTCAAATTTCAGTACAAAAGTGATAAAAGATTGATTTTTAAATTCAGTTCTGTTATCACTTCTAATTGCTTTTAAAGACCTTGGGTCATCAATTCATAATCTAAGAAATAAAGTTCTAAAGTGACTAAAAGCTTCATTCTCAAATGCCTTAAAGTAAACCCAAGAGTATCTAGAATAATCATCAACAATCACAAGAACATACCATTTACCTCTGGAGGACTGAACACGTGAAGGTCCTACGGTGTCAAGGTGCAAAAGTTGACCCGGTTCAGTTGTCATGATCATTGTGAGAGGAGTATGTGAACCTACAACCATATTAGCATGTCTACAAGAAGACCACACAATTTCTTTGTCCCCTTTAAGCTTAGGCAGCCCACGTATGCGATCAAGAGCACTAACACGCGTGAGATGATCAATGCCTACGTGACCAAGTCTACTATGCAAAAAATATAAGTCTTTGGAATAATTAGCAACTAGACACCTATGCTTAGAGGAAGACATATCAAAATAAGCTTTAAAAACTCTTCCAAACCGAGACATGCTAAAAATATGCTCACTATTTGAACCTACAACTTTGCAGAAGTTTTTATTGAAAATAATTTCAAGATTTTCATCTAGCAATTGTGAAACAGAAAGCAAGTTGTATTTCAAATTTTTGACAAGTGCCACATCCTCAAAGTGTAGTGATCATTTACTCTAACCGAACCCTTAGCAATTATAGGAGTTGAAGAATTATCGGCAAAAGTAACATTCTCTACACGTGACACAAAAGAGAGGGAGGAGAACCATTCTTTGTTACCGGTCATGTGGCGTGAGCAACCTGAATCCATAATCCAAATGTTCTCCTTCCTCAAGCGTGTAACCTACATAGAAGCACAATACGTCGATGACTCAATACTGGGGTTAGTCAAAAGGCATTTAAGTATCCAGTACTGAGTCACACAACGTGCAGCAGGAAAATCACGCGAAAGTTGAGATAAAACAGCAGGTTTATGAGTCAAAGTTTGATGTTTTACTCTTAACTACTGACCTATAAGGTGTTACTTGTGTAGCACAAAAACCGGTAGCTCCGGAGGCAAAAATAGAAGGTCCGGTGGTAAACTTTGAATGTTTTTGACTCATAACAGCAGGCTGCATGTTCCTGGCATTCAGTTTAATATGTGCAGCAAATTTTGCATGAAAGTTATGAGATCAATCATTCTTTCCCTTTTCTGTTGTTTAGCTAGTCTATGGAAATAATCTAGGACATGACTATCTATACCACAGTAGGTACAATGAAATTTAACTTTGTGTCCATGTATAGATGATCATGCAATATTTTTATTTGAAACCGAATGAGATAACACTCCTGCAGATTTGAAAACCACTTCTTTTTGTTTAGGAACTGTTTGAATCAAACCACTTCCTAATGAATTTACAATTTTAGGTGGATGTGCCTTAGCATGAGCATGAGAATCAAATCCTAAACAGTTTTATCATTGCAAGACTTGGAAGAATTCGGCAGCAAGTTTAGGTTCTTATTCCCATTACAAAATCGATCTAATGTCATATGCATGTTATCAAGTTTATTGGACAGATCAAGTCAATTTTCACATGAAGTTTTTCCTTTTAATCTGCAATTGGAACAATATTTAACTTCATGAGAACGTAAAGCATTATTCAATATTGAAATTTCATTCATCATCTTTTAGTTTCTTTTCATGATCATCACAACTGGAACAATGCAAATCAATTCTAGAACAAGAAGCATCTTTTATGTTTCCAATGTCAAGTGCAGCAAGCTTTTTGTTCTTTTCAATTTCAAGTTCAAGTCTATCTAGAGTAGAGGAATGTGCAGTTTTTAATGTAGACAATTGTTCATAGATTAAATCACACGAGGGACAAGAATCATCACTAGGAATCAAGGTTTTCAAATGGTTGACTTCAGATTCTAGTGATTCAATTTTAGCAGCATTATCCCTTAGCTTTTTGTCCTTTTTCTTAACAATAATAGTTGCACGAGAAATTGCATCACACATTTCATTACAGGTAGAACATACCTCATCGTCATCACTGTTGTATTCTGCATCCTCCTGACTTGATCTTGATCCCGTTTTGCCCATCATGAAGCATAAGTTGGTCAAATCATCTTCATCTTCGTCACTTCCAATGTCCACGTCGCTTGAGCCAAGTTCCTGGAGTGCGGAGATAAAACTGTTCACCAGTTGGCGACCTGTAAAACCCTTCTTCTTCTTCTTATCATTTGTTGAGGAGTGCTTCGTCCTTGATTGTTTTTCTTCTCGGGATGTAGAACCTGAAAGGTTAGGACAATCTGTACAAAAGTGTCCTATCTTAACACATTCGAAGCATCGTTGAAATCCGTAGCTTCCTCTCCTTCTAGTTCTCACATTTTGCAATGCTTTTGAGAACCTAGTAGAGAGAAGTGCTAGCTCCTCCTCTGGAAACTCCTCAATCTGTTCAAGTGTTAGAGAGGATAACAAAGCAAGTGTACCACAAGATGAAGATTGACCGGAGCTAGGCATGTCACGTTGTGAAACAAAAGCAATAGACTTGTTTGGATTCTTACGTGGTAAGATGTCAATTTCATGAGTCTTAAGTTTAGAGTAAAGCACATCTAATGTAAGAGAACTCATGACAGTTGATTCACGAATAGATGTAACTTTCATCCCCCAAATTGACATGTCTAATGCACGAAGAAGTTGCCTAGCATTCCTAGCATCAGAAAAGTTAACATTGACAGTACGCAGATTGCTGAGAATTTTATTGAAGCGAGCGAAAAGGTCATCGATAGACTCACCGGGTTGCATCTCGAAACGCATATATTCCTTTATGAACATATCTTATCTCACCTCCTTGATCTTGTTGGGTCCTTCATGATAGTCACAAAGCGCCCTCCATACATCATATGCCTATCGAAGGTGTGCAACGTGGTCGAAGTCGCTTTGAGTGAGTCCTTGGATGATCAAGTTCCGGGCTTTGTTGTTGTTTTCGACGTCCCGTAGGTTCGTAGCCATAACTTGATCATTTGGTGGCACTTCGTAAGGCTTGTACACCTTCTCCCATATTGCGAAGCCTTGCGTCTGGATGAAAGCCTCCATGCATGCCTTGCAAACCTGAAAATCAATACTAGCAAACACACAAGGTTTGGCGGAGTATTTCTCCATGATGATTAGTCAAAAACACGTGAAAATCACAATGATTGGAGCACCGTGGCTCTGATACCAATTGTAGGATCGAAGAGCACGTGAAAAGCTACCAGAGGGGGGTGAATGGTAGATTTAAAAATCCTACGCAGCGAAAACAATTAAATCTCAACCCCTTCGGCTGAAAAACAATGTGTTAAAGAAATCGTGTGTGAGACTAATATAAACATGTTTCACCAGGACAAAAGTGATATATATGAGAGATAATCAAGTTACAAAGAAAACACAAGAAGAATCACTCAAATCCGTCGAGAGAAACTCAAGTTATGATCGAAAGATCAAACAAAGGTAAATTTGTCCTACCCGAGAAAAACAGTTCTGGAACGCTGCAAAGAAACTCGTGTAGATCAGAAACCACAAATCCAATGACCATGAAACATTGACAAAATGATAGATAATCAAATTCTGAAGACAACCTAAAAAGAATCATGTCAATTGGATCTATAAAACTCGAGTTATGATAAAACCACCGACGAAAGGTAGTGCTATCCAGAAACTCGACGAGTAAAACTTGTCTGGAACAAGTCGGACGAACAAGGCAGAAAAGTTCCTTCAAACTATGAATTTTATTCAATAGAACACAAGAGGAACAGCCCCAAAGTCTTGCACCACAAGCTCTGGGCTCCCTTGCTTATATAAACAGCCCTTAGGCCAACCCAATCTCAACTAGGACTCTAATCCTACTCAGATCACGAATCGAAACATTCCATAACTGCTTAAGACTCTTCTATATGCAGATAGAAGCAATCTTAAGACTTACAAACACCTTAGAAATGTATCCCACATTCCTAAAACAACTCAAATGTGTGACCCACACAAAATCCTATCATAACCAACTCGATACTTTCCATACCGAGCCATAACCGACTCTGTCGCAGCCAAAGTCATCAACCGATACGATCCGTTCCGATCCTCCCGACAAGATCTTCCCATACATAAACCATCTTCGGAACCATGTTGCCACGTCGTGCACCGCATGCATACGTGCAAACACCTTTCTTCGACGTCCAGTAACCTTCAAATGCACTGCCCTTGATTCAATCATGTTGCGCGACCTCCTGACCCGCTCAACCAAAATTCCTCCTAAATTTGGTTGTTGTAACCTCATCTCCTCCATGAGACTAGTCCAAACGATCCTGTCACCAGCCATAACTTGAACTCAAGCAACACCTGCACATGAACAAACAACCAATCCGTACAAGCCCAAGTCCGCGATTTGACTCAAGTTAGTTCCGAGCACAACACCTTACGTGAGCACCTCACATAAGCATGTTGCAAAACATATCAACATGATATCAGCAATATCAACCAAAACGCACCAAAAACTTAGCAAATGAATACTAAGCAATCTTTCCAAGAATATAAAGCAAGTTTGAAACATTGCAAGATAAAAGCAGGAACATTGCGATCAAGCTCAGAACCTTGCCAAAGCTGTCTGGAGCTTGAGCTGGAGCTTGCCAAAGCTAGTACAACCTAGCGCTGGAGCTTACCAAAGCTAGTAGGACCTAGCACTGGAGCTAACCAAAACTAGTCAGACCTAGCACCGGAGCTGACCAAAACTAGTCGGAACTAGTCACCCCAAAAGTCGGAGCTAGAAAACATGTCAGAGCTAACCAACATAAGTCGGACCTAGCAAAACATATCGAAGCTTAACAAAGACATGCCAGAGCTATAGACAAAGCTCACCGGAGCTACCCAAAAACATGTCGGATCTAGACAAAGAAAGTCAGACCTATTGTCGGACCTTGCAGAAGCTCAGAGCTAGAGTCGGACCCTGCTAAAAAAATGTTATGGAAGCATTCAAAACTTTTATTGTCAAAGCTAATGTATTCAGCACACATAGGTCTCACAGAACAAAACATTATAAAACTGGCCCTACTACGAGGAATGTCAGATAGATAGGGTCGCCTCACCCTACTATTAAAGGACTCCAAGGCCTTCAGCGGCGGGGGGGGGGGGGGGGGGAGCTATTCATTCTATATTCGTGGTTACTAGACGCATTTTACTTTCCGCATTACCTTACGCATTTACTTATGCATTTCTCCCTTCGGTGCTCTTGCACTCTTTTCCTTTGATGCACTTGCATTCGTGTTTTACTTTCTTACTCCCATGTGCATTTACATTTATGCATTACTTTTGTAGATGTTCTTACATTCTTAGAGTTCATCTACTCTCACAAGGCCCACTTGTAATCTCCTCTCTCCTTTTGAGCTAACAAGGATCACGGAAGACCCCGCTGTATGTAGGTCCTTTTTTTGCCCGAACCAGCAAACACCTCTTGTTCTTTGCAGGCTAGCCATATGGAGACGAACATGACTCATTAAATTGTACTAGCTAGTTTACGAAATGTCGACGATTCCGTTGTAGAATTTCACGCAAGAGTATTTTAAGGGTATCATATTTATCCCAACAGAAGGAGGTGAAGTAAAGTAAACACTATTCTCATGATTGAGATATAGAGTACTAAGTAATTATCGAACCTGGGGTAAGATTATAATATGGGTAGCGTGACACACATATAAGACATCTACTCTAAGGGATAAAGTTGTTCTAGTGAGTTTTAAAATCGAGGAGGTGCTGCTCCTACGGCGCTCTAATTACTCATATACATAGCCTAATAATATATACATGAATATTCTAATGGTAAATACGAGGGCTTAGTGGTCTAGCATACCTGGTACGGGTTTGCCTCTGGCAAGACCAGAATGAATCCCGCTAAGATCTCGTTGTGTAGCCAGACGTGGGAAGGGGGGTACAAAGGATGGGCAGGGCTATCACCACCTACCGCCTACCCCTACAACCTACGGTTCTATGCGACATCCAAGGCTACTTAACTATCTAAGAAACATGCTAACATGTTAAGTAAATACTGTAGGAGTCGATGTACACATATCTTTCTAAGGCAATGACTAACCTAAATATCGTTGATGTAACACCGTCATTTTTCATCATCATGCATTGCATTAATTCTCATACATGGTAGACATAAGACAATATAAAAGGAAAAAAATAATAAAATGAACTAATGTCAAAAGAACAACTAAAACCAATTCTGGGTACGGACTTGTCCAGTCCCAACCCCGGACTAGAGTGGTGCCCCGAGTCTGTGTAGACTTAATTCAGCTTCTTTAGAGCAACAAACTTGTTTGTTATTTGGTGCGAAGTAGTCCAGTAATGCTATCGTTTTTGTTCCTTACTTGTCCGTTACATTTGGGAACTTGTTCGATAATGGAACTGTAAAACCTCCAACTTGTTTGGATAATTTTAGTCTAGTTCGGAAATCCCCTTTTCGCTATGGAACAGCGGACTTGTCCACTCGAGAACGGACTAGTTCGGTATTTAGGGTTTCGACTCAGATTCTAATTTTCCAGCATGATGTTTTATTAAGTGTTTGACATTTGTCGACCCTAGGACGTCGTGCGCTACCCCAAAAGAGCCAAAGTGGGACCCCACAAAGACCCGCACTCGTATCCACCAAGTCCTACTAGGATTCTTCCCTAACTCCACCACCCCACCCCTATACAAGCAACCCCCCACATGAGGAAATCCCACTGACTTGTCGTCACACCGTGAGCCATCGTTCAGCCACAAGCAAGGGAGGAGAAGGAAGAGAAAGAGGAGGAAGGAGAAAATGAAGAAAGAAGAAGAAGGAAGAACTAGCAAGATTGTCATCGCTACTGCGTTCATCTTCATCAATGTTCTTCTTCTACGTCTTGCCGTCAATTCGTCATCAACAAATCTAGACATCAAGTTTCGTGTGTTACGCCCAGTATTCAATCATTGAACCATTGCATTCACAATAACTACCCAAGATCTAACTTTCGATGTCAACTTTGAACCCCTACTCGATTCAACCCATGCCCCGGTGTTGGTATTTCTTAACACCATAGATCATCTCTAGTAATAGATGAGGTCCGCAAGCGTACAGAAGATACAGTTGTAGCTTTCACCCATGAGTATTCCCAAGGGTATCTGTTACGACCGGTTCCGAAAAATGAACCAAGCTAACGCATATGTGTGCCCAGGATGTTCAACACACATACACGAGTGCAATCACAAAAGAGTATACAGAAAATTACCACAAGACAAGATTAATTAACCAAATTTTATTACACGAACCATGTTATCCTCAAATACAACCTCTAATGAATATTTACGACAAGTTCAACTAATGCAGTGGAAATAAACTAATTAAGCAAACTAAACAGCTAGGCAGCATAAGCAATAGGGTATAGCGCAGCTCCAATCAACACCACAGGCAAAGCTGACGGTAGACACGGCCTAGAACTCCGCATTATCACCATTAAACTCCCAATCCTGACCTGCAACTGTTTTGGGGGGGGGGGATCGCAAGAGTGAGTACATGTCGTACTCAGCAAGTGTGGAAAGTATGACATGTGGCTGATTTAAATGACGACAATAATAATGGCAAAGTGCTAAAAAGTACATTAAAACATTTGAAAAGCAATATATTACATGTATGTGAAGTAAACCCATCATAATCATAAGTAATATCATAATACCAGTCTGAATTCACTACCATCATCAATAATTCTAGATTTTGCCATTGCCAGTAACCATATTCAATACCTGAAATAAATCCATAACCAACCATTACCAAACCATAACCATCCCAAATACCATCCCAATACCGAGTTCCCTCTAATCATGGAAGTTTTCCAGGTGCTCATAACCGGGAGCACGACTATCATGATAATTTATTAGACTCTGCGGAGTTTGTACCACTTTACCCACGTGTTCGTGATTTCATCACCTTTCGATGACTAGAACCTCTATTATGCCGTCTCACACTTCCGTCGGTGTGTGGCTAAGAGATCACAAAATAGCCTTTACAAAGGGATTACTAGCCTATTTAGACCCCACTGAGGTTTCACCGGTGGCGATGTCTCCTACAGAGCACATCTTCAACCAAGGGCCCCCTCTTGAGCCATTCGGATCCCAGGGTAGTCCCACCAATCATCAACAAACCCAATCCGACTACCCCTTCCCCGAGCATCGTTAATAGTCCAAATAGCACTGGCAAAGCCCTAATTAATCAGCTACGCTGCACCCATACTTGGTCTCGTGGTGGCACTGTAGTCCTGGCTTATTCTCGCACGAACCGGTCCTTAGATCTAAAGCAAGCAAACCACCATAACATCCAACCCATCCACATACCAGGCTTGCTTAGATCACCCATTACCATATCATATTTAACCAGTTCATGTTAACCATAATCTCATCCATGCATAATTAAATTGAGTGGTATAGTTGGTTTCCCATCCCAGTTGATTAAGCGAAGCAAAAGGTAAAAAGCCCTCCCCGACTCTCTACCATAAATTCTAGGTGACAAGGGTGGTCAAACAACGCTAGTAAGCCTCCTACCATAGGATTCCCATCAAATTGACACAAGCATGCAGTTTGTAAACAAAACATTTATTTGAAAAAAAAAATAGGATCAATATGCTTCAAGGACACTTGCCTTGCTCTTGCGGTTGATTAGGGTCAAAGCCTTCAAACTCTTGGTGTTGGAGATCCTCCGCGGCACTCTCTAGTGCAAATCCATCTAATCCACACAATAAACATACAAGACAAGAAACACAATCAAAGAGTGCACAAAAATTACTCAATATGACATGACATGCATGATTAATGCAAATGCAAGGTAGAATTTGTCAATAGATTGCTTTTAATGATAACTAACTAGTTCTAATAGCTTTGAACAAGTTTATACAGGTTTGGAGTCCATTAGATCAAATTTTAGAACTAACAACACAATTTAACCAGAAAGATCGGACTAGTCCGCTAGGGACCAGACAAGTCCACACTCTGCGAGATCAGCAGATTAGGGTTTTCTAGATCGACGTAAATTCAAAGATTAGGGGTTGAATTCTTGTAAAGAAAAGATAATAGAAGGTATACCAGGTGTTTAGAACTCCAATGAATCAAGAAACTTGGAGGTAACACTTGGATCTTGATGATCTAGGGTTGGTGATGAACTTTGAGATGAATTGGTGGTGAAGGACGAAACTTGGTGGAGATCTGGATCCTCTTTCGTTTCCTCCTCTTCTTCTTCTTGCTTGGGATCTTCTCCTCCTTCCTTGATGGTGGCTCTCCACGAACTAGGGTTTGGGTGGGGTGGAAAAGTGGCAAATAGATGTCAAACCAAGGGGTGGGGTTGTTTATATAGAGGTGGAGGCTAGGGTTAGATGGATTTCGAGTTTGGGATGAGTAAAGGCCGGTTTAGAGTCCCACACGGGCTCTAAAAGAGTTAGGCATGACGTCCCTAGGCCTGCTTAATGTGATACCCAAGAAACAAGTCGTAAAACAAAAGATCAATTCGGAGTCACGAAATATCGGACAAATCCCGAAAGGACCGGACTAGTCCGAAGTCGTCCAGAGAGAAAATCGGACAAGTCTGGCCAAAAATCGGACAAGTCCGACTTTAAACAGAGAGGAAATCGGACAAGTCTGCTGGAACATCGGACTAGTCTGGAAAAGTCCAGGGACTTAGCAATTTTTCAAGGATTCTTGGAATATGGACTAGTCCGCACAAAATCGGACAAGTCCGAATGTTTCCAGAGCCACGGACTAGTCCGTAGGAAAAATGGACAAGTCCGTTTTTTGTCAGAGAGAAATCGGACTAGTCCTCAGCAAAATCGGACTAGTCCGCACTTTCGCGCATTTTAATTGTGGTTTTTTTCCAAATCAATTTTAAATTCGTTCCTCTTGTTGTGGGTTAATGTTAAACATGTATATGAGTGTATGTAGGGCATGATGCATGAAAATGAGGGTGTTACAAACCTACCCCCCTTAAAATGAATCTCGCCCTCGAGATTCGACGCGGAAGAGAAGAGATAGGGAAATTCCTTCTTGAGATCATCCTCCATTTCCCACGTTGCTTCTTTTTCTGTGTGGTGCTTCCATTGAACTTTACACCATCTAATAACCTTGTTCCTTGTGACTCTCTCCTTGGTTTCCAAGATCTTGACCGGTTGCTCGGCATAAGTCAAATCTTCCTCTAGCTCCAATCCTTCCATTGGCACTTGTTCTTCCGGTACTCTCAAGAACTTCTTGAGCTGGGAAACATGAAAGACATCATGTACGTCTGAAAGATGAGCTGGCATCTCCAACTTATACGCTACTTCTCCTCTTTTGTCCAAAATCTTGAATGGTCCAATATAACGAGGTGCGAGCTTGCCTCTTATGTTAAACCTCTTATGACCTCTCATCGGCGACACCTTGAGGTAAACAAAATCTCCTTTTTCAAAGACTAATTTCCTTCTCCTATTGTCCGCATAGCCTTTTTGCCTTGATTGGGCAGCCCTCAAGTTTTCACAATTTTATTTGGACTTGCTTTTCGGCTTCTTGCAACACATTCGGACCAAATACTTGAGTTTCTCCTGCCTCATTCCAGAATAAAGGTGTCCTACACTTCCTCCCATAAAGCACTCCATATGGTGACATCTTCAGACTTGCTTGGTAACTATTGTTGTATGAAATTTCCACGTATGGCAAGCTTTTGTCCCAACTTTTCCCATGCCTTAAAGCACAAGCTGTATATTTGGTCTTCACAGGGACAAATGAGCTGACTTGGTTAAGCGATCCACAATTACCCAAATTGAGTCATACCCGGACTGAGTACGTGGTAACCCAACTATGAAGTCCATTCCAATTTCTTCCCACTTCCATTCTGGAATCTTCAATGGTTGTAACAATCCGGCTAGCCTTTGATGTTCCGCATTCACTTGTTGGCCCACATCACACAATGCCACATATTCAGCTATGTCCTTCTTCATGCTATCCCACAAATAGCTAGTCTTCAAGTCTTTGTACATCTTTGTACAACCAGGGTGAATTGAGTAAGGTGAGTCACATGCCTCTTTTAATATCGTCTCCCGAATATGCTTCACATTAGGAACAACGATTCTCTTTCCAATCCATAAGGTACCATGTTCGTCTTCATCAAATCTGAATTCTCTCCCTTCTTCGGTCTTGTCCTTGATTTCCTTGATATCTTCATCTGCGGTTTGGGCCTCTCGAATTTCTTGCTCCAAGGTTGGGTTTAACTCCATCATCTCCATCTCATTTACAAACCCGAGGTTCAACCATTCAAACTCCTTGCATAACTCGGATGGTAACTCTCGAACTGTGAGTTGGTGACTTACTCCCTTTCTACTCAAAGCATCGACCACTACATTGGCTTTTCACGGATAATAGTTGATCCCCAAATCATAATCTTTGATGAGCTCGAACCATCTCCGTTGCCTCAAGTTCAGATCCGTTTGTGTGAAAATATACTTCAAACTCTTATGATCCGTATAAATTTCACACCTATGTCCAAGGATATAGTGTCTCCAAATTTTCAATACGTGTACCACAGCAGCGAGTTCCAAATCGTGCGTGAGGTAAATCTGCTCATGTTTCTTCAATTGTCTTGATGCATAGGCGACCACTTGACCTTCTTGCATCAATACACATCCAAGTCCTTGTCTCGATGCGTCACAATAAATATCAAAAGTCTTGCTCACATCCGGCAGTACCAAAACTGGGGTTGTTGTCAACCTCTTCTTTAACTCCTCAAAACTGTTTTGACAAGCTTCAGTCCATCGGAAAGCCTTTCCCTTCATTAGCAACTCCGTCATAGGCTTGGCTATTTTGGAAAAGTCCTTGATGAATCTACGGTAATATCCAGCCATCCCAAGAAAACTCCTGATCCCCTTTACATTTTGTGGTGGTTCCCACTTCAACACGTCTCTCACTTTTCCGGGGTCAACCGATACTCCTCCTCCTGGGATGATATGACCCAGAAATGACACCTCTTCCAACCAAAACTGACACTTGTTGAACTTGGCATACAATTGATGCTCCCTCAATTTCTGCAATGTAAGCCTCAAGTGTTCCTCATGTTCTTTCTCATCCTTCGAGTAGATCATAATGTCATCAATAAACACCACAACAAACTTATCCAAGTGCTCCATGAAGACCTTATTCATGAGGTACATAAAGTAGGCAGTCGCATTTGTCAATCCGAATGACATCACGGTGTACTCATAAGATCCATACCGTGTCCTGAAAGCTGTCTTGGGTATGTCCGATGGTCTAATCTTCATTTGAAAGTATCCCGACCTCAAATCAACCTTAGAGAAGACACAAGCACCCTTCATCTGATCAAACAAGTCTTCTATGCATGGCAAGGTGTACTTGTTCTTATTGTTACCTCATTGAGAGCTCGGTAGTCCACACACATCCTTTGGGTTCCATCCTTCTTGTCCACAAACTGCACAGGCGCTCCCCAAGGCGAAGAGCTAGGGCGAATAAAACCTTTCTCTAGTTGTTCTTGAATTTGCTTCTTGAGCTCCGCTAATTCCATAGGAGGCATCCTATACGGCGTCTTAGCTATAGGTGTAGTTCCAGGTATTAAATCAATAACAAACTCAATGTCTCGATCAGGTGGCATACCTGGCAACTCTTCCGGAAAGACATCCAAAAATTCACACACCACCGGAATCTCGTCAATTGCGGCACCGTCCATATGATTCAGCTCCAATTGCTTCGGTGTGGTTTGAGATGCTTCAAATTATACAGTGATCCCTTCCTCATTGGTCAACTTCACCGTCTTCGTGGCACACTCAATAACCCCATTGTGCTTCCTCAACCAGTCCATACCAAGTATAATGTCCAATCCTTGAGAATCCAAAACAATGAGGTTGGCGGAGAAGTCTACCCCCCTTAATCTAAGGCTTACTTTTGGACATACAATATTTGTCCTCGTCTCTCCTCCAGGAGACTTAACCAATAGAGTAAACTTCATATGAGAGATAGGCAAACTTTACTTGGCAACATACTTCGATGCAATGAATGAATGCGATGCTCCAGAATCATATAACATAGTCACGGGGTTGGAGTTGGCGAGAAACATACCAATGACCACTTCATCCGCTTGTTGGGCATCCTCCGTAGAGACATGGTTCACGTTGCCACCAGCAAAATTTTGCTGTCCACAGCTTCCTTGTGGTGCTCCTCCATTGGGTCTTGGGTTTTGCCTCGGTGCATTGCTTCCTTGACCAAGGCCTGACTTAGGACATTGATGCGCAAAGTGTCCAGCTTCTCCACAAGTATAGCACTTCTTAACTCCATCTGAATTATTGGGACGAGCTTTGTTTTGAACATTAGCACCAGGAAAATTAGCATGAGGCGCATAAGGCATTGGAGGCCTAGGTGATTGCATGACAGGGCGTTGCTGCACAAAATGAGTTGGGCGCGGTAACCAGGGCATTGAGCAGGAATAGAAGAGCTGAAATGAGGCGCATTGGGCGGCACAAAGCGAGGGCGCACATTACTTCCTTGCTGTTGTCCTTGATATGGCGCATTCCTCTTGATTTCTTGCTCCATCTCACGGACCTTGTTCTCAACCACGATTGCTATGTCCACAAGCTTCTGAAAATTTGCATAGTCACAATTGAGCAATTGCACTTGAATTTCATTGTTGAGGCCTCTTATGAACAAATATTGCTTCTGGCTGTCCCGACTAACATCCTTAGGCGCATATCTTGATAGTTGAGTGAACTTGTTGAGATATTCACTCACACTTGATCTTCCTTGCCTTAAATTCTCAAATTCTTGCCACATCAAGGTCATAACTCCCTCCGGCACATAATGAGAACGGAAACTCTCCTTGAATTCCGCCCAGGTGATCCTCTCTTGATTCTCATGAGCATTGCAATAAGCATCCCACCAATCCGTAGCTGCTCCAACTAGTTGATGAGAAGCAAACAAGACCTTCTCCCGGTCACTGCATTGGACAATAGCTAGGTTCTTCTCCATAGACTTTAGCCAATCATCCGCATCCATAGGGTCAGCGGCTTGAGCAAAGGTTGGCGGCCTAGTCCTCATAAATTCTCCCAATCGATTATGAGGTGGCGGGGGTGGCGGTGGAGGCATGTGGGGCTGATTGTTGATGTTACCAGCCTCCAGCTGTCCTATAGTTTGTATCATGGTCTGCATGAGCTGGTTTTGCATAACCAAAAGCTACTCATTGTTGATAGCTCCATGAGCAGGTCCTTGCCCATTGTTGTTCTAGGGTACTCCATTGTTCTCCTCCTCATCATTGTCATCCCTCTGGTTGCGAGTCCTCACCATCTGAAGAAAAGCAATAGGTAAGAATTAGAGAACGTCCCCAACTACATGCATCAAGGGATATGAAACTAAACAACTAGCTACACTAGCCTAGGTGGACATGGCAATGCTAAAGCACCCCAAAATATTCTATTAAGTACACAAGCAATCAATATATATAGCAAACAGCACACCAACCAAAATACATCAATTCCTGAGTGATCCTATGTGCTCTAAAGTGTCCATTCTATCTATGCTGCATCCTACGGTTAACCTGTAACTCTGATACCAATCTGTGATGCCCGGTTCTGAAAAATGAACCAAGTTAACGCATATGTGTGCCCACGATGTTCAACACACATACACGAGTGCAATCACAAAAGAGTATACAGAAAATTACCACAAGACAAGATTAATTAACCAAATTTTATTACACGAACCATGTTATCCTCAAATACAACCTCTATCTAATATTTACGACAAGTTCAACTAATGCAGCGGAAATAAACTAATTAAGAAAACTAAACAGCTAGGCAGCATAAGCAATAGGGTATAGCGCAGCTCCAATCAACACCACAGGCAAAGCTGATGGTAGACACGGCCTAGAACTCCGCATTATCACCATTAAACTCCCAATCCTGACCTGCAACTGTTGGGGGGGGATTGCAAGAGTGAGTACATGTAGTACTCAGCAAGTGTGGAAAGTATGACATGTGGCTGATTTAAATAATGACAATAATAATGGCAAAGTGCTGAAAAGTACATTAAAACATTTGAAAAGCAATATATTACATGTATGTGAAGTAAACACATCATAATCATAAGTAATATCATAATACCAGTCTGAATTCACTACCATCATCAATAATTCCAGATTTTGCCATTGCCAATAACCATATTCAATACTAGAAATAAATCCATAACCAACCATAACCATTACCAAACCATAACCATCCCAAATACCATCCCAATACCGAGTTCCCTCTAATCATAGAAGTTGTCCAGGTGCTCATAACCGGGAGCACGACTATCATGATAGTTTATTAGACTCTGCAGAGTTTGTACCACTTTACCCACGTGTTCGTGATTTCATCACCTTTCGATGAATAGAACCTCTATTATGCCGTCTCACACTTCCGTCGGTGTGTGGCCAAGAGATCACAAAATAGCTTTTACAAAGGGATTACTAGACTATTTAGACCCCACTGAGGTTTCACCGGTAGCGATGTCTCCTACAGAGCACATCTTCAACCAAGGGCCCCCTCTTGAGCCATTCGGATCACAGGGTAGTCCCACCAATCATCAACAAATCCAATCCGACTACCCCTTCCCCGAGCATTGTTAATGGTCCAAATAGCACTGGCAAATCCCTAATTAATCAGCTACGCCGCACCCATACTTGGCCTCGTGGTGGCACTGTAGTCCTGGCTTATTCTCGCACGAACCGGTCCTTAGATCTAAAGCAAGCAGACCACCATAACATCCAACCCACCACATACCAGGCTTGCTTAGATCACCCATTACCATATCATATTTAACCAGTTCATGTTAACCATAATCTCATCCATGCATAATTAAATTGAGTGGTATAGTTGGTTTCCCATCCCAGTTGATTAAGCGAAGCAAAAGATAAAAAGCCCTCCCCGACTCTCTACCATAAGTTCCAGGTGACAAGGGTGGTCAAACAACGCTAGTAAACCTCCTACCATAGGATTCCCATCAAATTGACACAAGCATGCAGTTAGTAAACAAAACATTTATTTGGAAAAAAAAATAGGATCAATATGCTTCAAGGACACTTGCCTTGCTCTTGCAGTTGATTAGGGTCAAAGTCTTCAAACTCTTGGTGTTGGAGATTCTCCGGGGCACTCTCTAGCGCAAATCCGTCTAATCCACACAATAAACATACAAGAAAAGAAACACAATTAAAGAGTGCACAAAAATTACTCAATATGACATGACATGCATGATTAATGCAAATGCAAGGTAGAACTTGTTAATAGTTTGCTTTTAATGATAACTAACTAGTTCTAATAGCTTTTAACAAGTTTATACAGGTTTGGAGTCCATTAGATCAAATTTTAGAACTAATTCAACACAATTTAACCAGAAAGATCGGACTAGTCCGCTAGGGACTGGACAAGTCCGCACTCTGTGAGATCAGCAGATTGGGGTTTTCTAGATCGACGTAAATTCAAAGATTAGGGGTTGAATTCTCGTAAAGAAAAGATAATAGAAGGTATACCAGGTGTTTAGAACCCCAATGAATCAAGAAACTTGGAGGTAACACTTGGATCTTGATGATCTAGGGTTGGTGATGAACTTTGAGATGAATTGGTAGTGAAGGACGAAACTTGGTGGAGATCTGGATCCTCTTTCGTTTCCTCCTCTTCTTCTTCTTGCTTGGGATCTTCTCCTTCTTCCTTGATGGTGGCTCTCCACGAACTAGGGTTTGGGTGGGGTGGAAAAGTGGCAAATAGATGTCAAACCAAGGGGTGGGGTTGTTTATATAGAGGTGGAGGCTAGGGTTAGATGGATTTCGAGTTTGGGATGAGTAGAGGCCGGTTTAGAGTCCCACACGGGTTCTAAAAGAGTTAGGCACGACGTCCCTAGGCCCGCTTAACGTGATACCCAAGAAACAAGTCGTAAAACAAAAGATCAATTCAGAGTCGCAAAATATCGGACAAATCCGGAAAGGACCGGACTAGTCTGAAGTCGTCCAGAGAGAAAATCAGACAAGTCTGGCCAAAAATCGGACAAGTCCGACTTTAAACAGAGAGGAAATCAGACAAGTCTGCTGGAACACCGGACTAGTCCGGAAATGTCCCAGGACTTAGCAATTTTTCAAGGATTCTTGGAATATGGACTAGTCCGCACAAAATTGGACAAGTCCGAAAGTTTCCAGAGCCAAAATTGGACTAGTCCGTAGCAAAAACGGACAAGTCCATTTTTAGTCAGAGAGAAATCAGACTAGTCCTCAGCAAAATCGGACTAGTCCGCACTTTCCTGCATTTTAAGTGCGGCTTTGTTCCAAATAAATTTTAAACTCGTTCCTCTTGTTGTGGGTTAATGTTAAACATGTATATGAGTGTACGTAGGGCATGATGCATGAAAATGAGGGTGTTACAAACCTACCCCCTTTAAAATTAATCTCGCCCTCGAGATTCAATGTGGAAGAGAAGAGATAGGGAAATTCCTTCTTGAGATCATCCTCCATTTCCCATGTTGCTTCTTTTTCTATGTGGTGCTTCCATTGAACTTTACACCATCTAATAACCTTGTTCCTTGTGACTCTCTCCTTGGTTTCCAAGATCTTGACCGGTTGCTCGGCATAAGTCAAATCTTCCTCTAGCTCCAATCCTTCCATTGACACTTGTTCTTCCGGTACTCTCAAGCACTTCTTGAGGAAGGAAAAATGAAAGACATCATGTACGTCTGAAAGATGAGCTGGCATCTCCAACTTATACGCTACTTCTCCTCTTTTGTCCAAAATCTTGAATGGTCCAATATAACGAGGTGCGAGCTTGCCTCTTATGTTAAACCTCTTATGACCTCTCATCGGCGACACCTTGAGGTAAACAAAATCTCCTTTTTCAAAGACTAATTTCCTTCTCCTATTGTCCGCATAGCCTTTTTGCCTTGATTGGGCAGCCCTCAAGTTTTCACAATTTATTTGGACTTGCTTTTTGGCTACTTGCAACACATCCGGACCAAATACTTGAGTTTCTCCTGCCTCATTCCAGAATAAAGGTGTCCTACACTTCCTCCCATAAAGCACTCCATATGGTGACATCTTCAGACTTGCTTGGTAACTATTGTTGTATGAAAATTCCGCGTATGGCAAGCTTTTGTCCCAACTTTTCCCATGCTTTAAAGCACAAGCTCTTAACACGTCCTCCAAAATCTGATTGGTCCTCTCGGTTTGTCCATCCGTTTGAGGATGATATGCTGAACTAAAATTCAACCTCGTTCTCAAGGCTTCATGCAATTTTTGCCAAAATCTGGAGGTAAATTGAGAACCTCTATCCGAGACTATCTTCTTAGGGACTCCATGTCGACACACAATATGCTCCATGTATATTTCGGCCAATTGTGCAGCTGTATATTTGGTCTTCACAGGGACAAATGAGCTGACTTGGTTAAGCGATCCACAATTACCCAAATTGAGTCATACCCGGACTGAGTACGTGGTAACCCAACTATGAAGTCCATTCCAATTTCTTCCCACTTCCATTCTGGAATCTTCAACGGTTGCAATAATCCGGCTGGCCTTTGATGTTCCGCCTTCACTTGTTGGCACACATCACACAATGTCACATATTCAGCTATGTCCTTGTTCATGCTATCCCACAAATAGCTAGTCTTCAAGTCTTTGTACATCTTTGTACAACCAGGGTGAATTGAGTAAGGTGAGTCATGTGCCTCTTCTAATATCGTCTCCCGAATATGCTTCACATTAGGAACAACGATTCTCTTTCCAAGCCATAAGGTACCATGTTCGTCTTCATCAAATCTGAATTCTCTCCCTTCTTCGGTCTTGTCCTTGATTTCCTTGATCTCTTCATCTGCGGTTTGGGCCTCTCGAATTTCTTGCTCCAAGGTTGGGTTTAACTCCATCATCTCCATCTCATTTACAAACCCAAGGTTCAACCATTCAAACTCCTTGCATAACTCGGATGGTAACTCTCGAACTGTGAGTTGGTTACTTACTCCCTTTCTACTCAAAGCATCAGCCACTACATTGGCTTTTCTTGGATAATAGTTGATCCCCAAATCATAATCTTTGATGAGCTCCAACCATCTCCGTTGCCTCAAGTTCAGATCCGTTTGTGTGAAAATATACTTCAAACTCTTATGATCCGTATAAATTTCACACCTATGTCCAAGGATATAGTGTCTCCTAATTTTCAAGGCGTGTACCATGGCCGCGAGTTCCAAATCGAGCGTGGGGTAATTCTGCTCATGTTTCTTCAATTGTCTTGATGCATAGGCGACCACTTGACCTTCTTGCATCAATACACATCCAAGTCCTTGTCTCGATGCGTCGCAATAAATATCAAAAGTCTTGCTCACATCCGGCAGTACCAAAACTGGGGTTGTTGTCAACCTCTTCTTTAACTCCTCAAAACTGTTTTGACAAGCTTCAGTCCTTCAGAAAGCCTTTCCCTTCATTAGCAACTCCGTCATAGGCTTGGCTATCTTGGAAAAGTCATTGATGAATCTACGGTAATTACCAGCAATCCCAAGAAAACTCCTGATCCCCTTTACATTTTGCGGTGGTTCCCACTTCAACACGTCTCTCACTTTTCCTCCTCCTCCTGAGATGATATGACCCAGAAACGACACCTCTTCCAACCAAAACTGACACTTGTTGAACTTGGCATACAACTGATGCTCCCTCAATTTTTGTAACGTAAGCCTCAAGTGTTCCTCATGTTCTTTCTCATCCTTCGAGTAGATCATAATGTCATCAATAAACACCACAACAAACTTATCCAAGTACTCCATGAAGACCTTATTCATAAGGTACATAAAGTAGGCAGGCGCATTTGTCAATCCGAATGACATCACGATGTACTCATAAGATCCATACCGTCTCCTGAAAGCTGTCTTGGGTATGACCGATGGTCTAATCTTCATTTGAAAGTATCCCGACCTCAAATCAACCTTAGAGAAGACACAAGCACCCTTCATTTGATCAAACAAGTCTTCTATGCGTTGCAAGGTGTACTTGTTCTTGATTGTTACCTCGTTGAGAGCTCGGTAGTCCACACACATCCTTTGGGTTCCATCCTTCTTGTCCACAAACTGCACGGGCGCTCCCCAAGGCGAAGAGCTAGGGCGAATAAAATCTTTCTCTAGTTGTTCTTGAATTTGCTTCTTGAGCTCCGCTAATTCCATAGGAGGCATACTATACGACCTCTTAGCTATAGGTGTAGTTCGAGGTATTAAATCAGTAACAAACTTAATGTCTCGATCAGGTGGCATACCTGGCAACTCTTCCTGAAAGACATCCAAAAATTCACAAACCACCGGAATCTCCTCAATTGCAGCACCGTTCATATGATTCAGCTCCAATTGCTTCGGTGTGGTTTGAGATGCTTCAAATTCTACAGTGATCCCTTCCTCATTGGTCAACTTCACCGTCTTCGTGGCACACCCAATAACTCCATTGTGCTTCCTCAACCAGTCCATACCAAGTATAATGTCCAATCCTTGAGAATCCAAAACAATGACGTTGGCAGAGAAGTCTACCCCCCTTATTCTAAGGCTTGCTTTTGGACATACTATATTTGTCCTCATCTCTCCTCCAGGAGACTTAACCAATAGAGTAAACTTCATATGAGAGATAGGCAAACTATACTTGGCAACATACTTCGATGCAATGAATGAATGCGATGCTCCAGAATCAAATAACATAGTCGCGAGTTTGGAGTTGGCAAGAAACATACCAATGACCACGTCATCCGCTTGTTGGGAATCCTCCGTAGAGACATGGTTCACTTTGCCACGAGCAAAATTTTGATGTCCACGGCTTCCTTGTGGTGCTCCTCCATTGGGTCTTGGGTTTTGCCTCAGTGCATTGCTTCCTTGACCAAGGCCTGACTTAGGACATTGATGCGCAAAGTTTCCAGCTTCTCCACAAGTATAGCACTTCTTAACTCCATCAGAATTATTGGGACGAGCTTGCTTTTGAACATTAGCACCAGGAAAATTAGCACGAGGTGCATAAGGCATTGGAGGCCTAGGTGCCTGCATGATAGGGCGTTGCTGCACAAACTGAGTTGGGTGCGGTGCATAACCAGGGCATTGAGCAGGAATAGAAGAGCTGAAATGAGGCGCATTGGACGGCACAAAGCAAGGGCGCACATTACTTCCTTGTTGTTGTCCTTGATATGGCGCCTTCCTCTTGATTTCTTGCTCCATCTCACGGACCTTGTTCTCAACCACGATTTCTATTGCCACAAGCTTCTGAATATTTGCATAGTCACAATTGAGCAATTGCACTTGAATTTCATTGTTTAGGTCTCTCATGAACAAATATTGCTTCCGGCTGTCTCGACTAACAAATATTGCTTGAGAGTTGAGTGAACTTGTTGAGATATTCACTAACGCTTGATCTTCCTTGCCTTAAATTCTCAAATTCTTGCCTCCTCAAGGTCATAACTCCCTCCGGCACATAATGAGAACAGAAACTCCCATTGAATTCCGCCCAGGTGATCCTCTCTTGATTATCATGAGCATTGCAATAAGCATCCCACCAATCCGCAGCTGCTCCAACTAGTTTATGAGAAGCAAACAAGACCTTCTCCCGGTCACTGCATTGGACAATAGCTACACCGCACCCATACTTGGCCTCATGGTGGCACTGTAGTCCTAGCTTATTCTCGCACGAACCGGTCCTTAGATCTAAAGCAAGCAAACCACCATAACATCCAACCCATCCACATACCAGGCTTGCTTAGATCACCCATTACCATATCATATTTAACCAGTTCATGTTAACCATAATCTCATCCATGCATAATTAAATTGAGTGGTATAGTTGGTTTCCCATCCCAGTTGATTAAGCGAAGCAAAAGACAAAAAGCCCTCCCCGACACTCTACCATAAATTCCAGGTGACAAGGGTGGTCAAACAACGCTAGTAAACCTCCTACCATAGGATTCCCATCAAATTGACACAAGCATGCAGTTTGTAAACAAAACATTTATTTGAAAAAAATAGGATCAATATGCTTCAAGGACACTTGCCTTGCTCTTGCCGTTGATTAGGGTCAAAGCCTTCAAACTCTTGGTGCTGGAGATCCTCCGCGGCACTCTCTAGCGCAAATCCGTCTAATCCACACAATAAACATACAAGACAAGAAACACAACCAAAGAGATGCACAAAAATTACTCAATATGACATGACATGCATGATTAATGCAAATGCAAGGTAGAACTTGTTAATAGATTGCTTTTAATGATAACTAACTAGTTCTAATAGCTTTTAACAAGTTTATACAGGTTTGGAGTCGACTAGATCAAATTTTAGAACTAATTCAACACAATTTAACCAGAAAGATCGGACTAGTCCGCTAGGGACCGGACAAGTCCGCACTCTGCGAGATCAGCAGATTAGGGTTTTCTAGATCGACGTAAATTCAGAGATTAGGGGTTGAATTTTCACAAAGAAAAGATAATAGAAGGTATACCAGGTGTTTAGAGCTCCAATGAATCAAGAAACTTGGAGGTAACACTTGGATCTTGATGATCTAGGGATGGTGAGGAACTTTGAGATGAATTGGTGGTGAAGGACGAAACTTGGTGGAGATCTTGATCCTCTTTTGTTTCCTCCTCTTCTTCTTCTTGCTTGGGATCTTCTCCTCCTTCCTTGATGGTGGCTCTCCACAAACTAGGGTTTGGGTGGGGTGGAAAAGTGGCAAATAGATGTCAAACCAAGGGGTGGGGTTGTTTATATAGAGGTGGAGGCTAGGGTTAGATGGATTTCGAGTTTGGGGTGAGTAGAGGCCGGTTTAGAGTCCCACACGGGCTCTAAAAGAGTTAGGCACGACGTACCTAGGCCCACTTAACGTGATACCCAAGAAACAATGCATAAAACAAAAGATCAATTCGGAGTCGCGAAATATCGGACAAATCTGAAAAGGACCGGACTAGTCCGAAGTTGTCCAGAGAGAAAATCGGACAAGTCTGGCCAATAATCGGACAAGTCCGACTTTAAATAGAGAGGAAATCGGACAAGTCTGCTGGAACATCGGACTAGTCCATAAATGTCCAGGGACTTAGCAATTTTTCAAGGATTCTTGGAATATGGAATAGTCCGCACTAAATCGGACATGTCTGAAAGTTTGCAGAGCCAAAATTGGACTAGTCCGTAGCAAAAACGGACAAGTCCGTTTTTAGTCAGAGAGAAATCAGACTAGTCCTCAGCACTTTCCTGCATTTTAAGTGCGGTTTTGTTCCAAATCAATTTTAATCTTGTTCGTCTTGTTGTGGGTAAATGATAAACATGTATATGAGTGTATGTAGGGCATGATGCATGAAAATGAGGGTGTTACAGTATCGTATTTATCCCAAAGGAAGGCGATGGAGTAAAGTACACACTACTCTTATGATCAAGCTATGGGATACTAATCAGTTATAATGACATAGGTAAATTGATGATATGGGTATTGTGACACACACCTAAGCAATATATTCAAATAGGGTAAATAGGTCCGAGTGAATATTAGACTAAGAGATGGTAGGATTATAAAGCACAGGTAGGGCTGTCACCACCTATTGCCTACCTCTTTAATCCATGGGTCTATGAGACATTCTACGCTACTAAACTATCCTAGCACCTTGCTAGCATACTAAGCAAATACCTTGGGAGCCGTGGCACAAGCCATCCTAAAGCAATGGACTAAAACATAGTTGAAACCAATATTGATACATAGCATATTTATTCATATTAACATGATCATATCATAACTACATTGACAGTAGTGGGGGTTTATAGTGTTTATGATGATAATATATTAACATTAAGGCATAATCATAATGAAAATTCCTATCACATATATGGAATTCACAATCAAACAAGAAACGCTTCATCCAAGCATATGTATAATGGAAGACTAAAGATAATATCTTTATTATGCATAAAGTCACAAATACAAGAAGGAATACATGAGCCATACCTTTCCCAATTCGGTATTGGGATGATAGACTCCCGCTAATCCTTTCCAATTTGTACTTGGGACTAGAGACTCTCCTCTCTACAGCCAAACCCCTCTATGCACTAAGAAAAGTGGTGTATACAATAGAATTATGCTCAAGTTGTGTGTGTTGAAGTGAGGGCTAGGGGGTCCTATTTGTAGCTGGAGAAGGGTCGGTTCGTGCAACAATTAGTGCTCGAATCAATCTTCATCATTATTAGGACGCCCAGAGAGTTGACACATGATAGAAGACTGAGTTTGGAGGAGCTACGAGGACGGTCAAGCCACCAGGTCGGGCGACTTGGTCTTGGCTCCAAATGGTCTGTGCTTTCTCGAGGTGGCTTCTAGGTGGGTCCTCTTGACTGATGTGGGAGATGCATCATTGGATCTTCTCAGATACATCTGGTTGTGGGCCATTTGATCCATGTGATGCCACATGTCGTTGCCAGATTGGCTAGGATGTTACTTTTTAGGATTGCTCCCCATACTTTGTCTACATTCCTGTATAAAAAGTCTGCATGCACTATTTTTCCAAGGACAAGTGGAAATAGGTTAATTAGAAAGGTGATGACTGCAAGAAATGGCATATCCTTCACATAATTTAGTTATATTGATGGGTGAAATTGGTATATAACAGCTGTCAACATCTAGCTTGGAAGTTTGCAAAACCCCAGACCATAGTGGACTTGTCCGGTCCAAAGCAGACTAGTTCGGCCCAGAGCGGACATGTCCGGCCCCATTGCGGACTAATCCGGTTTCTTAATTCCAAAAAATCCTTAAACTTCCCCAGTTTTTCCGGAAATGACCTGAAACTTACTCGACCATATCAAACTTAATTGTAACCAGGTAGTAAGCAATTGTAGTAACTTCATAACTCTATTTCCACTATAATTTCATCATTCATGCATATTATAGCATATTGTGTAATATATGAGCATTTGTTGATTGTGGTACTTGTTTTGCATGATTATCGCGCGAAATAGAAGAAAACGCTCTAGAGGGTGCTTACGAGGACCTTCAACACCAGAACTTCGAAGCTCTCGACCAAAACCACCCACCAGAGCAAGGCAAGTGACCCAAAACATATTGATCCTTTTTTGAAATGTTTTATTTCGAATTTGCATGCTTGTGTCAAAATTGATGGGAAACCTATGATAGGAGTTTACTAGACTTGTATGCCCTACCTTGTCGCTTGGGACGTAATATAGAGAGTCGGGAAGGGTATTTTATACTTTTGCTTCGCTTTATGTAATTGGGATCAGGAGGAAGTAAATAATTTAATTATGAACTTTTAATCATGTAAACAATGCAAGATGATGGTAATAACCCTTAGCAACATGGAGCCTAAGTATCTAAGCAAGCCAATTATTTGGAATGGGTTGGATGATATGGTGGTTTTACCTACATTAGATCTAAGGACTGGTTTGTCGAGCGACCACTCAGGAATACAGTGCCACCACAGGACCAAGTATGAGTGCGGCTTGGCCAATTAATTAGATGTGTCACCAACATCGTTCGGATCATTTTTGAAGGCTCGGGGGATGGGAGTAAATTGGGTTTGCAATAGTGGTGAGACTGTCTTGGGATCCGAACAGTACAAGAGGGGGACCTTGGATGGTTGTGCTCAGTTGTGAGACATCACCTCCGATGAAATCTTAGTGGTTCGCACATGCTGGTAGTCCCTTTGTAAAGTCTATTTTATAATCTCTTGGCCACACAGCGATGAATGTCTGAGATAAAGTTCCCAGTAGTCAAAAGGTGACAAAATCACAAACTTGTTGGTAAAGTGGAACCTCTGCAAGGTGTAAAACTATCATGATAGCCATACTCTCAGTTATGAGCGACCTGGATCCTTACATGATTAGAGTTATGGACTTGAGTATTGAATAATGGTTGGAATTGGGATTGGGATATGAGTTCGGTTATGATGAGTTGGATATGAATGGTTGTCAACAAATATGGATAGTCATGATTAATTATTTTAGATGGTTATTGAATGGGTTTAACAGTAATCGATGGATTTGCATATGGTTTTGTTGGTTATTTGTGTTATGTTAGGATTTGACCTCACCTAGTAATCATAAGTCGCATTTTCTTGCTTTTATGAATGAAATGTGCTTTTCTGCAACGAAGCATTTGTATCAACCTTGTTTAGGCTACATGTCATACTTTCCCACATTTGCTGAGTACGGCATGCGCTCACCCTTGCTATTCCCACATTAATTCGGCTACAGGTGATAATTTGGATTGTCCAGAGGATTGAGGAGTACTAGGCATGCGTGTTACCGTCAAATTGCCTGTGGATCTGGAGTCTACTAGTTGCTTAGTTTTCCGCTGCTATATTGTTTGGGATCTATCATTTGAGACTATTTGAACTATTGTAATGAGGTACTATTAATAATCGAAATATGGTTATTATCTGAATATCGTATGTGATTCTCTCGTGTCTGTGTGATAAATGTCCTGGGCACACATATGCGTCACACTTGGTTCACTCTCAGAATCGGGTGTCATAGTTGAACCAACATTGGAACAAAAAACTAACATATTCGTGTTTACATAATCGAGTTAATACCTTACTAGACTATAGTGGAGGTATATGGTGTTTATGATAATACAATAATAGCATTATTTTTATATCACAATAACACATACACCTATCACATACATGGACTTCACAATCAAACAAGAGACGCTTTGCTCAAGTATATGAATAAAAAGAGAGTAATAATAATATTATTAATATGCATAGAGTAACAAATGGAATGAAAGATACATGAGCTATACATTTACCAATTTGGACTTGGGACTCATGCTCCTCTGTACAGCCTAACCTCCACTAAGGACTAAGAGAACTAGCCTAACCTCCACTAAGGACTAAGAGAACTAGTGTATATAATGGAGTGAATGCTCAAGTGGCGTGTGAGCGAAGTAAAGCACCTCTCCCCAACTTATACACTCACTAAGGCGGTTTCACGCGCTAACCTCTCGGGCTTTCACTTACTCCCGCGTCCAAGAAGCCACCAGAGGTCAACACATGTGAGTGGAGCGAGTTTGGCGCGCTTACCAGTTTGGCCGAACCAGGGGCTCAACCGAACTGGGAGAGGCCCCACTCGGCTCCCAGTTGCTCCAGCGCACTAATATGTGGACCCTAGTTGTCCTTCTAGATGAATATCAGTGAAAATGTGCGTGTACCCGCCTGCAAGTGGGCCATTAGATCTGTGGGTGTCCACATGGCAGCGTCTGATTGGTCACGAGTAGGTTTCCTTGCCATGTGGTCATTCATTCACCTGAAATCTAAGTAAATTACCTGCATGCACCATTTTCTTTAAGTACAAGTGGATCTAGGTTATTTTTGAAACGTAATGTGTGTAAGAAATGTCTACTCCATCACATAATTGAGATACATTGATGGTCTGGTACGTAAGGACCATTAACAAACTCCCCAAGCTTATAATTTGTTCGTCACGAGGCAAAGTAAAAGACTTAAGTTGTTGATTAGGAGTTGCTACCATGCGCTATGCTTCAATATTACCAAACTGTAAAAGCCCACATTTGAAACGACAAGAATGCAAAATGTGAACTTGAAAAGTTTTAAGTTTAATTAGAAATTCAAACTCACGTGAACTATATTACTTAATAAATGGTGTTCAAAATAGAGACTTCTTAAAACTTTACACCTAATTAGAGCTTGTGAGCGTGTGAATGCATTTGAACAAGTAAATAGAACAATGAGGACCTCCAATTAGAATTCAAAAGTCAAAAGTCATTCTTGAGTGTCAAATTCAAAATTTAAAATGTAACAGCAAATTCAAATTTTAGATTAGGACCACAGAAAATGTAAAATCATAAGCAGTGGTGTTCAATTCAGCTATATAATTAATTAGAGAAAGAAAGTAAATTAATCAAGTGCACATAAATAAGGAATAATAAACCAAACCTAAAAGGGTAGGTTTAACTTCAAATTCAAAATTCAAACTCGATTTTAAAATTGCCTTTTTCAGAATCTCAAGGTAATTTGACACGTGAATTCCTCATAATTTAAATTACCATGCTGCCAAGTTTTATCAATTTAAGAGTATATTTGCTATTTAATTTGGCCACTTCAAAAAGGATAAGAGGGAAAGATTGTGTGGGCCCACATGTCAGTGTAAGAGCAATGCTCTGTTTTCTTCTTTGTCTCTGCGTACGCCACGGATGCAGGGTGCATGCACCACGCAGCTACTTACCGCCTTGTCTGGGCCTCGCTACTTTGCTCTCATCCTTGCCCAACGCTCGCCTTTTTCTCTCTCTTGTTGCTTCTTCGCTTCCGCTCAGAACAAGTGCTGCGCTACTGCACAGTTAATTACCGTCGCGTCCGCTGAAACCTGCTTCGAACTGCAGCTGCGACTCTCCAGCCCCGGCCAAGGACACGCAGGCGCGCGCACGACTCCCTTACCCACTACAAGCAACCCATAGCCGAGTACTGTCTCCCTGCACAAAACCCTAGCTCACCGGCGTCATCTCTGTTTTACCGGCCGAATCAGCACAGCAAAGTGATGTTGCTCCATTTCTTTTGTGCCTCCAGCCTCCATATAATCTTGCGTGCCATTTTGACCTCTCCTCCGATCAGCTCGAGCCTCTCCGACCCAGGACTTGATGTTCATCGTGCCGCCACGATATTGCTTTCCCTGTTCCACCGTCGGTTAATTGTTGCCCCGGCAAACCGGCGTTTCTCCCATGCCTGCAAGGCCACCAAAAGGTCCACCATGTTCTATTATTTCTCCCTGCAAAGTATATTCTTTATCTTTAGCTGTTGTCGCCGGTTTTGAAGTTTTTCCCCGTCGACGGCCATATCGAGCTTCTCCCTTTCACCGTAGAAATTCTCCTTCCCACGGAAAAGCTGTTGGTGATGTGACTAAGAGGTAATTATAATAATTCGGGTTGAGGTGTATTAGATATTTGATTCATAATCAATTAGGGTACTAATGGGCCTGCGACCTAAAATCCTATTAGTACGCCTATAAAAATGAGGGGTAGGGTTAGGGGCTAGTGATCCACCACGTGATAGCCCTAGCCGCCACCCCTCGAGGGCCTCACGCCGAGACCCTTGCCGCGCGGGCGGTGCTTGCACACCGGCGCTCGGTGTTCCTCTCCGTACATGTGGACTCCGTGGAGGCGGCGCTGCTACTGCTGCGCTGATCGGTTATGACGATCATGATCGTCTATCTGCTGCTGTGACGAGGACAAGGAGGAGACGAACGAGATCGTCTACCTCCCCCGCACCAACGCACATCTACGTTCCGCTGCCCTGCGCATCTAGTGATAACGATTCATGACCTCTGTAGTCGCATGTTTCCTAGGTGACGCGGTAGACTTGCTAGAGTAGTGTACCGCGGATTACTAACAGCGGCATCAGAGCCGACTTGCATAGTTTTTGGTCTGGATCTTCTTAGTAGATGGGATCTACTGCAGACATATTCATACGATGAATTTTATCTCACGGTTTTGGGGTTTGGAATTGGTTAGAGTAGATTACGATCGTATATGACTAAAGGGTCAGTTTGTGCTCCTTCTCTGCTGTGTGCGCAACCTGTCCCTACCGGCTGTAATCACCATCGAGACTAATTGCGTACATAGCTAATAGATTCAGCCAAAAGACCATGGTCATGAGTCGCGATCTACTCATGAATAACCGGTCACATTGAAAATTGAGGCATTCTGAATGGCTCGGATTCGGGTTGATTTGATCAATCCGATGAGATTTTCATAGTGATTTTATAGATGCGATCTATGTAATTCAGTTCGGTGTTCAGGGTGCTGCCCTGAAATCCGTCGTTTTGCTGTCTGCTATAACGATTACATAATATTGTTTTGCGATAGAAACGTTCTACGCTTAACTCGTTTTTGCAGGGGATGATGTGAATGGTATGGCCTAATATGATGTGATAATCTGTGTGTAATATTCGTGTGGCCTGCGTGCTACAAAATTAACACAACCGGGTTGTGGTTGTCACATAATTGTATAATGACCTGCGTGTCGTTCTATGATGTTTGATCTCTCATGTAATTTATTTGGTAGCTATTAGTTGTATTAGCTTCTTTTATGATCATGGAGATATCTTCAAGCAACGTGGAGATGGAGATCACCACAAGAAGGGAGGCATGGGAGCTCAGATCATGATGGAGACCATTATGATTCCAAAGGCCATACTATTCACAATGTGATATGATCATATGCCTGTGATTCTTATTACTATTCTTTTCATGCTTTTCATATGGTGGATGTTTTGTCATGATAGAATAGCTTCCCTCACAAAAGTTGAGCATTTGATGCCATTTACCAATAGCTGCACCTATGTTATTTTGATCATTGTGTGGTAGGTTTGCCAAAGCAAAGTACCATCATCTATCATAGTTCATAGGGTGAATGTTGTACATTCACATGCATAGTGTTGGTTTACTCAACAAAGCTATCAAAATGGTTTTGGGCTTTATGGCATAGAGTTGGGAGCCAGGGCATTGGATGTCACCCAACAAACAAGAGTCATATAGAGATATGATTAACAATGGTTGTTTACCTATGTCACTAATTTCCTAGCAATGAAGCTAAAGCTCACTAGTAATTAGTGAATATGGATCTTGAACAACTATATGTCGTTAGAGGGAAGACGATGATCATATAGTGGTGATATCTTTTATTAAACTGTTAATAGAAGACTGGTACATAACATAGTGCTAAACCTTGCATATTTTTTTCTATTGTAGATAATGTCTTCTAGTAACAATTCTGGTTTCAATTTGCGATCTGTGCATCAGAAGGAAACACTCAATGGAGTTAACTTTATTGATTGGTATCGCAACCTAAGAATCGTTCTTAGGCAAGAGAAAACCGAGTACGTTCTTCTGCAGCCTTACCCTGATGACCTCCCAGCTGATGCAACTAATGCAGCACGTAGAGCTTATACGAAGCACTGCGATGATGCGCTTAATGTAAGCTGCCTCATGCTCACCACTATGTCCCCTGATCTGCAAAAGCAGTATGAGCATACAGATGCTTATTCTATGGTTGAGGGACTGCGTGGAATGTTTGAGAATCAAGCAAGGGCTGAGAGATACAACATCTCAAAGTCCTTGTTCTCATGCAAGCTGGCGGAGGGTAGCCCGATCAGCCCTCATGTAATCAAGATGATTGGTTACATTGAAACTTTGGGCAAAGTTGGTTCTGAACTCAAGGATGATCTGGCTATTGACGTTGTTCTCCAGTCGCTCCCAGCGAGCTATGAGCCATTCATATTGAATTTTCAAATGAATGGCATGGAGAAAACTTTGGCTGAAATGCATGGGATGCTTAAAACAGCCGAAGAAAGCATTAAGAAAAATGCCACTCATGTGATGATGGTGGCAAAAGGAGAATAAAAAGAGGAAGTGTGTGATGCATCCTAAAGGTAAAGGCAAGGGAAATGTTCCTGATGAGCCCTCAAGCTCAAAGTCTAAGCCAAAGGGCAAATCTGGCACTTCTCCTAATGATGAATGCTTTCACTGTCATGGTAAGGGACACTGGTCTAGAAACTGCAAGAAGTACTTGGAGGATATGAAGAATAGGAAGGGAAGTGAGACTTCCGCTTCAGGTATAAATGTTATAGAAATTAATATTGCATTATCTTCTAGTGAATCATGGGTATTTGATACCGGGTAGATGATTCACACTTGCAAATCGTTGCAGGGTCTAAGTGAGACTAGAAGATTTGCAAAAGGCGATTGGATGTTCGTGTCGGCAATGGAGCAAAGGTTGCGGTCATAACTGTCGGAACCCACCACTTGTCATTACCCTCAGGATTAGTTTTGGAATTGAATAATTATTATTGCATTCCTACTTTGAGCAAGAACATTATCTCTTCTTCGTGTTTAGAAGAAATTGCTGGTTATGAGATTGTAATAAAGACCAAATGTTGTTCTATTTATTACAATAATATTTTCTATGCTCAATGTCCATTGGTGAATGGATTATATATTCTTGATCTTGAGGATAAAACTGTCTGTAACATTAATACCAACAGGGTTTGACGAAATGATCTAAATCCCACTTTTATTTGGCATTGTCTCTTAGGTCTATAGGTGGCCAACGGGCCGTGCCGGGCCGGCCCGGCCCGAGCCCGGCCGGGCTAGTGCCTAAAAAACTTGGGCCCGGCACGGCCCAGAAAAAAATCGGGTTGTGCTGGGCCGTCCCACGGGTTAGGGGTCCAGGCCCAGGCACGGCCCGAGCCCAGTTTAAGCGTGCCGAGTCGTGCCGGGTCGGGCTGGCACGTAGACAATTTTAGTTAAAAATATAATAAAAATAACCGAAAAATCACTATTCGGGCCTAAACGGGCCGTGCCGGGCCTGGCCACCCGGCGGGCCGACCGTGTCGTGCCTAATCGGGTCGTGCCGGCAAGCCCGACGGGCCGGAGATCCAGGCCCGGGCACGGCCCATGTCGTGCCTCGGGCCGGCCCGAGCCCGATTTTTTCGGGCCGGGTCGTGCTCGTGCCGGGCCATTTTTGTCGTGCTTCGGGCTGGCCCGTTTGGCCCGGCCCATTTGGCCACCTCTACTTAGGTCATATAAATGAGAAATGCATTGAAAGACTCCATAAAGATGGATTACTAAGCTCATTTGATTTTGAATCACTTGACACATGCGAATCTTGTTTGCTTGGGAAGATGACCAAAACACCCTTCACTGGTCAAAGTGAGAGGGCGACTGACTTATTGGGACTTATACATACAGATGTATATGGACCAATGAGTTGAATTGCTAGAGGTGGTTTTCAGTACTTCATCACATTTACCGATGACTTTAGTAGATACGGTTATGTCTACCTAATGAGGAACAAGTCTGAATCCTTTGAAAAGTTCAAAGAATTTCAGAATGAAGTACAAAATCAATTGGGCAAGACAATTAAACTTCTACGATCTGATCGTGGGGGTGAATATTTGAGCCATGAATTTTATGATCATTTAAAACAATGTAGAATTGTTCCAAAGTTGACTCCACCTGGAACGCCTGAATGGAATGGGGTGTCCGAGCGAAGGAATCGAACCTTGTTGGACATGGTTAGGTCGATAATGGGCCAAGCAGATCTTCCACTATCCTTTTGGGGTTATGCTCTTGAAACTGCAGTGTTTACACTAAATAGAGTTCCAACTAAATCTGTAGAAAAGACACCATATGAGATGTGGACCGGGAAACGTCCCGGATTGTCTTTCCTCAATGTTTGGAGATGTGATGTGTATGTCAAACGTTTGACGTTAGATAAACTCACTCCAAAATCAGACAAATGCTTCTTTGTGGGATATCCTAGGGAAATCAAAGGATATTATTTTTATAATAAAACAGAGGGTAAAGTGTTTACCGCTCGCAATGGTGTCTTCTTAGAGAAAGAGTTTCTCTCAAAAGGAGTTAGTGGGAGCAAGGTGCATCTTGAAGAAATTCAAGAAATACCTGAAAATTTTTGAACACCCACTAATGCTATACATGATGTACAAGATGTCGTGCAACTAGTTGATGAAACACCAGCCCCACGAAGGTCTACGAGGGCACGTCGTACAACTGAAAAGTTAACGCTTCTAACCATGGAGCAGCATGACATGGTATTATTGGATAATAATGAGCCTATGACCTACGTAGAAGCAATGGAGGGACCCGACTCTAAAAAATGGCTTGGAGCCATGGAATCTGAAATTGAATCCATGAATAAAAATCAAGTTTGGAGCTTGGTTGATCCAATCGAAGGTGTGAGACCTATCGATTGTAAATGGATTTTCAAGAAAAAGACTGATATGGATGGAAATGTTCACATCTATAAAGCACGATTGGTGGCGAAAGGTTTCAAACAAATTCAAGGTGTTGATTATGATGAAACTTTCCCACCCGTTGCAATGCTTAAGTCTGTTTGGATTTTTCTAGCAATTGCTGCATATTTTGATTATGAAATATGGCAGATGGATGTCAAAACAGCCTTCCTTAATGGAAGTCTGACTGAGGACGTGTACATGACACAACGTGGGGGTTTTGTCAATCCTAGAAATGCTAGTAAAATATGCAAGCTTCAAAAGTCCATCTATGGACTGAAGCAAGCATCTCGGAGTTGGAATCTGCGTTTTGATGAAGTAATCAAAGGGTTTGGTTTCATCAAGAACGTAGAAGAACCTTGTATTTACAAGAAGTTTAGTGGGAGCGCACATGTATTTCTGGTCCTATATGTAGATGACATATTATTAATCGGAAATGACATCCCAGTGCTTGATGATGTTAAATACTCATTAAGAAAAAGTTTCTCAATGAAGGATTTAGGAGAGGCAGCGTATATTTTGGGCATAAAGATCTATAGAGATAGATCTAAAAGGCTAATTGGATTAAGCCAAGATACATACATTGACAAGATATTGAATCAGTTCAAAATGCAAGATTCCAAGAAATGTTTCTTGCCAATGTCACATAGCATTACTCTAAGCATGAGTCAGTGTCCTTCAACACCTGATGAGAAAAAGAGGATGAGGGCGATTCCTTATGCTTCGGCTATTGGATCCATCATGTATGCCATGCTATGTACACGCCCAGATGTATCTTATGCTCTAAGTATCACAAGCAGGTATCAATCAGGTTATGGTGAGCTCATTGGACCGTTGTCAAAAACATCCTTAAGTACTTGAGAAGAACTAAGGATGCATTCTTAGTGTTTGGAGGTGAAGAAGAGCTCGTTGTAAAAGGTTACACCGATGCCAACTTCCAAACTGATAAGGATTATTCTAGATCGCAATCCGGATTTGTGTTGTGCCTCAATGGAGGGGTAGTGAGCTGGAAAAGTTCCAAGCAAGATACAGTAGCAGATTCAACCAAAGAGGTGGAGTATATTGCAGCTTCTGAAGCTGCAAAGGAAGCTGTTTGGATCAGAAAATTTGTTTCTGAGTTGGGTGTTGTTCCTAGCGCGTCCAGTCCTGTGGATCTCTACTATTCCATCGCACATGCAAAGGAGCCTAGATCACACAAACGATCCAAACACATACTACGACGCTATCACCTCATTCGAGAGATCATCGACCGAGGTGATGTGAAGATATATAAGGTGCACACAGATTTGAATGTTGCAGATCCGTTGACAAAGCCTCTTCCACAATCAAAGCATGAGGCACACACAAGATCTTTGGGTATTAGATACTTACATCAGTGATCATAGTGTATAGTGGGAGACTTGTGTCACAGCTATGTTTATGTACTATTAAATAAATTGTTATATGAGTAATCATTATTTACATTGGTCATCAAGTATGTGATTTGTTCGTGAAACTCTTTGTTAAAAGTAATGTTACTCTAGATGATCCCTAGTCTATATCATTATATAAGATAATGATTCCATACAGACTAGCACATGTATTAATTGATGATCACGTTTCACGGATCATAGATATGGAGATGTCGAATTAATAATGTGAACACATGTTAGTGAACATGGTGTTGGATTGACCCACTCGGAGACACTGCTGGTATTGTTATTTCCATATGTGCCATCAGTTGGTCTTGAGTGATACACCTGCTAGATCCTTAGACCCCAGATTGCCATTGTTTCTCACTATGCGTAGTTGTGTACTTTGAGACTATTAAACGCTACTTCGTAACTGGGTAGTAATAAAAGTAGTCTTCGGATATATAATGAAACATAGAATGGGATGTGCGCGAATCAAGATGGGATTTGCCCCCTTCTTAATAACAGGAGAGATATCTTTGGGCCACTCGAGATAGTTGGATTTGAAAGTGCATGGCCATGCCAAGGTGATTAAAGGTGAATCATAGTGACTAAAAGTTAGTCACGGAATGAATGCACTATTTGATCGAGTGAATGGTCGAGCTATCACAAGGATGACACACATCTCGCCTTGAGCTTGACTGGTATCGTGTGGCAAAGGGATTAGCATGTTGAATGTATATAGGTTCGGCCGATATGATCTTTATGTACATTCAGAATTCAGTATGTAATGCTAGGTACCTCCACTAACTTGTGGTTGGAAACGGTTTCCATTCACAACTGACTGCACATGAACCTAATGGGTCACACACTTAAGGAGTTGGAATATCGAAAATCTTGGCTAGATGATTGTGTCTAGTGCAAGTGAGAGATTGTTGGTGATGTGCCCAAGAGGCAATCATAACAATTCGGGTTGAGGTCTATTGGATATTTGATCCATAAGCAATTAGGGTACTAATGGGCCTGCGACCTAAAAGCCCATTAGTACGCCTATAAAAATGAGGGGTAGGGTTAGGGGCTAGTCATCCACCACGTGACAGCCCTAGCTGCCACCCCTCGAAGGCCTCACACCGAGACCCTTGCCGCGCGCGCGGTGCTTGCACACCGGCGCACGGTGTTCCTCTCCGTATGTGTGGACTCCGTGGAGGCGCTGCTGCTACTGCTGCGCTGATCGGCTACGACGATCGTGATCGTCTACCTTCTGCCGTGATGAGGACGAGGAGGAGACGAACGAGATCGTCTACCTCCCCTACACCGACGCACATCTACGTTCCTCAGCGCTGCGTGTCTGGTGGTAATGATCCATGACCTCTGTACTCGCATGTTTCGTGAGTGACGCGGTAGAGTTGCTAGAGTAGCGTACCGCAGATTACTAACAAAAGCTACACCATTCCTTTTGAACCATAGAATGTAGACTCTCTTTTGGGTACTTCAGTGTAGACGAATTAGAAAGAGGTGAATTATTTGCACTGGAATTGTATATCTTGTAGCCGTCGGTTGTGAAGCCGCCGCCCCTCGCCGTCACGCATCTCTTTTCGACCACCCCTGTTGCCAAACGATCACATGCCGCTGTTCTACCAATAGAAACTAAGCTTCTAATGGAAGCAGCGACAATTTTCATGCTTCTTTCGCTGAGTTATATCTTGCCAAAGTCGGGCATGCGCTGCCACTCGCCGCTGGCCCTACTTAGTGATTTCCGGCCGCCACCACCTCCACCATCGGGGTCGCCGCCCTCCAAAACCGCCAGGGAGCCTTTGGCGACGAACATGACCGCACCCTTGCGCCTAGACCTAGCGCCGGCGAAGCGCCGGTGGCCAAGCGCCGCCACCCGAGCATGTGACACAGGAAGAAGAAGGCTGGGCTGCGGGGCCCAGCTGTGGCCCAGAGAAAGACATAGCCGTGATTCTTTGTGGCCAAGGATCTTTTGTGACTACACAGTTGTGTCTGTGTGCCCTCCCCCCGTGTGGTCTTCTTTTGACTGTACAGTTGCAAATCTAGGGCCCACATGTCAGCCGTGTTATGAATATTCTTTATAAAATAAATCTAGAATAGATCCTAAACTTTGAAAATTCATATCTCACTCTATAAAACTCGAAAAATTCCCAAACAAATTTTGTTGGACTCTTCTCAATCAGTAGTTTGCAATAGTTCAAAATATTTGGTATGAAAACCCTTCTGAAATTCAAGATAATTCATTTTCCAATTTCCATTGCGAATTAATTCCAGGGGATTCTTTCAATGAAAACTTCTCACTCTTGACCACAGTGTTTCTCATATACTTGACTCAGTGAAAATTTAAGCTCCGGTAATATCGATTAAGTTAGGTTAATTAATGATCTTTTTGAGCTCAATAGAAAATGCCAGAAAATGACAATATCATTTTTAGAAATTGACCAAGACATTGTAAAAGCCATATATCCCTGAAGAAATCTTAAAAATTTGTGAATAACCAATTTTCCAGTATGACAAAGCTCATAGTTTTACCTGGAAATTGATAAAAGGGAAAAGACTTTTAGAATTCTTGTGGGCAAACCGTAGCTGATAAAAATCTGATATTTTTATTATAGAACCCTGAGCTAATCTCTGAGCCACACAAAATTCTCAGAATTATTAGACTTTACCTTTGGCCATAATTAAATCTACTATCTCCATTACATTAATGTTGATGTAGAAAATCTTAGGAACCCTTCCTTTGCATCTTTTTGAGTCCAGTTCATTTTTCCACCAGAGTTGCCAAACCAGCAGAGAACTTCCTATAGTCCCTGCATAGGATCTGAACATTAGGAATCTATGATTAGTGTTCTTATATCCATTTTGAAACACATAAGCTTTTACATCTAAACCTATTGATGTAAGTTTAATCTTCATAGTTGCTATGAACAGCAGGGGTTTACATTCAACCTAGATAGCACTTGAACCTCTTTTGAGTTATAAGAACATTCATAAATAATCTGCTATGTTGCATTTTTATTGTGGATGCATATCATAGCGATCACGGCGATGGCGTTTGACAATTGGAGTCGGACGAGGATCACCGCTCGGAGGAGGAGGCACTCGCAAGTGTGGACTTTGTTCCGAGCAAGAATTGCCCAAGCAGCATCGAAGGCGAGGGAAGGTGGAGAAGATTTGCCCAAGCAGTAGTAAAGACAAGGAAAGGAGGCAAGCAACGAGAAGCTGCATCCAGATGATTAAACCGCTGACTATATTGACATTTACCTAGTCGCAACCTAAGGCAAATCCCAGTTTGCATTTAAGTGCTCTTATAAAGATTTACTTTTATACACTTCATTGAATAGGCTTCATATGTGCATTAGCTCTATGTTGGTTGAATTCTTGTCGCATGGCCAGATATGACCAGAGTGTTGGGTTCGTTGAGTGACCCACGGATCGAGAGGCTTTGCTTAGGTGTATGATGAAAGGATCGTAGAAGACGAGTTGTTGGAATCGACTAGCAAGATGGTCACCTTTTATCAATGAAAAGTCAAGTTGTTGAATTCTACTTCCAGAAGCAGTCGAGTGAGGAAAACCCAGTCGTGAGATGATACTTGGTAGCTCACTCTTTAATTAAGTGAGATGTGGACGGCGAATTTGGATATTGTAGGTGGGTGCATGCAAGGTTGTCTCGACCTGCATGGTGGGACATTGCTTGTGGCCATATTGGCCTCGGTCGGTTATGACGAGGTCGATGTTGGCAGATTGATATGTAGCCCTGTCTGTGTCCGTTATGGAACGCGCCATATGTGACCCCACTGGACAAGTATTGAGCTGTATCGGTTGCATACTGGATTTATGGGATCCAGTAAACTGATGTAACTTATTAGCCGTAGTGTCGAGAATTTTTTATTTGCATCAGCCTATCGACCAACTGCATAGTATCTAGAAACTCGCTTACAAACTCTGTCACTTTTGATGGATGCACCGTGAGAGAGGCTACTATCCGAGACGATTGAACCGATTCAGCATGTAGGTGTCTTGTGAAAGGTTGCCACTTACGATGAGTATTTAAGATGACCGCACGTCATCTCTTGCGAAAGTGCATAAGTGTCATGCACGTCGGATTTTGAATGATTCGAATCACCGTCCCTTAAGGGTATGAGTACCACTTGTTCATTGAGTCATGAAGTAGTAATAAAGAGTAGTGAGAATATTTTTAATCGGCTGCAATGATTATTATATTGTATTGCAACCTTGGCTGGAGTAGAGATAGCACAATTAAAGTTATCCTTTCCAAACCATTAACTTGAATGAAGCCTATGGAACTTGGGGCAAGTATCATCCTGAATGAAGCATTTCTTGTTTAATTTTGAACTTCATTATGATGCATGCCCATAGAATTTCATATGCTACTATGAAATTTACAAATAAATATTTACATATGGCAAGTTCATTTTTGTAACTTTTAGCTTTCTCGTCTTTAAAGTTCTCATCATGTAGAGTTTCATGGCTTAGGTGAGATGGTTAATTCTTGCTGAGCTTTGAGCTCACGGTTGCTTTATTGTTGTTTTTGCAGGTTTTCTTTATGCTTATGTTAAAGGTTGTCCGTGAGACTTTGATCTTGTCTAGATGTACCTCTCACGTGATAGATAACCTTGCCGCTGCTTTTCTGCTTCGTGTTGCTAGGGGAAGTGTCTGCGAGCATGGACGGCTTCTCTTGTGCATATATAGGTTTAGAGTGCGAGTATGTATTTTTTGCTGCATGTGTACACGAGTTGTACAATATGTTGTAAACAAACTATCTTATGAAAGAAAACTTTTGTATGTTTTGAGTATTCCTTATGTGTGTGTTGTTGGGTGTCGCACCGCATGACACCATCCAAGGTGATTTCTGGAATGTCGATGATCCGGTCCTCACACAAATGCACAATTAAACATTCTACCTACTATTGAATAAATTTGCAATGGTACTGTAGGATCAAGAGCACGTGAAGGGCTACCAGAGGGAGGGTGAATGGTAGATCAACACTTTCTCAACGGAAGCACCGAAAACCCCTCGGTAGAAAATCAATCTGTTAAAGAAATCATATGTGCAACTAATCTAAATGTGATCAGTTGTGATGTGAAATTTGCACAGATGATAGGTAATCAGGTTGTGAAGACAACCCAAAAAGAATCACGTCAATTGGATGTGTAAAACTCGAGTTGTAATAAAGCCACCAAAGCAAGGTAGTGTTGTGCAGATACTCGACAAGAAAACCTTGTCTGAAACAAGTCGGATGAACAAGGCATAAAAGTTCCTTTAAACTATGATCTTTATTCAATAGAACACAAGAGGAACAGCCCAAAATCTCTGCACCATGAGCTCTTGCCTCCCTTTCTTATATAACCAGCCACGAGGCCAACCCAAACAAAACTAGGACTCGTATCCTACTCAGTTTCCACAAAAACATTTCATAACTTCTCAAGAATCTTCTATATGCAGATAGAAGAAATCTTAAGACTTCCAAACACCTTAGGAACGTATCCCACATTCTTTAAAACAACTCAACTTTGTGACCCACACGAAAACTTATCATAACAAACTCAAATCTTTTCATATTTGAGTCAAACACGACTTAGCTGCAGCCTGAGTCCATAACCTAGTAGGTTGGACCTTTCCGACCAATTCTTTGTGTCCACAACTCTTCATCACGCCTTGGAAACATGTATCCACGTCCATGCACTCCGTGCACACATGAAAATATCTTCCAACAACGTCCACGATACCTTCAAATGCATTGTTCTTTATTCAAACATGTTGCGCAACCGCCCGATCAACTAAACCACAATTCCTCCAGAACTTGGTTGTTGAACCTCATCTTCTACCTAAAACTAGTTCAATGGATCCCCTCACGAGCCATGTCTTGAACTTAAGCAACACTTGTACATGAATAAACAACCGATACTTTTGAGCACAAGTCCTCGACTTGACTCTCGTTAGTGCTCAAACCACAACACCTTATGTGAGCACCTCGCATAAGCATGTTGCAAACCATAGCAAGATTATATCAGCCATAACCACCAAAAACTCACCAACACTTAGTAAAATAATACTAAGCAAACTTTACATAGATGTAAAGATAGTTTGAAACATTGCAAGGTAAAAGCAGAACAATTGCAATCAAGCACCGTACCATGCCAAAGCTAACGGGATCTTGAACTGATGCTTACCAAAGCTAGCAGGACCTAGCGCCAGAGCTAACCAAAGTTAGTCGAACCTTGTGCTGGAACTTACCAAAGCTAGTCGGACCTAACCACAACAAGTCGGACCTAACCAAAATAAATTGGACCTAGACAAAGAAGTCGGACCTAGCCAAAGCAAATCGGACCTTACGGTGGACCTTGCCGGAGCTACCCAAAACAAGTCGGACCTATCGTAGGACCTTGCAGGAGCTCGGACCTAGAGATGGATCTTGATGAGACGGGTGTTTTGGAAAAATTCGAAACTTTTATTGTCATAGCCAATATATTCAGCACACATAGGTCTCACAATCTCCCTCTTGATGAATGCATTGGCAACACCACTTAAAATCCAAACATTGGCTTATTCACATGAAAAGTTTTGAAAACAATTTTCTCCAAGAAATATTTCTCCCCCTTTGTAAATAAAAAATAAAATGAGAAGAAAAACAAAAAATCTCCCCCTGAGAAGAATCGTGCAGAGACACTTGTGAATGTGCGCAATGTGTGATCAAATTCTCCCCCTTTGACAATGTATTCAACAAGGTACAAAAGAGAAATTTTAATTTGTTATGATCATATTGTAACACATACATATAAAACAAAGCTTATCCAAGTCATACTATCAAGTAACTTATACTATCACATCAATGAAATACATAATGTAGTGCAAGCCATGCTAGAGATGAAGCGTAATTTTCAATTTAAGAAAGTCATGATCTAACAAACTTAACTATTTCGAAACCTGAAAGCATGACACTTGTTGCTGCAATATTTTTTTCTTTTAAGCACAAATCTTGTACATATGACATTTGCAAGAGATTATATGCCTCATCTGCATTATTATAACCAACCATGCCAAGCCTATGTCATTTGACAATCAGAAGCTTATGGTCATGGTTTTAGTCATACACAACATCTTCTAAGTTCATATCTAAGTGCAATGATAAGCCATCTTAAAAGAAGAAGTGCGATGCATGCATATTCTTTTGATCTTTTCTCATTTTATTAGATCATAAAAGCTCTTATGAGCATGCAACAAGTTCAAAACAGTAAGAAAGTTCAATCATGACCAGATTTAGTGTAAGTAATTATTCCAATTACTAGTCATGTCAAAAAGTACAAAATGTATAACATGAGTTATGTAATAAGAACTTTCAGCATGTAAAAGGAATCACAAAGTCATATATGTATGAAATAATATGCTCATATTATTTTAATTTCAGATTCACTCATAGACTTCCCATGTTTCAAAACTCCCCCTCAATTTAAGCCATGAGGATGCATAACCCCTATTTCACGACGAATGAAACAAAAACGAGTGGAATTTGAAGGTTTTGTGAAAATATCAGCCAATTGTTGTTCGGTATCTACATGGTAAAGCATAGCGTTTCCTTTTTCAACATTATCACAGAGAAAGTGATACGTAATGTCAATGTGTTTGTTCTCAAATGTTGCACGAGATTTTTTGCAATGCAAATGGCACTAGTGTTATCACAAAACAGTGGGACACTATCTAGATCAACCCCATAGTCCTTAAGTGTTTGAACAATCCAAAGTATTTGTGAGCAAGCGCTAGCAGTAGCTACATATTCAGATTCGGCTGTGGATTGTGCAACTGAGTTTTATTTTCTAGAGGACCAAGCACACACGAGAATTACCAAACAAATGACAAGAACCCGAAGTACTTTTCCTATAAATCCTACAAGCCCCCAAAACCAGCATCTAAAAAGCTTTTAAAGTAACGGTTGAGGAAGAAGGAATAAAAATGTCAGATTCTTGAGTTCCATGTAAGTACCTGAGAATTCTTTTGATGGCTTGACGATGTGAAGCCCGTGGGGAAACTTGAAATCGTGCACAAAGACATACACTGAATTGTGTGTCCGGTTTTGATGCCTTGAGGTACAAAAGTGATCCGATCATGCTTCTATATTCTTTTTGATCCACGGGTTCACCGTCTTCATCAAGTTCAAGTTTTGTTGTTGTACTGATCGGTGTCCGAAGAGGCTTACTTTTGTCCATGTTGAAGCGCTTGAGAAGGTCTCGTATCCTCGTCACTTGCAATCTATGTTGGTACCTGGGCTCAGGTTGTGCACTTGCCCACCTGGCATATTCCCTACGTCTGCCCCCGCACACGGTCTCCATAACCAATTCGTTCGAGCGATTTTGATGAGGTGCGAACGATTTGTCCCACCTCAGAAAGTTGAGCTCATTGCAACGAGAATACAAGGCATGGCGTGCTACTACAGTTACACATCCGAATGAAAAAAGATGTCGTACAAAACTTGGCCCCGCTCCATTCTCTAGCTTCCGATCGCTTGGTCGCTGTCGAACCGAACGTCGAGGAGGCGTGTACGGGCCGGATGTTTTTTATATAAGCAGAATTTTTTCCCCGCATACTCTGGGCCCTTTGCGAGTCAAATTTAAAAACTGCCAGTGAAGCCGATGGGACGCGTCAAGCCATTGCAATAACCGAGAGGATACAAACCACAATTTTTATAAGCATAAATTGTTTTTCCCCGCATAGCCTGGGACGCCCATTGTGTGTATATGGAACCGTCTTGTATAGGAGTAGTGGTAATGATGACACCGCGTATAGGGGCATAGGGCCAGTGATAATAACTTTCGGCCTATTCCAGCCCTTGCAATAATAACAGAGCGACTGTTCAGATTTTGGCAGGAAAACAATATGTCAAAACGTGAAATGAAAAAACATAAAAAAAACAAGAACAGAAACACAGCATCATGATTGGATTAATTGGCGTCAATCGATTTCCTATTTTCCCTGCATGTTATATATATATATATATATATATATATATATATATATATATATATTATTGTGTGACTATCTCTCTCAACAAAAAGAGAATTAACACATGTACACCACACATTCGAGCATAATTGCATAATTTGTCGTGATGATGTATGATGGTCGGACATGCGTGCTTGTGAAAGAGAGCTAGCAAGGTCTCAATCATGTTATACGTGTGTTTTCTCTTGTTGTTGAAAGATCATCATGTTTGAGGTATGCATGCATGCTAGTTTTGTGAAACATGGCTGAGGTCTTTTCTGTGTACATGCATGCACCCCAAACTTGTTCAACGAATACGTGTTTTATCTTTTTTTATGATGGATATTGTCAGAGTTTGAGGCCTTGTCCATGCATGCTGCGCCCCAAAGATGCATGATCAACTAGCCTACAACTCTAGACTATATCCAACATCAAAAAGAAAAATTACACATATATAATTCACATCGACATGAAACATACATGATCGAGGTCTGTCATGACATGTTAGTTGTCCATGCACATGCTAGACGCCCCAAACATGATCATCGAGCCTCAAACAATAATATATATATATATATATATTATTGTATGAATATATCTCTCAACGAAAAGAGAAAATGAACACATGTACACCACACATCCGAGCATAATTGCATCATTTGTAGTGATCATTTATGATGGCCGGACATGCATGCTTGTGAAAGAGAGGTAGCGAGGTCACCATCATGCTTCATGCATGTTTGATCACTTGTTGATGAGGAATTGTGATGTTGATTTTCTTGTTTCGTGATGACATTTCTCTTGTATTGTAATGTTTGATGTTAATGAACTCGATGTTGGTTGTCTATTCCATATGTTATTTCCTTCTTTGTCTGTTGTCTAAGGAACTATTTGTGTTCTACGTCTAACATGCATGTGCGACCTCGATCCACGATTATGTTTGATGATGATATACGTGTGTTTTCTGTTTTTGTTGAAAGATCATGATGTTTGAGGTATGCGTGTTAGTTTTGTCAAACATGACCAAGGGCTTTTCTATGTCTAACATGCATGCACACCAAACATGATCAACCAATACGTATGTGTTTTGGCTTTTTTGATTATGGATATTGTCAGAGTTTGAGACCTTGTCCATGCATGCTACGCACCAACGATGCATGATCAACGAGCCTACAACTCTAGACGATCTCCAACATCAAAAAAAAGAAATTACATGTAGTATATAACTCACATCGATATAAAACATACATGATCGAGGTCTTTCATATTCTGCTAGTTGTCCATGCACATGCTATACACCCCAAACATGATCATTGAGCCTCAAACAATAATATATAAGAGAAAATTAAGACGTGTACGACACACATCCGAGCATAATTGCATTATTTGTCGTGATGATCAAGTACGGCTGTCGGTACCCTACGTATCGGGTACCCCACGATACTGCAACAAGAGTAAGAAAGTTCTACCTGTCAGAGTCGAAGACCCTTGTTGGTCCCACATGTGACGCTGCACCGGATCCGCTCCCCTCGTATGACTGGCTCCCGGGATAACACGTGTAAAATAAGCCCGGAACAGGACTCCCAACCAAGGGTAGCTTTGGTGACTACACGTGTACAACGGCCCCGGACCTAGCCCCTGACAACAGAGGAGCTTTGGTACTGAAACGTGTACAGCAACCCCGGACCTATTCTCCCACAAGGGAAGGCTCTGGGCCCGACACGTGTGGAACCTCCGGACATTCATCACCAACGGAAATACAGGCCGGACAAGTCCAGTATAGACATTCAAGAATGGTTAAAGTGGCAGTTACATAGCTTGATAATGTGTCATTAATGCCATATTAATGACACACGATCAGTGTACAGTTAGTAGTGCTAATGTTGCCATGAAGGCACGTTACCACACTATTAACTGTACTTAATACTCTTTAGACGGTGTATTAAGATATTAAGCATGCTAGGGCCACATGTCGGGCCAGGCTAGCTTTGTAATGGTCAGTCCTTAGAACTATAAAAGGGTTGTACTGCACGAACATAAGGACATTCGAATCCAGGCGATCGCAACCTGACCTTAGCGAACTAACTCATTTAATACAATCACACAAACCCAGTGGAGTAGGGTGTTACGCTTAGGCGGCCCGAACCACGTAAATCTCTGAGGTCACCATCTTGATTTTGATCTTGTGTCCCCTAACCACAAAAGAACCTTCGTGGGCTATTTCTCAATGGGTCCGGGGGAAGTGTCGTATTCCACACTTCGACATTTGGCGCGCCAGGTAGGTGGGCACGCTTTGATCCCAAGATCAGAAGATGGTGAATTCAGCCGTTGAATAATCCAACGGCAATCATGCTAAACAACCTGCTGGAGGCAACCCCTCCAACGTCCAGCAACCAACAGATGCCAACACTCCAGCAGGCACTATAGCACCATTTGTTCCGACAAACAATGCCAATCAACGAGACCGGGCATATGCATCGATCACTGCATCGGCAAACAACAACCTCGAGCACGCGCTCGTTGCCGTGCGAGCTCTTATGCAACATCCACCACCTCCAGGTGCACCCCAGGTTGCTATGGAGCAGTGGAGGGCTGATGTTGACCATTTGGTCACAGTTGTGGCTGCAGGCATCATAACCAAGGTCCTCCTCCTTCGAGAAGGGCACCTTCACAACAACGGACCTTGTTCAGTCGACTTGGTCCGCAAGCCTCTCAACAAAGGAGGCGTGCCACCTCCCAACAGGTGACTTCGTTGCCCCCCGGGGCGCGACGCACCCATACCATCACCAGGATACTGACCCATGATCTGCGGTCAGAACTGGATCGCCGTTACCGGCAACAGGACGGTCGAGTCCACATCGAGCATGCTCGTGAAAGGCAAGAGGCTCAGGACAACCCTGCTCCTCAGGGAGTAGGAGGAGGTTGTTCTGCCCTGGCCATGTACTTACGTATGGTAAGGTGGCCACAGAAGTTTCGGCCACACTTGCCGGAAAAATTCAATGGGACAGTCAACCCCGCCGAATTTCTACAAATCTACTCTACTTCCATACTAGCAATGGGGGTGATGAGGCTATAATGGCCAATTACTTCCCTGTGGCCTTAATCGGAACTGCAAGATCTTGGTTCATGAGTCTTCCACCTGACTTCATCAAAAGTTTGGCAGAACTATGTCAGCAATTCACTGCCAATTTCGTGAGCTCCTACACCCGACTTGGCACTGAACTGGACTTGTTTGCTGTAAAGCAAACGTCGGGGGAATCACTATGGTCTTTCATCCAGCGATTCTCTCAGGTACGCAATACCATTCCTTCAATCTCGAAGTCCTCTGTTATTGTTGCATTCAGACAGGGTGTTCAAGATAAGAAGATGCTAGAGAAGCTGTCTATTAAGGAAGTTACCAGCGTCACGGAACTCTTTAGCCTAGCCGACAAATGCGCTAGAGTTGCAGAGGGTCGTGAAATGCACTCCAAGCCAGCTCCGGAGGCCAACCAAAAGTCCTCCAAAACTGAAGCTGCTACCTCTGGTAGTGGCAAGAAGAAGAAGCCCAACGGCAAAAAGAAGCCGTCGGCCGGCGCTCCAGCTGCTGCTGCTGCAGCTCCTGGAGGCCAGGGGCCATGCCCCGAGAAGCGACCTCGTCCTTCATCTGAGGACGGCAGCAGTCCTAAAGCTTGGTGTCTCATTCACAAGACGAATCGACACAGCTTGGAAGAGTGTCAGGAGGTCCAGAACCATGCCGAGCGCTACAACAAGCGCCGGGAAGAAGCCCCATTCCGTCAAAGGGAAGGGAAACAAAAAGTCAACGAAGATCCGACTGGGGAAGAGCTAGGTTTCCAGGACCCTAAAAAGGTATTGAAAGCCGTCTACAACACTATCGACGACGATTTCGACGCCTCCGACAACGAACGTCGGAAAACCCTAAAAACCATCTATGGTGGTTCTTGGGACATTACTTCTCGTCGCATCCTCAAGACAATGCAACGGGACATGGCCATGGTAGCTCCTGCTGCTAAGGCAGAACCACATCGGAAGTGGATTGACACACCCATCATTTTTGATGCTTTGGACTGCCCTCGAAACATGATTGGGGCTGGTCAACTCCTGTTGATGGTGTCACCCACCATTAACAATATCCAAATTCACCACGTGATGGTGGATGGAGGTTCCAGGCTTAACCTCATAAGCTTTGAAGCTTTCGTTAAGCTTCAGCGTTGGCCTTCGGACCTTCGTCCATCCCGGCCATTCTCCGGAGTAGGTACTGGAACCATCACTCCTCTTGGTTCTATTACACTCCCGGTAACATTTGGGACCCGTGAGAACTACAAAACCGAGAAGTTGATCTTCGACGTTGCGCAGATCAGTCTGCCATTCAATGCCATATTGGGTAGGCCAGCTTTATACAAGTTTATGGCCGCTGCCCAATATGGTTATTTGGTGTTGAAGATGCCAACAGCTACAGGCGTTCTCCGGATCCGTGGCGATCGCACCGCAGGAGTCACAGCTCTGGAAGAACTCTATGTGCTTACCACAACGCAAGAGGAAGCATCTGGAAAAGAGCCAGCTACGAATCCTCCAAGCATTCGCCACAAAGGCTCTACCTCCGCACCTTGTTTGCAACCAAGCGACGACGCCGAAGTTCCCATCAAAGTCATCCAAATTGGTTCCGATGCTGCTCAGACTACCCGTATATCGGGGTTCTGAATAGCAAATAGGAACTCGCGCTCATCACTTTCCTTCGGGCTAATGTCGATGTGTTTGCCTTGCAACCGTCACAAATGCCTGGGATCCCTAGGGAGGTGATTGAGCACAATCTGAATATTTACCCAGACGCCCGGCCTGTACATCAGAAGCCTTGGTAACAATCAATCAAGCGACAAAACTTCATCCGACAAGAAATCAAGAAGTTGCTCGAGGCTGGATTCATCCGGGAAGTCTTCCATCCAAAATGGCTGGCAAACCCAGATGTTGTACCCAAGGACGGTGGGAAGCTTCGGATGTGTATCGACTACACCACCTTAAATAAGGCATGTCCAAAAGATCCATTTCCACTACCTAGAATAGATCAGATAGTGGATTCCACCTCCGGGTGCAAACTACTGTGTTTTTTAGATGCATATTCTGGATATCATCAAATCCAAATGTCTAACGAAGACGAAGAGCATACTACCTTCATAATAGTAGATGGATCGTATTGTTATACTGCCATGCCATTTGTTCTCAAAAATGCTGCTTCAACATTTGTGTGAGCTATGTACAAAACATTTGGAGAGCTAGTTAGAGACTTGGTGGAGGTGTATGTTGATGACATCGTCGTGAAGATTAAAAACAAGGAATCACTCCTTGACAACTTACAAGCCGTCTTTGACAAGTTCTGTACTACACGCACCAAGATGAACCCAGACAAGTGCGTCTTTGGGGTTAGTTCCGGGTAGCTTTTGGGTTTCTGAGTGACTCATCGAGGAATCAAAGCAAACCCAGTGAAGATCAAGGCTATAGAAGAAATACGACTCCCATCCCGCATTAAAGACGTCCAAAAGATGACTGGATGTCTTGCTGCGCTTAGTCAGTTTATCTCAAGACAGGCAGAACGAGCGCTACCCTTCTTCAAACTTTTGAGGAAGTCCGGGCCATTTAATTTGTATGAAGAAGCGGAAAAGGCGTTTCAAGAGCTAAAGCAGCTCCTCACCACACTACAATTTTTGGTAGCTCCGAACCCTGGTGAGCCTTTACTGCTTTACATTTTGGCAACTACAAAGGTTGTTAGTATGGTCCTGGTCACGGAAAGACCAGATTCATCCCTAAATAAGGACTCTAGACCCCTCCAGGAGGGTCCGGATCTACCTGAAGGCGAGTCTGGGGATCAAACCTCAGACACAGATCCTCAAGGCGAGATGTTGGAGGATCAACCTCCTTCAAATGATAGAGCAACTGCTGCTGAACAAAAAGATCTAGACCCCTCTGGGAGAGTCCGGATCACTCTAGAAGAAGCTCTGGGTTCCTTTGGAAGGGACCGGGAAATTCCAGAAGAAGGTCCGGACCCCTCTGGAAGGGTCCAGGTTGATGAAGAGGAAGCTCCAGGCCCCTCCGGGAGGGTCCGATAGTCCAGCGCCCAGTGTACTTCATCAGTGAGGTACTCCACAACGCCAAGACATGATACATCGAGGTGCATAAACTACTTTACGCAGTTCTCATTGCCTCAAGAAAGCTTCGTCATTACTTCCAAGCCCAAAAAATATCAGTGGTAACTTCTTTTCCACTGCGTGCAATTTTGCATAACCCTAATTCTACTGGGAATATTGCAAAGTGGGCAGCAGAGCTAGCAAAATTCGATCTAGAATTTGTGTCAAGACAAGCAATTAAATGTCAAGCCTTGGCTGACTTTGTGGAGGAGTGGACTCCCTCTCCATCAAATCCTGGGGGCCATAGTAAGCAGAAACCAGAACTCAAAATTCCGGTATTCACTGAGCCTCACTAGACCCTCTAGTTCGACGGCTTCGTGCAGAAGCAGGGGCCCGGAGCTGGTGTCCTTCTCCTAGCTCGGACCGGAGAGAAGGTCAAGTATATGGTACACCTTGACTTCAAGGCAAACAACAATATGACAGAGTATGAAGCCCTCATCTGTGGACTCAAGGTGGCACTATCTTATGGTGTCAAACAGCTGTTGGTGAAGGGAGATTCATAGCTCATCATCAAGCAAGTGAAAGGTGAATGCTCCTGTAACAGTTTCCAATTAGGTGCTTATCTCCTTGAAGTACAGAGGTTTCAGAAGGACTTCGAAGTCCTGGATCTCTATCATGTTCAGCGCCTTCACAACTCCGAAGCCGATGAACTCTTGACGAAAGCCTCAACCGGAGCTCTGGCTCCTGATGGAATCTTCATCCTGAGATTGTCAAAGCCAACAGCTTAGCCTACTAAACTGAGTGAAGGGGGCAAAACCGGCACCTCGAAGCTGGCGGTCCCGGTGGCCCTGTTACCATGGCGTTCACCAAGGGTCGTAGGTGTTGTCGGAAGCTCCGAGCAACCCAGCACACAAGCCTCAGAAGCTCAAGTTAGCTCCGATGCACGGATCTCGGAGATCCGGAGCTACTTGAAAGACAATATCCTTCCCGAAGACAGTGTATCCGCTGACCCGATTGTCAGATTGGCTAAAAGATACACGTTGGTAGAAAGGGATCTCTATCGATGTGGTGCCAATGGCATCCTAATGCGGTGCATCGCAAGGGAAGAAGGCCGATCTCCTCACGGAAATTTATGGAAGCGAGTGCGGGAATCACACATCTTCTCGCACGCTGGTCGGTAAAAGCCTTCCGACATGGTTTTTACTGGCCTACGACACTCCACGATACGGTTGAGCTGGCGAAAAAAATATGAAGCATGTCAGTTCCATGCAAAATAGATTCGCACATCAGGACAATCACTACAGATGTTACCTCCTACATAGCCATTCGCTATGTGGTGCATGGACATCTTTGGACCTTTCCCAAAAGCCGTCGGAGGTTACAGGTTCCTATATGTCGCCATCGACAAGTCAACCAAGTGGCCGAAAGCAACTCCAGTAGTAACAATTAACAAACAATCAGCAATCAAGTTCTTGAAGTCCATTATATGCAGATTTGGAGTTCCAAACAAAGTCATAACTGACAACGGAACTCAATTCGTAAGAGCTGCATTTCAAGAATATTGCGAAGACCTCGGCATTCAACTTAGCTATGCTTCAGTAGCTCATCCAGCAAGCAATGGCCAAGCTGAGAGAGCAAATGCAGAAAATCTTAAAAGGACTCAAGACGCGCACATATGAGCACTTGAAAAAGCACAGAGCTAACTGAATTGAAGAGCTTCCACCCACACTTTGGGCTAATAGGACAACACCTAATCGGACAACTGGGGAGACTCCATTTTTCCTGGTGTACGGAGCCGAAGTAGTCCTTCCTCCGGAGATCACCTTGGGGTCCCTCCGGGTCCGAACCTTCAACGAAGCCACGCAGGAATAGCTCCGACGTGAAGACCTTAACCTCGTCGATGAGGGAAGGTGTCTAACAGCTGTTCGAAATGCACGTTATCGCCAAGTGCTCCGGCGCTACCATCAAAGGCATGTGCGTGAACCACAGCTCGAAGAAGGTGACCTGGTGATCTAGATGATACTAACTCATGAAGGGATGAACAAACTTTCCCCGAGCTTGGAGGTCCTTTCCGAGTCATTAAAGTATCCCGACCAGGCTGCGTTCGCTTGGCAACTGAGGATGTGATCCGACTCCCTAATCCTTGGAACATCGAGCACCTCCATATGTTTTATGCTTAGAATCACGGAGGTGAGTCTGTAATTACACACAAAGCATGTTATAGAGTCATTATACAGAGTCGATCAAGTCCTCCGAGAGAACATCTGAACCCCTCCGGGAGGGTCCGAAAAGTTCAAGTAACACTTGACACAGTCACAGTACTAAAAGTGTAACTACTTGCTCTGGGTTAGCACAAGATGTATAGCACATTTAGCTTGGTCCAGCACACTAAGTGTGTCCTTGCCTCCCCTGTAATCCGGACCTATAAAGAAAAGCGTTGTTGTGTAAAGGCAGACTCCACGTGCATTTACTTTTTGTACAAGGCTCAATATGTCAAATTATGTTTACCCTGCTTGTCTATAATGAAGTTGTGCAAATCTTTTTGAATTTTGTTCCAAGTAACTCACATGCATTACAAGCCATATTGATAGTCCTTTTGGATCTTAACAGCGCTACATAGTCTACTTGCCTGAACGCCAAGCCAATCTAGGTCTGGAGTGTGCTATTGCCTTAGCCTGGTCCTGCACCCTATGTACGCCACTCTACCTACACCCTGGCAGGCCTCAGTAGGGTGAGTACTAAAAAGGCACGTGGATCTAAGAAGATTCTATCAAAACGCTTGTTATCATATTGAGTTTCTTTGAATCTAAAAGTTCGAATAAGAACAATAAGTCACAACCAATTTATAGACAAGAGGACGAATTTTACTTTTTCTCTAGCCTTTAATGTGCAGGAAAAGAAAAAATTCATAGTGATGATGGACAACACCGGAGCTACTAATCTCCGACATCTCCCAAGGTAGGTCTGCCGTCGACATCCAATATGTTGACACCGGAGCTACCAAGCTCCGACCACTCCAGGGGGCCTGTCTTTGACACTTCAAAATTGAAGACTTCAATATACTGTCATAACCTTTGGTACATGTACACACCTCAACTGTACACATGTACCAGGGGGCCAACAAGTGAATGTGGTCTGGAAGGGGGGTGAATAGGCCTTTTTGAAATTTGTCGGAACCTGCAGCACTTAACAACCAGTTCAAAACCAGAGATATCGGACTAGTACGGTAAAGTGCGGACTAGTACGGTGTGTACGGACTAGGTTGATTAAGTTTGATCGATTAATTTGATTCTTCAATGTATGCAGCGGAAATATATAATCAAATGAAGTGTTACAAGGTTACAAACTAGGTTATATCACAATTCAATCTTATATTTAATGATTCAACTTGAAGTAAGCAATAATGATTGAAAACCTAGATTATTATGAAGAATAAGAATGATGAAGACAAAACAAGACACAAGGATTTGTCCTGTGGTTCGGCTCCCACAGAGGCAACCTACATCCATGTTGAGGAGTCCACAAAAGAACCGGGTCTTCTCCAACCCTACCCTCGTCGGATCGCCACGAAGGCCAATCCTCTTCCACTTATCACAAAGGGGTGAATAACCGAATTCAAAGGGGCCTTCTCACACGTTGAGAGCTCCCTTGGATTACAAAACAAAATACCACCAAGAACACCCTCAAAAGATTACAATCAAATCACAGGAGTGTGTTAGAGAATCAAACCAAGAGCTCAATGAGTGTTGAACGTGTCTCTCCAATGATCTAGAGTGAATCCTCAAAGGATTTATCTTTGTTGCACTTAATTTCATGGAGAGATGTGGTTTTTAAGGCTCTTGGGAGGTGTGACGGCGCTAGGTTCAAGAGATTTCAAAGTTGGGCCGTGTACCTCTATTTATATGGGGTTTCTAAAAGTGACCATTAGGGTTTAGAAGATCGGACTAGTCCGGTGTGCTGTGTGTAGCAAACCCTAAGTGTCCCAAAATATCGGACTAGTCCAGCTAGGGGCGGACTTGTCCGATTTCTTTCCTGGAAATCTTCGGACTAGTCCGATAGTTATCGTTCTTGTCCTAACATGTGAAACCCTAAGTGAATTGAGTGACAAGTCCGCACTTAGAGGACTTGTCCGATTTAGGTCAAAGGGTTTTTCGGACTAGTCCGTGCTAATATCGGACTTGTCCAATTTGGATCAGAATGGATATTGGACTAGTCCGGTGGTGATCAGACTTGTCCGATTTTGTGTGACTTGTGAAGTATTTTGAGGACTAATCCGCACTGGAGAGGACTAGTCCGATTCTAGTCAGAGAGATATCAGACTAGTACGATGGATATCGGACTTGTCCGATTTTGTGCAGAGAGGATATCGGACTAGTCTGATGTCAGTCGGACTAGTCTGGTCCTGTGTAACTTTGTGCAATGTGTGTGTTTAATTTTGATTGGGATCTTTGGGTGTGTTTCCTTAACACACTCCATACACAATGATCTACTGTTCTTCTTCCTTGAGCTCATTTCCTCTTTGCTCTTCATTCTTCCTTCTTTTTGACACTTTGCTTATATTGCTATTAAAACATGTGCTCATCTCAACAATGAAGTTAGGATCTCAATTGCTTGTCATAAATCATCCAAAACCCACATGGGATTCCTAGATGCACTTTCAATCTCCCCCTTTTTGGTGATTGATGACAACCAATTGATATTTCACAAAATACTATAAAAATTGAGATTTTCATAAAGCATACATATATGGGTCTAAAATACATCAAGCAGTGAAATCAAAATCCATATGTGCATTCTTTATGGTGGGATGCATAACTAAGTATGTTGAAACAATGAGAATGTCATAAATGACATTAATCAATCAAAAGCAAGCATATATGTCATTCTAGTAGCAAAATCACATTACTCAACATTTACTTCTCAAAAGATCATAACATTGCATCACAAAACCATAATTAACATAAGAACATTGTTAAAGCTTTACAACTCGCAAAATAGACAAAAAGCATACAAGAGAGCTTTCTCCTCGCATCCTACAGCTAAGGCTAAGACTCCCCCTCAATCTCTCCCCCTATGGCATCAAGACACCAAAAATAAGGAGAGGAGGGTCCTAAGGTCTTCACTCTTCGCTGTCAGTCCTCTCATCATTGTCTTCGTCATCTTCATCTTCAGCCTGATGATGAGGAGGAGGAGGTGCGAAGTCACTCGAGCCCCCAATGCCAAAGTAGGCAAGCTCAGAGGGGGTCAAGGGCCCGAGCTCGGTGAAGTCTGAGTCTAAATCTTCAGAGATTACTGGAGACCCAATGGGTTCGATCTCCAGTTTCTGGCAAATTTGCTTCACATTTGCCTTCACATACTTCATATATTCCTTTCTTCTCTTGTTGAGCTTATGGGCCTTCACTTCGGCCTTTATGCAGTAAGCGAAGATGGCAGCTAGGTATTTGAAGATCCCACTACCTGATCCCCTTTGAGGGGCTGCCCTACTAGCAGGGGCAGCTCTTGCATCTTCAGATCTTCTTGCCGGTTCCTCCGGACTGGAGGCCAGCGAGGGAGCAGCCTGGATACTTGGCTTCTGAGGCATCTGAGGCCTCAGGGGTAGATGCTCCACATCCTTGACAAATTCAATCTCGGTGACCTTCTCGATCACAAACATCAGATATGGGGTATACCCACAAGATCTGTTGGGTGTGCAGGATATGTTAACCATATCATTCCAAATTTAGTCCGCCACATCAAACTGGTGGCCCTTGATTATCACCCTCATTAATGTCCGGAGATAACCCTACACACTCCCGGCATCTCCATCCTTGGGAGCAATGGTCTTCCTCAAGACTCTGTTGAGCACAACAAAGAACGGCTTCATGTTCTTTGTGGATGGGGGGTTCAACTTGGAGTTTGGCTCATATAGAAACTTCATCTTATCCTTCTCAATGACACCTATGTTGTATATGACCAGGCAGTCAGATCTTGAGGTGTCAAGGTGAAGATGGCTTGAAAGGTCTTCTTTAGTGATACTGTACTTGGATCCATGAGTCATCCAAGTAACACTTTCCTTATCTTCACCCGAGAAGTGGCATGTCGCAAGGAATTGTACAATAACCTCATCATTCCAGTTGTTCCTAAAGGCAAAGAGATCCTTCAGGCCATGCCTCTCAATGGCTTCCACCACTTTAGTGAACGGGGAGCAGCCCTTCTTCTCAAAGTGTGCCCAATCAATCCTTTGACTGCGCACAACCGGTGTCTTCATTGGGAGATACACAGATCTGTAGAAATCTGCATGGAAGTTGCACCAAAATCTTTAGTTGGCATCTTGCTTCAGTTGGCCATACCAATCAATGCTTCTGAACTTTGCTACCGAATCATTGCCCTTTCCGTTAATATTCTCTTCATTGGGGTCCCGGACCCCTTCCCTTGGAGCATGGAGCTTCAACGGGCCAACTGGACCCATCGCTATCCCTTTTCCCTTGCCTTTGACTAGGCGGGCACTTGCCGAGCTAGGGCCACCACTGGTGGTAGCCCTAGAAGCTGGCACCTTGGAGGCCGGCTTCTTTTCTAATACTTTCCTCTTAGCCTGTGGAGGAGATGGAGCTGGCTCGGAAGGTCTCTCTTGGCGCTTCTTGCCAAGACTCGTTGAGGTCCGAGGTGCCACCTCGTGGTCCATCTCGGCCTCAAAATAGAAGACTTCATTGTTCAAGCTCGACCTTACCTGAGAATGAGTGTCATGATTGAGAATGCATGGTACAAGGCATAGGTGTGAAAGGATAGCAAGGAATTGCATTGAGGAACAGAAAAGTTAGGTTTTGAGTTCTGAAAAATCGGACTTGTCCGGTGTACATGCACAGACTAGTCCGGGTGACCGGACTTGTCTGTGCATGGACCGGACTAGTCCGGTATTCATACTCAAAAACCTAAGCGACTGGACAAATATCGATTCCTAATGCACAATGAGCATAGCATAAATGTAATACATCAAGGAGGCATGTATATACTGAAATATGCTGGGCTATTCGATCAACAATAAAGAAATTTGGAATTTCTTTGAGTGAAAATTACTGCAGAAATCAATTTGAACTTGGAGATGTGGGTGTTAAAGGCCGGACTTGTCCGAGAACTTCAATCCCAATGCGATGACAATCAAATTCCACCCGAACTTGCGAAGTTCCAATGGAGAAATCAAGGAATCGCCATGGGAGCTCGAGTCGAAGAGAGAGAACGCGAGAGGCAAGAGTGGAGGTGAGGAAATTAGGGTTTGGCGGCGGCTAGTGTTATGGACACGAAAAATCGGACAAGTCCGGAGATGACCGGACTAGTCCGAACTTTTCCAGAGGACTATATCGGACTTGTCCGATTTTTCGTGTCCATATTTGAACTTCATGCTTTGAATGTTCTTTCAATGTTTCGAACTTGCATTATATTGTTAGAAAGATTGCTTAGTATTCATTTGCTAAGTTTTTGGTGTGTTTTGGTTGATATGACTGATATCATTTTGATATGCTTTGCAACATGCTTATGTGAGGTGCTCACGTAAGGTGTTGTGTTCGGAACTGATTTGAGTCAAGTCGCAGACTTGGGCTCGTACGGATTGGTTAGTTATTCATGTGTAATTGTTGCTTGATTTCAAGACATGGCTGGTGACGGGATCCATTGAACTAGTCTTAGGGAGAAGATGAGGTTCAACAACCAAGTTCAGGAGGAATTGTGGTTGAGTTGATCGGCAGGTTGCGCAACATGTTTGAATCAAGAACAATGCATATGAAGGTATCATGGACGTCATTGGAAGATGTTTGCACGTGTTCAAGGAGTGCATGGACGTGGCTACATGGTTCTGAGGCGTGATGAAGAGATGTGGACGTAAAGAATTGGTCCGAAAGGACCAACCGATGAGGTTATGGACTCAGGCTGCGGCAGAGTCGGGTTTGACTCAAATATGGAAAGATTTGAGTTGGTTATGATAGGATTTCGTGTGGGTAACGAATTTGAGTTGTTTTAGGAATGTGGGATACGTTCCTAGGGTGTTTGGAAGTCTTAAGATTCCTTCTATCTGCGTATAGAAGAGTCCTAAGCAGTTATAGAAAGTTTTGATTCATGATTTGAGTAGGATTAGAGTCCTAGTTGAGATTGGGTTGGCCTAAGGGCTGGTTATATAAGCAAGGGAGGCCAGAGCTCGTGGTGTACGACTTTGGAGCTGTTCCTCTTGTGTTCTATTGAGTAAAATTCATAGTTTGAAGGAACTTTTGTGCCTTGTTCGTCCGACTTGTTCCAGACAAGTTTTACTCGTCGAGTTTCCTGACAGCACTATCTTTCTTCGGTGGTTTTATCATAAATCGAGTTTTAAAGATCCAATTGACATGATTCTTTTTGGGTTGTCTTCACAACATGAATATCTATCATCTTTCAAAATTTTAACGGTCATTGGATTTGTGGTTACTGATTTATACGAGTTTCTTTGCAGCATTCCAGAACTGTTTTTCTCGGGTAGGACAGATTGACCCTTGTTCGATATTTCGATGATAACTTGAGTTTCTCTCGACGGATTTGTGTGATTCTTCTTGTGTTTTCTTCGTGACTTGATTCTCTTTGCTATATATCACTTTTGTCATGGTGAAACACATTTATATTAGTTTCACACAAAATTTCTCTAACAGAGCGTTTTTCTGCCGAAAGGGGTTGGGATTTAATTGTTTCCACTGCGTAAGATTTTTAAATCTACCATTCACCCCCTCTGGTAGATTTTCACGTGCTCTTCGATCCTACAATTGGTATCAGAGCCACGGTGCTCTAATCATTGCTATTTTCACGTGTTTTTGACAAATCATCATGTAGAAATACTCCGCCAAACCTTGTGTGTTTGCTGGTATTGATTTTCAGGTTTGCAAGGCACGCATGGAGGCTTTCATCCAGGCGCAAGGCATTGCAATATGGGAGAAGGTGTACAAGTCTCATGAAGTTACAGCTACAAATCTGAGAGATGTCGACAACAACAACAAGGCTCAAAACTTGATCATACAAGAATTAACTCAAAGCGACCTCGACTGTGTTGCACACCTCCGATCTGCATACGATGTGTGGAAAGCACTTTGTGACTACCACGAAGGATCCAACACGATCAAGGTGGTAAGGCAAGACATGTTCAAGAAAGAATACATGCGCTTCGAGATGCAACCCGGTGAGTCCATCGATGATGTCTTTGCTCGCTTTAACAAAATTCTCAATAACTTGCGTAGTGTCAACGTTAATTTTTCTGATGCCGAAAATGCTAGGCAACTTCTTAGTGCATTAGACATGTCAATCTGGGAGATGAAAGTTACATCTATTCGTGAATCTACTGTCATGAGTACACTTACTTTAGATGTGCTTTACTCTAAACTCAAAACTCATGAAATTTACATCTTATCACGTAAGAACCCAAATAAGTCTATTGCATTTGTCTCACAACGTGATATGCCTAGCTCCGGAAAATCATCATCTTGCAATACTCTTGCTTTGTTGTCCTCACTAACCTTGGAGCAGATCGAGGAATTTCCAGAGGAGGAGCTAGCACTTCTCTCTACTAGGTTCTCAAAAGCATTGCAAAATGTGAGAACTAGAAGGAGAGGAAGCTCCGGACCTCATCGATGCTTTGAATGTGGTAAGACAGGTCACTTTCATACAGAATGCCTTAACCTTTCAGGTTCTACTTCCCGAGAAGAAAAACAATCAAGGATGAAGCACTCCTCAACAAATGGTAAGAAGAAGAAGAAGGGCTTTACAGGTCGCCAACTGGTGAACAGTTTTATCTCCGCACTCCAGGAACTTGGCTCAAGCGACGTGGACATTCGAAGTGACAAACATGAAGATGATTTGTCCAACTTATGCTTCATGGCGGGCAAAACAAGATCAAGATCAAGTCAGGAGGATGCAGAACACAACAGTGACGACGATGAGGTATGTTCTACTTGTAATGAAATGTGTGATGCAATTTCTCGTGCAACTATTATTGTTAAGAAAAAGGACAAAAAGCTTAGGGATAATGCTGCTAAAATTGAATAACTAGAATCTGAAATCAACCATTTGAAAACCTTGATTCCTAGTGATGATTCTTGTCCCTCGTGTGATTTAATCAATGAACAATTGTCCACATTAAGAACTGCACATTCCTCTACTCTAGATAGACTTGAACTTGAAATTGAAAAGAACAAAAAGTTTGATGCACTCGACATTGGAAACTTAAAGATGCTTCTTGTTCTACAATTGATTTGCATTGTTCTAGTTGTGATGATATTGAAAAGAAACTAAAAGACGCTATGAATGAAATTTCAATATTGAATAATGCTTTACATTCTCATGAAGTTAAATATTGTTCCAATTGCAAAATAAAAGGAAAAACTTCATGTGAAAATTGCCTTGATGTGTCAAATAGACTTGATATCATGCATAGGACATTAGATCTGTTTTGTAATTGGAATAAGAACCTAAACTTGCTGCTGAATTCTTCCAAGTCTTGCAATGATAAAACTGGTTTAGATTTTGGTTCTCATGCTAAGGCACATCCACCTAAAATTGTAAATTCATTATGAAGTGGTTTGATTCAAACAGTTCCTAAATAAAAAGAAGTGGTTTTCAAATCTGCAGGAGTGTTGTCTCATTCGATTTCAAATAAAAATATTGCTTGCTCATCTAGACATGAACACAAAGTTAAATTTCATTGTACCTACTGTGGTAGCGATGGTCATGTCATAGATTTTTGTTATAGACATGCTAAACAACAGAAAAGGGAATGAATGATTGCTAGATCTCATAAATTTCAGGCAAAATTTGATGCACATATTAAACTGAATGCCAGGAACATGCAACCTGCTGTTATGAGTCAAAAACATTCAAAGTTTACCTCCGGACCTTCTGTTTTTGCCTCCAGAGCTACTAATTTTTTGTGGTACACAAGTAACACCTTATAGGTCAGTAGTTAAGAATAAAAAACCTCAAACTTTGTCTCATAAACCTGCTATTTTATCTCAGCTTTCGCGTGTTTTTCCTACTGCACATCGTGTGACTCAGTACTGGATACCTAAATGCCTGTTGACTAACCCCAGTATTGAGTCATCGACGTATTGTGCTTCTATGTAGGTTACATGCTTGAGGAAGGAGAACATTTGGATTGTGGATTCAGGTTGCTCACGCCACATGACCGGTAACAAAGAATGGTTCTCCTCCCTCTCTTTCGTGTCACGTGTAGAGAATGTTACTTTTGCCGATAATTCTTCAATTCCTATAGTTGCTAAGGGTTTGGTTAGAGTAAATGATCACTACACTTTTAAGGATGTGACACTGGTCAAAACTTTGAAATACATTTTGCATTCTGTTTCACAATTGCTAGATGAAAATCTGGAAATTATTTTCAATAAAAAATGCTGCAAAGTTGTAGGTTCAAATAGTGAGCTTATTTTTAACATGTCCTGGTTTGGAAAAGTTTTTAAAGCTGATTTTGTTATGTCTTCCTCTAAGCATAGGTGTCTATTTGCTAATGATTCAAATGACTTATATTTTTGGAATCGTAGACTTGGTCACGTAGGCTTTGATCACCTAATGTGTGTTAGTGCTCTTGATCGCATACGTGGGCTGCCTAAGCTTAAAGGGGACAAAGAAATTGCGTGCTCTTCTTGTAGACATGCTAAGATGGTTGCAGGTTCACATACTCCTCTCACAATGATCATGACAACTGAACCGGGTCAACTTTTGCACCTTGACACCGTAGGACCTTCACGTGTTCAATCCTCTGGAGGTAAATGGTATGTTCTTGTTATTGTTGATGATTATTTTAGATACTCTTGGGTTTACTTTATGGCATCTAAGAATTAAGCTTTTAGTCACTTTAGAACTTTATTTCTTAGATTATCAATTGATCACCCAGGATCTTTAAAAGCAATTAGAAGTGATAACGGAACTGAATTTAAAAATCAATCTTTTGATCATGTTTGTGATGAAAATGGAATAGATCATAAATTTTCTTCACCATATGTACCTCAACAAAACGGTGTTGTAGAAAGAAAGAACAAAACCTTAGTTGAGATGGCTAGGACTATGCTTGATGAATATCAAACTCCTAGGAAATTTTGGGCTGATGCGATTGCAATCGCTTGTTATGTCTCAAATCGTGTTTTCTTGTGCGCTAAGCTAGGTAAAACACCATATGAGCTCTGGTTTGGACATAGGCCTAGTGTTAAGCACTTTTGGGTCTTTGGTTGCAAATTCTTTGTTAAGAAACATGGCAATCTTGATAAATTTGAACATAGATCCATTGATGGCATGTTTCTTGGTTATCCATCTCATACTAGAGGCTACCGTGTGCTTTTATTTAACACTAAAAAAATTGTAGAGACTTGTGAAGTGTCTTTTGATGAATCTAGCCCAGGTACTAGCTCAAACATTGCAGGTCCAAATCCATATCTGCAGGGGGCGAGCATTTTCGTTGAAGATGAGGAAGAGGTGGAGCTGCTGCCCGAAAATTCAGCATCTAATGACATTGTTCGAGCTCCTGATTTTGATTCACAGCCAGCACTAATGACCACCATTGCTGGTACAGATCCTCTTCAAGTCACAAGATCATCGGTTTGTGATGAACATGAAGAAGAAGAAGAAGCTTGTGAAGTGTCCACACCCCTCCGGGTTCTCAAAATTCATCCTTCACAACAGATTATTGAAGGTTGCACGAACGAGTTACACGGTCCAGGTTTTGCGATCCAAACTCTCATGCTCATTCTGCTTTTGTTGCCTCTTTTGAACCCAAAGATATATCACACACACTCACTAATGAATCTTGGATTATTGCCATGCAAGAAGATTTAAAATTTTTTGAAAGAAATAATGTTTGGAAACTTGTACCTCCTCCTCAAGGTCACACTTTAATTGGAACTAAATGGGTGTTTAAAAATAAACAAAGTGGGGATGGGGTTGTGGTTAGGAATAAGGCTAGGTTGGTTGCTCAAGGTTTCACTCAAGTTGAAGGTCTAGATTTTGATGAAACTTTTGCTCCTGTTGCTACATTAGAAGCCATAAGAATTTTGTTAGATTTTGCTGCATCTAAAGGTTTTAAGCTATATCAAATGGATGTTAAAAGTGCTTTTCTTAACAGCTACATAGATGATGAGGTTTATGTCAAACAACCACCGGGTTTTGAAAATTCAGATTTTCCTAATCATGTTTACAAACTGTCCAAAGCCTTGTACTGTCTCAAACAAGCCCCTAGAGCATGGTATGATAGGATAAAAACATTCTTACTTTAAAAGGGGTTTACCATGGGCAAGGTTGATAAAACTCTTTTTGTGCTTAAGCATGGCAATGACTCATTATTCGTTCAAGTGTATGTGGATGATATTATCTTTGGTTGTGTTTCTCATGATCTTGTGTCCAAGTTTTCAGCTATGATGAGTTCAGAATTTGAGATGAGTATGATGGGAGAACTCACGTACTTTTTGGGGCTGCAAATCAAGCAAACCAAGGAGGGTACCTTTGTGCATCAAATGAAGTATACAAAAGACCTCCCAAGGCGCTTCAACATGGACAAAAGCAAGCCTCTTCGGACACCAATGGGAACAACAACAACACTTGAACTTGATGAAGATGGTGACCACATGGATCGAAAAGAATATAGAAGCATGATTGGATCACTTTTGTACCTCACGACATCAAGACTGGACATACAATTCAGCGTATGTCTTTGTGCACGGTTTCAATCCTCCCCACGTGCTTCACATCGTCAAGCCGTCAAAACGATTCTCAGGTACTTACATGGAACTCAAGAACTTGGCATTTTTCTTCCTTCTTCCTCAACCGTTACTTTAAAAGCTTTTTCCGATGCTGATTTTGGAGGTTGTAGGATTGATAGGAAAAGTATTTCCGGTGCTTGTCATTTTCTTGGTAATTCACTTATTGCTTGGTCCTCTAGAAAACAGAATTCAGTTGCATAAAATCCACAGCCGAATCTGAATATGTAGCTGCTGCTAGTGCTTGCTCACAAATTCTTTGGATTGTTCAAACACTTAAGGACTATGGGGTTGATCTAGATAGTGTTCCACTGTTTTGTGATAACACTAGTGTCATTTGCATTGCTAAAAACCCTGTGCAACATTGTAGAACTAAGCACATTGATATTAGGTATCACTTTCTTTGTGATAACGTTGAAAAAGAAAACATTATGCTTCACCATGTAAACACCGAACAACAATTGGCTGACATTTTTACAAAACCTTTAGATTTCACTCGTTTTTATTTCATTCGTAGTGAAATAGGGGTTATGCATCCTCATGGCTTACATTGAGGGGGAGTTTTCAAACCCTATAAGTCTATGTGTGAATCTGAAATTAAAATAATATGAGCATAGTATTTCATACATATATGACTTTGTGATTCCTTTTACATGCTGAAAGTTCTTACTACATTACTCGTGTTATACATTTTGTATTTTTTGCCATGTCTAGTAATTTGAATAATTACTTACACTAAATCTAGTCATGGTCGAACTTTCTTGCTGTTTTGAACTTGTTGCATGCTCACAAGTGCTTTTAATCATAAAGAATTAATCAAGTACTCAACTCACTTGTTGATTTTTTTTATGAACAAATATAAGTTGAGAAAAGATCAAGAGAATATGCATGCATCACATTTTTCTATTGAGATGGCTTATCATTGCACATAGATATGAACTTGGAAGAAGTTGTGTATGACTAAAACCAAGTCCTTAAGCTTCTGATTGTCAAATGACATATGCTTGGCTTGGTTGGTTAGAATAAGGCAGATGCGCATATAATCTCTTGCAAATATCATATGATCTAAATTTGTGCTTTAAAAAATAATAAAATGCAGCAACAAGTGTCATGCTTTCAGGTATTGAAATAGTTAAGTTTGTGAGATCATGACTTGCTTAAATTGAAAATTACATTTGATTTCTAGCATGACTTACACTACTTTATGTATCTCATTGTTGTGATAGTGTAAGTTACTTGATAGTATGACTTGGATGAGCTTTGTTTTATATGTATATGTTATAATATGCTCATAACAATTAAAATTTCTCTTTTGAACCTTGCTGAATACATTGTCAAAGGGGGAGAGATAATATGGTGAATTATGCAAGGGGGAGAAATATGTATAGGGGGAGAAATTTATTTATATCTCATTTGATTTTCTAAAAGGGGGAAAATTGTTCTCAAAACTTTTCATGCCAACGTTCGGATTTAAGTGGTGTTGCCAATGCATTCATCAAGGGGGAGATTGTGAGACCTATGTGTGTTGAATACATTGGCTTTGATAATAAAAGTTTTGAATGCTGCCATAACATATTTTTAGCAAGGTCTGCCTCTAGCTCCGAGCTTCTGCAAGGTCTGACAATAGGTCCGACTTTCTTTGTCTAGGTCCGACATGTTTTTGGGTAGCTCTAGTGATCTTTGTCTTTATCTCCAGCATGTCTTTGATAGCTCCGACATGTCTTTGTTAAGCTCCGATATGTTTTGCTAGGTCCGACTTATTTTTGTTAGCTCCGACATGTTTTTCTAGCTCCGACCTTTGGGATGACTAGTTCTGACTAGTTTTGGTAAGCTCCGGCGCTAGGTTGTACTAGCTTTGGTAAGCTCCGGTGCTAGGTTGTACTGGCTTTGGTAAGCTCCAGCGCTAGGTTGTACTAGCTTTGGTAAGTTCCGGCTCAAGCTCTAGTTAGCTTTGGCTAGGTTCAGAGCTTGATCACAATGTTCATGCTTTTATCTTGCAATGTTTCGAACTTGCATTATATTCTTAGAAAGATTGCTTAGTATTCATTTGCTAAATTTTTGGTGTGTTTTGGTTGATATGGCTGATACCGTTTTGATATGCTTTGCAACATGCTTATGTGAGGTGCTCACGTAAGGTGTTGTGTTCGGAGCTGACTTGAGTCAAGTCGAGGACTTGGGCTCATACGGATTGGTTGTTTATTCACATGCAGGTGATGCTTGAGTTCAATACATGGCTGGTGACGGGATCCAATGAACTAGTCTTCGGGAGAAGATGATGTTCAACAACCAAGTTCACGAGGAATTGTGGTTGACTTGATCGGGAGGTTGCACAACATGTTTGAATCAAGAACAATGCATATGAAGGTATCGTGGACGTCATTGGAAGATGTTTTCACGTGTTAAAGGAGTGCATGGATGTGGCTACATGGTTCCAAGGCGTGATGAAGAGATGTGGACATAAAGAATTGGTCAGAAAGGTCCAACCGACTAGGTTATGGACTCAGGCTGCGGCTGAGTCGGGTTTAACTCAAATATGGAAAGATTTGAGTTGGTTATGATAGGATTTCGTGTGGGTCACGAATTTGAGTTGTTTTAGGAATGTGGGATATGTTCCTAAGGTGTTTGGAAGTCTTAAGATTGCTTCTATCTGCGTATAGAAGAGTCCTAAGCAGTTATGGAAAGTTTCTATTGATGATTTGAGTAGGATTAAAGTCCTAGTTGAGATTGGGTTGGCCTAAGGGCTGGTTATATAAGCAATGGAGGCCAGAGCTCGTGGTGTACGACTTTGGGGCTGTTACTCTTGTGTTCTATTGAATAGAATTCGTAGTTTGAAGGAACTTTTGTGCCTTGTTCGTCCGACTTGTTCCAGACAATTTTTACTCGTCAAGTTTATGGACAACACTACCTTTCCTCGGTGGTTTTATCATAACTCGAGTTTTACAGATCCAATTGACGTGATTCTTTTTGGGTTGTCTTCAAAACTTGATTATATATCACCTGTCACGGTTATTGTATTTGTGGTTACTAATTTATACGAGTTTCTTTGCAGCGTTCCAGAACTGTTTTTCTCGGGCATGACAGATTGACCCTTGTTCGATCTTTCGATCATAACATGAGTTTCTCTCGACAGATTTGAGTGATTCTTCTCGTATTTTCTTCGTGGCTTGATTCTCTCTGATATATATCTCTTTTTTCATGGTGAAACATGTTTAGATTAGTTTTACACACGATTTCTCTAATAGATCGTTTTTTCTGCCAAAGGGGTTGGGATTTAATTGTTTCCGCTGCATAAGATTTTTAATATACCATTCACCCCCCCTCTGGTAGCTTTTCACGTGCTCTTCGATCCTACACACTTACTGGACCAAACAGTTTTCAAATCACCTATGTCAATTGAAAAATGGAAAATGTCCAGAAACCTTTTCTACATTTTCCCCAAACTTGTAAAACCAGTTTCTCCTTGTAGAAAGCTCAGAAAAATGTGAACCAAATTTTCCCAGAACCAGAAGAACCTCTACCAAGATCATCCACTGTCAACCATGTCAAAGCTCCAGAATTGAAACCAAAATTCAGAGAAGCCTTTTACTTGTTGGAATTTTGAGACAACAAGCTTCCTTGAACATCTCCAATTATTGGTCCAGATCTTTCTCATAGAACCTAGTGCCCACTGTAAAAATCCCAAAGCCAATTAACATTTTTTTCTTACTTGATCAGTGGTTATAAGATCGTTTCTATAGTTCCAATATCACTCATGTACTCTATATATTGCATATCATATAGTGACCGAGATCGAGGAGGACCCGGAGCCCTTGGAAAGAATTCTCCCAGAAGCTAACTTTCCCTCTGACTCACAACCAGGAAAGCCCCAATTTGCATTTAAGTGCTATTTTAAAGTTTCTATTTGTATCACTTAAGTCAAGGATGATTCTTGTGGATTAGGGCTAAGGTGCTTGTTACTCCACTTGCATGACACACAAATCCCATGGAGTATTTGGTAGGTCTACAGCCCGACAAGTAGAAAATGCTATGCTTAAGTTTCAGTAATCCAGTAGAAGTCGGGTAGTTGGAATCTACTCGCGAGATAGGATTTCATCACACGGGAAAGATTTGACCGAAGAACGGTTTAAGAAAATGAAATTGAGACCGAGCAGAGGGTAGGATGCAGCGAGACGTGGTCTGACATGCATAGACCTGCTTGTGTCGATTGAGGACTAATCCTTGTGCCACCCTGCTAGACAAGTTTGAACTGTATCGGAAGCATACAAGGCATATGGAATCCAGGAAACTGATGTAACTCGATAACTAGGATGTCGAGGCATAGCCCACTGTCGATAGGGGTGGGTTTAGGGTAGAAAGGTGTAAATCGGCTGGCGGGCAAAGACACGCTCCGTGCGGGGACCTTGTGCCCTCGATGGTGGGACCGGTTTGGCGTTTGAGTTTCTAGTGAAAGGTTGCTGCATATGACGTGATGAGGAGCACGGCACGCTCCTTAAGCACAGGTGTACGTGACATGTTATTCGGGTGTGTCCTAATTGCAATCATTGTCCCTGACGGTTATTTGAGTACCGCTTGTTCACTGCGCTGTGACATAGTAAATACTGAAGAAGCCAAGAGAATATGATGTATTGAAGTATAATTGTTTTGAAACTTTGATTGTTGTCAAATATGATCAACAAAGTTACTTTTATTAAACTGGTAAGCTGTTGTTAATAGACTGAAAATTAAGGATCAACATGTAGGCGAGTTATTTACTGCAATATGTATGCCTATGTTAAGTATCCATGCATGTAGAAGTTCATGTTTCGGTGAGACGGTTAAGTCTTGCTGAGCCTTCGTGCTCATGGTGGCTATATTAAGTTGTTTGCATGTGAGACATATGAGGAAGGGTCCAAGGATGAGGCGGTGCCCCCGTCGGGGTATACCGCCGAGTGGGAGCCCTGCACATCGCCATAAATTTGTGTGTGGCTAGTGTGCTGCATCTGCGGGGTGGATGGCTGTACTTTTGCATAGCTAGGCTGAGAGATTAGCTATGAGTATTATCTTCCGCTGTACATTAGGTATTGTAAAAGACTTCTGCTATTTATATAAATAAAACTTTGTATTTTGTCGTATTCTTTTCATGTGTGGTGTTGGGTGCCGCATCGTACGGCACCACCCTCTACGATTCCTGGATTGTGTGGACCCGGTCGCCACACTAAGGAGAAGAACAGGGAGGACCGACGAGCAAGACTAGTCCCCCCTCTTTCTATCATATGTGCAGAATAGCCAACTCCGGGACCTCTCAAGGGGCCTGCCGTCGACGTCCAAGCATGGCGACAACAGCAACAAGTGTGGATAAGTGAGTAAACTCTCATGCCCCGTTCTCGTTGCTAATAGGGTTCTCTTGTGATAGCCTGTACACCAGGAGCCTGCCGTCGACGTCCCTACGATGATGGCGGACGACGCCGGAGTATCCAGCTCTGGCGCCTCCAAAGGGGCCTATCGCCGACGTCCCTACAATGTTGGTGGGCGACGCCGGAGCATCCAACTCCGGTACCTCGCAAGGGCCTGCCGTCGACGACTCTACAACGATGGTGGAAGATGCCAGAGCAGCCAGCTGTCAACGACTCTACGACGATGAGTGCCTTAGAGATTTCTTGATTGAAAATTGTTTTAAAATTGGCAAAGCTGATTATACGATGTTCACAAAGCATTTTGGCAATGGTCTTTTTATTGTCAAATTAATGTTGATGACATTATCTTTGGTTTAACTAACAAATCCTTTTGTGAAGAATTTAGTAATATTATGATAGATAGGTTTGAGATGTCCATGATGGGAGAGATGAAATACTTCTTGGGATACCAGGGGAGGCAACAAAAGGAAGGTATGTTTATAAGCCAAACCAAATATACTCAAGACATACTCAAGAAATTTGGAATGGACAAGGCGATGGCAATAAAGACTCACATGGAAACAAATGGACACTTGTATCTCAATGAAGACGGACCAAACGTGGATCAAAAGGTATATCGTTCCATGATTGTATCCCTACTTTACTTATATGCATCTAGGCCTGATATTATGTTGAGTGTGTGCTTGTGTGCAAGATTTCAAGCCAATCCTAAGGACTGTCATTTGACAGCCGTCAAGAGAATCTTGCGATATTTAGTTCATACACCCAACCTAGGCCTTTGGTATCCTAAAGGTTCCAAATTAAATCTCATTGGATACTCCGATGCAGATTATACCAGATGCAAAGTAGATAGGAAAAGTACCTCCAGTACATGCAAATTCCTAGGTAGATCCATAATTCCTTGGTCCTCCAAGAAACAAAACTCCATTGTGCACAACTCCTTTGGATGCGACAAACTCTAAGGGATTAGAGTTACAATATGAGCCGTATTCCACTCCTTTGTGATAATGAGAGTGCCATTTAAATTGCCCAAAATCCCGTTGAGCACTCTAGGACCAAACACATAGACATCTGGCGTCACTTTTTGAGAGACCACTCAATGAAAGGAGACATAGCCATTTCCCATGTCAACACCGAAAAACAACTAGCCAATATCTTTACCAAGCCACGTGATGAAAAGCGTTTTGGTGAGCTCCGAAATGAACTAAATATCCTTGATGCTTGTAACATGGCTTGAAAACTTGCATACCTGTATGGCTTATTCAAAATCCATTGATTGTGTTACGAAAATCATATCCCTAAATTTTCTCCGGAAAACTATTTCAATTACTTGATCTTGGTGAATTATGGTCACAGCTTGATTGTTGGATGTTTACTGATCATGTTCATCAAGATTATTTGTGTGTTTTGCCCCTATTTTTCTCTATAAGAACCTTCAAATATATATGAATGGGCTAATTATATCTGTTCTGGTGACCACAGACTGGTCCGTGGTTACCCGGACTAGTACGCACACTGCAGACTAGTCCGCAGAGTGTCTGGTAGGCCGGACTAGTCCGTTATACCCCGAACAAGTCCAATTTTTCAACTCCATAACCCTAGGCGCTGCCAAAACCTAATCTACTTCATCCTCACAACTCACCTCACATTCTCTCTCTTCACTCGAGAGCCCCCAAGGCGATTTGGCGATTTCTCCATCAAATCCCTTCGAAATTGGGTGGAAGTCGATCTCCATTGCTATGGGATTGAAGTCCACGAACTTGTCTGCACCCCCAACTGCTCCATCTTCAAGAATTGGAGAATCTCGGACAATGTCGAGCTCCAATGATGAAATATCCAATTATGAGGCCGATATGGACCAAGACTCCTTGCATCGGTCCTCGACAGGCCATGGGACGAAGCGCCAAGAGCGTCCCTCCGGGCTGGCACCTTCTCCACCTCAGGTGTGGCACAAGGTTCTAGCCAAGAAGCCTTCATCCAAAGTCAAGGATGCAGCTGGCTCTAGCTCGGTAGCTCCTCGCCAAGCTAAGGGCACGGGTAAGGGAATTGTCTCGGGCCCAATCGGCCCTGTCAAGATGAATGCACCAAGATAGGGAAACAGGGACCCTTTTGAAGAAAAGTTCAATGGCAAGGGAAGCGATACGGTTCCATGCTCAGAATGGTGGATTGTTACAGCAGATCCAAGAAGACAGTCGATGCCAGATTCTGTAGTAATTTTCACGCGGATTACTATCGCTCAGTGTACCTCACAATGGAGACTCCGGTTGTCCGCAACCAGTGGATTGACTAGAATCATTTTGAAAGGAAGCGCTGTGGTGCTTTTGATGAAGTGGCAGAGGCTGCAGCAAGGCATGGACTGGAGGACCTATTTGCCTTCAGGTAGAACTAGAACAATGAAATCATTGCTCAAATTCTCTGCCACATGCTATTTTTCCATGGATGAAGAGGAGAGGGTGACTTGGATGACGCATGGATCCAAGTACACTATTACGTATGATGACATTGCAAGATTGCTTCATCTAGTAGACACTGGCACAACATTGGTGTCTTGGGGAAGGATAAGATGGACTTCCTTTATGATACTAGCCTGAAGTACAACCCTCCATCGACCATGAACATGAAGCCCTTCTTCATGGTTCTTAATAGGGTGCTGAGGAAGACCATAGCTCCAAAAGATGGGGATGCAGGAAGTATCCAAGGCTACTTAAGGACACTGATGAAGGTGATAAGCAAGAACCGGAAGTTTGATATCTTCAACTATATTTGGAATGACATGGTGAACATCTCCTGCACACCGAACATATCTTGTGGCTATGAACCTTACTTGATGTTTATGATTGAGAAAGTCACAAGTATCGAGTTCGTGAAGAACGTGGAGCACACACCCCTAAGGCCTCAAAAGCCTACCCAAACTACTCTCCCAGCTGCTCCATTCCCAGTGTCTAGCAAAGAGGCTCCGAGGAGAGATCAAAGAGATGCCACGACTACTCCCGCCACTAGGGCCCCTCCTAAAAAAGGGTTTGCTAGTGGAATCTTGAAGTACTTGGCCACCATTTTTGGATCCTACAAGAAAGCTGAAGTGAAGCTCTACAAGCAGAACAAGGCAAGGAAAGCAAGCTTGAAGTATGTCAATGAAAATATCAAGAACATTTGTCAAAAGCTGGAGATTGAGCCTATTGGATCTCCAGTTATCTCCGATGACTCTGCCTCGGACTTCATGGAGCTTCCACCACTCTCACCTTCCGAACTTGCCTACTTTGGCATTGGGGGCACTTCAAGTGGATCCGCTCCTCCTCCTCCTCCACACCCTGAAGATGAAGATGAAGATGAGGAGAGGACCGATAGCGAGGAATGATGGCACTAGATCCCTCCCCTCCTTGTTTTTGGTGTCTTGATGCCAAAGAGGGAAAGATTGAGGGGGAGTCACTAAGTGTAGCTGTAGGTTGCAAGGAGAGCTCTATTCGTGTTTATTTTGGGTTGTAAAACTTTATCTGTGTGCTCTAATACTTTTGGCCTTCTGATGTGGTGCTATGACTGTTCTTATGCCTCTAAGCTATATTTATGAAATCTGTGATGATGATTTGCTATAATATGTCCTTATGCTCTAAAATTAACATATATGCTTGATTTTAAGATAATTATGTCAATTGTTTCATTCGCATCACAATTATTGCTCACACACACTTAGTTTTGCACCCCGCCATAAAGAGTGCACATATGCATTATGTTTTCATTGCTTAACTTGTTTAAAACTCATATGTGCACACTTTATGAAAATTTTGCATTTTTAATCATATTTGTGAAATCTCAATTGGTTGTCATCAATCACCAAAAAGGGGAAGATTGAAAGTGCATCTAGGAATCCCTTGTGGGTTTAGGTTGATTTATGACAAACAAATGAGATCCTAACCAAATTGTTGAGATGAGCACAGGTTTTAATGAAAACATGGAGAAAGCGCAAAAAGAAAGGAGAGTGAGAAATCTAGCTGGAAAGAGCTCAAGATATGAATAGAATAATCTTTGTTTATGGAGTGTGTTGGAGAAACACTCCTCAAGAGCTCAAGCAAATTTTAATCACTCTCACTGCTCAAATTCATACAGGTCCGGACTAGTCCGATATACCCCAGACTAGTCCAATATCTCTCTGTTCAAAATCGGGCAAGTCCTCCCAGTGCGGACTTGTCAGCACAGTCCAGGTTTACATAGACCGGACTAGTCTGATATCACCACGGACTAGTCCGATACCTTTCTGACTAAGATCGGACTAGTCCTCCCCAGTGCGGACTTGTCCTCATCACTTCATAGTTTTTGCACGTCATCGGACAAGTCCGATATCACCACGGACTAGTCCAATATCCTTCTGACCAGAATCAGACAAGTCTGATATCTGCCCGAATTAGTCCGAAAAGCCTTCTGACTAGAATCGGACAAGTTCTCCAAGTGCAGACTTGTCCCCAATTCACTAAGGGTTTCACCACACCGGACAAGTTCGATATGTGCCAGACTAGTCCGATCATTTCAAGAGACAAAAACGAACTAGTCTGTCCCTGGCCGGACAAGTCCGATAATTAGGGACACATAGGGTTTCCCACACGCCGCACACAAGACTAGTCCGGAGTCCACCATGGACTAGTCCGCACATTGAAAACCCTAACGGTAACCCTTGGAAACTCTAGTATAAATAGAGGTGCACGGCCCAACTATGAACACACTCAACTCCCTGCGCCGTCACACCCTCCAAGAGCCTAGAAAACACGTCTCTCCACACAATCCAACGCAAGAAAGATCAAATCCTTGAGGATTAACATTAGATCAAAGGAGAGACATGATTATTCACGTTTTGAGCTCTTGGGTTTGATTCTCTCACACACTCTTGTTGTTTCATTGTAGATCTTACGAGTGTGTCTTGGTGGTGTTTTGATTTGTAATCTTGGGGAGCCCTCAACTTGTGAGAAGGCCCCTTGAACACGGTTATTCATACCCCTTTGTGATTAGTGGAAGAGAATCGACCTCTGTGGTGATTCGAGGCGGGTAGGGTTGGTGAAGACCCGGTCCTTCCGTGGGCTCCTCAACGTGGATGTAGGCTGGTTTCGTGGGAACCGAACCACGGGATAAAAATCTTGTGTCTTCACTTTGTGTTTATTGTTCCTTGCATCTAGGGTTTAATTGATCTTAGTCAGATTACATCAAAACTTGAAACTAAGGTTACCTTGTGCTATCCTCAATTTAATTGAAGCAATATAATCTAGTTACATCTTAATTTCCGCTGCGTAGAATACTTGGATCTAGATCATCGATCAAACTTGAATGATCTAGTCTGCAAGCACCTGACTAGTACGCACACTACTGGATTAGTCCGATTTATCGGTATTTGATCAAGTTGTTGAGTGTTGCAGGTTCTGACTAAAATTCAGAAAGGCCTATTCACCCCCCTCTAGGCCACATTCATTTACTTTGAACAAATTAGTTAAATCAAGTGAGTTGTCTCAGCTTTGTTGAAAATAGTAGAAAATGCCAGTAGAAATTCTAGAAAAATGTTTCAAACTTCAAAAATGTGTTATGAGCTGTAGAATGATCGGAAAATTATGAAACAAATTTTCGTGGCACCCTCATGATCACATATATCAGTTTTTAATACTGTTTTACATGATGAACCTGGTTAATTTCCTAGAACTCTTTTGCTAGTTGGTACTTTTCTTATATGCTCATGAGCATAATTCTCCTTGCAACTAGTTAAGCCTTTTCATCCTAAATCCCATGTGAACTGATGAAATCTTTGTAAGAATATCAAGAACAATATGGATCAATTACTTTACCTTCACTCATTGGTTGTATTGTACACCAATGCATTATATTCATATCGATAGAACCCAGGATGACGAAGATCGACGAAGAGCACCACTCGGAGGAGGACTAGCGTGGACTCTACTACAAGGAAGATTTTCCCAAGAAGGACACAAGAACAAGATTTACCCAAGCAGCACACAAGAGCAAGATTTGCCCAAGCAACAGTAAAGACAAGGAATGAAGAAGGACGACGAGAAGCTTCATTCAGAAGATCATGCCTGACTATTGACATTTACTTAGTCGCAACCTAAGGGAAGCCCCGGATTGCATTTAAGTTGTTAATCTGTTTTCCTTTTACAATCTATATGATAGTAATTTTGCATTAAGTCTAGGGATGCATGATACTCTACATGCATGGCCCAAGAATCCCTGGAATCGTATAGAATAGGACTTTATTGATTAGAGTTTCTATATTAAAGTTAGGACATGAGATGAAATGAGATTGAGAAAAATGGATATAAGACAGTGTAGAAAGGAATGGAGATGTGATGGTTAATCTGAGACCGGGCAGGTGGATAAGAAGCAATAGACCAGAGATCTCTGTGCATGGGCCTGCCTATGTTGATTAAGGACGGTACCGTGTGAGGCCCTACTGGGCAAGTTTGAATTTGTATGGGACGCATACTGGATCTAGTGGACCCAGCAAACTGATGTAACTTGTTAACCTGAGTATTGAGGCATACCCCACCGTCCTAGACATCACCACACACGTCGTGAGGAGAGCAGAGATCACTATGGCATAGGTCAACATGTGAATCTTGATGCCAGCACAGTGGGACCGGTTCAATGCTTGGGTATCTTGTGAAAGGTGGACATACACGATGTCAATTGAATTGGTTGATCCCCTCTTTCAGATGGGCATGTATGTCGTGCAAGACGCTTGCATCTCGATTCAATTCACCTTCGCTGCGAGCATACTTGTTCACTGCACCGTGACGTAGTAACAACTAGAACTGGGTGGAACCTGTTGTATGGTTAAACAACTTGGTTGAAGTAGTTGAAAGGAGAACTCAAGTTATGACCCTAAGCAACTTCAACTACTATTATAAAACTAAAGCAAGTATCAACGAATAGTGAACAATTACTTACTGCAGGTTAAATTCAAGTCTTACGCTCCGAGCATGTATAGTTCCATGCTTAGGTGAGACGGTTAAGTCTTGCTGAGTTTGTTCTCGCGATGGCATTTATACGAGTTTTGCAAGTATATAGCTATGAAGGGTTCCTATACTTTGCCCTCGTCGGGGTATATAGCTAACGGAAAACCTTGACGCCGCTGCTTTGTTTTGTGATGCTAGAGTGGAGCGTCCGCCGGCTGGATACGACTGCTAGTGCTGTAGTGTAGGATCGAGAGAGTAGTATGAAGTCTTCCGCTTATGTAAGCTCTTTTGTATAAAACTATGAGATTAATGTAATTTGCTCACTTATGTTATGAGTTCCTTGTTCCTTTCTTTGTTGTGCTATTGGGAGTCGCATCGCATGACACCACCCAATGTTATCCCTGGTTTGTCTGGACCCTTGTCTCCACATCATTTTACACTTTTGCTTTGCTTTACTTAATTGGGGTTGGGAATAACCATATGACTTAATTATAACCCAATGAATATATGAACTATGTAAGATGATCATAATTACCCTTTAGCAACATGGAACCTAGGGATCTAAGCAAGTCATTTATGTGGAATGGGTTGGATGATTTGGTGGTTTTGCTTGCTTTAGATCTAAGGACCACCCAGGATTACAGTTCCACAATAGGGCCATGTATGGGTGCGGTTTAGCAATTGTTAGTGTATTGCCAGCATCGTTCAGATCATATGGAAGGCTTGGGGAATGGGAGTCGGTTGGGTTTGCAATAGTGGCTGGACTGCCTTGGGATCTAAATGGCACAAGATGGGACCCTTTGATGGATGTGCTCAGTTGGAGACATCACCTCCGGTGAAACCTCAATGGGTCCGCACATGCTAGTAGTAACTTTGTAAAGGCTATTTTGTGATCTCTTGTCCACACACCGATGGAAGTGTGAGATTACATAATGGAGTTTCTTAGTCGCCAAAAGGTGATGAAATCACAAACTTGTGAATAAAGTGGTGCCAGCTCCGTAGAGTGTAAAACTATCATGTTAGCCGTGCTCAGGATTACGAGCGACCTGACCCTCACATGATTAGAGTTATGGACCTGAGTATTGAATACGAGCTAGAATTTGATATTGGGTTATGGAACTCTTTATGGTTACTTGAGTATGGATGGATATGGTCATTTATGATGAATGGTAATTTATTGTTGGTGATTGGTAATTGATGTAATTGGGTATGATATTTTTGGTTAGTTGGTTTATGATGTTTATTGACATGATATAGTAATCATATGTCGCATTTTCTTATTTTTATGAATGAAATGTACTTTTCTGCTATAAACCATTATTGTCGACCTTGTTTAAGTTACATGTCATACTTTCCCACACTTGCTGAGTAGGACATGTACTTACCCTTGCTATCCCAACATTAATTCAGCAACAAGTGACAATTCTGAGTATCTAGAGTATTATGAGGAGTACTAGACGTGCGTGTTACCGTCAAATTTCCTGTGGAGCTCAAGTCTACCAGTGCATAGCTTTTCCGATGCAATGTTATTAGAACATGTGATTTAAGACTATTTGAATATTGTAATAAAGTACTATTTATTATTCAAAACATGGTCATTATCTGAATATCGTTTGTCATGCACTGTGTGATGTACATCCTAGACACGCATATGTGTCACTTGATTCATTCTCGAAACTGGGTGTCACATCTTCCTCTAATTTAGAACAAACTAGAATGTCATCGATGAAGACCTCAACAAACTTGTCTAACTCTGGCATGAACAGGGAATTCATGAGTTACATGAAGTGAGCCGGCATGTTGGTCAATCCGAACAACATGACGAGATATAAATAGAGCTCGTATCTCGTTGAGAGTGTCATCTTCAGTATATCTTCCGGTCAGATTTGATTTGATGATACGCGGAATGAAGATCCATCTTCAAGAATACTTTAGCACCCATTAATTGATCGAATAGAATGTCGATTCGCGGTAGTGGATACTTGTTCTTGATCATCAGGGCATTGAGCGGATGATAATCCACACGTAGACACAATGTCTTGTCCTTCTTCTTCACAAATAATGCGGAGCAGCCCCAAGGTGATGAACTTGGGTGTGTTAGACCTTTGTCCAATAGATCCTTCAAATGCTCCTTTAATTCCGCTAATTCTTTAGGTGCCATCTTGTACGGCCTTCGTGAAATATGCGTGGTTCCTAGAATGAGTTCAATCTTGAACACGATGTCCCTATCCGGGGGCATGCCCGGTAGGTCATCAGGGAAACACATCTGGATACTCACAGAACACATAAATATCCTCAAGCTTCGTGGCTTCCGTGTTATATGTGGCTGGAATTTCTTGAATAAGGCGGTCGAGACTGAGATTGTGCGGTTCATGGAGTGGAGAGTTTAAATTAACCACACTTAGAACAATGTCAAGAACAGCGGCGCTGTAGCCACAACATTCCTAAGATGACATTGAGCTTTTGACTCTCTAATATATTTAGAGAAGTCGGATAGATATTCCCACCCATCTGTGGTGGTGTTCTATAGACCATACTATCAGCTGCTATTTTCCCACCTGGAGAGTAAATCAAATATCGACATGTTGTGGGAATGATAGGAAATTGATATTTGACGACATATGATTAACTTATGAAATTGTGGGTGGCACCGGAGTCAAAGAGTATGACTACGGGATGATCGAGTAGAGAAAATGTACCCGCGAGGACGGGTTCACCTTTCGACACGTCTTTGATGGCTATGTGGTGGACGTTGCCGGGTTTTAGTGCTGGTTTCTTGAGTTGGTTGCATGGCTGAATTGCACACCAATACGGTGCTGCTCCGCTGTCCTGCTTCTCCGGACAGTCAAGGGAAAAGTGTCCGACATGTCCACAGTTGTAGCACGTGTATTGTGTCGGAGCACTAGTGATCAGAGGATGGAATCCCGGTGCACGTGGTGGAGGTGGATACGCACGCAGGACCATCCATTGCTGCTGCTTCTGCTGCTGCTGTGGTGGAAACGGTGGTCGGAAGCTTGGCATGTTGAAAGAACGACCGCGGAACTGCGGCGGTCGTGCTGGTGGCTGCCACCTCTGAGCAGATGGTGAGCGGTACACCAAATAGTACTTCTGTGGAACCACACCACTGCTGCTTGATGCCACACTATGTTTCCTCTCATCAGAAATGAGCTCACACTGAGCATCCTCTTGCACGATCGTGGCATTGACGATGTCGCTTAAAGTGCCATGATTAAACTCTGCGTGTTGGCCCATCATCTTAGGATCTAGGCTCCGAAAGAACGTATCTCGCTTCCTGTCTTCCGTCCCAATATAATCCGACACGTACTGCACCAGATGATTGAACATCCCGGAGTACTCATGAGCACTCCTCCCTCTTTGCTTCAGCTCCAGGAACTCCTGAAGCTTCCTCCTCATTATACCGGGAGGTATATGGTAGGCGCATAACACCTCCAGGAACTCCGTCCATGTGACAGCATGACCAGTCGACAGTTATGCTATTTAGTTCGCCAACCATGCACCGGTGGATCCCTGAAGTTGTTGTGCTGCGAACAGCGCATTCTGATGTTCGGTGCATTGGAGCAGTCCGAACTTTGCCTCAATGGTGCGAACAAAGTTGTCCACCTCCGGAGTGTCATTGGCCTCCATGGGGACCGGTGGATACATCACCAAGATGTCCGAGTACGAACTCTGTTGGGTCCGGCACTGCCCATTGTCTTGTCGTCCCGCTTGACAGGACGAATTCTGCACCAATGTTCGCAGCAGCTGGGTTTGATTGTTGTGCGATCCGGCATTTCGGTGAGAACCCCCGCGGCAGTCTGTGGAAGTTCCATTGGTGCGGTGGAGGAGCTTGTTGCTGCTGCATCATGGTTTGCTCCGGCGTTGGAGACTCATCGCCACGACCCTGGCTAGAACCGCACACTTTGTACGTTGAGCGAGTATGTGCCATTCTGCATCCACATCATCAGAAAATCAGCAACATGTGTATCAACTTCATCCATTCCATACAATAGTAGTGCAAGCAATGACAATGTGATAATTGCATAACATTCACATATCTTTATAATGTAAAAACTTTATACAAGATATAGTATGTCATGACCAAGTTTACAATAGTTAACTCCAAAATGATGGACTCCCACTCCGGAAGTGCATCTCAACTATACTTGGTCTCTAGGAGACGTCATACACACATGTCGTCTCGTACACATCCACTACCACTACTACAAAAAGCATTTTTACAGGCGCCTCAAATTTTCAATCACAGGCGGTCCTTAAAAATATGCGACTGTCATGACGAATGATATAATAACCGCCTGTGATGACAGAACAACACAGTCGAATTTTAAAGAACAACCGTCTGGATAAATACATGATCTTCACATACAGTTCTTAATTACGAACCGTCTGTAATGCAATGAACTTCACAGGCGGATTTTAAGAAACAACTGTCTGGGTAAATACATGATCTTCATAGGCGGTTCTTAATTAAGAACCGTCTGCAATGCAATGAACTTCACAAGCGGATTTTAAAAAACAACCGCCTGGGTAAATACATGATCTTCGAAGGAGGTTCTTAATTAATAACCACCAGTAATGCAGTGAACTTCATAGACGGTTCTTGGTTAACAACGGCCTGAGAAGATCATGTATTTTCAGTGGCGGTCATTGTTTAAGAACCGTATGTAGTTGTTCAATTATCACAAGCGGTTTTCATTGAAATTACAGGGATGTAGTCGTTGCAAATATCACAACCGTATGCAGTCGTTGCAGGGAAAATTGTATCAGGAAAAAACACAGATGAGCGAATACTAGTACAGTAATGCATTATAGGAAATGCTCGATCACCAGTGAGGATGGCTTTATTGTGATAATACACCATTATAGGCTTTACAATTGTTCAAAGATAATTTCTTTACACACTGAACAAAAATCATGCTACATTCATTGTAGATCAACGATGAAGCTCCCATCGATCAATCTAAATTGTACCGTCCTGCTTGCGCTAGAACACGTCTCTTATATTCCGCTGGATCCTGAAAATATTGACATTATTTAAATTAACAAATGTCGAAGGAGGAATGAATAACCTACATTGGTCACTAATTCAAAGTGTCATCTAACCTTGATAAGTAGATTATAGCAATCATTTTCAACGTCAGGCACATTTGGCTTATGCAACAAACGCTGAACTTCAAGTAGTATAGTTTTGATTGTAAAAGCACTGCACAACCCCTACGAAATATAATTTAAGCAATATAAGAAACCAGTTCAAATAAGTTCGACAACAATTATAAGTAATAATTACATGAACAAAATAGGTCTATCTTACAGTCTCTTGATCAAGAATCCCGATGCAGAGTGCTCCCGAACGATGGGCATTTGGCTGGAAGAACCCAATTGGAAAGGTGCATCTTGGAGGCACCAAGGGATAGTCCTCAGAGAAGGAGATTGTCAGGGGATAGTAACCATCTTCCCATTCAGTCTGCAAAAGAAATTTATTAATAGGAGGACGATGGTTAAACTCGTATGGTGCTTCTTCATGACTTACCTCTTCTTTACCGGGGACGATGCACTGCCATGCAATAAATCTCCCGATTCAGGCTTCGCAGAGAAACCCTATGCGGAGAAATTGAAAATACCAAAAACAAACAAGACGGAAAAACAAACTACAGTTAAGTTCATCAGTCCATTACAGACAGATACATATGTATATACAACCATGCGACCGGTGTGCCATATGTACATACATGGGGATGGTTCGTGCGCCACGCCAAGCGCTCCTCCTTCAATCGGCTACACGCCCGAGACATCATTATCTGAAAGACCAAACATCCATACTTCCAAATTATTGAGTCCAAACGCATATGTACACAAATGCAAAAGGACACAATCCATATACCAACATTGTTCTAAGTTGATTTCAGAATATACAAATATATACAATATATATCATCTCGCATTGCTATATACATTTTTTCCAGCATTGACATCTTCTCGCATATAGGGTTTCAAATTCCTTTTAATGCTTCTCTCTACGCGCTTGATGTTTTCTGGTTCGGTGAAAAGGTACATCTCTTCATACTGCTTATATTCCTCTTCATTATCTCCCACATTCTCAACCCCAACAATATCTTGCTTTCCAGAAACAACTACGTGCAACTTCTCAGTTTCTGGATCATGAACATAAAAAACTTGTGCAATATTATCGGCGAGAACCCACAGGTCATCTTTGTAACCCCACTTTATTCAAGTCTACCAGTGTCAGCCCGTAATTGTCCACTTTCAAACCATCAGGATGTTTCACCCATTGGCACTTAAATACGGGCATTACCATTCTTTCTCCATAATCGAGTTCCCATATTTCCTCTATGAACCTGAAGTATGTGGTATTCTGCCCTTGTGAATCATAAGCCTCAATACGAACACCACTATTTTGTGCAACACTCTTACCGTCATATGCTTGCCATGATGTTACCAAAGCAGATGGGCCAGAAGCTAACTTCTTCATTGTTGCCTCTTCTATAGTGTTTCCGTATGATATATTTTTGTCCATTAACCATTCAGTGAAACATCTTCTGTGCTCTTTCATGATCCAGTCCTCTGTGCGGTCTTGGTTTTTATCACGAAGGTCAATTTGGTGTTCCTCCATGTATGGCTCAGCTATTGCGAGCTGTTGTAGTACACCAAAATATGCACGGTGTACATTCTTGTAACCTTAAACAATAAAAGTTTTCTTACCCACTTTGCCTCTCCCACGTAGTCTACCCTCACGTACCGGTATAGGCACACCTATCGATTTTCCATCTTTGATGTAATCAGCGCAACCCTCAGTCACTTCTTCAGTGGTGTATCCTTCCATAAATGAACCCTCTGGGTGAGCACGGTTCCGCACATAACCTTTTAATACTCCTAAATATCTCTCCAACAAAAACATATGATGTAAATATAGTGGCCCCAATGCTTTTATCTGATCAACAAGATGTATGATTAGGTGTACTTGCATATCAAAAAAGGATGGTGGGAAACACATCTCAAGCTTGCACATTGTCTCGACGATGTATGTTTTCAGATAGTCTAAATCTTCACGTGCTATCACCTTTTGCGATACTGCATTGAAGAAGTAACACAAACGTGTGATGACAACTTTTATATGCTCAAGTTTGATTACTCTTATTGCAATGGCAAGGAAAACTGTCATCATCATGTGACAGTCGTGAGAATTATAACCGAATAAAGACAAGTCTTTCATTGAGACTAGTTCGCGGATATTGGATGAGAAACTTGTGGGCACTTTGATCCCACGCAAGCATTCGCAAATTGCTTTTTTCTCTTCTAGCATCATGTTGTAGCTGGCTGGGGGAAGGTAATGCTTCCCGTTCGCCTTTTCTACTGGATGAAGCTGTGGTCTCAAATCAAGATTTACTAGGTCCATACGTGAATTTAATTCGTCCTTTGTTTTCCTCGGCATGTCCAGCAAGGTCCCAATGATGCTGTCAAATACATTCTTTGTAACGTGCATCAAATCAATACTATGGCAAAATTCCAGAATCTTCCAATACGGAAGATACTTGAAAAAAATTGATTGTTTCCTGAAAGCCATAGCAGTTGTATCATCCGAAGATGTACTTTTCTTTCTCTTAATTCCATTACTATTTTTTCCCTTACCGAAAGCAATATGAATGTTCTTGACCATTTCAAACACAAGTTTTCCACTATAAGGTTTTGGTGCAATATCTTTTTCGATTTTGTTATAAATTGTTCTTTCATCTTCCTATACTTGTGTGTATTTGTCAAGAACCGTCGATGTCTCATGTACACCGTCTTTCTGGATGAAGTGAGGTATAGAAATCCAGTTCTATCCACACACCTAACGCAACCTTTCTTCCCTTTCATTTGTCCAGATAATGTAAACAGTCCGGGATAATCATGCACGGTAACAAATATCATTGCTCTTAGCGTGAAATACTCCCCCTTGTACTCATCCCATGTACGTACCCCTTCATTCCACAATTTCGCCATATCTTCCATTAAAGGTTCCAAGAACACATCAATTTCAATGCCGGGTTGTTTCGGACCTTGGTTAAGAACAGATAATAAGATATATTTCCTTTTGTGACACAACCACGTCGGTAGGTTGTACATAGTTAAGACCACGGGCCATGTGATGTGTATGCTCCTTTTTTCACCAAACGGATTCATTCCATCTGTACCCAAGGCAAACCTCACATTTCTGATTTCCTTCGCAAATTCTGGATACTGAATATCAAAATTTTTCCACTGCGTTGCATCACCAGGGTGTCGTATATGTTTTTCATTCTTCTTGTGTTGCTCGGAATGCCAACGCATAAGTTCAGCCTCCCGAGGGTTTGAGAACAAACGCTTCAAGCGATGAATTACCAGAAGGTACCACATCACCAATGCAGGAATTTTTCTCTTATTCTTCCCGTCTGCATCGCCAGAAGTATCGTCATCGTCACCTTCAGGACCAATAATAAACTTCTTATTCTTCTGAGTCTTTTTCATGTTGGTAACATACTGGTGATTGTAGTCCTTCTTGTATCTACTAACACCACAAATGGGGCATCTAGTTGCGAGCTCATGCTCTTTGCGATACAGAATACAATGGTTCACACAAGCGTGTATTTTTGTCACACCTAGTGCCATCGGGCAAAGAAGTTTCTTCGCTTTATAAGTGCTTCTGGGCAGTTTACTTGGATTTGGAAGAATTTCTGCCAGAAGATTCAAAAGATCAGAGAAACTACAATCGGACCATCCGTGCGTAGCTTTCAACTTTAGTAGTTCTAAGACTGCACGCAATGTAGTAAACTCTTTATCACAGCCATTTGATTCATCATATAAAAGCTCTGTCATCGCATTCTGCAATGTCTCCATTTTACTTAAACCTTTGCTTGCTCCCATAGAAGTCAGTACATATGGTTCAATGTGACGTAACATCTCCTCACAATCGAACTCATCATCATCATCTCCAACATGATTGTCACTACCATCGTCGATATGAACATTATCATCATCTGAGCCTCTCTCATCATCTTTATCCACATCATGTGTATCTAACTCACCATGCTCTGTCCATATTGTGTGGTTATTTTTGAAACCTCTTTTCACCAAATGAGATTGGATTACTATAGTATCCGTCCAAGCAATCTTATTTTCTCAGTCGATACATGGACATAATATGTCATCTATCTTTTGCAACTTCGCATGTCTCTTGGATGCTTCAATAAAATTTGCAACATTATGAATGTACATAGGATCGGGTCTTGGCATGTTATACATCCACGCTCGACGGTCCATGCTTCAATAATAGAATTTTTGTCAGATTTACAAAATTTGGCCACAAATATTCTCTAAAGGTCTTCTATAAAATGAATTTACAGAGACATAACATGTATGATGAGGGCGACTAATGTAGGAGACGGACACGTCTTGAGGCGGACGGAGTCAAAGGGGGAAATAGGCCCAGCAGCATGGGCTAGGTCTGGGTGGGATCTGGTCCGTTATATCGGGAAACAGGCCCAGATGCATCTTATATATATTACAATAGCATCTGTTAATTAAACATCATATTCATGTCACATAATAGGTACAAAAAGGAAACAATCCATATAGTCCATACATCAATATACCAGAACACAATCCATACAGTCCTTACACATGCAAAAGGACAAAATCCATATACCAGAACACAAAAATCTAACAGCTTATCAGCTAATGAAAATATACAAAGAAAAAGTAAGGAAACTACATTTACCTTGCAGAGGCGTCAGCACGGTGGGGAGGCGTCAGCACGGTGGGCCGACTGGGTGGAGAAGTGGCGGTGCGGGGTTGAGCGGCGGCGCGGCGCAGGGGAAATTCAACAGCCTCGCGGCGTCGATATAAATTCTCCAGGTTTGCGTTTTGACTGCGGTGAGGGGTCCTTATATAGACGTCGGTTTTTCATAGGCGGTTTTTAACTTTATCTTAGGCGGGTTTTACTTACCAACCGCCTAAAAAGATATTTAATCAAGAATATTAATTAAGAAGTAAATATCTTCACAGGCTGTTGGTACTTAATAACCGTCTGAGAAGATGATTATCTCAGGCGGGTTTTTCTTACCAACCGCCTGAGATAATGCCACCTGAACAAAATATTTTTAAAACTTGTATCAAATTAATGTTTTGGTAAATATCAAATTAATTTCTACTCACATATTATTCACATTTGTCTATCTCATAAAAAAAAGTTCCTTCACTCAAAATTGTTGGTATGAACATATTTGTATAATTTATACATGTATGAATTTTTTAAATTTTTTTAAAAGCATTCCAACATGTAAAACTTCAAATTATACACCATTCTAACTAAATGCTCATATACATATGAGCATTTAGAGCACATTCACTTGATTGAAATCCAGAAATTCTAACACACCAGTATTCACTGACACGAATGAATACATATATATTACAAAACACAAGAAATATGTACAAGACCAGAATTGAAGCTAAACATGTACAAGAACTCCTAAAACTACAAAAGAAATATGTACAAGAACTCCTAAAACTACACTATGGCCCCGCCTCATCCCTCCTCTCCGCCAACCTCTCAAACGACGCCAAGCGGTCCTCCTCCGACTCGTCGTCGTCGTCGTCGTAGTCGTCACCATGGTGTTGGTCGCCGTCGTCGTTGTCGTCGTTGGAGGACGACTCGTCGTCATCATCGTCATCATCATCATCATCGTCCTCCTCCTCCTCCTCCTCCTCCGGCGACGTTGCAGCAGGAGAGTGGGTCGGCTGCTCCGGCTGAGCCGATTGCTCCGGCTGTACCGGTGGCTCCGGCTGCACCGGCGGTGGAACGTGCTGGTCGTCATTCACCATCTCGGGGGAGCTGCAGCATATCCACTTGCAGGGTGGCTGCCTCGGTGGGCTAGGAGGCGGAAGGTTGACCATGGCTATGGTGGTTCGTCGGTGCCGGGCTAGGAGGTGGAACGATGGAAGAAGAAGAAAGGAGTGCAAAAGTTTTGTGCTTGTACATAACCAACGACGCGCCTTATGTATGGTCTGTGCGGAGTAGACGAGGGAGCGGTTCGTTTCCCGCGCATTGAACTCTTTGCAGACCTTGTGCGGTGCACAATCGGCGCACAATTAAACCACTGTGGAAGACAATCTTCAGAGATCCTTCCGTCTGTCTGGTATCCATGTGGAACATCGCGTCCCTGCACCACGGCTTCTCAACTTCTCAGTTAATTAACATCTTCTCAGGCCGTTAATTAACATCTTGTAGTTTCAAAAATGTTTATCTCAGGCGGGTATTACTTACCAACCGCCTGAGATAATTCCCGATACTGTTCTTCAGTTTCCTTATCCCTTGCTTCTTTTTTATTTAGATTCCAATATATATACTCAAACATGTTTAGATTCTGCAAATTGTGTCCAAATTCGATGATTCTTTCTTCTACATTTGTATAAAATTAACATCTACCACATGAACAAAATATTTTTAAAACTTGTATAGCTGACATTGTAATGTTTTGGTAAATATCAAATTAATTTCTACTCACATATTATTCACATTTGTGTATCTCATGAAAAAAAGTTCCTTCAATAAAAATTGTTGTATGGACATATATGTATAATTTATACATGTATGAATTTTTTTAATTTTTTTTTTAAAGCATTCCAACATGTCAAACTTCAAATTATCCACCATTCTAACTAAATGCTCATATACATATGAGGCATTCATCAAATTATGAACACACATTGATTCAGAAAATTTATAATGTAAAAACTTTATACAAGATATAGTATGTCATGACCAAGTTTACAATAGTGAACTCCAAAATGATGGACTCCCACTCCGAAAGTGCATCTCAACTATACTTGGTCTCTAGGAGATGTCATACACACATGTCATCTCGTACACATCCACTACTATTTATAATATGATGCAAACATGGCTACAAAATAACCGCGAGCAACGGTTAACTATACATTGTCCCATGATGGCAGTAGTGTTGCCCCATCCTACTCCGTTTTATCCTCGTCAATGAACTTGACTAACTCAGGGTCTTCCTCCTCCTCAGGACATAATAGCACCTGTGCGCCCATGTTCAGTGACATGTCCTCTGTCAGTGGATACACGACTGGTTGTGGCAGATGATTCTGAACCTCCATCAAGTCCTCCTGAGATTGGATCGCCTCGGCTTCCCAACCCTGAGCTTTGTCGAGGGCTTCATCTCACGCCTCGGTGATCGCGAACAGCTGCCGTTGATGTTGCTGCACCACCAGTTGGCTCTCCTACCATCACGAGCCTACTGGAGTTCAGTGCGAGCTTGCTGCAGTTCGGTATGAGCAAGCTGCAGTTTATTGCGAGTGTGTTGCAGCAGATTCTCGTGCTGATTCAACCTGTGATTTGTTGGATCAAGGTATGAATGAAGTGACTCATTGATGTAGTCAAGAGTGTCATCCCGTTCAACTGCTTGTTTAAAAGCTTCAACCAGCTGCTGGATGATTGCACCTTGCGTAATGATCACCATGCCAGATGCAGCGGCATACATCCTGAGTGTTGTCCATGTCGTATCGCCGTCCGGTTGATAGGCCTCAACCGTACAACGTTGCCACTAGGACCAGCCACGCCACGGACAGGAAGAAGAACAAATTCTGCTCCAGCCATTACATCATGATGAGGCTCGCAAAGCTTCATAAGCACTTCACCCGCTGGAACAGCCCACGTGTCCTCCAGACGAGCTCCTAATGTAGTGACTGAAAAGGGAGCCCATCCGTGAAGGAGTGGACTAGCACGAACGTCGACATGGATGTTGCACGACAGTACGCCTCTGTCGTCTGTCTCTAGACCCCAATATCCTGGCATTTCAGTGTAGCCAAACTGCTCGAGCACCTCCCGGAGCAAGATCGGGAAGCCCGAATGGTTAGCGCACGTGGAGTACACCCATCCGCCCGGCAACAGTAGCGTCACATCCGCCATCTATAAAAGAAATATTTGAATGGTTCAAATACTCAAACACTATAGGAAACGCGATCATTTGCGACGGCCGTATTTATTTGCGACGGCCAGCTGTCGCAAACAGCTTAAATTGCGACGGCCCGCCTCTGGCCGTCGCAAATAACAGTGCTGTCGCGAATAAGGACTTATTTGCGACGGCTGTAGGTCTGTCCGTCGCAAATAAGACCTTATTTGCGATGGCCAACCCTAGAGCCATCGCAATTAAAGTAGCCGTCGTAAATAACGCCTTATTTGCGACGGCCAGTACAAGGCCATCGCAAATAGGCTTTAATTGCGACGGCCCTAAGGTAAGGCCATCGCAATTAAGGCAGCCGTCGCAAACTAGGTCTAATATCGGGACCCTCCGGCCCCGACTCTTCATTCAGAATCCCTCCACCGCCGCCCCCGACCCCGCCGCGCCCCCACCCCGCTGCCCCCGCCGCGCCCCCCGCCGCCCCTGACCCCGCCGTCGGCCAGCCTCCGCGCGGCTCCGCCCCTGCGCTGCCGCCGCCGACCCCGCCGCCCTCGCCGCGCCCCCCGCCGCCCCCGACCCCGCCGCCCCCGCCCCCACCGCACCCCCGCCGCCCCCGACCCCGCCGCCGGCCCGCCTCCGCGTGCCTCCGCCCCTGCGCTGCCGCCCCCGACCCCGCCGCCCCTGCGCCGCCCCCGACCCCGCCGCCTCTGCGCCGCCGCTGCTGGCCCGCCCCCGGCCCCTGCGCCGCCCCCGACCCCGCCGCTGCCGGCCCGACCCTGGCCCCTGCGCCCCCGCCGCCGGCTCGCCCCCGGCCCCGCTGCCCCTGCGCCACCGCCACCAGCAGGTAAGTCGCGGATCGCCCCTGTATTTTTGTAGAAATTCAGTGAATTATGGTTATGTTTGAACATGGTGACCTCATGGATGAAATTCAGTGATGTGTCTTTTTTGAACATGGTGACCTCATGGAACAAATCATAGTGGTTATGTTTAGGTTTATTGAAGTAAATTGCTCTCATTTGAATTATGGTTATGTTTCGGTTTATTGAATTGCTCTCACTTGAATTATGGTTATGTTTAGGTTTATTGAAGTAAATTGCTCTCATTTGAATTATGGTTATGTTTAGGTTTATTGAATTGCTCTCATTTGAATTATGGTTATGTTTAGGTTTATTGAATTGCTCTCATTTGAATTGAATTGCTCTCATTTGAATTGAATTGCTCTCATTTGAATTGCTCTCATTTGAACTGAATTGCTTTTGTTAGAATTGAGTTGATAAATTAATGAATTACAATGGATAATTGTTATGTTTAGGTTTATTTGAATTGCTTAGTTTTTTGAATTATGCTTAGGTTTATTTGAAAAGTTGTTGAATTGCTTAATTTTGATTGCTTGAGTGTTCAAGTACTCTATATACATAAATGGGCTTCGGACTAGCTTGACAAGGCCCGACAAGGCCCATTTAGTGGTAAGGTAAAGTATGCGTGTAGACAGGCACGAAGGCGAACGACGACGGTGAGGATGGCAAGCACCTGTGCGTGGATGGCGTACTCCGACGAAGTGGTTTCATCTCTGATCTACGGCAGCTAACCCTAAAGCCGTCGTGGAATTGTCATCTGAGACCAACTTTCCTCTCACTCTTTCTCTAGTTCTTTCCTCTCTCTTAAATGACCTGAAAATGAAAATGAGCAACGTAACCTATAGCAATGTATTACCCGTTTCGGATCGGCATGTCTCACATGCCATTGGCATGTGAGACGTGCAGGTTCGGAACTGTCCCTTTTTTGGACAGCCTCGGAGTGACCGAGGGGGCGTGGCTTGTGACGAGACGCGGGTCCGGATTTAGACGAGATTTCGGTGGTGTAACCCTTTTGTTCTCTGCTGCACCATTTTCGGGCGTGCAGTGGAGAACAGCGGGGTTATGCTGCCGAATTTTCGTTCGAATCCGGATCACACATCTCGTCATGAGCACGCTCCGCTCGGTAACTCTTGGGTGGGTTTAGGATCTATCTGCCTAGGTTGTAGGGCCGTGACATAACACACTAATACATTAACGACAATTTCTTTCGCGTTAAACTGCAGAGTCAAACATGGGTGAAGACCGCAGTTGGATGTGTACTGGCTGGAAGAGCAGAACTGGTGGTCACTACGATGAGTGGTTTATCAAGTTAGATCAATTTTTGGATGGAGCATTTTCGTTGTCAACGGAAGATATGGTGCGGTGCCCATGTACAAAATGCCGGAACACTAAGTTTTTGAGAAGATTGGAGCTTTCGTTTCACTTATGTCGAAACGGTTTCACTCCACATTATGAAGTGTGGACCTTTCACGGCGAGACTAATTCTCGAGTCATAGCCGAAGTGGATGAGGATGATGATATAACAGAGGTTGATAGGATGGATGAGATGCTAGAAGCTCTTGAAGCGGAGGATCCTCTTACAAATGAGGCAGAGAAGTTCTTCGAGGAGCTGAAGAAATCACAAGAGCCGTTGCATGAACACACAGCTGTGACCGTACTTGCTTTCTTGACCAGATTTCTTGGCCACATAGGCATCAACCTACGGCCAAACAAGTAGAAGCGATGCGAAAGGAAGGAATAAATGGGGGGCAGAGTTTTCTATCTTGGTTTCGAGAATATGTAATATTCTCTCGTCTTCTATGTATTATAAATTACTATTATTAAAGAAGTATTATGTAATATTCTCTCGTCTTTTATAACAGTGTCGGACTCACAATGTCCATGAAGATTTGCGGCAGTTATCTTATGGATTGGTGAATGTTAGAAGCTATGGTCGATATGACGTAAATGGATTCCGATTCCGTACAACTCATTTTGAAGCTCATCGTCCTCTCGCGGCAACATCAAATTCCGGTGTTGTGACGAGAGCAATGGACACTCAAGGGAATTTAACTGATTATTATGGTATCATTAACAAAATCCTTGAATTTACATTTACCGGAAATAAGACCCTTCGAGTTGTCTTGTTTGACTGTGACTGGTTTGATCGTACTCATGGAACTCGAGAAAACTACAAGGTTACGATACATTTGTTCTTGCGCATCAAGTTGAACAAGTGTATTATCTACCTTATCCATGCACGAAGCTCAGTGCTTGGTGGGTGGTATATAAGGTGAATCCTCGTGAGCGGCTATATACTCCTGGGGATGATGGTTACCATGATAGCGAAGACGTTGAAGAAGTGTACCAAGAAGAAGAGTTGCCAGACACTTTTATCGTCGAGCTTGGTGCAGGACTCGATCAATTAGTTGGAGATGTTGAAGACGTTGAAGATGTAGAGGCAGATGATACGCGAAAATGAAAATTAGAACAGGCCACGATGGAAGATTGTTGGGCTGGTTTAAGGAGTAGGGCACAGACACATGACAATGATGCTGATGAATTTTGAAAGTGACTACAAGTAATGTTTTCTTGAAGATAGTAACATGAATTTTGTATATTTTATTTGCATATTTACTAATTATCTGATTACAACAGGATGGCGTCAAAGAAGGGTAAGAAGGTGCCGCCGGCGAGGGGGTTCTACCCCTCTAGACCTGAGGACGCTTTCGTTGGTGCCTCGTCGACTGGCAGCAGACGCTCTCAGCTGCTGGGGCACGTTCAGACTAGCTCTAGAGCTTCGTCACAGGTAAATGTCACTCGTTTTTGACGAATTCTTTAAATTCAAATTCATATTAAACTTACTTATGAATCATTTCAATGTTGTAGTCCTCACCGACTGAATCAGAGGCTGCGGCGCCTTCGGTGAGCCAGCCCTCGGCGAGGCAGCCCTCGGCCAGCCAGCCCTCGGCGAGGCAGCCCTCGGCCAACCAGCCCTCGGCCAGCCAGCCCCCGGCTGGCGATGAGTTTGTTCCTGAGGCCTTTGACTCGGCTGGTGAGGAGCCGTCTGGGTCACCTGATGTGGCGCCCCAGCAAACGCGGAGGACGAGGAGGACTCACTTTGTCAGTCCTCCCGCGGTCCCTTCACAGAGTTCATAGAGGATCATGATTCGTCCAGTCGGAGACAGGTAATAAAAATTATCGTGTTCAATTTTAGTTTCTTTTGTTTACTTAAGTAATTAATGAATAAATATCTTACAGGGCTTGGGATGACACGTCTTTCACCGGTGAGAAACACCACAGACCGGTGAACGGTGTCCTCGAGTCCATAGTGCGTTTGCACTATCCCGGGGTCATCGACGGGGTGCCCGCTCTTTCGTGGGAGGACTACGCACGCGTCCATCACCAGGAGCACGACATCCTTCAGGAGGCCGTATGGGCCGATTTTATGGTAAGTATGTTAAAAAAGTTTCCAAGTTACAACTCTTAAACTCTTTTAGTGAACATCTCTTCAATATATTCTTTATCGCAGGCAAGATATACTTTAGAGGACCCGAATGACCGTCACCTGTTTGTGGATGCGAGGCGAGTGTTTCACTTCAACGCTTCCAAGGCGCTTCGACAAGCTTTGTCGAACGCCCGTGTTCAAATTATTAATGAGCACTTGAAGGCGAACCAGCAGCACGTGTTACACTTCCGACAAGAGAGCGAGAGGCACCTGACGGAGGAGGAGTACGCGCAGGTACGTGGAGTGTAGTAAGTATTTTTTTTTTTGATAATTGCCTCGATGGTATTTTTAACGACTTCCAACTATGTGCAGGGCCACGTGAGCTGGTTGCAGGGTCGGACCGATGCATTTTGGGCCCTTTGTCGCTACTGGGCTAGCGACGAGTTTAAAGCTAAGTCTGAGAAGGATCGAGACTGTAGAGGGGTGGAGGGGAAGAGCAGGCACGGGCAAGATAACCACTTGCGTTTAGCTAAACGCATGGTAAGTGTGTGTAACTTATGTTTATATATTAATAATATATGGTTCGTACTAACACGTATTGACAGGAGCGCGAGACGGGGGTGCCGCCCACCCCTGCTGAGGTCTGGAAGAGAGGTTACAGGGACCCTTCTCAGCTGACGGGGTGCAGTCAGGCTGCAGCCGAGCGGTTGGTAAGTTTAGAAATCATTCATATTAAATATAACTATATAGATTGTTGAACTTTCACGGTTTTCTTGTTTTGCAGGCTAAGTACGGGGAGGAGGATAGGAAGATACACGGCGAGGATTTCGATTGGGAATGTCAACCGATCGATCCTCAAGCCGCGTATGCAATCGGTGGTGGAAAAGCACACGAAAGGTGAGTTTACAAGTCATTTTATCGTTTTCAATTCAAAGTATTCAAGATATTTCAATTTCATATTACTGACTCTCTTTTTTATAGGCTCGCCATATTCGACGGAGTTGTCAACTCGAGGGCGGGGAGACCTACGAGAGGCAGCTCCACGCAGGGTTCGAGCACGGGAGGTCGCCGTGTATCGCAGAGGGACATTGAGATGCAGTTCCTCCGAGAAACTGTAGAAGAAAACGAAAGGCGACATGAGGAGGAAAGGAGGGAGGCAGAACGCCAAAGGATCGCGATGGAGGCCACGATCCAAACTCAGGCAGCAGCGTTGGCACAAATGCGGGAAGCAATGTAGGTAATGAAATAAAAACTAAAATTCTCATTAATTCAGCGTAAATGACTTATTAATAGGTAGCATTTAAAGTTTGCAATGACAGGTCATCGCTCGGGCGCAAGGTCTGGGAATCCAGCTACCGGTACTACCACCGGTCCTTCCAGGCGATCCTTCTTCAGCGGGTCAGATAAGTTTCTATGTAATCCTTCTTCTCCAGCGTAATAATATTGAGATAGATGAAAGAGAGAGATAGTTAGATAGAAGAAAATGATTGAGATAGAAGAATGATAGAGATAGAAGAAAGAGAGACAGAAGAAAGAGTGAAAGATAGATAGAGTAGGATAGGAATGAAGAGAGAGAGTAAGATGTAGATGGAGATAGAGAGAGGGGAAGATAGAGGGAGGGAGATGTAGATGGAGATAGAGGTAAAAGGATATCAATAGAGAGATATAGTGAGAGAGAAAGATAGAGTGAGAGACAAAGAGAGAAATGAAAAGAGAGAGGAAGAGAGGGGATCTAGATGAAGATAGAGGGACAGGAAGGGAGAGAGAGATGTTGATGTATTTATATTCTAACTCTAAGTTTCATTAATTGCAGGGATCCGTGACGGCTGCACAAACGCCGTCGCCGTCGCTACCGCCGCCTGGAATGAGGCGCGATGACGACTTCGACTTCGGAGGTGGCTCCGGAGGTGGCTATGGAGGTCAGATGGGCGAGTGAGCCCTTTTGTTTGCTTTGTTGATGACGATGTGAGATGTATTGGAATTTATTAGTTTGTGATTGTGATGATGTTTCCTCTGTGATGATGATCTTTGCTATGTGTATATAATGTGTCTATTGAATCTGTGATGTGATTCTGGCCATCGAGCCGGGTAGTTTATCTGTTTTCAAAAAATAAAAATAAAAAACCTTATTTGCGACGGCTTTTTATACAGTACCATCGCAAATAAGGGACCAGGCCGTCGCAATTAGGCCACTGCTATTTGCGACGGCCAGGCCGTCGCAAATAAGGTTTAATTGCGACGGCTCGGCCATCGCAAATAGCTCTGTGGGCCCCGGAGGAGGACCCGTGGGCCCAGCCCATTGGACTTATTTGCGACAGCCAGGCCGTCGCAAATAGAGGTACTTAATTGCGACAGCCGGGCCGTCGTAAATAAGCTTAATTGCGACGATTTATTTGCGACGGCTAAAAACCGTCGCAAATAAAGAAAGCCGTCGCAAATCTCTTATTTGCGACGGCATTTGGCTTATTTGCGACGGCCACGGCCGTCGCAAATCGTCGGGATTCCTGTAGTGAAACTCATCACATCCTGTCGAATAGTAACTGCTGAACATGATATATGACATAAGAAATTTAAACCATGTTTATTTGAATTGTAACATTCAAAAACTGGTTTCACTGCCCAGTTTCTGGTCCACCTAACCAGTCTGGATAGATTTATACTTTTCGACTAGTTAGAAGAAGAATATGGAGTTGAGTTCGACTATTTCCAGAATGTATTTATTTGCCCCAATAGCATTTCTGGTTCAGGAGATATGGCTTTTGCAATTTGACAGTTTCCTGGAAAAAAATTCAGCAGCACCTCCTTTGTAAGTGACAGATTTTTTGTCCACATTTTCCAGATACAAAACATTAATATTTGTAAACATAATAAATTACCACATCGTAGCATACATCCTCAGGATTCGAAAAATGTATTCTTGAAGCCATTCGATGATTCTACTAAGAGATATTATCAAAATTGTAAGCAGATACAGAAACTGTCTAGTCTCTGTCCAGATTTGTCACAGTTTGGAATTTTGAAATTTTAATTTGTTTGCAGGGGGATTCTGATCTGGAGTTGCACGTAAGAGTTGTAGAGACTCTATAAACATTCTAACCATGTTGGGTAGACCTTCAGTAATGAATTTTACAGGGAGTTATGCTATTCCAATGTTAGTCAATTTTCTGTCCAGTTCACAGTTTGAATCAGACACTTAGTAGATTAGTTTCAAATGAAGTATTCTTATTTTAAATCTTGAAATATGCCTTGGAGCTGAAAATGAAACTTGTGGAGGACTTCCTCAAGTTTCCAAACTATGTACCTGCTGAGCGGCAGTCTGTTCTAACGCTCCAAAAACAGAGATTACAACTTCAAACTTAGTCCTAAGTTGGAAATTTTCACTTGTTGTCGAGTTGCACCTCCGGCACGGATATTGTTGTCAACTTGCCTGATGAAACTTGAACGCAATACCGGTACTATGTCCTCACTGAAGAAAATCTTAAGCCGGTATAAAGGCATACGTCTCAACAGTGGTACTAATGATGTTCACCCACAAACGTTTTTCACACAATCTATGTATAGCGTGGTTAGTGTACCTCTAAAAACACACAATTTACAGAACACTTATTATGGTGCCGTACGGCACGGCTTGTATGGGCGATCAAAATAATATATTATCAGTCATAGAAACTAACGCCCTATATGTTTCCATACATGCAACCCTCGAGTAGAACACGTCTCGAGAAATGTGGTCATGTTTCCACACCACATGATGGGGGACCCGAGTAGAGCACGAACATATCATCACGGTTGGGGATTTTATCAACCAACAAATACCACCAACTGCTCCTACCTCACAGAGGCATGCCGCTGCGTATGGCTCCTACCTCACAAAGGCATGCTGCTGCTGCTCCAACTTGCTTCCCGGCTAGGCACGCGCTACAAGGCCTGTCTTTCTCAAATACAACATCCTTTAAACCTCGGATGTGATCGCCCTTGAGGAGTTTTTGAACGTTCCTCATACCAACATGCGCTAGCCGTCTATGGCACAGCCAACCCATGTTGGTTTTTGCAATCAAGCATGTGTCAAGTTCAGCTTTATCCTTGTTGAAGTCAACAAGATAGAGCTTTCCCTTTAACATACCCTTGAATGCAGTGGAACCATCACTCCTCCTAGAAACGGTCACACCCTCGTTAGTGAACATGCAATTATAACATTTGTCACATAACTGAGATATGGACAACAGGTTATAATCTAAGGATTCAACATGTAAAACATGAGAAAGTGTGTGCTTAGAAGATATTGCAATTTTACCGGTACCGAGCACCTTTCCTTGATTATTATCTCCAAAATAGATGCCCTCATTTGGATCCTCATTCTCTTCATATTCAACGAACATTCTTCTTTCTCCGGTCATATGGTTGGTGCAGCCACTGTCTAGCACACATTTAGATCCACCGGAGGAATAGGTCTGCAAAAACAAATTATGCTTTGGTCTTAGGTACCCAAGCTTGCTTGGGTCCTTGGAGGTTAGTTACAAGACATTTGGGCACCCACACATGAGACTTGGTGTTCTCATGGTGTGGCCCAACATAATGAGCATAAACTTTGCCAAAATTATTTTTCATTAAGACGTACGAGGCATCAAAAGTTCTAAACAATAACTGTTGTTGTTTATGTACATGACTAGTCTGGGAGGTCGGACCTGTTCAGACACCGACCGGACTAGTTCGGTGTTCATGTGTGATTACTGTTTTAATCTTTGACTTTCCAGTTTGAGAGGGTCTTCCCTTTACAAAGGTAATCCTCTCCTTGTTATTCTTATGGCTTCTATCATGTTGCTTTTCACCATAAGAGTAACCAATGCCATATTTGACATTTGGAGGTCTTTTGACCAAGTATGCACTACGTGCATATTTGATCTTCTCCTTGTCAAATATGCCACTTTGGGCAGGATGTTTATCCTTTGTAGAGGTTGGCTCGTCCTTCAAACTGGTGTCAACTTTCTTGCATGTACAAGCATGATCAAACTCGGTGTTAGTGGGTTGAGAAGGTGAACTTGAAGAGGAATAAGGTTCACCTTGCTTGAGTGACTCAACTTGCACTTCAAGGATCTTGTTAACCTTGATCAGGTCAGCAAGTTGGTCCTTAATTGTAGCATTTGAGTCGGTTAATTCCAAGCAAGTTTCCTTGCTTGAAGCTAACTCAAGCTCTAGTGATTTGCTTCGTTCCTTTTCAAGTTCTAGAAGCTTGTCAAGTTCGACATATTCCTCCTTTTGGGAGATGATCATGTCCTCTTGACGATGTATTAACCTCTCCTTCTCAACAAGTTGATCAAGCAAAAATTTCATTTTTTTTTGTTGTTTTCCTATCTAGTCCAATAAGCATATCCTCATTATCACTATTGATTTCATCATCACTAGAATAGAAATGCACAAAAGGGGGTTTAATGGTTACCTTGCGTTTACCTTCCTTTCCCGTAAGGCAAGTGCCATCTCCCTTCCTTGCACCGAGTTTAGGGAAGAGAGTAGACTTCTTGGATGTCTTCTAGATGGCTATGCTAGCCATCTCTTCTTCCTCGGATGATGAGGACTCATCATTTGAGTCCCACTCTTCCCAATGTGCGCTTGTTCACCTTGTTTCTTCTTCTTGAAGAATTTCTTGGGTTGAGGCTTGGCTTCTTTAGTCTTTTTCTTGTTCTCTTCATATGGGCAATCAACTATAAATGGCTATACTCACCACAATTATAGCACGCCCGCCTCATATTAGGCTTTGTTCTTTCCTTGTACTTTCCTTCGCTTGATTTGGCTCCTTGTCTTTTCTTCATTACCCTCTTAAATTTCTTCATGAACAGTATCATGTCTTCTTCATCTAATTCACTGCTCTCGTCGTCACTGTCTTCTTCTAGTTGTGCTTCTCTAGCTTATTTAGATAGGGGCTTGAGGGTGGACTTCAAAGCAACCCCTTTCTTCTTTGCCGAGGTGAGGTCGGCAATCTCCTTGACATGCTTTGCTTGTTTTTCCATCATCTCGAAGTTGATGATCTTTCCAAGCAATTCATCCGGAGTCATCCTTTTATATCTGGTGCTTTCTCTGATCATGGAGCATAGGGTGATGTTGTGAGGAATGAAAGCTCTAAGGATGAGCTTTACCACCTCGTGGTCATTCCACTTCTTACTTCCGTATGATCTGACCTTGTTGACGAGTGTCTTCAATCGGTTGTACATGTCCTTGGGTGACTCGTCTTCTTCAACTGTGAATCTTCCCATTTTGCCTTCGATCATTTTGATCTTTGCTTCACGCACATGACGGTCTCCTTCATGTGCTGTTTGTAGTGTGTCCCAAATCTCCTTAGCAACCTCGATTCCATCCACCTTGGTGAACTCATCCCGGCTGAGCGAAGAGGTAATTACTGCCGCGGCTTGAGCATTTGGATGAATAGCCTTGGTGTGAGCTCTTCATCGTCGTCCGGGATATCTATCCCTGTGCACACAATATGCCATAAACTTGGATTCAGGGAAATTAGATGCATTTTCATATTTTTCCTCCACATTGAGTAATCACTTCCGTCGAAATGTGGGGCTTTTCCAAGTGGGATAGACAAATAATGATTATTATTGGAATTGAGACGATCATAGTTAAAAGGATATCGGGAGTAGTCGGTGTGACTACTCCCCTTCTTCTTTTTTTCAATCTTCACTTTCCCTTTGGGAAGTGTCTTCTTTCTTAGGAGGCCTTCAGTGTAGCGTCTCCTCATTTTCGTCCTCGAAGTATTGAATGGCTTCGAGGAGCTTCTCCACCTTGAGGTTCTTTTCATCATCAACCTTTTCTTGGTTGTTGCTTTTGTGGATGTCCTTCATGTCCGACATGATCTTCTTCGAGCGAATTATCTCTTTCTTGAAGAACCTGCTCTGATACCAATTGAATGTGGCCTAGAGGGGGAGTGAATAGGCCTTTTTGAAATTTGTGAGAACCTGCAACACTTAACAACTTGTTCAAAACCAGAGATATCGGACTACTCTGGTAAAGTGCCGACTAGTCCGGTGTGTATGGACTAGGTTGATTAAGTTTGATCGATTAATTTGATTCTTCAATGTATGCAGCGGAAATATACAATCAAATGAAGTGTTACAAGGTTATGAACCAGGTTATATCACAATTCAATCTTATATTTAATGATTCAACTTGAAGTGAGCAATAATGATTGAAACCCTAGATTATTGTGAAGAATAAGAATGATGAACACAAAACAAGACACAAGGATTTATCCCGTGGTTCGGCTCCCACAGAGGCAACCTACGTCCACGTTGATGAGTCCACAAAAGGACCGGGTCTTCTCCAACCCTACCCTCGTCGGATCACCACGAAGGCCAATCCTCTTCCACTTATCACAAAGGGGTGAATAACCGAATTCAAAGGGGCCTTCTCACACGTTGAGAGCTCCCTTGGATTACAACACGAAATACCACCAAGAACACACTCAAAACATTACAATGAAATCACAGGAGTGTGTTAGAGAATCAAACCAAGAGCTCAATGAGTGTTGAACGTGTCTCTCCAATGATTTAGAGAGAATCCTCAAAAGATTGATCTTTGTTGCACTTAATTTCGTTGAGAGATGTGGTTTTTGAGGCTCTTGGGAGGTGTGGTGGCGCTAGGGTTCGAGAGAGTTCAAAGTTGGGCCGTGCACCTCTATTTATATGGGGTTTCTAAAAGTGACCATTATGGTTTAGAAAGATCAGACTAACCCTTGGTGGACACCGGACTAGTCCGGTGTGCTGTTTGTAGCAAACCCTAAGTGTCCTGAAATATCGGACTAGTCCGGCTAGGGGCGGACTTGTGCGATTTCTTTTATGGAAATCTTCGGACTAGTCCGGTATTTATCGTTCTTGTCCAGACATGTGAAACCCTAAGTGAATTGAGTGACAATTCCGCACTTAGAGGACTTGTCCAATTTAGGTCAAAGGGTTTTTCGGACTAGTCCGTGCTAATATCGGACTTGTCCGATTTGGATCAGAATGGATATCGGACTAGTCCGATGGTGATCAGACTTGTCCGATTTTGTGTGACTTGTGAAGTGTTTTGAGTACTAGTCCGCACTGGAGAGGAATAGTTCGATTCTAGTCAGAGAGATATCGGACTAGTCCGATGGATATCGGACTTGTCCGATTTTGTGCAGAGAGGATATCGGACAAGTCCGGTGTCATTCGAACTAGTCCGGTCCTGTGTAACTTTATGCAATGTGTGTGTTTAATTGTGATTGAGCTCTTGGGGTCTGTTTCCTTAACACACTCCATACACAATGATCTACTATTCTTCTTCGTTGAGCTCATTTCCACTTTGCTCCACATTCTTCCTTCTTTTTGGCACTTTGCTTATTTTGCTATTAAAACCTGTGCTCATCTCAACAAAGAGGTTAGGATCTCAATTGCTCATCATAAATTATCCAAAACCCACAAGGGATTCCTAGATGCACTTTCAACAAGACACGACATAGTATATTAAAGACAAAGTGAAATTCAAGGCAAAAAGGAGGATTTCATTAATATGAAGAACTGGAATACAAAATTGAGATTACAAGGGACAAAAGGAGAAAAGTCCAAGCTACTGGAAGACCTAAGACCTGTGGGAGAATGAAGCTACTTTTTGGGCAACCTCTTGGACGCTGGCTTTGGCGGCATCTTCCTCCTCAGTGATGGGACCTTCGAGCACCGCGTCCAGTGGGAATTGGGGATCTCGGCTTACGTAACACATCAGCACATACTCTGCAACGTTTGTAGCCAGAGTTTTCCCCTCTGTCTCCAGCTGATCCGCGATAACGTCGTCCATTGCATCAAGTTTGCAGCCAGCACCGTTGAGGGCCACCAGCGCTTGGTCCAGATCCAACTCTGGGTTGTCCGGACGTACTGGACTGAAACCTAGCAGTGTCAACGCGTCATTCGCCTGTCCGAGGAAGTCCCACACTTGAATAGCCTCGGTCTCCTTCAGGCTCCGCAGCTCCTCCAGTGACCTCCGGGCGGTCGCAGGCTTCGAGCTTTCACGAGCAAGTCGCTCAGCCAGATTAGCATGTTGCTGCTTGACCTCAGCAACCTGCTTCTCCTAGTCGGCCAGCTCCGTCTCCAGGAGGTGGATGCGGTTCCGCCTCTCAACATGGTCTTTCTCCCTGCCCTTGACTTTCTCCTCCCTAGTGGCAATGTCAGACTCTCTTTTCGAGAGCTCTTGCCCCACCATCTAGCTCTTCTTCCTCTTTTCCTTCTTCCATTGATGCAGCTTTTTGCTGCGATCCGCCAAATTTTTGTCACCCAGAGCCAACTTCTGGGTGACCTCCGCTTCCCTCCTCACTACATCCTCTTGCTACCCCAGGAGTTTTTTCTCCCTCGCCTCCAGGTCCGCTCGACGCTTCACGAGAGTTTCATTCAACTCTGCAAGCTTTTCGTAATGCTTGTCAGCAGCATCACTGTGAGACCTATGTGTGCTGAATATATTGGCTTTGACAATAAAAGTTTTGAATGCTACCATAACATCTTTTTAGCAAGGTCCAACTATAGCTCCAATCTTCTGCAAGGTCTGACAATAGGTTCGACTTTCTTTGTCTAGGTCCGACATGTTTTTGGGTAGCTCCGGTGAGCTTTGTCTTTAGCTCCGGCATGTCTTCGATAGCTCTAGCATGTCTTTGTTAAGCTCTAATATGTTTTGCTAGGTCTGACTTATGTTGGTTAGCTCCGACATGTTTTTCTAGCTTCGACTTTTGGGATGACTAGTTCCGACTAGTTTTGGTAAGCTCCAATGCTAGGTTGTACTAGCTTTGGTAAGATCCGACGCTAGGTTGTACTAGCTTTGGTAAGCTCCAGCGCTAGGTTGTACTAGCTTTGGTAAGCTCCGGCTCAAGCCCCGGTTAGCTTTGGCTAGGTTTGGAGCTTGATCACAATGTTCCTGTTTTTATCTTGCAATGTTTCGATCTTGCGTTATATTCTTAGAAAGATTGCTTAGTATTCATTTGCTAAGTTTTTGGTGTGTTTTGGTTGATATGGCTGATATCGTTTTGATATGCTTTGCAACATGCTTATGTGAGGTGCTCACGTAAGGTGTTGTGTTCGGAACTGACTTGAGTCAAGTCGCAAACTTGGGCTCGTACGGATTGGTTGATTATTCATGTGCAGGTGTTGCTTGAGTTCAAGACATGGCTGGTGACGGGATCCATTGAACTAGTCTTAGGGAGAAGATGAGGTTCAACAAAAAAGTTCGAGAGGGATTGTGGTTGAGTTGATCGGGAGGTTGTGCAGCATGTTTGAATCAAGAACAATGCATATGAATTTATCGTGGACGTCATTGGAAGATGTTTGCACGTGTTCAAGGAGTGCATGGACGTGGCTACATGGTTCTGAGGCGTGATGAAGAGATGTGGACATAAAGAATTGGTCGGAAAGGTCCAACCGACGAGGTTATGGACTCAGGCTGCGGCAGAGTCGGGTTTGACTCAAATATGGAAAGATTTGAGTTGGTTATGATAGGGTTTCGTGTGGGTTACAAATTTGTGTTGTTTTAGGAATGTGAGATATGTTACTAGGGTGTTTGGAAGTCTTAAGATTGCTTCTATCTACGTATAGAAGAGTCCTAAGCAGTTATGGAAAGTTTCGATTCATGATTTCAGTAGGATTAGAGTCCTAGTTTAGATTGGGTTGGCCTAAGGGCTGGTTATAAAAGCAAGGGAGGCCAGAGCTCATGGTGTACGACTTTGGGGTTGTTCCTCTTGTGTTCTATTGAGTAAAATTCGTAGTTTGAAGGAACTTTTGTGCCTTGTTCGTCCGACTTGTTCCAGACAAGTTTTACTCGTCGAGTTTCCTGACAGCACTATCTTTTGTCGGTGGTTTTATCATAAATCGAGTTTTAAAGATCCAATTGACATGATTCATTTTGGGTTGTCTTCACAACTTTATTATCTATCATCTGTCAAAATTTAACGGTCATTGGATTTGTGGTTACTGATTTATATGAGTTTCTTTGCAGCATTCCAGAACTATGTTTCTCGGGTAGGACAGATTGACCCTTGTTCGATATTTCGATCATAACATGAGTTTCTCTAGACGGATTTGAGTGATTCTTCTTGTGTTTTCTTTGTGACTTGATTATCTTTGCTATATATCACTTTTGTCACGGTGAAACACATTTATATTAGTTTCACACACGATTTCTCTAACAGAGCGTTTTTCTGCCAAAGGGGTTGGGATTTAATTGTTTCTGCTGCGTAAGATTTTTAAATATACCATTCACCCCCCTCTGGTAGCTTTTCACATGCTCTTCGATCCTACAATTGGTATCAGAGTCACGGTGCTCTAATCATTGTGATTTGCACATGTTTTTGACTAATCATCATGGAGAAATACTCCGCCAAACCTTGTGTGTTTGCTGGTATTGATTTTCAGGTTTGGATGGCACGCATGGAGGCTTTCATCCAGGCGCAAGGATTTGTAATATGGGAGAAGGTGTACAAGTCTTATGAAGTGCCATCAAATGATCAAGTTACAGCTACAAATCTGAGAGATGACGACAACAACAACAAGGCTCAAAACTTGATCATACAAGGATTAACTCAAAGCGACTTCGACCATGTTGCACACCTCCGATCTTCATACGATGTGTGGAAAGAACTTTGTGACTACCATGAAGGATCCAACAAGATCAAGGTGGTAAGGCAAGACATGTTCAAGAAAGAATACATGTGCTTTGAGATGCAACCCGGTGAGTCCATTGAAGATCTCTTTGCTCGCTTTAATAAAATTCTCAGTAACTTGCATACTGTCAACGTTAATTTTTCTGATGCTGAAAATGCTAGGCAACTTCTTAGTGCATTAGACATGTCAATCTGGGAGATGAAAGTTACATCTATTCGTGAATCTACTTTCATGAGTACACTTACTTTAGATGTGCTTTACTTTAAACTCAAAACTCATGATATTGACATCTTATCACGTAAGAACCCAAATAAGTCTATTGCATTTGTATCACAATGTGATATGCCTAGCTCTGGCAAATCATCATCTTGCAATACTCTTGCTTTGTTGTCCTCACTAACCTTGGAGCAGATCGAGGAATTTCCAGAGGTGGAGCTAGCACTTCTCTCTACTAGGTTCTCAAAAGCATTGCAAAATGTGAGAACTAGAAGAAGAGGAAGCTCTGGACCTCAACGATGCTTCGAATATGGTAAGACAGGACACTTTTGTACAAAATGCCCTAACCTTTCAGGTTCTACTTCCTGAGAAGAAAAACAATCAAGGATGAAGCACTCCTCAACAAATGATAAGAAGAAGAAGAAGAAGGGCTTTACAGGTCGCCAACTGGTGAACAGTTTTATCTCCGCACTCCAGGAACTTGGCTCAAGCGACGTGGACATTCGATGTGACGAACATGAAGATGATTTGGCCAACTTATGCTTCATGGCGGGCAGAACGAGATCAAGATCAAGTCAGGAGCATGCAGAACACAATGGTGACGACGATGAGGTATGTTCTACTTGTAATGAAATGTGTGATGCAATTTCTTGTGCAACTATTATTGTTAAGAAAAAGGTCAAAAAGCTTAAGGATAATGCTACTAAAATTGAATAACTAGAATCTGAAATCAACCATTTGAAAACCTTGATTCCTAGTGATGATTCTTGTCCCTCGAGTGATTTAATCTATGAACAATTGTCCACATTAAGAACTGCACATTCCTCTACTCTAGATAGACTTGAACTTGAAATTGAAAAGAACAAAAAGCTTGATGCACTCAACATTGGAAACTTAAAAGATGCTTCTTGTTCTACAATTGATTTGCATTGTTCTAGTTGTGATGATCTTGAAAAGAAACTAAAACACGCTATGAATGAAATTTCAATATTGAATAATGCTTTACATTCTCATGAAGTTAAATATCGTTCCAATTGCAAAATAAAAGGAAAAACTTCATGTGAAAATTGCCTTGATCTGTCAAATAAACTTGATATCATGCATAGGACATTAGATCTGTTTTGTAATGGGAATAAGAACCTAAACTTGCTGCTAAATTCTTCCAAGTCTTGCAATGATAAAACTGGTTTAGATTTTGGTTCTCATGCTAAGGCACATCCAAAATTGTAAAGTTATTAGGAAGTGGTTTGATTCAAACTGTTCTAAACAAAAAGAAGTGGTTTTCAAATCTGCAGGAGTGTTGTCTCATTCGGTTTCAAATAAAAATATTGCTTGCTCATCTAGACATGAACACAAAGTTAAATTTCATTGTACCTACTGTGGTAGAGATGGTCATGTCATAGATTTTTGTTATAAACTAGGTAAACAACAAAAAAAGGAAAGAATGATTGCTAGATCTCATAAATTTCATGCAAAATTTGCTGCACATATTAAACCGAATGCCAAGAACATGCAACCTGCTGTTATGAGTCAAAAACATTTAAAATTCACCCACGTACCTTCTGTTTTTGCCTCCGGATCTACTGATTTTTGTGCTACACAAGTAACACCTTATAGGTCAGTAGTTAAGAATAAAAAACCTCAAACTTTGTCAAATAAACCTGCTATTTTCTCTTAGCTTTCGCGTGTTTTTCCTGTTGCACGTCGTGTGACTCAGTACTGGATACCTAAATGCCTTTTGACTAACCCCAGTATTGAGTCATCGATGTATTGTGCTTCTATGTAGGTTACATGCTCGAGGAAGGAGAACATTTGGATTGTGGATTCAGGTTGCTCATGCCACATGACCGGTAACAAAGAATGGTTCTCCTCCCTCTCTTTTGTGTCACGTGTAGAGAATGTTACTTTTGCTGATAATTCTTCAATTCCTATAGTTGCTAAGGGTTTGGTTAGAGTAAATGATCACTAAACTTTGAAGGATGTGACACTGGTCAAAACTTTGAAATACAACTTGCTTTCTGTTCCACAATTGCTAGATGAAAGTCTGGAAATTATTTTCAATAAAAAATGCTGCAAAGTTGTAGGTTCAAATAGTGAGCTTATTTTTAACATGTCTCGGTTTGGAAGAGTTTTTAAAGCTGATTTTGATATGTCTTCCGCTAAGCATAGGTGTCTAGATGCTAATGATTCAAATGACATATATTTTTTGAATCGTAGACTTGATCACGTAGGCTTTGATCACCTAACGCGTGTTAGTGCTCCTGATCGCATACGTGGGCTGCCTAAGCTTAAAGGGGACAAAGAAATTGCGTGCTCTTCTTGTAGACATGCTAAGATTGTTGCAGGTTCACGTACTCCTCTCTCAATGATCATGACAACTGAACCGGGTCAACTTTTGGACCTTGACACTGTAGGACCTTCACGTGTTCAATCCTTCGGAGGTAAATGGTATGTTCTTGTTATTGTTGATGATTATTTTAGATACTCTTGGGTTTACTTTATGGCATCTAAGAATAAAGCTTTTAGTCACTTTAGAACTTTATTTCTTAGATTATCAATTGATCACCCAGGATCTTTAAAAGCAATTAGAAGTGATAACGGAACTGAATTTAAAAATCAATCTTTTGATCACTTTTGTGCTGAAAATGGAATAGATCATCAATTTTCTTCACCATATGTACCTCAACAAAATGGTGTTGTAGAAAGAAAGAACAAAACCTTAGTTGAGATGGATAGGACTATGCTTGATGAATATCAAACTCCTAGGAAATTTTGGGCTGATGCGATTGCAATCGCTTGTTATGTCTCAAATCGTGTTTTCTTGCGCGCTAAGCTAGGTAAAACACCATATGAGCTCCGGTTTGGACATAGGCCTAGTGTTAAGCACTTTCGGGTCTTTGGTTGCAAATGCTTTGTTAAAAACATGGTAATCTTGATAAATTTGAACCTAGATCCATTGATGGCATGTTTCTTGGTTATCCATCTCATACTAGAGGCTACCGTGTGCTTTTACTTGACACTAACAAAATTGTAGAGACTTGTGAAGTGTCTTTTGATGAATATAGCCCATGTACTAGCTCAAACATTGCAGGTCCAAATCCATATCTGTAGGGGGAGAGCATTTTCGTTGAAGATGAGGAAGAGGTGGAGCTGCTGCCTGAAAATTCAGCAGCTAATGACATTGTTCGAGCTCCTGATTTTGATTCACAGCCAGCACTGATGACCACCATTGCTGGTACAGATCCTCCTCAAGTCACAAGATCATCGATTTGTAATGAACATGAAGAAGAAGAAGAAGAAGAAGCTTGTGAAGTGTCCACTCCCCTCCGGGTTCTCAAAATTCATCCTTCACAACAGATTATTGGAAGCTTGCACGAACGGGTTACACGGTCCAGGTTTTGCGATCCAAACTCTCATGCTCATTCTGCTTTTTTTGCCTCTATTGAACCCAAAGATATATCACACACACTCACTAATGAATCTTGGATTATTGCCATGCAAGAAGAGTTAGCAAATTTTGAAGGAAATAATGTTTGGAAACTTGTACCTCCTCCTCAAGGTCATACTTTAATTTGAACTAAATGGGTGTTTAAAAATAAACAAAGTGGGGATGGGGTTGTGGTTAGGAATAAGGCTATGTTGGTTGCTCAAGGTTTCACTCAAGTTGATGGTCTAGATTTTGATGAAACTTTTGCTCTTGTTGCTAGATTAGAAGCCATAAGAATTTTGTTAGCTTTTGCTGCATCTAAAGGTTTTAAGCTATATCAAATGGATGTTAAAAGTGCTTTTCTTAACGGCTACATAGATGATGAGATTTATGTCAAACAACCATCGGGTATTGAAAATTCAGATTTTCCTAATCATGTTTACAAACTGTCCAAAGCCTTGTACGGTCTCAAACAAGCCCCTAGAGCATGGTATGATAGGTTAAAAACATTCTTACTTGAAAAGGGGTTTACCATGGGCAAGGTTGATAAAACTCTTTTTGTGCTTAAGCATGGCAATGACTCATTATTCGTTCAAGTGTATGTCGATGATATTATCTTTGGTTGTGCTTCTCATGATCCTGTGTCCAAGTTTTCAGCTATGATGAGTTCGGAATTTGAGATGAGTATGATGGTAGAACTCACGTACTTTTCGGGGATGCAAATCAAGCAAACCAAGGAGGGTACCTTTGGGCATCAAATGAAGTATACAAAAGACCTCCTAAGGCGCTTCAACATGGACAAAAGCAAGCCTCTTCGGACCCCAATGGGAATAACAACAACACTTGAACTTGATGAAGATGGTGAGCACGTGGATCAAAAAGAATATAGAAGCATGATCGGATCACTTTTGTACCTCACGACATCAAGACTGGACAGACAATTCAGCGTATGTCTTTGTGCATGGTTTCAATCCTCCCCACGTGCTTCACATCGTCAAGCCGTCCAAAGGATTCTCAGGTACTTACATGGAACTCAAGAATTTGGCATTTTTCTTCCTTCTTCCTCAATCATTACTTTGAAAGCTTTTTCCGATGCTGATTTTGGAGGTTGTAGGATTGATAGGAAAAGTACTTCCGGTGCTTGTCATTTTCTTGGTAATTCACTTGTTTCTTGGTCCTCTAGAAAACAAAATTCAGTTGCACAATCCACAGCTGAATCTGAATATGTAGCTGCTACTAGTGCTTGCTCACAAATTCTATGGATTGTTCAAACACTTAAGGACTATGGGGTTGATCTAGATAGTATTCAACTATTTTGTGATAACACTAGTGCCATTTGCATTGCTAAAAAACCCTGTGCAACATTGTAGAACTAAGCACATTGATATTAGGTATCACTTTCTCTGTGATAATGTTGAAAAAGAAAACATTATGCTTCACCATGTAAATACCGAACAACAATTGGCTGACATTTTTACAAAACCTTTGGATTTCACTCGTTTTCGTTTCATTCGTAGTGAAATAGGGGTTATGCATCCTCATGGCTTACATTGAGGGGGAGTTTTCAAACCCTAGAAGTCTATGTGTGAATCTGAAATTAAAATAATATGAGCATAGTATTTCATACATATATGACTTTGTGATTCCTTTTACATGCTGAAAGTTCTTACTACATTACTCGTGTTATACATTTTGTAGTTTTTGCCATGTCTAGTAATTGGAATAATTACTTAAACTAAATCAAGTCATGGTCGAACTTTCTTGCTGTTTTGAACTTGTTGCATGCTCACAAGAGCTTTTAATCATAAAGAATTAATCAAGTAATCTACTCACTTGTTGAGTTTTTTTTATGAACAAAAATAAGTTGAGAAAAGATCAAAAGAATATGCATGCATAACACCTTTTCTTTTGAGATGGCTTATCATTGCACTTAGATATTAACTTGGAAGAAGTTGTGTATGACTAAAACCAAGTCCTTAAACTTTTGATTGTCAAATTACATATGCTTGGCTTGGTTGGTTAGAATAAGGCAGATGCGCATATAATCTCTTGCAAATATCATATGATCTAAATTTGTGCCTTAAAAAATAATAAAATGCAGCAACAAGTGTCATGCTTTCAGGTATTGAAATACTTAAGTTTGTGAGATCATGACTTGCTTAAATTGAAAATTACATTTGATCTCTAGCATGGCTTACACTACCTTATGTATCTCATTGTTGTGATAGTGTAAGTTACTTGATAGTATGACTTGGATGAGCTTTGTTTTATATGTATATGTTATAATATGCTCATACCAATTAAAATTTCTCTTTTGAACCTTGCTGAATACATTGTCAAAGGGGGAGAGATAATATGATGAATTATGCAAGGAGGAGAAATATGTATAGGGGGAAAAATTTATTTATATCTCATTTGATTTTCTAAAAGGGGGGAAATTGTTCTCAAAACTTGTCATGTCAATGTTTGGATTTAAGTGGTGTTGCCAATGCATTCATCAAGGGGGGATTGTGAGACCTATGTGTGCTGAAAACATTGGCTTTGACAATAAAAGTTTTGAATGCTACCATAAAATCTTTTTAGCAAGGTCCGACTCTAGCTCCGAGCTTCTGCAAGGTCTGATAATAGGTCCGACTTTCTTTGTCTAGGTCCGACATGTTTTTGGGTAGCTCTGGTGATCTTTGTCTTTATCTCCGGCATGTCTTTGATAGCTCTAGCATGTCTTTGTTAAGCTCCGATATGTTTTGCTAGGTCTGACTTATGTTGGTTAGCTCCGACATGTTTTTCTGGCTCCGACCTTTGGGATGACTAGTTCGGACTAGTTTTGGTAAGCTTCGGCGCTAGGTTGTACTAGCTTTGGTAAGCTCCAGCGCTAGGTTGTACTAGCTTTGGTAAGCTCCGGCGCTAGGTTGTACTAGCTTTGGTAAGCTCCGGCTGAAGCTCCAGTTAGCTTTGGCTAGGTTCGGAGCTTAATCACAATGTTCATACTTTTATCTTGCAATGTTTCAAACTTGCGTTATATTCTTATAATGATTGCTTAGTATTTATTTGCTAAGTTTTTGGTGTGTTTTGGTTGATATGGCTAATATCGTTTTGATATGCTTTGCAACATGCTTATGTGAGGTGCTCACGTAAGGTGTTGTGTTCGGAGCTGACTTGAGTCAAGTCGAGGACTTGGGCTCGTACGGATTGGTTGTTTATTCATGTGCAGGTGATGCTTGAGTTCAAGACATGGCTGGTGACGGGATCCAATGAACTAGTCTCAGGGAGAAGATGAGGTTCAACAACGAAGTTCAGGAGGAATTGTGGTTGAGTTGATCGGGAGGTTGCACAACATGTTTGAATCAAGAACAATGCATATGAAGGTATCGTGGACGTCATTGGAAGATGTTTGCACGTGTGAAAGGAGTGCATGGACGTGGCTACATGGTTCCAAGGAGTGATGAAGAGATGTGGACGTAAAGAATTGGTCAGAAAGGTCCAACCGACTAGGTTATGGACTCAGGCTGCGACTGAGTCGGGTTTAACTCAAATATGGAAAGATTTGAGTTGGTTATGATAGGATTTCATGCGGGTCACGAATTTGAGTTGTTTTAGGAATGTGGGATACGTTCCTAAGCTGTTTGGAAGTCTTAAGATTGCTTCCATCTGCGTATAGAAGAGTCCTAAGCAGTTATGGAAAGTTTCGATTCATGATTTGAGTAGGATTAAAGTCCTAGTCGAGATTGGGTTGGCCTAAGGGCTGGTTATATAAGCAATGGAGGCCAGAGCTCGTGGCGTAAGACTTTGGGGCTGTTCCTCTTGTGTTCTATTGAATAAAATTCGTAGTTTGAAGGAACTTTTGTGCCTATTTCGTCCGCCTTGTTCCAGACAAGTTTTACTCGTCAAGTTTCTGGACAACACCACCTTTCGTCGGTGGTTTTATCATAACATGAGTTTTACAGATCCAATTTACGTGATTCTTTTTGGGTTGTCTTCACAACTTGATTATCTATCACCTGTCAAAATTTCACGGTTATCGTATTTGTGGTTACTGATTTATACGAGTTTCTTTGCAGCGTTCCAGAACTGTTTTTCTCGGGTAGGACAGATTGACCCTTGTTCGATCTTTCGATCATAACTTGAGTTTCTCTCGACAGATTTGAGTGATTCTTCTCGTGTTTTCTTCATGGCTTGATTCTCTCTGATATATATCACTTTTGTCACGGTGAAACACGTTTAGATTAGTTTTACACACGATTTCTCTAACAGATCATTTTTTCTGTCGAAGTGGTTGGGATTTAATTATTTGTGCTGCGTAAGATTTTTAATATACCATTCACCCCCCCCCCCCCCCCCCCCCCCGTAGCTTTTCACGTGCTCTTCGATCCTACACACTTACTGGTCCAAACAGTTTTTAGATCAACTATTTCAATTGAAAAATGGAAAATGTCCAGAAACCTTTTCAACATTTTCCCCAAACTTGTAAAACCAGTTTCTCCTTGTAGAATGCTCAGAAAAATGTGAACCAAATTTTCCCAGAACCAGAAGAACCTCTACCAAGATCATCCACTGTTAATCATGTCAAGCTCCAGAATTGAACCAAAATTCAGAGAAGCCTTTTTACTTGTTGGAATTTTGAGACAACAAGCTTCCTTGAACATCTCCAATTTTTTGTCCAGATCTTTCTCATAGAACCTAGTGTCCACTGTAAAAATCCCAAAGCAATTTAACATTTTTTTCTTACTTGATCAGTGGTTATAAGATCGTTTCTATAGTTTCTATATCATTCATGTACTTTATATATTGCATATCATATAGTGACCGAGATCGAGGAGGACCCGGAGCCCTTGGAAAGAATTATCCCGGAAGCTAACTTTCCCTCTGACTCACAACCAGGCAAGCCCCAATTTGCATTTGAGTGCTATTTTAAAGTTTCTATTTGTATCACTTAAGTCAAGGATGATTCTTGTGGATTAGGGCTAAGGTTCTTGTTACTCCACTTGCATGACCCACAAATCCCATGGAGTATTGGGTAGGCCTACAGCCCGACAAGTAGAAAATGCTATGCTTAAGTTTCAGTAATTCAGTAGAAGTCGGGTAGTTGGAATCTACTCGCGAGATAGGATTTTATCACACGGGAAAGATTTAACCGAAGAATGGTTTAAGAAAATGAAATTGAGACTGAGCAGAGGGTAGGATGCAGCGAGACGTCGTCTCACGTGCGTAGCCCTGCTTGTGTCGATTGAGGACTGATCCGTGTGCCCTGCTAGACAAGTTTGAATTGTACTGGATGCATACAAGGGATATGGAACCCAGGAAACCTATGTAACTCAATAACATGGATGTCGAGGCATAGCCCACTGTCGATAGGGGTGGGTTGAGGGTAGAAAGGTGTAAATCGGCTGGCAGGCAAACACACGCTCTGTGCGGGGACCTTGTGCACGCGATGGTGGGACCGGTTCGGCGTTTGAGTTTCTATTGAAAGGTTGCTGCATATGACGTGGTGAGGAGCACGACACGCTCCTTAAGCACGGGTGTACGTGACATGTTATTCGGGTGTGTCCTGATTGCAATCACCGTCCCTCACGGTTATTTGAGTACCGCTTGTTCACTGCACTGTGACATAGTAAATACTGAAGAAGCCAGGAGAATTTGATGTATTGAAGTATAATTGTTTTGAAACTTTGATTGTTGTCAAATATGATCAATAAAGTTACTTTTATTAAACCTATAAGCTGTTGTTAATAGACTGAAAATTAAGGATCAACATGTAGGCGCGTCATTTACTGCAATATGTATGCCTATGTTAAGTATCCATGCATCTAGAGTTTCATGTTTAGGTGAGACGGTTAAGTCTTGCTGAGCCTTCGTGCTCACAGTTGCTATATTAAGTTGTTTGCATGTGAGACGTATGAGGAAGGGTCCAAGGATGAGGCGGTGCCCCCGTCGGGGTATACCACCGAGTGGGAGACCTGCACATCGCCATAAATTTGTGTGTGGCTAGTGTGCTATATCTGCGGGGTGGACGGTTGTACTTTTGCATAGCTAGGCTGAGAGATTAGCTATGAGTATTATCTTCCGCTGTACATTAGGTATTGTAAAAGACTTCTGCTATTTATATAAATAAAAATTTGTATTTTGTCGTATTCTTTTCATGTGTGCTGTTGGGTGCCGCATCGTACGGCACCACCCTCTACGATTCCTGGATTGTGTGGACCCGATCCCCACACTAAGGAGAAGAACAAGGAGGACCGATGAGCAAGACTAGTCCCTCATCTTTCTATCATATGCGCAGAATAGCCAACTCCAGCACCTCTCAAGGGGCCTGCCGTCGACGTCCCAGCATGCCGACAACAGCAACAAGTGTGGATAAGTGAGTAAACTCTCCTGCCCCGTTCTTGTTACTAATAGGGTTCTCTTGTGATAGCCTGTACACCAGGAGCTTGCCGTCGACATCCCTACGATGATGGCAGACGACGCCGGAGTATCCAGCTCTGGCGCCTCCAAAGCGGCCTACCGCCGACGTCTCTACGATGGTGGTGGGCGACGCCGGACCATCCAACTCCGGTACCTCGCAAGGGCCTGCCGTCGACGACTCTACAACGATTGTAGAAGACGCCAGAGCAGCCAGCCGTCAACGTCTCTACGACAATGAGTGCCTTAGAGATTTCTTGATTGAAAATTGTTTTAAAATTGGCAAAGCTGATTATATGATGTTCACAAAGCATTTTGACAATGATCTTTTTATTGTCAAATTTATGTTGATGACATTATCTTTGGTTCAACTAACAAATCCTTTTGTGAAGAATTTAGTACGATTTTGATAGATAGATTTGAGATGTCCATGATGGGAGAGCTGAAATACTTCTTGGGATTCCAAGGGAGGCAACAGAAGGAAGGGACGTTTATAAGGCAAACCAAATATACTCAAGACATACTCGAGAAATTTGGAATGGATAAGGTGAAGCCAATAAAGACTCCCATGGAAAGAAATGGACACTTGGATCTCAATGAAGACGGACCAAATGTGGATCAAAAGGTACTCGTTCCATGATTGTATCCCTACTTTACTTATGTGCATCTAGGCCTGATATTATGTTGAATGTGTGCTTGTGTGCAAGATTTCAAGCCAATCCTAAGGATTGTCATTTGACAGCCGTCAAGAGAATCTTGTGATATTTAGTTCATACACCCAACCTAGGCCTTTGGTATCCTAAAGGTTCCAAATTAAATCTCATTGGATACTACGATGCAGATTATACCGGATGCAAAGTAGATAGAAAAAGTACCTCCGGTACATGCCAATTTCTAGGTAGATCCCTAGTTTCTTGGTCCTCCAAGAAACAAAACTCCATTGCCTTATCCACGACCGAAGCAGAGTATGTTGCAGCCGGGAGTTGTTGTGCACAACTCCTTTGGATGCGACAAACTCTAAGGGATTACGGTTACAATATGATCTGTATTCCTCTCCTTTGTGATAATGAGAGTGCCATTTAAATTGCCCATAATCCCTTTGAGCACTCTAGGACCAAACACATAGACATCCGGCGTAACTTTTTGAGAGACCACTCAATGAAAGGAGACATAGCCATTTCCCATGTCAACACTGAAAAACAACTAGCCAATATCTTTACCAAGCCACTTGATGAAAAGCGTTTTGGTGAGCTCCGAAATGAACTAAATATCCTTGATGCTCGTAACGTGGCATGAAAACTTGCATACCTGTATGGCTTATTCAAAATCCATTGATTGTGTTATGAAAATCATCTCCCTAAATTTTCTCTGAAAAACTATTTCAATTACTTGATCTTGGTGAATTATGGTCACAGCTTGATTGTTGGATGTTTACTGATCATGTTCATCAAGATTATTTGTGTGTTTGCCCCTATTTTTCTCTATAAGAACCTTAAAATATATATGAATGGGCTAATTATATCTGTTCTGGTGACCACAGACTCATCCGTGGTTACCTGGACTAGTACGCACACTGCAGACTAGTCCGCAGAGTGTCCGGTAGGCTGGACTAGTCCGTTATACCCCGGACAAGTCCAATTATTCAACTCCATAACCCTAGGCGCCGCCAAAACCTAATCTACTTCATCCTCACAACTCACCACACATTCTCTCTCTTCACTCGAGAGCCCCCAAGGCGATTTGGCAATTTCTCCATCAAATCCCTTCATGTTTGGGTGGAAATCGATCTCCATTGCTATGGGATTGAAGTCCACGAACTTGTCCGCACCCCCAACTACTCCATCTTCAAGAATCGGAGAATCTCGGACAATGTCGAGCTCCAATGATGAAATATCCAATTATGAGGCCGAGATGGACCAAGACTCCTTGCATCGGTCCTCGACAGGCCAAGGGAAGAAGCACCAAGATCGTCCCTTCGGGCTGGCACCTTCTCCACCTCAGGTGTGGTGCAAGGTTCTATCCAAGAAGCATGCGTCCAAAGTCAAGGATGCAGCTGGCTCTAGATCGGCAGCTCCTCGCCAAGCTAAGGGCAAGGGAAAGGGAACTGTCTCGGGCCCAATCGGCCCTCTCAAGATGAATGCACCAATACAAGGAAATAGGGACCCCTCTGAAGAAAAGTTCAATGGCAAGGGAAGCGATACGGTTCCATGCTCAGAATGATGGATTGTTACAGCAGATCCAAGAAGACAGCCGATGCCAGATTCTGGAGTAATTTTCACGTGGATTACTATCGCTCAGTGTAACTCACAATGAAGACTCCGGTTGTCCGCGACCAGTAGATTGACTGGAATCATTTTGAAAGGAAGAGCTGTGGTGTATTTGATGAAGTGGCGAAGGCTACAGCAAGGCATGGACTGAAGGACCTATTTGCCTTCAGGTAGAACTGGAACAATGAAATCATTGCTCAAATTTTATGCCACATGCTATTTTGCCATAGATGAAGAGGAGAGGGTGACTTGGATGACGCATGGATCCAAGTACACTATTACTTATGATGACATTGCAAGACTGCTTCATCTAGTAGACACTGGCACAACATTGGTGTCTTAGGGAAGGATAAGATGGACTTCCTTTATGATACTAGCCTGAAGTACAACCCTCCATCGACCATGAACATGAAGCCCTTCTTCATGGTTCTTAATAGGGTGCTTAGGAAGACCATAGCTCCAAAAGATGGGGATGCAGGAAGTATCCAAGGCTACTTTAGGACACTGATGAATGTGATAAGCAGGAACCGGAAGTTTGATATCTTCGACTATATTTGGAATGACATGGTGAACATCTCCTGCACACCAAACATATCTTGTGGCTATGAACCTTACTTGATGTTTATGATTGAGAAAGTCACAAGTATCGAGTTCGTGAAGAATGTGGAGCACACACCCCTGAGGCCTCGATAGCCTACCCAAGCTACTCTCCCAGCTGCTCCATTCCCAGTGTCCAGCAAAGATGCTCCGAGGAGAGCTCAAAGAGATGCCACGACTTCTCCCGCCACTAGGGCCCCTCGTCAAAAAGGGTTTGCTAGTGGAATCTTGAAGTACCTGGCCACCATTTTTGGCTCCTACAAGAAAGCTGAAGTGAAGCTCTACAAGCAGAACAAGGCAAGGAAGGCAAGCTTGAAGTATGTCAAAGAAAATATCAAGAACATTTGTCAAAAGCTGGAGATTGAGCCTATTGGATCTCCAGTTATCTCCGATGACTCTGCCTCGGACTTCATGGAGCTTCCACCACTCTCACCTTTCGAACTTGCCTACTTTGGCATTGGGGGCACTTCAAGTGGATCCGCTCCTCCTCCTCCTCCACATTCTGAAGATGAAGATGAAGATTAGGAGATGACCGATAGCGAGGAATGATGGCACTAGATCCCTCCCCTCCTTCTTTTTGGTGTCTTGATGCCAAAGGGGGTGAGAATGAGGGGGAGTCACTAAGTGTAGCTGTAGGTTGCAAGGAGAGCTCTATTCGTGTTTATTTTGGGTTGTAAAACTTTATCTGTGTTCTCTAATACTTTTGGCCTTCTGATGTGGTGCTATGACTGTGCTTATGCCTCTAAGCTATATTTATGAAATCTGTGATGATGATTTGCTATAATATGTCCTTATGCTCTGAAATTAACATATATGCTTGATGTTGAGATAATTATGTCAATTGTTTCATTCTCATCACAATTATTGCTCACACACACTTAGTTTTGCACCCCGCCATAAAGAGTGCACATATGCATTATGTTTTCATTGCTTAACTTGTTTCAAATTCATATGTGCACACTTTATGAAAATGTTGAATTTTTAATCATATTTGTGAAATCTCAATTGGTTTTCATCAATCACCAAAAAGGGGGAGATTCAAAGTGCATCTAGGAATCCCTTGTGGGGTTAGGTTTATTTGTGACAAACAAATGAGATCCTAACAAAATTGTCGAGATGAGCGCAGGTTTTAATGAAAACATGGAGAAAGCGCAAAAAGAAAGGAGAGTGAGAAATCTTCTGGAAAGAGCTCAAGATATGAATAGCATAATCTTTGTTTATGGAGTGTGTTGGAGAAACACACCTCAAGAGCTCAAGCAAATTTTAATCACTCTCACTACACAAATTCATACAGGTCCGGACTAGTCCGATATACCCCAGACTAGTCTAATATCTCTCTGTTCAAAATCGGACATGTCCTCCCAGTGCGGACTTGTCAGCACAGTCCAGGTTTACATAGACCGGACTTGTCCGATATCACCACGGACTAGTCTGATATATTTCTGACTAAGATCGAACTAGTCCTCCCCAGTGCGGACTTGTCCTCATCACTTCATTGTTTTTCCACGTCATCGGACAAGTCCGATATCACCACGGACTAGTCCGATATCCTTTTGACCCGAATTAGACAAGTCCGATATCTGCCCGGATTAGTCCGAAAAGCCTTCTGACTAGAATCGGACAAGTTCTCCAAGGGCAGAATTGTCCCCAATTCACTAAGGGTTTCACCGCACCGGACTAGCCCGGTATGTGTCGTACTAGTCCGAACATTTCCAGAGACGAAAACGATCTAGTCTGTCCCTGGTCGGACAAGTCCGATAATTCAGGACACTTAGGGTTTCCCACACGCCGCACACCAGACTAGTCCGGAGTCCACCACAGACTAGTCCAGACATTGAAAACCCTAATGGTAACCCTTGGAAACTCTAGTATAAATAGAGGTGCATGGCCCAACTATGAACACACTCGACTCCCTGCGCCGTCACACCCTCCAAGAGCCTAGAAAACACGTCTCTCCACACAATCCAAGAAAGATCAAATCCTTGAGGATTAACATTAGATCAAAGGAGAGACATGATTATTCACGTTTTGAGCTCTTGGGTTTGATTCTCTCACACACTCTTGTTGTTTCATTGTAGATCTTACGAGTGTGTCTTGGTGGTGTTTTGATTTGTAATCTTGGGGAGCCCACAACTTGTGAGAAGGCCCCTTGAACACGGTTATTCATACCCCTTTGTGATTAGTGGAAGAGAATCGGCCTCTGTGGTGATTCGAGGAGGGTAGGGTTGGTGAAGACCCGGTCCTTTCGTGGGCTCCTCAACGTGGATGCAGGTTGATTTCATGGGAACCGAACCACGAGATAACAATCTTGTGTCTTCACTTTGTTTTTATTGTTCATTGCATCTAGGGTTTAATTGATCTTAGTCAGATTACATCAAAACTTGAAACTAAGGTTACCTTGTGCTATCCTCAGTTTAATTGAAGCAATATACTCTAGTTACATCTTAATTTCCGTTGCGTAGAATACTTGGATCTAGATCATCGATCAAACTTGATCGACCTAGTCTGCAAGCACCTGACTAGTACGCACACTACTAGACTAGTCCGATTTATCGGTATTTGATCAAGTTGTTGAGTGTTGCAGGTTCTGACTAAAATTTAAAAAGGCCTATTCACCCCCCTCTAGGCCACATTTGTTTACTTTGAACAAATTAGTTAAATCAAGTGAGTTGTCTCAGCTTTGTTGAAAATAGTAGAAAATGCCAGTAGAAATTCCAGAAAAATGTTTCAAACTTCAAAAATTCGTTATGAGCTGTAGAATGATCAGAAAATTATGAAAAAAAATTTCCAGGCACCCTCATGATCTAATATATCAGTTTTTCATACTGTTTTACATGATGAACCTGGTTAATTTCCTAGAATTCTTTTGCTAGTAGGTACTTTTCACATATGCTCATGAGCGTAATTCTCCTTGCAACTAGTTAAGTCTTTTCATCCTAAATCCGATGTGAACTGATGAAATCTTTGTAAGAATCTCAAAGAACAGTATTGGATCAATTACTTTAGCTTCACTCATAGGTTGTATTGTACACCAATGCATTATATTCATATCGATAGAACCTAGGATGACGAAGATCGACGAAGGGCACCACTATGAGGAGGACTAGCGTGGACTCTGCTACAAGGAAGATTTTCCCAAGAAGCACACAAGAACAAGATTTACCCAAGCAGCACACAAGAGGAATATTTGCCCAAGCAACAGTAAATACAAGGAATGAAGAAGGACGACGAGAAGCTTCATTCAGAAGATCATGCCTGACTATTGACATTTACTTAGTCACAACCTAAGGCAAGCCCCGGATTGCATTTAAGTTGTTAATCTGTTTTCCTTTTACAATCTATATGATGGTAATTTTGCATTAAGTCTAGGGATGTATGATACTATACATGCATGACCCAAGAATCCCTGGAATCAAGTAGAATAGGACCTTATTGATTAGATTTTCTATATTAAAGTTAAGACATGAGATGAAATGAGATTGAGAAAAATGGATATAAGACAGTGTGGAAAGGAATGGAGATGTGCTGGTTAATCTGAGACTGGGCAGGTGGATAGGAAGCAATAGACCGGAGATCTCTGTGCATGGGCCTGCCTATGTCGATTAAGGATGGTACCGTGTGCGGCCCTACTGTGCAAGTTTGAATTTGTATCGGACGCATACTGGATCTAGTGGACCCAACAAACTGATGTAACTTGTTAACCTGAGTATTGAGGCATACCCCACCGTCTTAGACATCACCACACACGTCGTGAGGAGAGCAGAGATCACTATGGCATAGGTCAACATGTGAATCTTGATGCCAGCACAGTGGGACCGGTTCAATGCTTGGGTATCTTGTGAAAGGTGGACATACATGATGTCAATTGAATTGGTTGATCCCCTCTTTCAGATGGGCATGTATGTCGTGCAAGACGGTTGCATATTGATTCAAATCACCGTCGCTTGCAGAATAGTAACAACTAGAACTGGGTGGAACCTATTGTATGGTTAAGCAACTTGGTTGAAGTAGTTGATAGGAGTACTCAAGTTATGACTCTAAGAAACTTCACCTACTATTATAAAACTAAAGCAATGATCTACAAATAGTGAACATTTACTTACTGCAGTTTAAATTCAAGTCTTATGCTCCGAGCATGTATTGTTCCATGCTTAGGTGAGACGGTTAAGTCTTGCTGAGTTTGTTCTCGCGATTGCATTTATACGAGTTTTGCATGTATATAGCTATGAAGGGTTCCTAGACTTTGCCCTCGTCGTGGTATATAGCTAACGGAAAACCTTGACGCCGCTGCTTTGTTTTGTGATGCTAGAGTGGAGCATCCGCCGGCTGGATACGACTGCTAGTGTTGTAGTGTAGGATTGAGAGAGTAGTATGAAGACTTCCGCTTATGTAAGCTCTTTTGTATAAAACTACGAGATTAATGTAATTTGCTCACTTATGTTATGAGTTCCTTGTTCTTTTCTTTGTTGTGCTATTGGGAGTCGCATCGCACGACATCACCCAATGTTATCCCTGGTTTGTCTGGACCCTTGTCTCCACATCATTTTACACTTTTGCTTTGCTTTACTTAATTGGGATTGGGAATAACCATATGACTTAATTATAACCTAATGAATATATGAACTATGTAAGATGATCATAATTACACCTTAGTAACATGGCACCTAGGGATCTAAGCAAGTCGTTTATGTGGAATGGGTTTGATGATTTGGTGGTTTTGCCTGCTTTAGATCTAAGGACCACCCAGGATTACAGTTCCACAATAGGGCCATGTATGGGTGCGGCTTAGCCAATTATTAGTGTATTGCCAGCATCGTTCGGATCATATGGAAGGCTTGGGGAATGGGAGTCGGTTGGGTTTGCAATAGTGGCGGGACTATCTTGGGATCCAAATGGCACAAGAGGGGACCCTTTGATGGATGTGCTCAGTTGGAGACATCACCTTCGGTGGAACCTCAATGGGTCCGCACATGCTAGTAGTAACTTTGTAAAGGCTATTTTGTGATCTCTTGGCCACACACCGATGGAAGTGTGAGATTACATAATGGAGGTTCTTAGCCGCCGAAAGGTGATGAAAGCACGAACTTGTGGGTAATGTGGGGCCAGCTCCGTAGAGTGTAAAACTATCATGTTAGCTGTGCTCCGGATTACGAGCAACCTGACCCTCACATGATTAGAGTTATGGACCTGAGTATTGAATATGAGCTAGAATTTGATATTGGGTTATGGAACTGGTTATGGTTACTTGAGTATGGATGGATATGGTCATTTATGATGAATGGTAATTTATTGTTGGTGATTGGTAATTGATGTAATTGGGTATGATATTTTTGGTTAATTGGGTTATGATGGGAATTGACATGATATAGTAATCATATGTCGCATTTGCTTATTATTATGAATGAAATGTACTTTTCTGCAATAAACCATTATTGTCGACCTTGTTTAAGCTACATGTCATACATTCCCACACTTGCTGAGTAGAACATGTACTTACCCTTGCTATCCCAACATTAATTCAGCAACAAGTGACAATTCCTAGTATCTAGAGGATTATGAGGAGTACTAGGCGTGCGTGATACCGTCAAATTGCCTGTGGAGCTAAAGTCTACCAGTGCATAGCTTTTCCGCTGCTATGTTATTAGAACATGTGATTTGAGACTATTTGAATATTGTAATAAGGTACTATTTATTATTCAAAACATGGTCATTATCTTAATATCATTTGTCATGCACTGTGTGATGTACATCCTAGACACACATATGTGTCACTTGATTCATTCTCGAAACTGGGTGTCACATCTTCCTCTAATTTAGAACAAACTAGAATGTCATCGATGAAGACCTCAACAAACTTGTCCAACTCTGGCATGAACACGGAATTCATGAGTTACATGAAGTGAGCCAGCATGTTGGTCAATCCAAATGACATGACTCGATATAAATAGAGCCCGCATCTCATTGAGAATGCCGTCTTCAGTATATCTTCCAGTCTGATTTGATTTGATGATATGCGGACTGAAGATCCAGCTTCAAGAATACTTTAGCACCCATTAATTGATCGAATAGAATATCAATGTGTGGTAGTGGGTACTTGTTCTTGATCATCAGGGCATTGAGCGGACGATAATCCACACATAGACGCAATGTTTTGTCTTTCTTCTTCACAAATAATGCGGAGCAGCCCCTAGGTGATGAACTTGGGTGTGTTAGACCTTTGTCCAACAGATCCTTCCAATGCTCCTTTAATTCCGCCAATTCATTAGGTGCCATCTTGTACGGCCTTCGTGAAATATGCGTGGTTCCCAGAATGAGTTCAATCTTGAACACGATGTCCCTATCCGGTGGCATGCCCGGTAGGTCATCAGGGAAACACATCTGGATACTCACAGAACCAATAAATATCCTCAAGCTTCGTGGCTTCCGTGTTATATGTGGCCGGAATTTCTTGGATAAGGCGGTCGAGACTTAGATTGTGTGGTTCATGCAGTGGAGAGTTTAAATTAACCACTCTTGGAAGAATGTCAAGAACAGCGGCGCTGTAGCCACAACAATCCTAAGATGACATCGAGCTTTTGACTCTAATATATTTAGAGAAGTCGGATAGATATTCCCACCCATCTGTGGTGGTGTTCTATAGACCATACTATCAGCTGCTATTTTCCAACCTGGAGAGCAAATCAAATGTGGACATGTTGTGGGAATGATAGGTAATTGATATTTGATGACATATGATTAACTTATGAAATTGTGGGTGGCACCAGAGTCAAATAGTATGACTACGGGATGATCGAGTAGAGAAAATGTACCCGCGAGGACGGGTTCACCTTTCGACACGTTTTCGATGGCTATGTGGTGGACGTTGCCGGGTTTTAGTGCTGCTTTCTTGAGTTGGTTGCACGGCTGAATTGCACACCAATACGGTGCTGCTCCGCTGTCATGCTTCTCTGGACAGTCAAGGGAAAAGTGTCCGACATGTCCACAGTTGTAGCACATGTATTGTGTCAGAGCACTAGCGATCAGAGGATGGAATCCCGGTGCATGTGGTGGAGGTGGATACGCACGCAGGACCATCCACTACTGCTGCTTCTGCTGCTGCTGTGGTGGAAACGGTGGTCGGAAGCTTGGCATGTTGAAAGAACGACCGCGGAACTGCGGCGGTCGTGCTGGTGGCTGCCACCTCTGACCGGATGGTGAGCGGTACACCAAATAGTACTTCTGTGGAGCCACACCACTGCTGCTTGATGCCACACTATGTTTCCTCTCATCAGAAACGAGCTCACACTGAGCATCCTCTTGCACGATCGTGGCATTGACGATGTCGCTGAAAGTGCCATGATTAAACTCTGCGTGTTGGCCCATCATCTTAGGATTTAGGCTCCGAAAGAACGTATCTCGCTTCCTGTCTTACGTCCCAATGTAATCCGACACGTACTGTGCTAGATGATTGAACATCCGGGAGTACTCATGAGCACTCCTCCCTCTTTGCTTCAGCTCCGGGAACTCCTGAAGCTTCCTCCTCATTATACCGGGAGGTATATGGTAGGTGCATAACACCTCTAGGAACTCCGTCCAAGTGACAGCGTGACCAGTCGACAGTTATGCTATTTAGTTTGCCCACCATGCACCAGTGGATCCCTGAAGCTGCTGTGCTGTGAACAGCGCATTCTGATGTTCGGTGCATTGGAGCAGTCCGAACTTTGCCTCAATGGTGCGAACAAAGTTGTCCACCTCCAGAGTCTCATCGGCCTCCATGGGGACTGGTGGATACATCGCCAAGATGTCCGAGTACGAACTCTGTTGGGTCCGGCACTGCCCATTGTCTTGTCGTCCCCCTTGACAGGACGAATTTTGCACCAATGTTCGCAGCAGCTGGGTTTGATTTTTGTGTGAGCTGGCACTTCGGTGAGAACCTCCGCGAGAATCTGTGTAAGTTCCATTGGTTGCGGTGGAGGAGCTTGTTGCTGCTGCATCATGGTTTGCTCCGGTGTCGGAGACTCATCGCCACGACCCTGGCTAGAACCGCACACTTTGTACGTTGAGCGAGTATGTGCCATTCTGCATCCAAATCATCAGAAAATCAGCAACATGTGTATCAACTTCATCCATTCCATACAATAGTAGTGCAAGCAATGACAATGTGATAATTGCATAACATTCACATATATTTATAATGTAAAAATTTTATACAAGATATAGTATGTCATGACCAAGTTTACAATAGTGAACTCCAAAATGATGGATTCCTACTCCGGAAGTGCATCTCAACTATACTTGGTCTCTAGGAGACGTCATACACACATGCCGTCTCGTACACATCCACTACTATTTATAATATGATGCAAACATGGCTACAAAATAACCGCGAGCAACGGTTAACTATACATTGTCCCGTGACGGTAGTAGTGCTGCCCCATCCTACTCCGTTTTATCCTCATCAATGAACTTGAGTAACTCAGGGTCTTCCTCCTCCCCAGGACATAGTGGCACCTGCTCGCCCATGTTCCGTGACATGTCCTCTGTCGGTGGATACACGACTGGTTGTGGCAGATGATCCTGAACCTCCATCAAGTCCTCCTGAGATTGGATCGCCTCGGCTTCCCAACCCTGAGCATTGTCGAGGGCTTCATCTCGCGCCTCGGTGATCGCCAACAGCTGCTGTTGATGTTGCTGCACCACCAGTTGGCTCGCCTACAGCTCATCACGAGCCTTCTGGAGTTCAGTGCGAGCTTGCTGCAGTTCGGTATGAGCTCGCTGCAGTTTATTGCGAGTGTGTTGCAGCTGATTCTCGCGCTGATTCAACCTGTGATTTGTTGGAGCAAGGTATGAATGAAGTGACTCATTGATGTAGTCAAGAGTGTCATCCCGTTCAACTGCTTGTATAAAAGCTTCAACCAGCTGCTGGATCATTGCACCTTGCGTAATGACCACCATGCTAGATGCAGCGGCATACATCCTGAGTGTCGTCCATGTCATATCGCCGTCCGGTTGATAGGCATCAACCATACAACATTGCCACTAGGACCAGCTACGCCACGGACAGGAAGAAGAATAAATTCTGCTCCAGCCATTACATCATGATGAGGCTCGCAAAGCTTCATAAGCACTTCGCCCACTGCAACAGCCCACGTGTCCTCCAGACGAGCTCCCAATGTAGTGACTGAAAAGGGAGCCCATCCGTGAAGGAGTGGACTAGCACGGACGTCGACATGAATGTTGCACGACAGTATGCCTCTGTCGTCTGTCTCTAGACCCCAATAGCCTGGCATTTCAGTGTAGCCAAACTGCTCGAGCACCTCCCGCAGCAAGATCGGGAAGCCCGAATGGTTAGCGCACGTGGAGTACACCCATCCGTCCAGCAACAGTAGCATCACATACGCCATCTATAAAAGAAATATTTGAATGGTTGAAATACTCAAACTCATCACATCCTGTCGAATAGTATCTGTTGAACATGATATATGACATAAGAAATGTAGGATCGAAGAGCACGTGAAAAGCTACCAGAGGGGGGGGGGTGAATGGTAGATTTAAAAATCTTACGCAGCGGAAACAATAAAACCCTAATCCCTTCGGTAGAAAAACGATCTGTTAAAGAGATCGTGTATGAGACTAATCTATATGTGTTTCACCGTGACAAAAGTGATGGATATCAGAGAGAATCAAGTCACAAAGACAACACAAAAAGAATCACTCGAATCCGTCGAGAGAAACTCAAGTTATGATCTAATGATCAAACAAGGGTCAATCTGATCTACCCGAGCAAAACAGTTTCTGGAATGCTGCAAAGAAACTCGTGTAGCTCAGAAACCACAAATCCAATGACGGTGAAATTTTGACAGATGATATATGATCAAGTTCTGAAGACAGCCGAAAAAGAATTACGTCAATTGGATCAGTAAAACTCGAGTTATGATAAAACCACCAACGAAAGGTAGTGCTGTCCAGAAACTCGACGAGTAAAACTTGTCTCGAACAAGTCGGACGAACAAGGCACAAAAGTTCCTTCAAACTATGAATTATATTCAATAGAACACAAGAGGAACAGCCCCAAAGTCGTCTCTCCGAGCTTTGGCCTTCCCTTGCTTATATAACCAGCCCTTGGGCCATCCCAATCTCAACTAGGACTCCAATCCTAATCCGATCACAATCGGAACCTTCCATAACTGCTTAAGATTCTTCTATACGCAGATAGAAGCAATCTTAAGACTTCCAAACACCTTAGGAACGTATCCCACATTCCTAAACAACTCAATTTTGTGATACACACGAAATCCTAACATAACCAACTCGATACTTCCCATACCGAGGCATAACCGACTCTGCCGCAGCCAAAGTCTTCAACTGATACGGTCCGATCCTTCCGATCAGATCTTCCTTCCATAATCCGTCTCTAGAAGCATATTGCCACGTCATTCACCGCATGCATACGTGCGAATACCTTCCTTCGACCTTCATATGCACTGCCCTTGATTCAATCATCCTGCGCGACCTCCTGACCCGCTCAACCACAGTACCTCCTGAACTTGGTTGTTGGAACCTCATCTCCTCCTGAGACTAGTCCAATGGATCCTGTCACCAGCCATGACTTGAACTCAAGCAACACCTGCACATGAACAAACAAACAATCCATACGAGCCCAAGTCCTTTACTTGACTCAAGTTAGTTCCGAACACAACACCTTACGTGAGAACCTCACATAAGCATGTTGCAAAACCACAGTAGAAACGATATCAGACGTATCATCCAAAACGCACCAAAAACTTAGCAAATGAATACTAAGCAATCTTTCCAATCTTGTAAAGCAAGTACGAAACATTGCAAATGAAAAACAGAAGCCCTTCGGTCAAGTTCCGGACCTTGCCAGAGCAACCCGGAGCTTGAGCCGGAGCTAAGCAGAAACACTGCGGTCAAGTTCCGGACCTTGCCAGAGCAACCCGGAGCTTGAGCCGGAGCTAACAAAAGCTAGTAGAACCTAGCGCCGGAGCTTACCAAAACTAGTACGGAACTAGTCAACCCAAAACCGGAGCTAGAACAAAGTAAGTCGGAGCTTAGCAAAAGCATGCCGGAGCTATCAAATATATGCCGGAGCTATCAAGGACATGCCTGAGCTAACAAAGACACACCGGAGCTAAAGATAAAGCTCACCGTAGCTAACCAATGCTAGTCGGACCTTAGCAAGAAGCCGGACCTAGCATCTAACATAGCCGGAGCTACCCAAAACAAGTCGGACCTACCGTCGGACCTTGCTGTAGCTCAGAGCTAGAGTCGGACCTTGATAAAAAGGTGTTTTGGTGATATTTAAAACTTTTATCATCAAAGCCAAGTGTATTCACTACAAGCCAATGTATTTAGCACACATAGGTCTTAAAATCTCCCCCTTGATGAATGCATTGGCAACACCATTTAAAATCCGAAGATTGGCTTATTCTCATAAAAGTTTTTGAAAACAATTTCTCCCCCTTTAGTAAATCAAAAGTAAAAAGAGAAGAAAATGAAAATCTCTCCCCCTTTATTATCTCTCCTTATATTATCTCTCCTTATACCCATACTCTCTTTCTCTTCGTGCTTATCTCTCCCCCTTTGACAATGTATTCAGCAAGTCATGAGCATATAAACAAATATTCTCTCCAACTTTAGTTGTTATGAGCATATTATAACATATTCATATAAACAAAGCTCATCCAAGTCATACTATCAAGTAACTTACACTATCACATCAATGAGATACATAAAGTAGTGTAAGCCATGCTAGAGATCATATGTAATTTTCAATTTAAGCAAGTCATGATCTTACAAACTTAACTATTTAAAAACTTGAAAGCATGACACTAGTTGCTGCATTTTATTATATTTCAAAGCATAAATTTATATCATATGATATTTGCAAGAGATTATATGCGCATCTGCCTTATTCTAACCAACCAAGCCAAGCCTATGTCATTTGACAATCAGAAGCTTAAGGACATGGTTTTAGTCACACACAACTTCATCCAAGTTCATATCTAAGTGCAATGACAAGCCATCTCAAAAGAAGAAGTGCGATGCATGCATATTCTCTTGATCTTTTCTCAAATTATATTTGTTCATAAAAACTCAACATGTGAGTTGATTACTTGATGAATTCTTAATAATTAAAAGCATTTGTGAGCATGCAACAAGTTCAAAACAGCAAGAAAGTTCGACCATAACTAGATTTAGTGTAAGTAATTATTCCAATTACTAGACATGGCAAAAACTACAAAATGTATAACACGAGTAATGTAGTAAGAACTTTCAGCATGTAAAAGGAATCACAAAGTCATATATGTATGAAATACTATGCTCATATTATTTTAATTTTAGATTCACACATAGACTTCCAAAGTTTCAAAAACTCCCCCTCAATTTAAGCCATGAGGGTGCATAACCCCTATTTCACTACGAATGTAACAAAAACGAGTGAAATCCAAAGGTTTTGTAAAAATGTCAGCCAATTGTTGTTCGGTATCTACATGGTGAAGCACAACGTTTCCTTTTTCAACATTATCATGGAGAAAATGATACCTAATATCAATGTGCTTAGTTCTAGAATGTTGCACGGGGTTTTTAGCAATGCAAATGGCACTAGTGTTATCACAAAACAGTGGAACACTATTTAGATCAACCCCATAGTCCTTTAGTGTTTGAACAATCCAAAGAATTTGTGAGCAAGCACGAGCAGCAGCTACATATTCAGATTCGGCTGTGGATTGTGCAACTGAATTTTGTTTTCTGGAGGACCAAGCAACAAGAGAATTACCAAGAAAATGACAAGCACCGGAAGTACTTTTCCTATCAATCCTACAACCCCCAAAATCAGCATCCGAAAAAGCTTTCAAAATAACGGTTGAGGAAGAAGGGAGAAAAATGCCAAATTCTTGAGTTCCATGTAAGTACCTGAGAATCCTTTTGACGGCTTGACGATGTGAAACACGTGGGGAGGTTTGAAACCGTGCACAAAGACATACGCTGAATTGTATGTCCAGTCTTGATGCCGTGAGGTACAAAAGTGATCCGATCATGCTTCTATATTCTTTTTGATCCACGGATTCACCATCTTCATCAAGTTCAAGTGTTGTTGCTGTTCCCATTGGTGTCCGAAGAGGCTTTCTTTTGTCCATGTTGAAGCGCCTTAGGAGGTCTTTGGTATACTTCGTTTGATGCACAAAGGTACCCTCCTTGGTTTGCTTGATTTGCATCCCGAAAAAGTAAGTGAGTTCTCCCATCATACTCATTTCGAATTCGGAACTCATCATTGCTGAAAACTTGGACACAAGATCATGAGAAGCACAACCAAAGATAATATCATCCACATACACTTGAACGAATAATGAGTCATTGCCATGTTTAAGCACAAAAAGAGTTTTATCAACCTTGCCCATTGTAACCCCTTTTCAAGTAAGAATGTTTTTAACCTATCATACCATGCTCTAGGGGCTTGTTTGAGACCATATAAGGCTTTGGATAGTTTGTAAACATAATTAGGAAAATCTGGATTTTCAAAACCTGGTGGTTGTTTGACATAAACCTCTTCATCTATATAGCCATTAAGAAAAGCACTTTTAACATCCATTTGATATAGATTAAAACCTGTAGATGCTGCAAAAACTACCAAAATTCTTATGGCTTCTAATCTAGCGACAGGAGCAAAAGTTTCATCAAAATCTAGACCTTCAACTTGAGTGAAACCTTGAGCAACCAACCTAGCCTTATTCCTAACCACAACCCCATCCTCACTTTGTTTATTTTTATATACCCATTTAGTTCCAATTAAAGTGTGACCTTGAGGTGGAGGTACAAGTTTCCAAACATTATTTCTTTCAAAATTTTCTAACTCTTCTTGCATGGCAATAATCCAAGATTCATTAGTGAGTGCGTGTGATATATCTTTGGGTTCAAAAGAAGCAACAAAAGCAGAATGAGCATGAGAGTTTGGATCGCAAAACCTGGACCGTGTGACTCGTTCGTGCAAGCTTCCAATCATCTGTTGTGGGGGATATCTTTGTAAAAACGTAGGGGAACAGACGTCTCACGGGCTTCTTCTTCATTAGGTTCATCGTAGATTGATGAGATTGTGACTTGTGGATGATCAGGACCAGCATAGGTGATAGCCGGAGCTTGTTCAATGTCCGGAGCTGGAGACGTGTCAACTTCGGAACTACTAGGCAGTATCACCGGCTCTTCTTCATCTTCAAAAATACCCTCCCCCTGAGGATACAAATCTGATCCTGTAACACCGGAGCTAGTATTTGGGCTAGCTTCATCAAAAGACACTTCACAAGTCTCCACAATTTTGTTAGTGTCAAGTAAAAGCACACGGTAGCCTTTAGTATGAGATGGATAACCAAGAAACATGCCATCAATGGATCTAGGTTCAAATTTATCAAGGTTACCATGTTTCTTAACAAAGCATTTGCAACCAAAGACCCGAAAGTGTGTAACACTAGGCCTATGTCCAAACCGAAGCTCATATGGTGTTTTACCTAGCTTAGTACGCAAGAAAACACGATTTGAGACATAACAAGCGGTTGCTAACGCATCAGCCCAAAATTTCCTAGGAGTTTGATATTCATCAAGCATAGTCCTAGCCATCTCAACTAAGGTTCTGTTCTTTCTTTCTACAACACCGTTTTGTTGAGGTACATATGGTGAAGAAAATTGATGATCTATTCCATTTTCAGCACAAAAGTGACCAAAGATTGATTTCTAAATTCAATTCCATTATCACTTCTAATTGCTTTTAATGATCATGGGTGATCAATTGATAATCTAAGAAATAAAGTTCTAAAGTGACTAAAAACTTCATTCTTAGACGCCATAAAATACACCCAAGAATATCTAGAATAATCATCAACAATAACAGGAGCATACCATTTACCTCCGAAGGATTGAACACGTGAAGGTCCTACGGTGTCAAGGTGCAAAAGTTGACATGGTTCAGTTGTCATGATCATTGTGAGAGGAGTATGTGAACCGGCAACCATCTTAGCATGTCTACAAGAAGAGCACACAATTTCTTTGTTCCCTTTAAGCTTAGGCAGCCCACGTATGCGATCAAGAGCACTAACACGCATTAGGTGATCAAAGCCTACGTGACCAAGTCTACGATGCCAAAAATATAAGTCCTTTGAATCATTAGCAACTAGACACCTATGCTTAGAGGAAGACAAATCAAAATCAGCTTTAAAAACTCTTCCAAACCGAGACATGTTAAAAATAAGCTCACTGTTTGAACCTACAACTTTGTAGCAGTTTTTATTGAAAATAATTTCTAGATTTTCATCTAGCAATTGTGAAACAGAAAGCAAGTTGTATTTTAAATTTTTTGACAAGTGCCACATTTTTCAAAGTGTAGTGATCATTTACTCTAACCGAACCCTTAGCAATTATAGGAGTTGAAGAATTATCGGCAAAAGTAACATTTTCTACACGTGACACAAAAGAGAGGGAGGAGAATCAATCTTTGTTACCGGTCATGTGGCGTGAGCAACCTGAATCCACAAACCAAATGTTCTCCTTCCTCAAGCGTGTAACCTATATAAAAGCACAATACGTCGATGACTCAATACTGGGGTTAGTCAAAAGGCATTTAGGTATCCAGTACTGAGTCACACGACGTGTAGCAAGAAAAACACGCGAATGCTGAGATAAAACAGCAGGTTTATGAGTCAAAGATTGAGGTTTTCTGTTCTTAACAGTTGATTTAGAAGTTGTTACTTGTTTAGAGTGAAAACCAGTAGCTCCGGAGGTAAAAGCAGAAGGTCCGGAGGCAAAAACTGAAGCTCCGGAGGGAACAACAGAAGATCCGGGAGCTCTCGAAGCTATCGGAACTATCGGAGCTACTTTTGCGGATTTCTTACCAGAAGGTTCGAAAGCTACCTTTTCAAATTTCTGACTCACTAAAGCAGGTTGTGTTTTTCTAATTGCATGAAAGTTATAAGATCTAGCAAATTTTCTTTCCTTTTCTGTTGTTTAGCTAGTCTATAACAAAAATCTATGACATGACCATCTCTACCACAGTATGTACAATGAAATTTAACTTGGTGTTCATGTCTAGATGAGCAAGCAATATTTTTATTTGATACAGAGTGCGCCTGCAGATTTGAAAACCACTTCTTTTTTTTAGGAACTGTTTGAATCAAACCACTTCCTAATGACTTTACAATTTTAGGTGGATGTGCCTTAGCATGAGCATGAGAATCAAAACATAAACCAGTTTTATCTTTGCAAGACTTGGAAGAATTCAGCAGCAAGTTTAGATTCTTATTCCCATTACAAAACTGACCTAGTGTCCTATTCATGTCATCAAGTTTCTTAGACAAGTCTAGGCAGTTTGCACATGATGTTTTTCCTTTTAGTTTGCAATTGGAACAATTTTTAACTTCATGAGATCGTAAAGCATTGTTCAAAATGGAAATTCCATTCATTGCATCTTTTAGTTTCTTATCAAGATTCTCACATGCAGAACAATGCAAATCATCTGTAGAACAAGAAGCATCTTTTAAGTTTTTATCATTAAGTGCATCAAGCTTTTTGTTCTTTTCAATTTCTTCATCAAGTCTGTCTAGAGTGGAGGAATGTGCACTTCTTAGAGAGGACAATTGTTCATAGATCAAGTCACATGAGGGACATGCATCATCGCTAGGAATCAAGGTTTTTAAACGATTAATTTCAGATTCTAGTGATTCAATTTTAGCAGCATTATCCCTAAGATTTTTGTCCTTTTTCTTGACAATAATAGTTGCACGAGAAATAGCATCACACATTTCATTGCAGGTAGAACATACCTCATCATCGTCACTGTTGTGTTCTGCTTCCTCCTGACTTGATCTTGATCTTGTTTTGCCCGCCATGAAGCATAAGTTGGCCAAGTCATCATTCTCTTCATCAATTTCAAAATCAATGTCACTTGAACTGAGCTCTTGAAGCGCGGTGATGAAGCTGTTGATCATCTTGCGTCCTATGGTACCCTTCTTTTTCTTGTTGGAATTTCCAGAGGAGGTCCGGACCTTGCTTTGTTTTTCTTCCCGGGTGGTCGGACCTGAAAGGTTAGGGCATTCTGTACGAAAGTGTCCTGTTTTACCACATTCAAAACAGCGTTGAGGTCCGGAGCTTCCTCTCCTTCTAGTTCTCACATTTTGCAATGCTTTTGAGAATCTAGTAGAGATGAGTGCCAACTCCTCTTCTGGAAATTCTTCGATCTGCTCCAGGGTTAGTGAGGATAATAAAGCAAGAGTACCGCAGGATGATGATTGGCCGGAGCTAGACGTATCACGTCGTGAGACAAATGCGATAGACTTGTTTGGGTTCTTTCGTGCTAGGATGTCAATTTCATGAGTTTTTAGTTTAGAATAAAGTACATCTAATGTAAGAGAACTCATGACAGTTGATTCACGAATGGATGTTACTTTCATCTCCCAAACTGACATGTCTAATGCACTAAGAAGTTGTCTAGCATTCTCAGCATCAGAAAAATTAATATTGACACTACGTAAGTTGCTGAGAATTTTATTGAACCGAGCAAAGAGATCATCGATAGACTCACCTGGTTGCATCTCAAAACGCATATATTCCATTTTGAACATATCTTGTTTTACCTCCTTGATTGTGTTGGAGCCTTCATGATAATCACAGAGAGCTCTCCAAACGTCGTATGCTGACCGGAGGTGCGCGACACGATCAAAGTCGCTTTGAGTGAGTCCTTGGATGATCAAGTTTCGGGCTTTGTTGTTGTTGTCGACATCCTGGAGGTTCGTAGCCGTAACTTGATTGTTAGGCGGGACATCATAAGGTTTGTACACCTTTTCCCATATTGCGAAGCCTTGCGCCTGGATGAAGGCCTCCATGCGTGCCTTCCAAACCTGGAAATCAATACCAGCAAACACACAAGGTTTGGCGGGGTACTTCTCCATGATGATTAGACAAAAAACACGTGCAAATGACAAAGATTAGAGCACCGTGGCTCTGATACCAATTATAGGATCGAAGAGCACGTGAAAAGCTACCAGAGGGGGGGGTGAATGGTAGATTTAAAAATCTTTTGCAGCGGAAACAATAAAACCCTAATACCTTCGGTAGAAAAACGATCTGTTAAAGAGATCGTGTATGAGACTAATCTATATGTGTTTCACCATGAAAAAAGTGATGGATATCAGAGAGAATAAAGTCACGAAGACAACACAAAAAGAATCACTCGAATCCGTCGAGAGAAACTCAAGTTATGATCTAATGATCAAACAAGGGTCAATCTGATCTACCCAAGCAAAACAGTTTCTGGAATGCTGCAAAGAAACTCGTGTAGCTCAGAAACCACAAATCCAATGACTGTGAAATTTTGACAGATGATATATGATCAAGTTGTGAAGACAGCTAAAAAAGAATTACGTCAATTGGATCAGTAAAACTCGAGTTATGATAAAACCACTGATGAAAGGTAGTGCTGTCCAGAAACTCGACGAGTAAAACTTGTCTCGAACAAGTCGGACGAACAAGGCACAAAAGTTCATTCAAACTATGAATTTTATTCAATAGAACACAAGAGGAACAGCCCCAAAGTCGTCTCTCCGAGCTTTGGCCTCCCTTGCTTATATAACCAGCCCTTGGGCCATCCCAATCTCAACTAGGACTCCAATCCTAATCCGATCACAATCGGAACCTTCCATAACTGCTTAAGATTCTTCTATACGCAGATAGAAGCAATCTTAAGACTTCCAAACACCTTAGGAACGTATCCCACATTCCTAAACAACTCAATTTCGTGATACACACGAAATCCTAACATAACCAACTCGATACTTCCCATACCGAGCCATAACCGACTCTGCCGCAGCCAAAGTCTTCAACCGATACGATCCGATCCTTCCGATCAGATCTTCCTTCCATAATCCGTCTCTAGAAGCATATTGCCACGTCATGCACCGCATGCATATGTGCGAATACCTTCCTTCGACCTTCATATGCACTGCCCTTGATTCAATCATCCTGCGCGACCTCCTGACCCGCTCAACCACATTTCCTCCTGAACTTGGTTGTTGGAACCTCATCTCCTCCTGAGACTAGTCCAATGGATCCTGTCACCAGCCATGACTTGAACTCAAGCAACACCTGGACATGAACAAACAAACAATCCATACGAGCCGAAGTCCTCGACTTGACTCAAGTTAGTTCCGAACACAACACCTTACGTGAGAACCTCACATAAGCATGTTGCAAAACCACAGTAGAAACGATATCAGCCGTATCATCCAAAACGCACCAAAAACTTAGCAAATGAATACTAAGCAATCTTTCCAATCTTGTAAAGCAAGTACAAAACATTGCAAATGAAAAACAGAAGCCCTTCGGTCAAGTTCCGGACCTTGCCATAGCAACCCGGAGCTTGAGCCGGAGCTAAGCAGAAACACTGCGGTCAAGTTCCGGACCTTGCCAAAGCAACCCGGAGCTTGAGCCGAAGCTAACAAAAGCTAGTAGAACCTAGTGCTGGAGCATACCAAAACTAGTACGGAACTAGTCAACCCAAAACCGGAGCTAGAACAAAGTAAGTCGGAGCTTAGCAAAAGCATGCCGGAGCTATCAAATATATGCCGGAGCTATCAAGGACATGCCGGAGCTAACAAAGACACACCGGAGCTAAAGATAAAGCTCACCGGAGCTAACCAAAGCTAGTCGGACCTTACCAAGAAGCCGGACCTAGCATCTAACGTAGCCGGAGCTACCCAAAACAAGTCGGACCTACCATAGGACCTTGCTGTAGCTCGGAGCTAGAGTCGGACCTTGATAAAAAGGTGTTTTGGTGATATTTAAAACTTTTATCATCAAAGCCAAGTGTATTCACTACAAGCCAATGTATTCAGCACACATAGGTCTTACAAGAAATTTAAACCATGTTAATTTGAATTGCAACATTCAAAAACTGGTTTCACTGTCCAGTTTCTGGTCCACCTGACCAGTCTGGATAGATTTATACTTTTCGACTAGTTAGAAGAAGAATATGGAGTTGAGTTCGACTATTTTCAGAATGTATTTATTTGCCCCAATAGCATTTCTGGTTGAGGAGATATGGCTTTTGCAATTTGACAATTTTCTGGAAAAAAATTGAGCAGCACCTCCTTTGTAAGTGGCAGATTTTTGCCACATTTTCCAGATACAAAACATTAATATTTGTAAACATAATAAATTACAACATCATAACATACATCCTCAGAATTCCAGAAATGTATTCTTGAAGCCATTCGATGATTCTACTAAGAGATATTATCAAAATTGTAAGCAGATACAGAAACTGTCTAGTCTCTGTCCAGATTTGTCACAGTTTGGAATTTTGAAATTTTAATTTGTTTGCAGGGGGATTCTGATCTGGAGTTGCACGTAAGAGTTGTAGAGACTCTCTAAACATTCTAACCATGTTGGGTAGACCTTCAGTAATGAATTTTACAGGGAGTTATGCTATTCTAAAGTTAGTCAATTTTCTGTCCAGTTCACAGTTTGAATCAGGAACTTAGCAGATTAGTTTCAAATGAAGTTTTCTTGTTTTAAATCTTGAAATATGCCTTGGAGCTGAAAATGTAACTTGTGGAGGACTTCCTCAAGTTTCCAAACAGTGTACCTGCTGAGCGGCAATCTGTTCTAATGCTCCAAAAACAGAGATTACAACTTCAAACTTAGTCCTAAGTTAGAAATTTTTACTTGTTGTCGAGTTGCACCTCTGGCACGGATATTGTTGGCAACCTGCCTGATGAAACTTGAACGCAATACCGGTACTATGTCCTTACTGAAGAAAATCCTAAGCCGGTATAAAGGCATACGTCTCAACGGTGGTACTAATGATGTTCACTCACAAACGTTTTTCACACAATCTATGTATAGCGTGGTTAGTGTACCTCTAAAAACACACAATTTACAGACACTTATTATGGTGCCGTACGGCACGGCTTGTATGGGCGATCAAAATAATATATTATCAGTCATAGAAACTAACGCCCTGTATGTTTCCATACATGCCGCCCTCGAGTAGAACACGTCTCGAGAAATGTGTTCACGCTTCCACACCACATGACGGGGGACCCGAGTAGAGCACGAACATATCATCACGGTTGGGAATTTTATCAACCAACAAATACCACCAATTGCTCCTACCTCACAGAGGCATGCTGCTGCGTATGGCTCATTGAACATGGATTGTCCAAGAGTCGAATACTATCGTGTTTTTGATCACATGATGGGGTATCCTTGTTTTTTCCTGATGCATGTCGGTGAGTAGCATTTTCATATGTTCTTAGAACTATGAGAAGGTTCAGAGACTCATATTAACTCCCATGCCAAGCAACGCACTACAGGAATCCCGGCGAATTGCGACGGCCAAAGCCGTCGCAAATAAGCAGAAAGCCATCGCATATACAAAGTCTTATTAACTCTCATGCCAAGCAACGCACTACATGAATCCCGGTGATTTGCGATAGCCAAATCCATCGCAAATAAGCAAAAAGTTGTCGCAAATAAGCTATTTGTGATGGTTTTTCTTATTTGCGACGGATTTTGATCGTCACTCGATTTTGTTGCAATTTAACTTAACTACGATGACCCATGCAAATAAGGGCCCGTGCCAGGCGGATGGGCTGGGCCCGACATTTTGCGACGGCTATCCACGGCCGTCACAGTTAAGCTCTTATTTGCAACAATTGCCGCTAGTCGTCGCAAATATTTAAGGTTAATTTGCAACGGCCAAAGCATCCATCACAAATAAGAGAGGTCTTATTTGCGACGGTACTATATAAAAGCCATCACAAGTAAGGTTTTCATTTTAAACAAAAAAAAACAGAAAATGCTGCCCAGCTCGATGGCCAGAAACACGGATTAGAACAGATTAAGACAGTAGTATATAGACACATTTCATTGCATAGCATCACATAATGAGCTTCACATATGTCACATAACGAGCATCACAAATGTCACACCACATCACAAGAACATAAAAAAAGGAAGAGGGGCTATCCACTAGCCCTTCTACTACCTCCCGAGCCGCCAACGTCCTCGCTGCGTGTCAGTCTAGGTGCCGGTATAGGCGGCGATAGAGTGGGGGAGGGGAGGCCGGCCTGGGGAGGCAGTGGGCGGTGCCATGGTGGAGGGCGCCGAGGTGGGGGTGATAGTGCGGCGAGAAAGAGGCGCAGGCACGGTGGTTGGAGAGGGGGCAGCACAATGGGGGGCGCCAAGGTGGGGCTGTGGTGGAGGCGATGGGGGAGGGCAAGCGGTGAGAGAGAGTGTCGTACTTTGGAGGCCGCTGCACTGGAAGCGCGGCAATGGATGACATGTGGCTGCGCTGTGGAGGTAGCAACGGGCGAGGTGGGGCCAGGAGGCGGCGACGGGCGACGGGCGGCCGCATCGTGGAGGTAGTGCCAGGCGACTGGCCGACAGTAGCGTGAGGCGGGAGCAGTGGTGCAGCGGCGCGAGTCGGGAGCTGCGGTGCGGCAGCGGGAGTGCGAGTCCTGGTGGCGGTGGGCCGGGAGCGAGTTTCGCGTGAGTGTGATTCGGGCCGAGTGGGCCGGGTTATATCCCTTTTATTTTGACGGCCGTATAAATTGCGATGGCCCTAGGGTGGGCTGTCGCAATTTAATTTACTTGTTGCGGTGTTATCCTTGGCTGTCGCAAACAAGGTCCAATTTGCGGTGGTTGCATTATTTGCGATGGCTTTTGTGGTGTCCATCGCAAATTAAACACCTATTTGCGACAGCTACATACTTTTGCGATGGCCGAGTGCGGTCCATCGCAAATAATTTTAGCTGACGCAAATGATCGTGTTTCCTGTAGTGGCGGGTGAAAATCATCGTACTACCTCTCATATGGGGGAGCTTACCACAATTGATCCGCTTATGGCGGCGTACCTACCTCTTACCTGACGTCGGAGCATCGTTACGGAATATAACAACACATATGTTAGCTTTGCCACCTTAAGTAACTAATACTACAATAGACCATATGTGGGCATACTGACTAATCCTCACTCGAGTACTAATAAGTTTTCAAAATAAGCTCTTTTCGAGCATGATATTCCCAGTGCGGCTCTGATACCAGACTGTGAGGATCGGGTCCACACATTCCAGGATCGTAGAGGGTGGCGTCGTGCGATGCGGCACTCAACAACACACAAGAAAAGAATACGACAAAATACAAAGTTTTATTGATATAAACAGCGGAAGTCATTTGCAATACATAATATACAACAGAGATAAGTTTAATAGCTAAACTCTTAATCTAGCTATGCAAAAGTGTAGTCGTCTGGCCTGGGGACGTTACACACTAGCAACACCCAAGCGAAGACCACGGCAGCATGCAAGACTCCGACTCAGTTGTGTACCCGATGGGGGCATCACCTCATCCTCGGACCCTTCTTCATATGTCTCACATGCAACAACTTAAGATAGCAACCGTGAGCACGATGAATCAGCAAGACTTAACCGACTCGCCTAAGCATGAAACTCCACATGAAGAGATACATATAAACAAAGGCAGTTATATTGCATAAACAACTCACCTAATAAGTGGATCCTTACTTTCATCTTATTAGCAGCAAGTTAATGGTTCAGAAATGCAACTTTAATGAGCATAATGTACAACAAGAAAAGTTGCAACTCAATTTTATTCCAAAACATCATATTCTTCTGGCTTCTTCAATATTTACTACGTCACGGCATTGTGAACAGGCGGTGGTCAAATAACCATGAGGGATGGTGATTGCAATCAGCAGACACTCGGACAACATGGCACATATGGCTTTTCGAAGTGGAGCAAGTCTCACATTTAATACTTGGCCGTATGTGGCAACTTTTCACAGGACAGCCAAATGCTGAGCCAATCCTTCCGTAACGGGTAGGAGGTCCCCGCGCAGAGCGAATAGTAACGTCGTTGCCCTCCAGCAAATTTACACCTTGCTACCCTCATTTCACTCCTATAAATTGGTAGGGTATGCCTCGACACCCAGGTTAACAAATTATATCGGGTTACTAGGGCCCATATATCCAATATGTCGCCAGTACAATTCAAACTTGCTCAGTGGGGCCAAACACGGATCGGTCCTCAATCGACACAGGCAGCGCTATGCATGTGAGACCATGTCTTGCTGCCTCCTAGCCCGCTGTCCGGCCTTATATTCATATTCATGTGCCATTCTAAAATAAAACCAATATTGTGTGAGGTAGAACCTATCTCGCGAGTAGATTCAACCTACCCTATACATAAGCATGGCAATTCAACTCATCGAGCTATACAGCTACCCTAATACTACATTAGATTGTGAGTAATGAATTTGGAGTATTTAATCACCTTAGCCCTAATGCAATTCAAAAAATAGACTTAATAGTGATACAAATGAAAACATTGCAATGGATCTTAAATGCCAATTGGGGCTTTCCTAGTTGCGACTCCAACTCGAATTTAGCTTCTGGGAGAATGCTGTCAAGTGCTTTCTGCGGCCTCCTCGAGCTAGGTGACTATATGATATGCAAGATATAATATACATGAGTGATATGGAAATCATATGCTCCATGTTTCTAAACACAGTTTCTAATATTAAATGATTTTAATTGGCTTTGGGATTTTTACAGTGGATACTAGGTACTATGATGAAGATTTGGGCCAAGAATGGGAATTGTTCATGGAAGCTTATTGTCTCTAAATCCAACAATTAAGTGGTTTCTCTGAATTTTGGTACTAAATCTGGAGCTTTAACATGGCTAACAGGGGAGGATCTGGTTAGGGTTGGTCTTGTTGGTTCTAGAAAATTTTATTTCACAATTTTCTGATCTTTCTACAGTGAGTATTGATTTTACAAGTTTGGGTTAAATTCTGAAAATGGTAATGTTAATTTTTGAATTTTCAATGAACCGTTAAGATCGGAACACTGTTTGACCCAGTAAACGAAGTCCAATGAACTTGAAATTTTTACTGGAGATCAAGGATATTTGGAGGATTCCAGATAACAGAATAGGAGTAATTAATTTAACAAGTAATTAGGTAAAAGGAATTAATTACAAAAATACTGGGACTTTCATGTCCAACAAGTTGCAGTAATGCAAAGTGGGGATCAAGCCGACTGCACCAGAAGTTACTTGGAATTATTTGAGCAAATATACTAGGAACAATTGAATTTTCAAGTTTGAATGTAGTTTGGAAATTTTCTTTAATGGGAATGTTTGAATAATCCAACCAGGGTCTGCCTAATTTAAATGGACCAATGGAGGAGGGCCACAGGGGGGGGGGGCACGGGCTTAACCCGCGCAGCCGCACCGAATCCCACGGCACAACTGATCTTGCGCCAGAGAGAACCAACCGCTGACCTGTGGGGGCTGCCACTCCTTCGTGCTCCTCGAGCTCGTGGTGGCGCCCGGGGTTCTCGCGGCGACGAGCTCCGGTACCTCACAGTCCTGCCTCTCCCGGCCATCTCTCCTCCCCAAACTCACCGCCTGAGAGAATAATGGGATGCTGAGCACGGTGGTGGGTGTTGGAGCACGCCAGTAATGACTGGAGCCATGTGGGCGACGGCGGTGGCGGTCGTGAGCTCGACAGTGACCTTGGCTTTCTTCCTTTCTACATGAAGAGACTCGGGACAATGTCGGGGAGCTTCCTGAAATTATGAGGAAGATGAATACGTGGTGTAACTTGAGTGGAATGGCGCGGAACATCAATTCCACCGTCGACCTAGTTCAAAAATGGTGGAAAAGGGGGAAAACCCAAAGGATGGCACCTCTGGTGGATAGATTTTATTGGGTTTTGATCGGGGAAGTGCTTATGGTCATATATAAACTATACCTTAACTGAATTAGATGATGCTTGTACGCAGAAAAGGAATTGAAGCGCAAACCTAGCGGTAAAACTCAGAGCATGCCAAGAGGAAAAATGAAGATTACGCAATCGATAAGGAATGAACCTTGGAACGGCTTTCTCCTTGAGACCGAAGGTGTCCAGTCACGTGTTTTGTCTGATGAGAGCAGCTCGTGAGAAGGCATGGTGCGCCAGAACGTTGTTGTTGCAGAGAGGCGGTCCTCGGGGGCAAAATGGTGGCAGCTGTCAAACAGCAAAATACTGACGTAAGAGCCATGGAAACTGCAAATGAATAAAAGTACAGGGTGTAGAATCTTGCTGCGCTTCAACTTGCTTCAAGGAGCTTGAGTAAACGATGGCTTGACTGGAGGCTTGAGCTCGAACAGGGAGGCGGGGATGGTGCACGCTCGGGAGAGAAGAAAGTAAGCAGGGAGATTGGGTCCTTTGCCACTTCGGCCAAAGGAGTAAGAATAGAGGCACAGAGGGAGGTGAGGGCACGCAAACGCATTGCCACGCAGCTGCTTGCCGACGGCGAGCTGCTTAGGGCGCGGGGCAAGGAACAGAGCGCCCTTGGAGGCGGTTCCTCTGTTCTGAGTCACTGGCCAATGGGCCCCCGCCACGCACCTCAACTCAATCTTCTCTGTTTCATCAATTCTCTTACCAACTTGGGTCCAAAAATGCTACATTTTTGTGTGGAGGCCAAGTCAAAGTTCTGGAATCTGATTCTGAAATTCAAACTTCGATTTGACCAAGTTTCATTCAAAATTCAAATTCAATTTGAATTCAAATGGATTTCATTCACCTCATGAAATATATATCAAATGGGCTTCAAAAATTATGAAATTTTGCAGGGGTGCTATTTGGAATATTTGGAATCTATTGGTGAGCTCAGATTTTTATTTTGAGTTAGTTTGAACAGGAGCTTACTTTGAATATTTGAATCACTCTCTATTAGGGTTTCAATCACCTTCGTTTTCTTGTTTTCTTTTTATTTCTTTTTCAGATTCAAATTTTTGAATCCTCATAGCTGAGATAAATGTCTGAATTTTAGGGATTTTACAAGACCTTGGAGAATATTAAAGCCAAGATCGAACGGCTAGCTTCTTTCTTCAAGAACCGGTTGAGCTTTAACAAGATGTTGGAAACTCAATTAGCTCAACTCGCAGATATTTTCCCTCTGTTGAAAAATGGAAAAATTATGGGTTGGCCTGAAGCTCCCCCAGAAAATGTGTTGCGGTTGCCATGAGTGGTGGAAGACCACTCGTGATCCACCGTATCCCACTCAAGAAAAGAAAACAATTAAGAAGGACAAGGAGGAAATCCCTTGTGGCAGAGAGAACGACTTAGTGAGATAATGGCAAGGCAATTTGAGGAGACAACCTTCATGCCATTCCCTTAGAGAAATCGGAAGCTAACTGTGCATGAGCAATTTAGGCACTTTGTTAAAGTCATCCAAAAGATCCATATCAATGTGCCCTTGATTGATGCGATGCAAGTACCCACTTACGCTCGCAATCTCAAGGACATCTTGAACAACAAGCGACCATTGCCCACCATAGAAATTGTCAAGTTGATGGAGGACTGCAAGGAAACCATCCTCAACACACTTCTGGAAAAGAAGAAGGGCCCATGATGCCCCACTATATACTGCTCGATTGGGACACAATATTTTGACAAGGCACTTTTGTAACCTTGGTGCAAGTGTTAGTGTCATGCCCAAGATGGTCTTCGACAAGCTAAACTTCACTACATTATCTCTAACACGAATGCAGCTCTAGCTGGTGACTCCTTGATCTGCTACCCCACGGGTATTGCCGAAGATGCCGTAGTGAGAATCTGGAGCTACTTCATAGCCATGGACTTCGTGGTGCTCGTCATGGAGGTCCAGAAGGAAACTCTTCTCATTCTTGTGTGAACTTTCCTTAGCGTCACGGATGCTCGCATTGATGTGGGACCTCGAGAAATTCGCTTCCATATCAATGGCAAGTAGGAGAAGTTTAATTTTTTGACAGGGGAATGATCAAGATAAAATATGGCTCGAATGTCAAACACATCAAGAAGGTCGAAGTAACACCACCACAAGTGGATAATCTCATTGCATTCATGAGGAAGTTGATTTATAAGAAGACTTCGTCATTTTGTCCACGCCGTCATTTCAAGAAAACGGAAAGGTCAAGGCTGCTAAATAGCCCAAGTCCACTAAGCCGCCAAAGAAAGAATGACAGAAGAAACAAGTAGTACCGTTAGAGTTTACTTCTTCAGGATCGGATGCTAAAAATTGAAGCTTCGAAAGACAGAGAAAAATCCATCTCATCGGATTTTTGGGTTAGACCTGGCAAATAGGTTAAATTGATAGTTATCCCATATTTGTTTTTCCATCCCCATTTGAAATTTGCATTTTCCACAACATGTTTGATTTTTCCATAGGAATTGAAAATTTTCTATTCTCAACATATATTTGTTTTCTTTTATTTCCGGAAAAAACAAAAAAATTATTGGATTTTAGAAAGTTTTATATAAAAACAACTTTTCAAAGCAATTTATTGGTTGATGCACACAACAGGAAGAAATATAGCCGTTGGGGAACCACTTGCAAAAGAGGGACCAGGGGGCCACCTGTTAGGATGGCCAAACCCTCTGATCATCCTCTAATATCAAAGAGCACGTCAAAAGCTACCAGAGGGGGCTGAATGGTAGATTAAAACTTTTTCAACGGAAGCAACAAAAACCCCTTGGCAGAAAATCAATCTGTTAAGAAACCGTGTGTGCAACTGATCTTAATATGTTCAACTATGACAAAAGTAGTATATATTATAGGGAATCAAGTCATGAAAACAAGACAATAAGAATCACTAAAAACCGTCAATAAAAACTCAAGTTATGATCGAAGCATCGAACAAAGGTCAATCTGTTCTACCCGACTAAAAATAGATCTGCAACACTACAAATAAACTCGTGTAGATAAAAACCACAAATCCAATGACCGTAAAATTTTCACAAATGATAGATAATCAAGTTTTAAAGACAACACAAAAAGAATCACATCAATTGGATCTAGAAAACTTGAGTTGTGATAAAAACACTGACACAACGTAGTGCTGTGCAGAAACTCGATGAGAAAATCTTGTCTGAAACAAGTCGGACGAACAAGGCACAAAAGCTCCTCTAAAACTATGATATTTGTTCAATAGAACACAATAGGAACAGTCAAAATTCGTCTCACCATGAGCTCTAGCTTCCCTTGCTTTTATAACCAGCCCTAAGGCCAACCCAATCCAAACTAGGACTCTAATCCTACTCAGTTTCAACCGAAACATTCCATAACCGCTCAAGACTCTTCCATACGCAGATAGAAGCAATTTTCAGACTTCCGATAACCTTAGGAACATCCTAAACATTCCAAAAACAACTCAACTTTGTGACCCGCATAAAATATAATCAAAACAAACTCGAAACTTTCCATAAACGAACCAGAACCACCTCAGCCGTAGCCTGAGGCATATCCTAGCTGGTTGGACCTTTCTGACCAATTCTTTACGTCCACTTCTCTTCATCGCTCCTTGTAACCATGCTTCCACGTCCATGCACTCCTTGCACATGTGCAAACACTTTCCAACAACGTCCACAATACCTTCATATGTATTGTTCTTGACCCAAACATGATGCATGACCTCCCGATCAACTTAACTACAATTCCTCCCAAAATTGGTAGTTGAACCTCATCTTCTCCCTAAGAGTAGTTCAATAAATCCCATCACCAGCTATGTATTGACCTAAAGAAACACATGAACATGAATAAACAACCAATCTTTGCGAGCCCAAGTCATCACTTGACCCTCGTTAGTCCGAAAAACACAACACCTTACGTGAGCACCTCACATAATCATGTTGCAAATCATAGAAAAAATGATTTCAGCCATAACCACAAAAAACACACCAAAAACTTAGTAAGAGAATACTAAGGAAACTTTCCATAAGCCAAAAAAGTTTGAAACATTGCAAGTTAAAACAGAGCAATCAAACTCAATATGAAAACTCTGAACAATAATTGTTACTCCTGATAGAAATTGTGAAGTTCAGACAGTGTGTGTCGGGGTGTATCGGTATAAGCTCAAAACTTTGAATGTAAACCTTCACTTTTACTCTAATTTCCAATGTATTTAGCACACATAGGTCTCACAATCACCCCCTCGATGAATGCATTGGCAACTCCACTTCAAATACGAACATTGGCTTATTGACATGAAATGTTTTGAAAGCAAATCCCCCCCTTTTGTAAATCAGAAATAAAATGAGAAGAAAACCAAAAAATCTCCCCTAAAGATGTATACTGCCCCTAAGAAGAATCGTGCCAAAAACCTTTTGAATTTGCATTGTGTGATCAATTTCTCCCCCTTTGACAATGTATTCAGCATGGTACAAAAGAGAAATTTTAATTTGTTATGAGCATAATGTGACATATACATATAAAACAAAGCTCATCCAAACCATACTATCAAGTGACTTACAATATCACATCAATAAAATACATAAAGTAGTGTAAGTCATGCTAGAGATCAAGTGTAATTTTTCAATTTAAGCAGGTCATGATCTCACAAGCTTAACTATTTCAAAACCTAAAAACATGACACTTATTGCTGCATTTTTAATATTTTTCAAAGCACAAATTCAGATCATATGACATTTGCAAGAGATTATATATGCCGCATTAGCCTTATTCTAACCAACCAAGCAAAGCCTATGTCATTTTGACAATTGGTTGCTTAACGACATGGTTTTAGTCATACACAACTTCTTCCAAGTTCATATCTAAGTGCAATGATAAGCCATCTCAAGAGAAGAAGAGCGATGCAGGCATATTCTCTTGATCTTTTCTCATTTTTCTATTTGATCATAAAAGATCAACATGTGGATGGTTGATTGATTATATTTTTATTAAAAGCACTTGTGAGCTTGCAACAAGTTCAAAACAGCAAGAAAGTTCGATCATGACCAGATTTAGTGTAAGTAATTATTCCAATTACTAGTCATGGCAAAAACTACAAAATGTATAATACGAGCAATGTAGTAAAAACTTTCAGTTTGTAAAAGGAATCACGAAGTCATATATGTATGAAAAACTTGTGCTCATATTATTTTAATTTCAGATTCACACATAGACTTCCAAAGTTTCAACCCCCCTCCCCCCTCAATTTAAGCCATGAGGATGCATAACCCCTATTTCACTACAAATGAAACAAAAACGAGTGAAATCCAAAGGTTTTGTAAAAATGTCAGCCAATTGTTGTTTGATATCTACATAGTGAAGCACAATGTTTCCTTTTTCAACATTATCATGGAGAAAACGATTCCTAATGTCAACATGCTTTGTTATAGAATGTTGCACGGGATTTTTAGAAATGCAAATGGCACTAGTGTTATCACAAAACAGTGGAAAACAATCTAGATCAACCCAATAGTCCTTAAGCGTTTGAACAATCCAAAGAAATTGTGAGCAAGCGCTAGCAGCCGCTACATACTCAGATTCGGCTATGGATTGTGCAGCTGAATTTTGTTTTTTAGAGGACCAAGCAACAAGTGAATTACCAAGAAAATGACAAGCACCCGAAGTAATTTTCCTATCAATCCTACAACCCCCAAAATCATCATCCGAAAAAACTATGAAAATAACGGTTGAGGAATAAGGAAGAAAAATACCAAATTCTTGAGCTCCATGTAAGTACCTGAGAATTCTTTTGACGGCTTGACAGTCTGAAGCGAGCGGGGAAGCTTGAAACTGTGCACAAAGACATACACTGAATTGTTTCTCCGGTCTTGATGTCGTGAGGTACAAAAGTGACTCGATCATGCTTTGATATTCTTTTTGATCCTCAGGTTCACCATCTTCATCAAGTTCAAGTGTCATTTCTGTAGCCATTGGTGTCCGAAGATGTTTGCTTTTGTCCATGTTGAAGCGCTTAAGAAGGTCTTTTGTATATTTCATTTGATGCACAAAAGTACAATCCTTGATTTGCTTGATTTGCAGTCCCAAAAACTACGTGGGTTCTCCCATCATACCCATCTCAAATTTTCAACTCATCATAGCTGAAAACTTGGACACAAGATCATGAGAAGAACAACTAAAGATAATATCATCCACATGCACTTGAATGAATAATGAGTCATTGCCATGCTTAAGCACATTAAGAGTTTTACCAACCTTGCCCATGGTATGACCCTTATCAAGTAAGAATGTTCTTAACCTATCATATCATGATCTAGGGGCTTGTTTGAGACTGTACAAGGCTTTGGATAGTTTGTAAACATAACTACGAAAATTTGGATTTTCAAAACCCGGTGGTTGCTTGACATAACCCTCCTCATCTATGTAGCCATTAAAAAAAAGCACTTTTAAAATCCATTTGATATAACCTGGATTGCAAAACCTGGATCGTGTAACTCATTTGTGCAAGCTTGCAATGATATGTTGTGGTGGATGACTTTTGAGGACGCGAAGGGGAGTAGACACTTCACAAGCTCCTTCTTCTTCATGTTCATCACAGATTGAAGAACTTGTGGTTTGAGGATGACCTGTACCAGCTGTAGTAGTTGTTGGTAAAGGTAGTGGTGCAAAATTAGCAGCGTGATCAACGTCATTCGCTTCTGAATTTTCAGGCAGCAACACCACTTCTTCATCTTCTTCGATGAAAATACCCCTGCAGATATGGATCTGAACCTGCAATATTAGAGCTAGTAGCTGAGATAGCTTAATCAAAAAAAAAACCTCACAAGTCTACAAAATTTTGTTAGTGTCAAGTAAAAGCACATGGTAGCCTGTAGTATGGGATAGATAACCAAAAAACATGCCGTCAACATATCTAGGTTCAAATTTATAAGATTACCATGTTTCTTAACAAAGCAATTGCATCCAAAGACCCGAAAGTGTGTGACACTATGCCTATGTCTAAACTGAAGTTCATATGGTGTTTTTCTTAGCTTAGTATGCAAGAAAACACGATTTGAGACATAACAAGCAAGTGCAATTGCATCAGTCCAAAATTTATTAGGAGTTTGATATTCATCAAGCATAGTCCTAGCCATCTCAATTAAGGTTCTGTTCTTTCTCTCTATGATACCATCTTGTTGAGGTACATAGGGTGAAGAAAATTGATGATCTATTCCATTTTCAGCACAAAAGCTATCAAAAGTTTGATTTTTAATTTCGTTCCGTTATCACTTCTAATTGTTTTTAAAGGTCCTAGGTGATCAATTGAGAATCTAAGAAATAAAGTTCAAAAGTGACTAAAAGCTTAATTCTTAGATGCCATAAAGTAAACCCAAAAGTATCTAGAATAATCATCAACAATCACAAGAACATTCCATTTACCTCCAAAAGATTGAACATGTGAAGGACTTACGGTGTCAATGAGCAAAAGTGGAGGGATAAGCCCCATAATGACTAAGAAAAAGGGTGAGGTACCACATCCAAATGCGAGTTAGAATATTTTGTTGTGCACTTGGTAGTTTTGAAAGGTAGGACATTGTAGCAACTCCTAACCAACAACCTATGTCTTCATGTTTACTTCAGGAGGAGCAAACGGTAAGCTTGGAGGAGTTTGCTGACAGTCATTATAAACCAATTTCGACCGTCATTATAACTCAATTATTTGATGGAATAAATATTTCTTACACACACCACTCTGACATTTAACATAATTCCTTTTGTACTTGGAGAAATAGTACATGCAAATATTTTATTGCAAGAATGATGAGAAATGAGGGGAGCAATCCTATAATGTGACATCCCATCCAATCATGCAATGACATGTGGCATCACATGGATCCATGGCCCCATTCCCAGGCATATCTGAGAGAATCCAACAACGACTGACGTGGGAAGGGGGTCAGGGCCCTCAAATTAGTGACTAGAAGAAAGCATAGCCCGAGGGGAGCCAGGACCAAATCGGTCGAACCCCTAGCTTGGCCGACTTGTTACTGGTGTCATTTTTGGGCAAACGACATGTGGCGCTCTCTTGTGGCTCTCTGATGGCGGAGAAGATTGCTTCGCGCGTAAAAGATGGTGGAAACTAACTGAACATCTTGTATAAACAGGACCTCTCACCCCTCACTTCAACACACACCACTTGGAGCATCACTCTCTTGTATACATTAGTTCTCTTAGTCCTTAGTGGTGGTTAGGATGTAGAGAGGAGCCTCTAGTCCCAAGTCCAAATTGGTAAGGTATGGCTCATTTATCTTTTCGTCATTCTGTTATATGCATATTAATTATCTTGGGCAAAGAGTTTCTTGTTCGATTGTGGAGTCCATGTATGTGATAGGTGTAGGTGTTATTATGATCCCATAGTAATGTCCATATTATGTTATCATAAACACCATATACCTCCACTATAGTTTAATTATGTAATTACATGATTATGTTAAAATCAATAAAGTAGTGCTTGGTCCCAACATTGGTTCAACGATGTTTAGGTTAGTCACGACCTTAGGAATTGACTTGTACTGCATCTCTTAAGGCATTTACATATCATGTAAGCATGATGCTTAGATAGTTAAGGAGCTTTGGATGTCTCGTAGACCCAAAGGTTGCAGAGGTAGGCGGCAGGTGGTAATAGCCCTGTCCGTTCTTTGCACTCCCCCACATTCGGTTACGCCACATGCTCTTTGCAGGAATCATCCTTATTTTGCTAGGGATAAACCTACGCCTGATATGTTGGACCACTAAGCCCTGATATTCGCCATTAATATGTTCATCTGTACATTCTTAGGCTATGTATATGAGTAATTAGAACACAGTAGGAGTAGCTCCTTCTCGTAGCTTAACCCTCATTAAGACAACTTTAACCCTTAGATTAGATTACTTAGGTGTGTGTCACACTACCCAATTGCTTAGGTGTGTGTCGAACTACCAAATTCTATCATTTATCCATCCTATTAGGATCCTCACTAGGTCATCCAATACTACCCATGATTTTGCCACACTTCACTTGCCTTGCTTTGGGATAAAATAAATACGATACCCTAGGAAATACTTTCGGGTGAAATGCTACTGCGGTACTTTCTGTACGCTTGCATAACTCATCTTGCTTTGGCTTAGGTTAGCCTAGTGCCAACTGCGTGTTTAGTATTCGTTGCTAGAGTTAACTGTAGACGTTAAGAAATACCAACATACGTGAAGTTGGTATGGTTGATCTGCTTACTTCACGGAAGATCGTACGACGAAGAACGTGCAATACATCCCCGCAATCAAGAATAAACCTTGTCAGTGGGTGTCTATTTGTAGAGATGGTTATAAGCTCGTTCTAGTCCAATAAATGTGTTGCATCCAGATTTGGATCTTTTATTGGAAAATACTATGAATATGAAAGCTTGTTTCGCTTATCAATGTCCGATACTACTTGTAATGTGATAAACCTTGTGTGTAATAAGGAATCAAATATTTGACATTCATAACATAAGGATAAAATACAAGATCCCTAAGTTTAGAACTGTAAAAAGTTCAAGGTATCAGGTGTGCGTGCAATTAAGAAAAACTTGCAAGCCTCATAAGGCGACAGAGGCGAGAAACTTGGCACCATTGGAACTGGTTCACTCAGATTTGTGTGTGAGGAATGGTGTATTAAGAAAAGGTGGAAAGAAGTATTTCATGACATTGATAGATGATTCTACTAGATTTTTCTATGTGTATTTATTGAAGTTGAAAACTCCGCCTATGTTGTAATGACATAGCCGGACCCAAGCCCGGATAAAGGAGGAGGGATTGTGATAGGCTCGGCGAGCCAGCAACGATACTTAGCCATTCTCATGGAAATGAAACCCATTGGAAATTCGTTGGGGCATAACCCTCTTAGCGACGCGCCATACTGGAACCTGGGTACGGTGTTAAGTGGGTGAGGGCCTGGTCACCACCGCCTTAGTGGCGCGCCATATCGGAACCCGGATGTGGTGTTAAATGGGCAAGGGCCGGATCGCCACCACCTTAGTGGCACACTACATCATCGCCCAGATGTAGTGTTAAGTGAGCAAGGGTCTTTGCATCTTACTCGACGGATGTGAAGGGTAAGGAAGCTAGAAGAGGAAACTAGGTTTCGGGTGGGTAGTTGGAATGTAGGATCCTCGACGGGAAAGCTACGAGAGTTAGTGGATGTTGCGATTAGGAGGCGTGTAAATATCCTTTGTATACAAGAGACTAGATGGGCAGGTCAAAAGGCGAGAAAGGTTGAGAATACTGTTTCCAAGCTTTGGTATTCTGGCTCCACTGGGACTAGGAATGGCGTAGGCATCCTAATAGGTAAGATCCTCAAGGATGGAGTAGTGGATGTCCGTAGACGAGGGGATAGGATCATCCTAGTCAAGGTAGTTGGGGGGACCTTATCTTGAATGTCATTAGTGCTTATGCCCCACAAGTTGGGCTCGACATAAGTACTAAGAGACAATTTTGGCAGGACATGGAGGATATGGTTAGTAGTGTACTGATAGCCGAGAAGCTCTTCATAGGAGGAGATCTCAATGCTATGTAGGTACAACTAACGTAGGTTTTGAGGGGATACACGGAGGTTTTGGGTGTGGTGATAGAAACCAGGTAAGGATATCCTAGACTTTGCCGTAGCCTATGACCTATTGGTAGCTAACACCCTCTTTAAGAAGATGTTATCTCACTTAGCGACCTTTACTAGTGTCCAATATTCTAGTCAAATCGACTATATCCTCACCAGGAGAAGGGAGAGGGGGCATGTTTAGATTGGAAGGTGATTCCTGGGGAATGTGTTGTTTCACAACATAAACTTGTCATAGCCGACTTTTGTTTCTACATGCGTGTGTCACGAGACAAAGGTGTTAAAATCAGAAGAACAAAGTGGTGGAAGTTGAAGGATGAAGCGCACCAATCATTCAAAAGGAGGATGATCGCAGAAGGACCTTGGAGCGAAGAGGAAGATGCGGATAGTATGTGGGTGCAGATGGTGACATACATTAGGAAGGCAACTAGGGAGGTGCCTGGGTGGACAAAAGGTAAGAAACTTGTAGATAAAGACACTTGGTGGTGGAATGAAGATGTACAAAAAGCTATTGAGGATAAGAAGGAGTCTTATAAGAGCTAGCACATGAGAGAAGCGCAAGTAACATGGCGAAGTATAAAGAGGCTAAGAAAAATGAAAGGCGTGTTGTCAGTAAAGCAAGGGGGCAGGCCTACGATGCGCTATATGAGAGGCTAGGGACAAAAGAAGGCGAAAAGGATATATACAAGATGGCGAAACTTCGCGAGAGGAAGGTGAGGGATCTCAACCAAGTCAAGTGCATTAAGGATGAGGCAGTTCAAATTCTATTGAGGGACAAAGAGATTAGAAACAGATGGCGGGACTACTTCAATGGACTATTCAATGACAAAAATGAGAGCATTAGGTTCGAGTTCGATGACTCATTTGATGACACCAACAAACGATTCGTGCGGAGGATACAAGATTGTGAGTTTAGAGAGGCCTTAAAAAGGATGAAAGAGGGAAGGCCCTCGGCCCCGATGATGTCCCCATTGAGGTGTGGAGATGTCTGGGGGATGTAGCAATAGTATGGCTCAATAAACTATTCAACTGCATTTTTCAGTCAAACAAAATGCCTGAAGAGTGGCGGAAAAGTATTTTAGTAGCCATCTTTAAAAATAAAGGGGATGTTCAAAGTTGTAATAATTATCTAGGAATTAAGCTTATGGGTCATACTGTGAAGCTCTGGGAGAGAGTGATTGAACACCGCCTGAGGAAAGTGACCAATGTCACTAAAAACCAATTTGGTATTATGCCTGGGAGGTCCACTATGGAGGCGATTTTCTTACTCTATCAGCTTATGGAGAGGTATAGGGAGCAAAAGAAGGATGAACATATGGTGTTCATTTACTTGGAGAAGGCATACGATAAGGTACCAAGGCCGGTCATGTGGTGGGCGCTAGAGAAACACAAAGTCCCAACAAAGTACATTAACCTTATCAAGGATATGTATGATAATGTGGTGACAAGTGTGCGCCTAAGATATAGTGAGACCAATACTTTTCCTATCACAATAGGGCTACACCAAGGATCAACCTTAAGTCCATACATCTTTTCCTTAGTGATGGATGAGGTGTCGAAGGATATACAAGGGGATATCCCTTGGTGTATGCTCTTTGCTGATGATGTAGGTTTTGTAGAAGAAACTAGGGGTGGTGTTGATAGAAAATTAGAGCTATGGAGGCAGACCTTAGAGTCTAAGAGGTTTAGACTTAGTAGAACCAATATTGAGTATATGAGATACAACTTTAGTGATGTCGGGTGCGAGGATGGAAATGTTAGTTTACAAGGACAAGTACTACCTAGGAGGGACGCATTTCGATATTTAGGATCAATGTTACAAAGCAATGGTGATATTGACGTAGATGTTTGCCACAGGATCAAGATCGGGTGGATGAAGTGGCGACAAGGATCTGAATATTATGTGATAAGAAAGTTCCACAAAAATTGGAAGGAAAATTCTATAGGACGGTGATCAGACCTGCGATGCTGTATGGACAAGAATGTTGGCCAACTAAAAGGAAACATGTCCAGCAAATGAGTGTTGCGGAGATGCGCGTGCTATGGTGGATGTGTGGTCACGAAAGAAGACACAAAATTAGGAACGAGCTGATACATGCTAGAGTAGGGGTGGCAACGATTGAGGAGAAGCTAGTCCAACATCGCCTACGGTGGTTTGGGCATATCTAGTGGAGACCTCCAGAAGCACCGGTTAACAATGTATTATAAAGAGTAGAGTAAATTTTTAGAAGGGGTAGAGGTCGACAAAGGTTGACATGGCAGGAGGTGGTGAAACGAGACTTAAAGGAGTGGGACATACCTAAAGATTTGGCTCATGACACGACTGCTTGGAAATTAGCAATTCATGTGGAAGAATCATAGTTTATTCGAATTTTGTTACTCTTATATTCATTCTTATTAACCCATTTTTAAAATAAATAAAATGTAGAATCTTATTTTATTTGTATTTTTTTACTATCATCTTATTTTCTATTACTTTTCTTAAAAAATTGTTGGGTTTCATTTCTGGCTTGGTTGTTTTTGTTGTATTTATTGAAGTTGAAAGATGAGGCATTTCACTATTTTAAACTATATAAAGCTGAAGTAGAAAACCAACTTGAGAGAAAGATTAAACGTCTTAAGTACGATCGAGGTGGAGAGTAATTTCAAACGAGTTTAAATTATTCAGCGAGGAACATGGAATAGTTCATGAGAGGACGCCTCCCTATTCTCCATAATCTAATAGGATTGCTAAAATAAAGAATCACACTTTAACTGATATGGTTAATGCCATGTTAGAAATAGAGGACGTTCAAGGCAATGGTGGGGTGAAGCTATATTGACGGCTAATCATGTCCTGAATAAAGTTCCTACAAAGGTAAAGTGATAACTCCATTCGAGCATTGGGAAAAGAAAATATTTAATCTCTCATACCTGCAAACATGGGAATGCAATAGCTCCATTCGAGCATTCGGAAAAGAAAATATTAAATCTCTGATACCTGCAAACTTGGGGTTGTCCTGATTAAGGTCATTGTGCCAATCCCAAAGAAGCGAAAGCTTAGAATGAACACAATAGAGTGTGTCTTTATTAGTTATGCTTTTCACAGTATTGGATATAGATTTTCAGTAGTGAAATCAGATGTTCCTGATATGCATGAGGGCACCATCATGGAGTCCAGAGATGCCACATTATTTGAGGATATTTTCCCAATGAAATAGATGCATAGCTCATCTAGATCGAATCCTGTCTCCTCCGATGAGCCCAACATTTCATCAATATACACTAAATCTTCAATAGTGGATGGTCCAATAGATGAAGACAATGCAGTATATTGGTGTTCGTACTGCCAACTAGTACTGATTTCATCATGCATTCGTCTCAAGGTGGCCTAGCTACTTGAGCACAAGATTTATATTGGTTCATGTAAGATGCTCTACATCAAGTGTGGTCTCTCACTCTTGTTAATTGTAGGGAAGTTGTCACAAGCGGGTCACTCGCCGAGAGGAATGGCCTTCATGCCCTTTTATAGACCGTCCGACCATGTCCTGTCACATCTTGTTATTTGCTCCCTAACTCCTCATAAATGGGACAGGGGTTAAATGAGTACATATCTACCCAGTGTATCAGGTGGAGAGCCTCGAAACAGGGTCGGAATATGGAGGTTGTCACCCAGCCTGCTGCAGTCTTGTCCTCCGCCAATGCCATCGTGCGGCGCATGCGAGATCACCATGTCGCTGTATGTACCGGGGCACGAGACGTGTCAGTTGGCCCAATGGCCTATGTCAGGGGGTGCTCGAGTGCCTATCTTCTAGGTAACGATGATACCAACTTCATGTAGCCTACACTACATGGAAGCTGATTGGCCAATCGTCGCCCCATCTATGGCTTGGGCGCATGTTGACGGTCGTTAAGTACTAATTTCGACCTCAATTGTGAGACCTAGGTGCTGAATACTTTGGCATATAGGATAAACGTGAGATTATACATGTAAAGTTTTGAGTATACCTGAGACACCCACTTCACACTGTCCGAACGTGCGAGAACCACTTCGCACTGTCCGAACCTGCGAGAACTCGTCGCACACGTGAGCTGCACGTGTTTTTAACTTTGGACTTTCCGAACTTCTCTTTGTATAATGCATAGTGGCTGCTTTGGACTGTCCGATCTTTCTTTTGCTGAAATATTTGTGCGACTGTTATGTTTTTAACTTGTAATGTTCCAAACTTGCTTTGCACTTATGAAAAAGTTTGCTTAGTACTTTTTGACAAAGTTTTTTGATTCATTTTGGCTAATCATGATGGATAATATCTTGCTATGTTTGCAACATGCTTATGTTAGGTGCTCACATAAGGTGTTGTTGTTTCTGGACTTGTGCTGCGATGAATTGGTTCTTTGTTTATGTGCAGGTGCTGCTTGAGGTCAACACATGACTGGTGACGGTGATCCATTGAACTAGTCTTAGGAAGAAGATGAGGTTCAGCAATTAAGTTCGAGAGGAATTGTGGTTGAGTTGATCGGCAGTTCACGCAACATGTTTGGGTCAAGAATAATACATATGAAGGTATCCTGGATGTTTTGGAAAGTGTTTGCACGTGTGCAAAGGGCGCATGGACATGGAAACATTGTTCCAAGGCATGGTGAAGAGTTTTGGACATAAAGATATGACCGAAAAGGTCCAACTCGCTGGATTATGCTTCAAGCTGCGACTGAGGTGGTTATGGTTCAAGTATGGAATGTTTTGAGTTGGTTATGGTTAGATTTTGTGTTTGTCATGAAGATGAGTTGTCTTAGGAATGCGTGGGATGTTCCTAAGGTGTTTGGAAGTCTTAATATTGCTTTTATCTGTGTATGGAAGACTCTTGAGCAGTTATGGAAAGTTTCGACTGAAACTGAGTAGGAGTAGGAGTCCTAGTGTTTATTGGGTTGGCCTTAGGGCTGGTTATATAAGCAAGGGGGCCAAGGCTCATGGTAGCATGACTTGTGGTTGTTCCTATTGTGTTTTTGGTGAATAAAAATTTGTAGTTTAGAGGAGCTTTTGTGCCTTGTTCATCTGACTTGTTTTTGTCAAGTCTTTCTTATCGAGATTTTGGCAAAGCAATGTTTCTTCGGTGTTTTGATCATAACTCGAGTTTTACATAACCAATTGATGTAATTTTTTTTTTTGTGTTGTCTTCAAAACTCAATACTATATCATCTATGAAAATTTCTCAATAATTGGATTTGTGGTTTTTGATCAACATGAGTTTCTTTGTAGCATAGCAAATATGTTTTCAACTCGGGTACAAAGGATTGGCCTTTGCTCAATCTTTTGATCGTAACATGAGTTTTACTCTATGGTTTTTTGTGGTTCTTGTTATGACATCTTCGTGACTTGATTCTCTACAATCTATACTACTCTGTTTACTACTTTTGTCACAGTTGAACACGTTTAGGTTAGTCGCGCACTGATTTCTCCAACAGATTGATTTCTGCCGAGGGGCTTTGTAACTTCCGCTCAAAAAGTTTTAATCTATCATTCACCCCTCTGGTAGATTTTCACGTGCTCTTCGATCCTACGATTGGTATCAGAGACACGATGATCTAATCTTTGTGATTTGCACGTGTTCTTGCTATTCAACAATGGGAACTACTCTACAAAACCTTGTGTGTTTGATAGCATTGATTTTTAGATTAGGAAGGCTCGCATGGAGGCTTACATACAGGCGCGAGGCTTCGCCATATGGGAAAAGGTATTCAAGTGCTTTGTCATGGCGTCAAATGATGAAGTTACGGCTGTGAACATGAGAAACGTCGACAACAACAACAAGGCGTGCAACCTAATTATACAAGGATTGACTCAAAGCGACTTCGATCGTGTTAGGTGCATTAGACATGTCAATTTGGAAGATGAATGTTACATCTATTCATGAATCCACTGTGATGAGTACATACTTTAGATGTGCTATATTTCATGTTAAAAAAACTTGAACTTGACATTATCTCACGTATTAATCCCAATAAGTCTCTTGCATTTGTTTCACGACATGACATGCCTAGTTCTAGCTAATCTTTATCATGTGGTACACTTGCTTTGTTGTATTCTCTAACCCTTGAACATATTGAAGAGTTTCCAGAGGAGGAGGTACAACTTCTCTTCACACGGTTCTCAAAAGCATTGCAAAATGTGAGAACTAGAAGGGGAGGAAGTGATAGTTCTCAATGATGCTTTGAATGTGGAAAGAGAACATTTTCATATAGATTGCCTTAACCTTTCAGGTACTACTACCCGTGATTAAAACCAAACAAAGTTCAAGTCCTCTTTTGGCAACAAAACAAGAAAAAGAAGACTTCTACAAAATGGAAATTGATGGAACAAATTCTCTCTGCACTTCAAGATAACAACTCGAGCGATGTGGACTCCAATAGTGATGAAGATGAAGACAATTTGGCAACTATGTGTTTCATGGTGGGCAACTCAAGATCATGTATGGAGAAAGCAGAGCACAACAACGACGATGAAGAGGTATGTCCCACTTGGGAAGAAATGTGTGATGCTATTTCTCATGCCACTGTTGTACTTAAGAAAAATGACAAAAAAACATAGGGACAATGCTGTTAAAATTGAATCACTAGAATATGAAATTAATCGGCTTAAATCTTTGATTCCTAGTGACGATTCTTGTTCCTCGTGTGAATTGATATATGAACAATTATCCTCTCTAAGAAGTGCACACACCTCTACACTTGATAAACTTGATCTTGAAATATAAAAGACCAAAAAGCTTGCTGCACTTAATAATAAAAACATAAAAGATGGTAGTTGTTCTACAATTGATTTACATTGTTCTAGCTATCATGATATTAATAAGAAACTACATGATGCTATGAATGAGATTTCTGTTTTCAACAGTGCTTTATGTTCTCATGAAGTTAAATATTGTTCTAATTGCAAACTAAAAGGAGAACTTCATGTGAAAACTGCTTAGACATGTCCAAGGAACTTGATGACATGCATAGGACACTAGAGCGTTTTTGTAGTGAGAATAAGAATCTAAACTTGTTGCTGATTTCTTCTAATATGTGACATCCGATTCCAAAAATGAAGCAAGTGCGCTGCATATGTGTGCCGAGGATGTTCAACACACATACACGAGTGCATTACAAACGATATACAGAAAATTACCACATCACAAGTTAATTATGTATTATTATTACAATATTCAAATATTCCTCAAATTACAAACTCTAATGATCATTATTGAACTATAACTGCAGCGGAAATAATCTAATTAAGTAATGAATCAAACTAAGCATAGGGGAATGCACGGCTCCGAGCAACACCTCAGACAAGTCGACGGCAGCACACAGCATAGTACTCCGCATTATCCTCAGGGTACTCCCAAACATCACCTGAAACTGTTGCTGGGGGCATTGCAAGGGTGAGCACGTGTCGTACTCAGCAAGTGTGGAAAAATAATGACATGTATCTTAAACAAGGAATTGATAATAAATAATGGCTATTTGCTGAAAAGTACATTTAAAACATAAAAAAACATCCTAAGAAATATGTGAATTAGTCTCATCATATCCCAAAAATAAACATAATAATTCATATCCGTCATCCATTACTCATCCGTATACCATATTCTTACCATCATCATTAACCATGACCATTTATCATACTCAAACCATAACCAAACCATCCCGAATCCCAAGTTCCACTCTAATCATGTAGGTCATACAGATGCTCGTAATCGGGAGCACGGCTATTATGATAGTTTTTAGCACTCTACAGAGGTTGTACCACTTTACCCACATGTTTCTAATTTCATCACCTTTCAGAGACAAAGAACCACTATCATACCTTTTCACACTTCCGTCTGTGAGTGGCCGAGAGATCACAAAATATATTTTACAAAGGGACCACTATTATGTACGGACCCACTAAGGTTTCACCAGCAGGCTTGAATCTCCATTCTCCCACCCACGGGCCCAGTCATGTGCCATGCGGTTCCTAGGGTAGCCCTCCTCGACTCCAGAAAATCATATAAAAATCAAGCAAGAAAACGGATGTGCGGTAGAGCAACGGCTTTCGCTCTAGATGCTCACAAAATCGTATAAAAATCAAGCAAGAAAAGGGATGCGCGTTAGCACAACGCATCACTCGCCTTACCAAAAGCACACCTAATTATTCAGCTACGCCGCACCAATACTTGGCCTTGTGGTGGCACTACTGTCTTGGCTTAATCTCGCATGAACCGGTCCTTACATCCAAGGAAAGCAAACCACCATAACATCCAACCTTGTCCACAAACCTTGCTTGCTTACATCTCCCAATCCCATATTACCAATTAACCATATCCATCAATTCTGATCATATACATGCTCCTTAATTTATAGTTAAGCGATTTAATTATTTTCCCATCCCAATTAATTAGAGCCAAGCAAAAAGGTAAAATACCCTTCCTGACTCTCTACAATGTATCCAAGCAACAAGGATGGTTAAACAAGTCTAGTAAACACCTATTTTGGGTTTCCCGTCAATTTGACACAAGCATGCAGTTTTTCAAATAAAACATTCAAAAATAGGATCAAAATGCTCAAGGACACTTGCCTTGCTCTTGAGGCTAGCTAGGGTCAAAATCTTCAAAGTTCTGGTGCTGGGTGTCATCAACAGCACCCTCTAGAGCAACACCTTCTACTCTGCGCAAAAGACATACAAAACAAACATTACAATTAATATATGCCCATATATTACTCAACATGCTATGACATGCATGAATAATGCAGTTATGTGATAATGCATGTTATTAGGTTGACATCATTGCTTACTAACTAGTTACAGTTCAGTTTTACATGTCAGAACAAGTTCCAAGTTATTTCGGAGAATATTAAAGAAGTTCCAGGAATTTTCAGAATTGACAGATTGGACTAGTCCGCTGTGAGGTCGGACATGTTCGTTCTGCACAAGAAAGGAAATCAAACTAGTCTGCACTGAGACTGGACAAGTCTGTTTGGCTAAGGTTTTTGGTGAATTTACAACTAGACCATAGTTTGAGTTGAATTATGGGACCAAGATTGATGTAGAAAGATGATCAAAGGTAATTACCATCAATTCAACATATCAAGGGTTGAGAATTCTACCAAACTTGAGATCTTCATGCTTAGATCTAAGGAAGATGAACAATTGGTGGAGAATTGACGATGAGGTCAATGAGTTGACAAAGATCGATCTTGCATGATCCTTCTTCTTCCTTCTTCTCTTCTCCTGGGTGCGGTGAACTCCTACTGATGGAGGCTTCCACAAACTAGGGTTTGGGATTTCTTTAATTGTGATAAAAGGGGTGGAAGGGTGGGTGTTGGGGTGTTATATATTGGGGTGGAGAGGTAGGGTTTGGGTGGAATTCGTATATAAGGCAGTGGAGGCCGCGTAGGGGTCCCACATGGGCTCCCCCATGGTTGGCCACAAGTCTGTTCGCAAGCAAAACAAAGTTCCAGAGAGTTAAACGGAAAAGTCTGGTATGGGGCCAAAAAAGTCCGGAAGCTTGACAATTTCTCCACAACGGGATCAAAAGAGGGATCTACCGGACAACTCCGAAAAGTTCCAGTAGCTAGGAGCGTACTAGTCCGTACATGAGAATGGACAAGTCCGGATCATCAACAAAAACTCATTTGGACTGATCTGCAGCAGGAGCGGACAAGTCCGAAGAGTCAACAGAGGGCAAAACCAAACTAGTCCGGGGTCTAAACTAGACAAGTCCACAACTATGCAGGTTTTCAAATGCTGTTTTGCTTCTAATTCATTTTAAACTTGTTCTTTTTTATGTTTATTAATGTTAAACATGTATAAAGATGTATGCAATGCATGATGGATGAAAATGATGGTGTTACAAACCTACCCCCTTGAAATGAATATCGCCCTCGAGATTCAACGTAGAAGAGAAGAGATAGGGAAATTCTCTCTTAAGGTCATCATCCATCTCCCAAGTTGCTTTCGATTCTTTATGATGCTTCCATTGTACTTTGTACCGTTTAATCACCTTGTTCCTTGTGTCCCTCTCCTTGGTTTCCAAAATTTTGACCAGTTGCTCGGCTTAAGTCAAATCTGCCGTCAATTCCAATTCTTCCATTGACACATGTTCTTCTGGTACCCTTAAGCACTTTTTTGAGCTGAGGAACATGAAAAACATCATGAACATTGAAAATATGTGCTGGCATCTCCAACTTATATGCCACTTCTCCACGTTTTCCCAAAAGCATGAAGGGCCCAATATAGCGATGTGCCAGCTTGCCTCTGACATTAAACAACTTATGACCTCGCATAGGTGAAACTTTGACATATACAAAGTCTCCCACTTCAAAGGCTATGTTTCTTCGCCTGTTATTCGCATAGCCTTTTTGTCTTGTTTGAGCGGCCCTCAAATTCGCGGATTATCTGAACTTTCTTTTCAGCCTCTTGCAACACATCCTGTCGAAACACTTGGTTCTCTCCTATCTCATTTCAAAACAAGTGTGTCCTACAATTCCTTCCATATAGTGCTTCATATGGCAACATCTTCAAACTTGCTTGGTAACTGCTATTGTAGGAAAATTCAAAATACGGCAAGCTCTTGTCCCAGCTGCGCCCATGCTTCAAGGCGCAAGCTCTCAACATGTCTTTTAATATTTGGTTGGTCCTCTCGGTTTGTCCATCGGTTTGTGGATGATATGCTGAGCTGAAATTTAACCTTGTACCCATATTTTCATACAATTTCTGCCAAAACATAGAGGTGAATTGAGAACCTCGATCCGAGACTATTTTCTTCGAAACCCCATGTTGGCACACAATATGCTCCATATAAAATTCTGCTAGCTTCGTGGTGGTATGCGTGGTCTTGACAGTAATGAAATGAGCTAATTTGGTCAACCGATCCATAATAACCCATATTGAGTCATAGCAAGACTGGGTTCGAGGTAATCCAACTATAAATTCCATAACGATTTCTTCCCACTTCCATTTTGGAATCTTCGATGGCTGCAATAGTCCAGCTGGCCTTTGATGTTCAGCTTTGAATCGTTGGCACACATCACACAAAGCTACGTACTCAGCTATGTCCTTTTTCATGCTGGCCCACCAATAACATGCTTTCAAGTCCTTGTACATCTTCGTACAGCCAGGATGAATTGATTAAGGCGAGTCATGTGCCTCTTTTAATATCGTTTCTCGGAGATGCTTCACATTAGGAACAACAATCATGTTTCCAAGCCATAAAGTACCATGTTCGTCCTCATCAAATCTGAATTCTCTCTCTTCCTGGGTCCTTTCCTTGATTTCCTGAATTTCCTCGTCCTTGGTCGACCTTCTTGAATTTCTTGCTCCAAGGTCAGATTTAACCCAATTATTCCCATCTCACTCACAAAACTAAGATTCAACCGTTCAAACTCCTTTCATAGCTCGGATGGCAATTCCCGAACCGTGAGTTGGTGGCTTACTACCTTCCGTCTCAAAGTATCGGCCATTACATTAGCCTTCCCCGAGTAGTAGTTGATTCCCACATTATAATCCTTGATGAGCTCCAACCATCTTCGCTGCCTAAAATTGTCGTCCGTTTGCGTGAATATGTACTTGAGACTCTTGTGATCCGTGTAGATCTCACACCTATGACCAAGAATGCAGTGCATCCATATCTTCAAAGTATGCACCATAGCTGCATGTTTGAGATCATGCATATGATAATTCTGCTCATGTTTCTTCAATTGTCTCGATGCATAGGCTACCACTTGACCTTCTTGCATGAGCACACATCCAAGTCCTTGTCTTGATGCATCACAATAAATATCGAAAGTTTTGCTCACGTCCGACAAAACCAAAACCGGTGCTGTTGTTAACCTATTCTTTAGCTCCTCAAAACTTTTATGACAAGCTTGAGTCCATTGGAAAGCCTTTCCCTTCATTAATAATTCGTTCATGGGCTTGGCTATCTTGGAGAAATCCTTGTTAAATTGACAGTAATATCCAACCATTCTAAGAAAGCTCCTAATTTCCTTCACATTCTGGGGCGATTCCCATTTTAGAACATCCCTCACTTTTCCTGGGTCAATCGATACTCCTCCTCCTGAGATGGTATGGTCCAAAAATGACACCTCCCTTAACCAGAACTGGCACTTGCTAAATTTGACATATAATTGGTGTTCTCTCAATTTTAGCAATGTGAGCCTTAAATGCTCATCATGCTCTTTTTCGCTTCTTGAGTAGATCCTAATGTCATCAATGAACACCACAACAAACTTATCCAAGTACTCCATGAAGACCTTATTCATGAGGTACATGAAGTATGCAGGTGCATTTGTCAATCCAAAGGACATAACAGTGTACTCATAAGACCCATACCGTCTTCGGAAAGCTGTTTTGGGTATGCCCGATGGTCTAATATTCATTTGGAAGTAACCTGACCTCAATTAAATCTTGGAGAAAACACGTGCACCCTTCATTTGATCAAGGAAATCCTCGATATGAAGCAATGTATACTTGTTCTTGATCTTCACCTCGTTGAGAGCTCGGTAATCCACACATATCTTTTGGGATCCATCCTTCTTGTACACAAAAAGCACTGGCGCTCTCCAAGGTGAAGAGCTTGGACGAATAAAACCCTTCTCTAGCTGCTCTTGAATTTGCTTCTTGATCTCTGCTAACTCCATAGGAGGCATCCTATATGGTCTTAGCTATAGGTGCAGTTCTAGGTATCAAATCACTAACAAACACAATATCATGATCAGTTAGCATACCTGGCAACTCATCCGGGAACAAATCTGGATACTCACGAAAAACTGGAATACTCTCCAATGTCACACTTTCCACATGACTCAATGTCGCTTTATCTGTTGGGGGTTGGGCTATCTCAACTTCAATGCGAGTGCCATGATCACTCGTCAATTGCACAATCTTCTCGGCACACTGAATCACTCTATTATACTTGCTCAACTAATCCATACCAAGTATTATGTCTATCTCATGGGAATCCAGGACGATGAGATTCGCAAGAAAGTCTACCCCCCTTATTTTGATAGTTACTCTCAAACACACTATATTTGTTTGCATCTCTCCTCTAGGAGATTTTACCAACATAGTGTGTTTCAACTGAGCTATAGGCAAATTGTACTTGGCATCATACTTCGATTATATGAATGAATGAGATGCTCCAGAATCGAATAAAAGGTCGCGGGGTTGGAGTTGGCAAGGAGCATACCAATCACGACGCCATTCGCTTGCTGGGACTCCTCGGTAGCGACGTGATTCACATTGACATGAGCGACATTTTGCTTTCCACTGTTCCCTTGTGGTGCTCCTCCATTCGGTCGTGGATTCTGTCTTCGTGCATTGTTCATTAGTACATAGATCCTCTTGCGGCACTAGCTTGCAATGTGTCCAACCTCTCCACAAACATAGCATGTCTTTTTGCCCAAAGCACTAGGGAAACTCGGGCACTGTTGATTCTGAGAGTTAGCCACCATGTTCGAGCGCGGTGCAAACGGTGCAGGCTGCGAGGCGCTTGCATAACAGGGTGTTGTCGCTTCTTGTTTGGGCGTGGAGGATAAGCAGCTCGATAAGCAGGAGCGGAGGTGTTGTAATATGGTGCATTCTGCGGCGCAAGGCGAGGACGGACATTGCTCCTCTACGGTTGCCCTTGGTATGACATCTTCCTCTTATTAGCTTGTTCCATTTCACAAACCTTGTTTTCATCCGCAATGCCTTCTGGAAATTGGCATAGTCACAATTGACCAACTGGACTTGAATCTCAATGTTTAGGCCCCACATGAACAAATACTACTTGCGGCTGTCCCGGTTGACATCCTCTGTAGCATACCTTGAGAGTTGAGTGAATTTATTGAGATACTCACACACACTTGACTTTCCCCGCCTTAAGTTCTCAAATTCCTACCTCTTCAAGATCATAACTCCCTTAGAAACAAAATGAGAACGGAAACTCTCCTTGAATTCAGGCCAAGTGATCCTGTCTTGATTTTCATAGGCATTGCATAGCAAGTCACACCAATCCACATCTGCTCCAACTAGCTGATGGGAATCAAAGAGAGCCTTCTCACTGTCACTGCATTGCACAATAGTGAGCTTCTTCGCTACAGATTTCAGCCAATCATCAGCCTCCATAGGATCATTGGCTTGAGCAAAGGTAGGTGGCCTAGTCATCATAAACTCTCCCAACCTGTTATGAGGTGGTGGGGGCGGCGGTGGTCGAGGCATATGGGGCTGATTTTGATTGTTGGCCTGCAGCTATCCCAAAGTCTACATCACGATCTCCATAAGCTGATTCTGTATAGCCAACAACTGCTCAAGGTTGCTGGCCCCAGGTCCATGTCCATTGTTGTTGTTCCGAGGTGCCCCATTGTTCTCCTTATTCTTATTGGCATCCCTCTGTTTGCGGGTCCTCAGCATCTAAAGAAAGAGCAAGAGATCAAAGAATTTAGGAATTTTCCCAACTATATGCATCAAGGGATATGAAATTAAGCAACTACCTATACTAGCCTATATAGTTGTGGCAAATGCTAATGCATCCCACAATCCTCTTCTAAGAACACAAGCAAACATTACATAGCAATCTGCACACCAAACAAACCACAACGCTTCTTGAGTGTTTCTATGTACTCTAATGTGTCCATTCTATCTAGTCTGCATCCTACGGTCAACTTGTGGCTCTGATACCAATTTGTGACACCCGGTTCCGAAAATGAACCAATTCCAACGCATATGAGTGCCCAGGATGTTCAACACACATACACTAGTGCATCACAAATGATATATAGAAAATTACCACAACAAAAGTTAATTAAGTACTTTTATTACAATATTCAAATAATCCTCAAATTACAAAATCCAATGATCATTATTGAACTATAACTACAGCGGAAATAATCTAATTAAGCAACTATGCAAACTAAGCAAACTGAGCGTAGGGGGATGCACGGCTCCAAGCAACACCACAAGCAAGTCCACGATAGCACACAGCTTAGTACTTCACATTATCCTAAGGGTACTCCCAAACATCACTTGAATTTGCTGGTGGGGAATTGCAAGGATGAGCACATGTCGTACTCAGCAAGTGTGAAAAAATAATGACATGTAGCTTAAACAAGGAATTGATAATAAATAATGGCTATTCGCTGGAAAGTACATTTAGAATATAAGAAAAGCATCCTAAGATGTCCATGTGAATTAATCCCATCATATTCCAAAATAAACATAATAATTCATATCCATCATCCATGAATCATCCATATACCATGTTCTCACCATCATCATTAACCATGACCATTTATCATACTCAAACCATAACCAAAACCAAAATATCCAAAATCTCAAGTTCCACTCTAACCATATAGGTCATCCAAGTGCTTGTAACAGGGAGCACAACAATCATGATAGTTTTTAACACTCTGCAGAGGTTGTACCACTTTACCCACATGTTTGTGATTTTATCACCTTTCGGTGACTAAGGACCTCTATCATGCCTTATCACACTTCCGTCGGTTAGTGGCCAAGAGATAACAATATAGCTTTTACAAAGGGACTACTAGTATGTACGGACCCACTAAGGTTTCACCAGTAGGCTTGAATATCCATTCTCCCACCCATTGGCCCCCTCATGTGCCGTGCGGTTCCCAGGGTAGCCCTCCTCGACTCCCATTCCCCGCACCATCCGGTGGTCCATACAATACCAGCAACACACCTAATTATTCAGCTACGCCGCACCAATAATTTGCCTTGTGGTGGCACTGTTGTCCTGGCTTATTCTCGCATGAACCAATCCTTAGATCCAAGTCAAGCAAACCACCGTAACATCCAACACAATCCACAAAACTTGCTTGCTTAGATCTCCTAATGCCATATTACCAATTAACCATATCCATCAATTCTCATCATATATATAAGCTCATTAATTCATAGTTAAGCTATTTGGCTTTTTTCCCATCCCTATTAATTAGAGAAAGCAAAAAGGTAAAATACCCTTCCCAACTCTCTACAATGTATTTCAAGCGACAAGAATGGTTAAACAAGTCTAGTAAACACATATTTTGGGTTACCATCAATTTGACACAAGCATGCAGTTTTTCAAACAAAACATTAAGAAACAGGATCAAAATATTCAAGGACATCTGCCTTGCTCTTGAGGCTGGCTACGGTCAAAAGCTTAAAGGTTCTGGTGCTAGAGGTCCTCGATAGCAGCCTCTAGATCAACACCTCCTACTCTGCGCAAAATACATACAAAACAAACTTTTGAATAAATAGATGCCCATATATTACTCAATATGCCATGACATGAATGAACAATGCAGTTATGTGGTAATGCATGTTATTATGTTGACATCATTGCTTACTAACTAGTTACAATTAAGTTTTACATGTTAGAACAAGTTCCAAGTCATTTCGGAGAGTATTAAAGAAGTTCTAGGAATTTCCAGAATTGACAGACCGGACTAGTCTGTAGTGAGGTCGGACATGTCCGTTTGTGACCAGAAAGAAATCGAACTAGTCCGCAGTGGGACCGGACAAGTCCATTTGGCTAGGGTATTGGCAAATTTCCAACTAGGGCATAGTTTGAGTTGAATTATGGGACCAAGATTGATGTAGAAAGATGATCTAAGGTAATTACCGTGAATTCAACAACTCAAGGGTCGAGAATTCGACATAACTCGAGATCTTGACGCCTCCAAGGAAGATGATCAATTGGTGGAGAATTGACGATGATGTCGACGAGTTGATGAATATCGATCTTGCCTGATCCTTCTCCTTCCTCCTTCTCTTCTCCTGGCTGCGGTGAACTCCTCCTGATGGCATCTCTCACAAACTAGGGTTTGGGATTTCTTTAATTGTGACAAATGGGTGGAAGGGTGGGTGTTGGGGGTGTTTCACTACAAGAATCACGATAAAAGACAACGGCCAGAAAATGTCGTCTATAAGGACCATACCATCGTCTATAGCTAATAGACGACGGTGAACGCTTATAGACGACGGTTTCTGGCAGTGTATGATTATTTGTCGTCTATGGGATTGTAGACGACAATTACCGTCGTCTATAACATAATTGACAGCGGACTCGCCAACTGTCGTCAATAAGATAACTACGCCACGTGGCAGCAAGGGACCCTTATAGACGACAGTCAACCAAAACCATCATTTATAAGGAACCTTATAGACGACGGTCATCAGGAAACCGTCGTCTATAAGGCTCCTTATAGACGATGGTATCCTTAGGGCCGTCGTCTACAAGACACCTTATAGACGACAACCAAAGAAAGACCATCATAAGTTTTGTATTAAAAAAACAAAAAATGCTGGCCTGGCTCATTTGCCAGCTCACACATACATATGAAAACAGAGATCACACAAACATATATATCACAACAAGCATTGCAAAACACTAATTCAGAAATACTATACACACGCGACACACGCCACACTACACTCTACTCCGTCCGCTGCCACCGGAGCTCGAAAAGTCGTCCTCGTGAAGTCGGGGAGAAGTATTCTCTGACCCTCAGCCTTTCCTCTTCAGTGAGGACCGGGTCAGGACCGGCCACCTACTCCTTCAATTTACTCTCTTCCTCACTCTTGTCGTCCCTGGAGTCCTGCAAGGAAGATGCAAGGAAGTTACATTTTAATCTATTAATTTGTGGAATTCGTGATGCACCAAAAGTTGTGAAAATTCCAATTCGAGTATACAGCATAAAACTGTGCATGCCTGCAGTAGCTTCTGCTTTACCATCTTTGATGCAAAACATGCTAATCACAAAGTACACGTGCAAAATGCAGCTACTAATAATTTTTTTAGCTCTGTATTGTAATCTCTAATCTGCTGCTTAAAGACTTATTATATGCATAGTATCTGCAACAACAATTAGTTATTCTGGATTATTGTAACAATACCTCAAGTTGTAGATATTGTTTCTGAACATGCATGCTGTCACTTCACAGAGAGGACTACGTTTAATCCACTAAGCAACCAAACAAGGAGAATCTGCTAGCCCTAGACAGTAATAAAACTGAAACAGAACACTAGTGTCCATATTCCTTTCCAAAAAAACACTAGTGTTAATATCACAGTCCTATTAAGCAACATGGATAAAGGTTTTTCTTCTTTCTGTCAAGTGGAAATTACTGGAACAATAAATATGCCTTAACATAATTGAATAAAAAAGTATACCTGTCCCCAGCCAAACATCAAGCCCAGAAATTTCCACAGAAGAGGAACTTCCATTTTCCCACTTCAAAGTGATGCAATTTCTCGATAAGCCTGTCAGCTAAATAACAGGATTGTCATCACTTACCAAAAAGACCAGTGATGCACCACAATATAGAAGAAATATTTTCTTCTCCATCATAACGTGCACTGATAAAAGTGTAGCATTCACTTACAATGTCAGCAGTTGCCAACTTAATGGCTTCCAACTTCGGAAAAGCTGCTCTTTTACTCTATAAAATAAATAAATAAATGAACTCAAGAGAACAAATGAGAGGGATCAGGGATATTGATAGTTTCATAAAAGCAGCTAACTGTAAGATTTAAATGCGACCAATGTACAAATATTAAACTTCATTTAATTTAAATTCCACTGAAACTGTTGAACGTTAAACAGAGGTAAAATCTTAAGCTCTGTGCAAACACGAACAGCATAATGTTTTACCTGCATGCAGAAGCTGATGTCCTTCATTAAGATTATACCCAAAAATCCAGAACATATAAGCCAACTTAAATTTTACAAAATGCATTCATAATTAGATGGCTTGTTGTTTTGCAATGCATAATCAGTTTTATATGAAATGAAGTTCTCAATTTCATACAACTGTAAGGTGTTAAATTTGCTAAACCAAACAGTCATTTATAAAACTATTCCTCCATTTTCAGCAATAATAATGACAACAAAAGGTGTTCTTAAGTAGCAGCCTAGCAGGGGTACTCAAGGTCAGAATCTTGTTGCAAGCAGAATACAGTTTTTACACCAAGCTTCCGAAGCTTATGAACGTCAAGTGGGCTCTGCACATTAATTCAGATAATTAGACCGGGGTGGGGAGTAATCTTCAAAGCAAAAAAGGTTACAAAGAAAACCTGTAAGCAGGAGCCTGTGATCAAGTCTGGGCGTATATGAAATTATAGTTCATCCTGAGCTCGTGTCTGTATGCCAAATAACAGTAAAAGAAAACAGGAGGTCCTAAATTTAGCAAAATATTGTAAATGAGACACAATTCGACAATAAAAATAATTCTGAAACAGCTAACATAATTATGTACCAGAAGTCCTGAACCCAAATTCGCAGCAGTCCTGAATTCTGATTTCTGAAACAGCTAGCACCTCATTTACTGAAACACCTCAGATTTGAAGTAGCAAGCAATATTTACAGCACAAATAATTTTAAAAACAGCAGGACAACAATGGCTGCATTCAACACTTAAATAACATAGTTCAGTTCAGCGACGAAGCAACATGATTTTAGTTCAGCAAATTAAAAACAGCAAAGAAAGTGATTTCAGTTCAGCAAAGCAAAAACATTAGGAAAACAGAGATCACACACGCGACACACACAACACTGCACGCTACCCCGTCCGCTGCAACCGGAGTTCGAAAAGTCGTCCTCCGGCAGTCGTCCAAGCGCTGGAATTTGGGGCGACGGAGTTTGAGCCTCCGTCCCAAATCCTTGTGATATGCAAGTGTGGTTAGACAAGTTATAAGTATAAAAATGCATATTTTCCTAAATTTGAACAAGATTAACTATTTTCAGTTATTTTGAATAATTTTGTACCCGTGCTCCCGTCGTCGGCACCAGTGACATCTCCGTCGATGGCGGCGACCACTGCGGAAAGACAGCCTGCTGTCCAGCGTTCATAGCCCGTAAATACAAGGCAAATCATTATAGATGTCATTTGTATATTAAAAATGTTAAGTACAACATTCACAACTTACTTGGAAGGTAGCCTGCCACTGTAGCATGTACGAGTTTTGATACCTGTCCCTAGCCCTAAGCACCGCTGCCTGCATCTCATCCCTAGCCCTGAGCGCTGCTTCCTGCATCTCATCCCTAGCTTTGAGCGCCTCGTCCCTAGCCCTGAGCGCTTCTTGCATCCTTTGGAGCTCCTCCCGAACACTCAGGAGCACCAGATCTCGGCCCGTACGGCGGCTACTAGACCCGCCCTGCTGCGATGAAGATGCTCTCGAGGAAGTCCGCGCCTGCCTCGAGACGACCACTCCATCGAAGATGGCTAACCTGCACAATGAAGTAAGATTATTAAATTTTTGTCACTCAAAGTTCATGAAAGTGAATTAAAATTAACAAAACTCACCGTCCATGAGGTTTCCCGCCACCGCTTGCATACGCGGCTTCGGGGACGATTGGCGCGCTCTGCCAATCGTACTCTTCACCTCGAAGCTGATGTGCCTCCTGCCCGTACTTTGCCTGGAAATACAGAAAAATAACATTATCGAAACAATTAAAAAGAATTCAATTAAGTTAACAAAATAACTCACCAACGTCTGAGTCGCCGTCTGAGAAGACAGTTGGTCAAGCTGCGACGGGCACATCCAAAGTGACCCCTCTTCCACACCTCAATATGTGCTGACTCCTGACCGCTCTCATGCTCCTATTGTAGGATCGAAGAGCACGTGAAAAGCTACCAGAGGGGGGTGAATGGTAGATATAAAAATCTTATGCAGCAGAAACAATTAAATCCCAACCCCTTCGGCAGAAAAATGATCTGTTAGAGAAATCGCGTGTGAAACTAATATAAACTTGTTTCACTGTGACAAAAGTGATATATATCATAGAGAATCAAGTAACGAAGAAAACACAAGAAGAATCACTCAAATCCGTCGAGAGAAACTCAAGTTATGATCGAAAGATTGAACAAAGGTCAATCTGTCCTACCCGAGAAAAACAGTTCTGGAACGCTGCAAAGAAACTCGTGTAGATCAGAAACCACAAATCCAATGACCGATAAATTTTGATAGATGATATATAATCAAGTTGTGAAGACAATCTAAAAAGAATCACGTCAATTGGATCTGGCAAACTCGAGTTATGATAAAACCACCGACGAAAGGTAGTGCTGTCCAGAAACTCGATGAGTAAAACTTGTCTGGAACAAGTCGGACGAACAAGACACAAAAGTTCCTTCAAACTATGAATTTTATTCAATAGAACACAAGAGGAACAGCCCGAAAGTCGTGCACCACGAGCTCTGGCCTCCCTTGCTTATATAACCAGCCCTTAGGCCAACCCAATCTCAACTAGGACTCCAATCCTACTCCGATCACGAATCAAAACTTTCCATAACTGCTTAGGACTCTTCTATACGCAGATAGAAGCAATCTTAAGATTCCAAACACCTTAGGAACGTATCCCACATTCCTAAAACAACTCAAATTCGTGACCCACACGAAATCCTATCATAACCAACTCAAATCTTTCCGTATTTAATTTGAGTCAAACCCGACTCAACCGCAGCCTGAGTCCATAACCTAGTCGGTTGGACCTTTCCAACCAATTCTTTACGTCCACATCTCTTCATCACGCCTAGGAACCATGCAGCCACGTCTATGCACTCCTTGCACACGTGCAAACACCCTCCTTCGACGTCCAGTAACCTTCATATGCACTGCCCTTGATTCAATCATCCTGCGCGACCTCCTGACCCGCTCAACCACAATTCCTCCTGAATTTGGTTGTTGGAACCTTATCTCCTCCCTGAGACTAGTCCAAAGGTTCCTGTCACCAGCCATGACTTGAGCTCAAGCAACACCTACACATGAACAAACAAACAATCCGTATGAGCCCAAGTCTGTGACTTGACTCAAGTTAGTTCCGAAACTACAACACCTTATGTGAGCACCTCACATAGGCATGTTGCAAAGCATATCAAAATGATATAAGCCTTAACTACCAAAACACACCAAAAACTTAGTAAAAGAACACTAAGCAACCTGTCCATAAGTGTAAAGCATGTTCGAAACATTGCAAGATAAAGGCAGAAACATTGCGATCAAGCTCCGAACCTAGCCAAAGCTAACCAGAGCTTGAGCCGGAGCTTACCAAAGCTAGTACAACCTAGCGCCGGAGCTTACCAAACTATTCACACCTAGCGCTGGAGCTAACCAAAACTAGTCGGAACTAGTCATCCCAAAAGTCGGAGCTAGAAAAACATGTTGGAGCTAACCAACATAAGTCAGACCTAGCAAAACATATCAGAGCTTAACAAAGATATGACGGAGGTATCAAAGACATGCCAGAGCTAAAGACAAAGCTCACCAGAGCTACCCAAAAATAAGTCGGACCTAGACAAAGAAAGTCGGACCTATTGTCGGACCTTGCAGAAGCTCGGAGCTAGAGTCGGACCTTGCTAAAAAAATGTTATGGCAGCATTCAAAATTTTTATTGTCAAAGCAAATGTATTCAGCACACATAGGTCTCACAATCTCCCCCTTGATGAATGCATTGGCAACACCATTTGAAATCCGAACATTAGCATGAAAAGTTTTGAGAACAATTTACCCCTTTTTGAAAATCAAATGAGATAGAAATAAATTTCTTTCCCCTCTATACATATTTCTCCCCCTTGCATAATTCACCATATTATCTCTCCCCCTTTGACAATGTATTCAGCAAGGTTCAAAAGAGAAATTTTAATTATTATGAGCATATTATAACATATACATATAAAACAAAGCTCATCCAAGTCATACTATCAAGTAACTTACACTATCACAACAATGCTAGAGATCAAATGTAATTTTCAATTTAAGCAAGTCATGATCTCACAAACTTAACTATTTCAAAACCTTAAAGCATGACACTTGTTGCTGCATTTTATTATTTTTTCAAAGCACAGATTTAGATCATATGATATTTGCAAGAGATTATATGCGCATCTTCTTTATTCAAACCAACCAAGCCAAGCCTATGTCATTTGACAATCAAAAGCTTAAGGACACGGTTTTAGTCATACACAACTTCTTCCAAGTTCATGTCTAAGTGCAATGATAAGCTATCTCAAAAGAAGAAGTGCGATGCATGCATATTCTCTTGATCTTTTCTCAACATATATTTGTTCACAAAAACTCAACATGCGAGTTGATTACTTGATTAATTCTTTACGATTAAAAACACTTGTGAGCATGCAACAAGTTCAATATAGCAAGAAAGTTCAACCATGACGAGGTTTAGTGTAAGTAATTATTCCAATTACTAGACATGGCAAAAACTACAAAATGTATAATACGAGTAATGTAGTAAGAACTTTTAGCATGTAAAAGGAATCACAAAGTCATATATGTATGAAATACTATGCTCATATTATTTTAATTTCAGATTCACACATAGACTTCTCAAGTTTGAAAACTCCCCCTCAATGTAACCCATGATGATGCATAACCCCTATTTCACTACGAATGTAACAAAAGCGAGTGAAATACAAAGGTTTTATAAAAATGTCAGCCAATTGTTGTTCGGTATCTACATGGTGAAGAACAATGTTTCCTTTTTCAACATTATCACGGAGAAAGTGATACCTAATCTAAATGTGATTAGTTATAGAATGTTGCACGGGGTTTTTAGCAATGCAAATGGCACTAGTGTTATCGCAATACAGTGGAACACTATCTAGATCAACCCCATAGTCCTTAAGTGTTTGAACAATCCAAAGAATTTGTGAACGAGCACTAGCAGTAGCTACATATTTAGATTCGGCTGTAGATTGTACAACTGAGTTTGTTTTCTAGAGGACCATGCAACAAGTGAATTACCAAGAAAATGACAAGCACCAGAAGTACTTCTCCTATCAATCCTACAACTCCGAAATCAGCATCGGAAAAAGCTTTCAAAGTAACGGTTGAAGAAGAATGAAGAAAAATACAAATTTCTTGAGTTCCATGTAAGTACCTGAGAATCCTTTTGACGGCTTGATGATGTGAAGCACGTGGGGAAGCTTGAAAACGTGCACAAAGACATACGCTGAATTGTATGTCCGGTCTTGATGCCGTGAGGTACATAAATGATCTGATCATGCTTCTATATTCTTTTTGATCCACGAGTTCACCATCTTCATCAAGTTCAAGTGTTGTTGCTGTTCCCATTGGTGTCCGAAGAGGCTTGCTTTTGTCCATGTTGAATCGCCTTAGGAGGTCTTTTGTATACTTTGTTTGATGCACAAAGGTACCCTCCTTGGTTTGCTTGCTTTGCAACACCAAAAAGTATATGAGTTCTCCCATCATACTAATCTCAAATTCTGAACTCGTCATAGCTGAGAACTTGGACACAAGATCATGAGGAGCACAACCAAAGATAATATCATCCACATACACTTGAATGAACAATGAGTCATTGCCATGCTTAAGCACAAAAAGAGTTTTATCAACCTTGGCATGGTAAACCCCTTTTCAAGTAATAATGTTTTTAACCTATCATACCATGCTCTAGGGGCTTTTTTGAGACCGTACAAGGCTTTGGACAGTTTGTAAACATGATTAGGAAAATCTGAATTTTCAAAACTCGGTTATTGTTTGACATAAACCTTCTCATCTATACAGCCATTAAGAAAAGCACTTTTAACATCCATTTGATATAGCATAAAACCTTTAGATGCAGCAAAAGATAACAAAATTCTTATGACTTATAATCTAGCAAGAGGAGCAAAAGTTTCATCAAAATCTAGACCTTCAACTTGATTGAAACCTTGAGCAACCAACCTAGCCTTATTCCTAACCACAACCCCATCCTCAGTTTGTTTATTTTTAAACACCCATTTAGATCCAATTAAAGTGTGACCTCGAGGAGGAGGTACAAGTTTTCAAACATTATTTCTTTCAAAATTTTCTAACTCTTCTTGCATGGCAATAATCCAAGATTCATTAGTGAGTACGTGTGATATATCTTTGGGTTCAAAAGAAGCAACAAAAGCAGAATGAGCATGAGAGTTTGATCGCAAAACCTGGACCGTGTAACTCGTTCGTGCAAGCTTCCAATAATCTGTCGTGGAGGATGAATTTTGAGAACCCGGAGGGGAGTGGACACTTCACAAGCTTCTTCTTCTTCATGTTCATCACAAATTGATGACCTTGTGACTTGAGGAGAATCTGGACCAGCAATGTTGGTCGTCGGTGCTGGCTGTGAATCAAAATCAGGAGCTCGAAAAATGTCATTAGCCGCTGAATTTTCGGGCAGCAGCTCCACCTCTTCCACATCTTCAACAAAAATTCTCTCCCCCTGCGGATATGGATCTGGACCTGCAATGTTTGAGCTAGTACCTGGGCTAGCTTCATCAAATGACACTTCACAAGTCTCCACAATTTTGTTAGTGTCTAGTAAAAGCACACGGTAGCCTTTAGTATGAGATGGATAACGAAGAAACATGCCATCAATTGATCTAGGTTCAAATTTATCAAGATTACCATGCTTCTTAACAAAGCATTTGCAACCAAAGACCCGAAAGTGCGTAACACTAGGCCTATGTCCAAACCGGAGCTCATATGGTGTTTTACCTAGCTTAGCGCGCAAGAAAACACGATTTGAGACTTAACAAGCGATTGCAATTGCATCAGCCTAAAATTTCCTAGGAGTTTGATATTCATCAAGCATAGTCCTACCCATCTCAACTAAGGTTTTGTTCTTTCTTTCTACAACACCGTTTTGTTGAGGTAGATATGGTGAAGAAAATTGATGATCTATTCCATTTTCAGCACAAAAGTGATAAAAACATTGATTTTTAAATTCAGTTTCGTTATCACTTCTAATTGCTTTTAAAGATCCTGGGTGATCAATTGATAATCTAAGAAATAAAGTTCTAAAGTGACCAAAAGCTTCATTCTTGGAGGCCATAAAGTAAACCCAAGAGTATCTGGAATAATCATGAACAATAACAAGAACATACCATTTACCTCCGAAGGATTGAACACGTGAAGGTCCTACGGTGTCAAGGTGCAAAAGTTGACCCAGTTCAGTTGTTATGATCATTGTGAGAGGAGTATGTGAACCTGCAACCATCTTAGCATGTCTACAAGAAGAGCACACAATTTCTTTGTCCCCTTTAAGCTTAGGCAGCCCACGTATGCGATCAAGAGCACTAACACGCGTTAGGTGATCAAAGCTTACGTGACTAAGTCTACGATGCCAAAAATATAAGTCCTTTGAATCATTAGCAACTAGACACCTATGCTTAGAGGAAGACATATCAAAATCAGCTTTAAAAACTCCTCCAAACCGAGACATGTTAAAAATAAGCTCACTATTTGAACATACAACTTACAGCAGTTTTTCTTGAAAATAATTTCCAGATTTTCATCTAGCAATTGCGAAACAGAAACAAAGTTGTATTTCAAATTTTTGACAAGTGCCACATCCTTCAAAGTGTAGTGATCATTTACTCTAACCGAATCCTTAGCAATTATAGGAGTTGAAGAATTATCGGCAAAAGTAACATTCTCTACATGTGACACAAAAGAGAGGGAGGAGAACCAATCTTTGTTACCGGTTGTCAGTACCCAGCGTACCGAATACCCCATGGGATTGCAAAGATCACAAGGAAACTCCATCTACCAGTTTTGAAGACCTCCGAAGGCCCCACATGTCAGCCGTAACCGGACCTGCTTCCCTGACATGGTTAGTCCCAAGGCCGCCACATGTATCATAAGACCGGACCTATCGCCCACACAGGGGAAAGCTCCAGACTGGATACCGATATGGCACCCTCGGACCTAACCCCAGACAGAGGGAAGCTCTGATACCGACACGTGTCCAACAGCACCGGACCTACCAGTCCACGACGGTAAGCTCCGGAGCTGCCACGTGCCCGAACCGCTGGACCTTCAACCTGAACAATCAGACTGGTGGACCCCCAACGACTCGGACCTTCAAGGGGTAATCAAAGACTTCAAGACCCGACTAAGTGTCATTAATACCATATTAATGACACTTAATTGGAAGGCCCTTAATACCAGTAACGACACTGTTAAGGCCCATTACCATGCTATTAAGGGTAATTAACCTCATTTATTGTGTATTAAACATTAGCAACCGCCAGGGCCACATGTCGTGCCAGGCTAACGGTATAACGACCAGTCCTTAAACTATAAGAGGACTGGTCGACGATACACAGGGGGGCGCTCTCGGACTCGAACACGCTCTCTGAGACTTGGGCCCTCTTGGACTCGGAGACGCTAGACACGCTCTCGGACACACTCAGACACTATTAGACGCTCAATACAACAGCAACACACCCCGTGGAGTAGGGTATTACGCTTAGGCGGCCTGAACCATGTAAACCTTGTGTCAATTTGCCACCATCTCTTGAATCTCTGTGCGCCCATTACCGAACCATAAACTCCACGGACTACTAACAGTAGTGCCGGGAGATCTGCCGGATTCAACCACCGACAGTTGGCGTGCCAGGTAGGGGGTGCCCGAGATTTCAAGAATGGTGAACTCAGCTGCTGGATCGTCCAACGGCAACCTCGCTGCGCAACCTACTTGCGGCAATCCCTCCAACATGCAACAACTAGCCAGTGCCATGGCTCCAGCAAGATTCATGCCTCCGCCTTCACCGCTTGCACCAGCAAATCAAGCTGGATAGCGAGACAGAGCACCTGCGTCGGTCACCGCATTGGCGAATAACAACAACTCCGAACACGCGCTCCATGCAGCTCGTGCTCTTCTCCAACGCCCACCACCTCCCGGTGCATCGCAGGGTGCAATGGAGCAGTGGAGGGCTGATGTGGAACACTTGGTTGCAACAGCAGCCGATCGCATCAGCAACCAAGGTCCTCCCCCCTCGGGGCGGGCCCCATCGCAGCACCGGACTTTGTCGGGCAGACTTGGTCCACATGCTTCCCAAAATAGGAGGCGTGCTGCATCTCAACAAGTGACGTCATTGCCTTATGGGGGCAGAAGTCTTTCCATGATTATGTGATAATCATGACTCTTCAATCCTGTGAGATTTCTAGTCATAACATTAACGACTCATCTTAGGCTAGCAGCATAACGGTCTGGGAATTTCAAACTTTTCAACTACTCGAAGAATTCTTTCTTTTCTTTTGGTCGAAGACTAAAAGAAGCATGCGGTTTGCCACAAGCTTTGGAGAGCTCAAGAGTTGGACATTTACAAACCTCTGACAAATCCTTACGAGCCTTTATATTGTCTTTTGTTATGCCCTGTCAAATCGAAGCATGTGCTTATGATGCATTCGCCCATGTTACCTTCTTGATGCATGACATCAATATTATGCATTAAGATTAAAGACTTCACATAAGGTAGCTCCTATAGTGCACATATATGAGTCCAATTGTGGTCCTCTCCGTAACCAACAAAATATCGAGGACGACCTTCATCTGGCACTATGTTGTTCAACTGTTCAACAACCTCTGACCCGTTTAGACGTTGCAGTGGTCCTTTTTTGACAACGGTGTTCTTCTTGAAGGAATTTTTGTGTCACCTAAATACGTGATTGGGCGGTAACCAAAGTCTGTGGCAATCAAAGTAGCAAAGCTTGCCACCATGATTTAAACAAAAACATTCTCTGTTCGAAGCACATATCAGACATGTCAAATGACCATGAGTGCTCCATCTAGAAACCATGCCATAAGGTGGGAAATCATGGACATACCACAAGTATGCAGCCTAAAGGTTAAATTTCTTTTTTTTTTGTAGCAGTCGTACGATTCAATTCCTGTCCATAACATTTTCAACTCTTCAATCAACAACTTCAACATCGCATTCAATCGTGAACCAGGAGGATCTGGTCCAGGTATAATAAGCCAAAGGAACATGAACTAGTACTTCATACAAAGAGATGGTGGTAAGTTGTACGGAATAGCGAACACGGGCCAACAAGAGTATGGTGTTTCGTTTGTATTGAACGGTGAAAAGCCATCTGTCGCCAACCGGATGCAAACATTTCTCGCGTCATTGGCGAAATCTGGATCGAAGCGGTCAAGCGCTTTCCATGCCTCGCCGTCGGATGGGTGCACCATCATTACGTCATTCTCACGTACGCCTTCTTTGTGCCACCTCATGTGACTGGCTACTTTTTTTAAGAGAAACAAGCGCTTTAGGTGTGACAGGCAAGTAGCGAAGCTGCTTCTGTGTGACTTTAGTCATTACTTTTGTACTGTCGTTATTAACAACTTCGACAAATCTCGCTTTATCACATTTTAAGCACTTGTTCTCGTTGGCATGCTCTTTCCAGAAAAGCATGCAGTAGTCTGGACACATATCAATATTCTCATAATTCATACCAGGATCAGAAATTAATTTCTTAGACTGATACATATCCTTAGGCAATTTATGTGGCTGCAGAAGGACATTGCTGATCAATTTGATGAGGTCGTTGTAGCAGTTATTGGAGAAGAAATACTTAGACTTAATTGTAGTAAATCTAGTCATAAAACTTAGGATCGTCACTTTGGTGTGTTCATGCAATGGTTGTTCTGATGTCTTGAGACGCTCAAAGAACTCCTTTTCCTCCATTGTAGGAGAATCCTCCGTCAATTCAAGATTTATGGCTTCAAGCATCTCATCCATCTTATCGACCCCAGTGTTGTAATCTCCATCTCGATCTTCTACGGCTTGAGAAGGTGTCTTACTGTGAAAGGTCCACAACTCATAATGTTGCATGAAATCGTTTTGACTCAAGTGGAATGTCAACATCACATTGTTGAAACACTTCGCATTCGGACATTTGATACATGGGAACTGCACCTTACAGTTGTTTGACAACAAAAAGCTTGCTATATGAAAGCATTTGTCATGGTGAACCACTCCTCTTAGTGACTTCCATCTTTTTTCCAACCAGTATACATCCAAGAGTGGTCTTCAGCCATGTTTGAGGGTATACCTTCAAAGCAAACAAATCATTATTAGTTTCATTGTTATGTCATGTCACGGTCCGACAACTAGGCAGATAGGTCCTAAACCCACCCCAGAGTGACCGAGCAGAGCATGCTCATGACGAGACGCGCAATCCAAATCCGGAAGAAATTTCAGTAGCATAACACCGCCTATTTAACACTACACCCCCCTATCCAGTGTAGTTCTTCAAGTAAAAAGGGGGATGCTATACGGTTATAGCCGTTGTACGTATGTTGCGAGTCATACATCGTACGCACTGTAGTCTTTCACCTTCGCCGTGCAGGCGCTCGTCCTGTCCCTCATCGAGGCCACCTTCCGGATGGTGATCAGGTCGCGGGTGCTGCGGATGCAACTGTACACGATCCTCGTGGCCTCGGCGGTGGGCGTGGTGGTGCTGTTCGCGTCGGGGAGTGGCTGACGATCTCGGGGGAGATTGCGTCGTTCAAGAATGGGAGGTCGAGGTAGGTGCTAACGCTGGTGGGCACGGTGTCGTAGCTGTTCGCCAACATGACGAGCAGGGTGGCGCTGCCGCTGGTGTTGGTGTTCGCGGGTGATGGATGTCCTCACCATCGCTGTCGCTTTCGTGTTGTCTCGACGCATACGTTACGACTACAACTGTGTATACGGCGCGAACCCATTTGTTTTGTGTTGTGTTGTCTCGTGTCGGGCTGGGCTGGTCCAAAACCCATTTAATTACATATTAATAAACAAACCAACTAATAAACAATTACACGTTCAGTACAACTGAAAAGAGCAGAAGGCACAGCTCATTATAGTATACTATTTGTTTATGTAAATATGTTGCACACTCAACCAATAAGAACGGGTAGGGTATGAACTTTTACTAGCATATTCAACACATTCAGCTTCCTGTTACAAGGTTGATTGACTAACAAGGGTATGTTACATGAACAATTCCAAAATTTATCTCCAACTTTGAAAGTACATAACTCTCTCTAGAATAAACCAAAAATTGTGAAACCAATTTTGTTGGATTCACACTAACCAGTACTACCCATCTATTGGATGGACCAGAAAACTTTCCAGCACACTCATCATATCTCCAGTAGCTTGTGAAATTTTTTTCACAAGTAGTAACATAGTTATGAAACCTGCATATCTCCAGTAGCTTGTTACTCATGTAAAATTCATTTTGTTGCTGATTTAATACAATGAACTAGTAGGAACATAGTTCAATACTTTATGTTTATCGCATTTATTTAGGCCCCTAATAATTATGAAACCTGCTACATTCATGGACTATTGCACTCCTTAATAATCATAACTTAACTAATTCTACTCCTTGTCCTCACTGTATATATAATCCTCTCAAATGAACATATCCAAAATGTCATACATGATATTGTTTCTTACATGCTGCGGGTAGGGGGGGGGGGGGCCGGCAAGGAGGGGGCAGCGGGGAGGGAGTGTCGCACGGTGGAGGGCGGCGGGGACGGGGCATCCGATATGGGGTGACGGGGAGGGGGCGACGGGGACCTCCTCAACGGCGCGAAGGGGCAGCGCACGGTGGGGAGGAGGCGGTGGAGAGAAGGTGGCTGGGAGGGGGCGATGCATGGCGGGAAGATGCAGCGCGCGGTGGGGAGAGGTGGCGGGGAGAAGGCAGCTGGGAGGGGTGATGTACCTCTCGTTGGGGAGGCGGGCGACAGCGGTCATCCTCGACAGACACTGAACCTCGACGGCGGCCCTGGACGGCGAGACGGCGGTGCGGTGGGAGTGAAAAAGCAGCAGCAGCAGCCCTCGAGCACAAAAAGTCGAGGAGAAATATGGACCTAGCTGCGTGCGGCCCAGAAATAGACTCTAATAGATAACAGTACTAGGTCACCATCATATATAAGCCCTGATTGACGATGGCCATCTGTCACCGTCATCTATTATGGCTTCGAGTGGGCCTGGTTTAGCCCTAATTGATGACATCTCTTAATTGACGATGGTCGGCCATCATCTTTCTATAATTGACGACGGTACTAGGTCAACTGTCGTCAATTATGTGCATATTGAGGAAAGCTATACTCCACCGTCGTCAATTAACTTAATGATGATGGCCCCATCATCTATTAGTTTTGTTTTCGTCTATTGTCTCAATTCTTGTTGTGTTTATATAGGGGAGGAGAGGTAGGGTTTGGCTGAAATTCATGTATAAGGCAGTGGAGGCCGTGTAGGGATCCCACATGGGCTCCACCGAGGATGGTCACAACGTTCTTGGGCCAAACTAAGGCAAATACTAAATAACATATCATGGAGGAAAAAAAGAATCTGAGTCGAGCACAACAGACGAGTCCACTAGGGGCCGGACTAGTATGTTGGAAGTCAGAATGTTGAACGGATATGTCAGGTATCAAGCCGGACAAGTCCGTTCGCAGGCAAAATGAAGTTCCAAAGAGTTAAAAAGACAAGTCCGTTATGGGGCTAGACAAGTCTGGAGGCTTGACAATTTCTCCAAAACCGGATCAAAAGAGGGATCTACCGGACAACTAAGAGAAGTACCAGTAACTAGGAACGGACTAGTATGTACTTGAGAACGGACAAGTCCGTACTAAACAGAAACTCATTCGGACTAATCCGCAGCAGGAGCGGACAAGTCCGGAGAGTCAACAGAGGGCAAAACCGGACTAGTTTGGGGTCCAAACCAAACAAGTCCTTAACTATATTGGTTTTCAAATGCTCTTTTGCTTCTAATTCATTCTAAACTCATTCCTTTTAATGTTGCTTAATGTTAAACATGTATAAGGATATATGCAATGCATGATGGATGAAAATGAGGGTGTTACATAAGACTTGCAATGATAAAATTGGTTTAGGTTTTGATTCTAATGCTCATGCTAAGGCACATCCACCAAATGTTGTTAAGTCATTAGGAAGTGGTTTAATTCAAACGGTTCCTAAAAAAAGAGGTGGTTTTTTAGGTCAGCAGGGGTGATCTGTTATTCGGTTGCTAACTCACACGTTGCTTGTTCATTAACATAAGGATAAATTTCATTGTAGCTACTGTGGTAGAGTTGGTCATGTCATATATTTTTGTTATATGCTACCTAAACAAAAGAAGAAGCAAGAAATGCTAGCTAGATCATATAACAACCGATCAAAACTTGCTGCACATGCTGAACTGATTGTTAGACACTTGAAACCTGTCATAATGAGTCAGTAACATGCAAAGTGTGCTCTCAAACCTACTTTTTTTCATGCTGCACATAACACACCTTGTAGATCAATAGTTGAATGCAAGGATTCTCAAAATTTGGCTCATACACCTGCTATTGTATCTCAGCTTTCGCTAGCTATTCCGGGTGGACGTCGCGTGACTCAGTACTAGATTCCTAAATGCATTTTGACTCACCGCAGTACTGAGTCATCAACGTATTGTTCTTCTATGCAGGTTACACGCTTGAGGAAGGAGAATTTTTGGGTTGTGGACTCGGAGTGCTCATGCCACGTCACTGGTAACAAATAATGATTCTCCTCCCTCTCTTTTGTGTCACATGTAGAGAATGTTACTTTTACCAATAGTTCTTCAACTCCTGTAATTGCTAATGGTTCGGTTAGAGTTAATAATAACTACACCTTGAAAGATGTTGCCTTTGATAAAAATTCTAAATACAACTTGCTCTCTGTGTCACAATTGCTAGATGAAAATCTTAAAGTAACATTCACTAAAAATTGTTGCACAGTTGTAGGTTCAGATAATGAACTTATGTTTAACATTTCTTGCTTTGAAAGAATTTTGAAAGCTAATTTTGAAATGTCATCCTCTAAGCATAGGTGTCTAGTTGCTAATGATTGAAAAGACTTATATTTTTGGCATCGTAGACTTGGTCACATAGGCTTTGATCACCTCACACCTGTTAGTGGTCTTGGTCTCATACGTGGTTACCTAAGCTTAAAGGGGGTAAATAAATTGTGTGCTCCTCTTGTAGACATGCTAAGATGGTTGTAGGGGCTCACAGGCTCAACTCACAATGACAATGACAACGACACTGGCACAACTTTTACACCTTGACACCATAAGTCCTTCATGTGTTCAATCTTTTGGAGGTAAATGCCATGTGCTTGTAATTGTTGGTGATTATTCTATATACTCTTGGGTTTACATTATGGCATCTAAGATGAACCTTTTAGTCACCTTAGAAATTTAGTTTTTATACTTTCACTTGATCACTGAGGATCATTAAAAGCAATTAGAAGTGATAATGGAACCAAATTTAAAAATCAATCATTTGATCACTTTTGTGCTGAAAATGGAATAGATCATCAATTTTCTTCACCACATGTACCTCAACATTATGGTGTTGTAAAGAGAAAGAACAGGACCTTAGTTGAGATGGCTAGGACTATGCTTGGTGAATATCGAACTCCTAGGATGTTTTGGACAGATGCAATTGCAACAACTTGTTATGACTCAAATCGTGTTTTCTTGCGTCCTAAGCTAGGAAAACCCCATATGAGCTTTGGTTTAGACATAAGGCTTAGTGTCACACACCTTAGGGTCTTTGGTTGCAAATGCTTTGTTAAGAAACATGGTAATCTTGATAAATTTGAAGCTAGATCTGTTCATGCCATGTTTCTTGGTTATCCATCACAATCTAGAGGCTACCGTGTGCTATGACTTGACGCTAACATAATTGTGGAGACTTGTGACGTTTCTTTTGATGAAGCTAGCCCAGGTACTAGCTCTAATACTGCAGGTCAAGATGCATATCCGCAGTGGGAAAGTATTTTCATCGAGGAAGAGGAAGAAGTGGTGCTGTTGACCGAAAATTCAAAACCTAATGACATTGTTGCAGCTTGTGATATTGATCCACAACGAGCACCAATGACTTCTACTGCTGGTCCAAATCATACTCAAGCCACAATCTCTTTGGTTTGTGATGAACATGAATAACAAGAAGCTCGCGAAGTGTCTACTCCCCTCTGTGTCTTGAAAAGTCAACCTCCACGACAAATTAGAAGCTTGCACAAACAAGTTACACGGTCCGGGTTTTTTGATCTAAACTCTCACGCTCATTCTACTTTTGTTATTCTTTTGCACCCAAAGATATATCACACACACTGAATAATGAATCTTGGATCATTTCCATGCAAGAAGAATTATAATATCTTGAAATAAATAATGTTTGGAAATTAGTTCCTCATCCTAATGGTCACACATCGATAGGAACTAAACGGGTGTTTAAAAACAAACAAAATGAGGATTGGGTTGTGGTTAGGAATAAAGCTAGGTTGGTTGCTCAATGTTTCACACACATTAGGGTCTTTGGCTGCAAATGCTTTGTTAAGAAACATGCCAATCTTGATAAATTTGAAGTTAGAGCTGTTGATGCCATGTTTCTTGGTTATCCATATCATACAAGAGGCTACCATGTATGTGCTTTTACATGATACTAACAAAATTGTGAAGACTTGTGAGATTTGTTTTGATGAAGCTAGCCCAAGTACTAGCTTTAATATTGCAGGTCAAGATGCATAACCACAGGGGGATTGTATTTTAATTGAAGATGATGAAGAAGTGCTAATGCTGCCCAAAAATTCAGAAGCTAATGATATTGTTGCAGCTCCTAATTTTCATCCACAACCAGCACCAACGACCTCTACTACTGGTCCAGATCATCCTCAAGCCACAAGCTCATTGGTTTTTTATGAACATGAACAAAAGGATTGTGAAGTGTCTACTCTCCTCCGCGTCTTGAAAAGTCATCCCCACGATAAATTTTTGGAATGCACAAATGAGTTACATGGTCTAGATTTTTCGATCCAAACTCTCACGCTCATTCTGCTTTTGTTGCTTCTTTTGAACCCAAAGATATATCACACACACTCAGTAGTGAATCTTGGACCATTGCCATGCAAGAAGAGTTAGAAATTTTTGAAAGAAATAATGTTTGGAAGTTAGTTCCTCAACCTAAGGGTCACACATTAATGGGAACTAAACGGGTGTTTAAAAACAAACATAGTGATGATGGTGTTGTGGTTAGTAATAAAGCTATGTTAATTGCTCAAGGTTTCACACAAGTTGAAGGTTTATATTTTGATGAAACTTTTTCTCATGTTGCTAGAATATTAGCCATAAGAATTTGTTAACATTTGCAGCATCTAAAGGTTTCAAGTTATATCAAACGGATGTGAAAAGTGTTTCTCTTAATGTCTACATGGATGATGAGGTTTATGAAAATCCAGGTTTTCCTAATCATGTTTACAAACTGCCTAAAGCTTTGTATGGTCTCAAACAGGCCCCTAGAGCATGGTATGATAGGTTGAAAACATTCTTACTTGAAAAGGGGTTTATCATGGGCAAAGTAGATAAAACTCTTTTTGTGCTTAAGCATGGTAATGACTCAGTATTCGTTCAAGTGTATGTGGATGATATTATTTTTGGTTGTGCTTCTCATGATCTTGTGTCCAAGTTTTCAGCTATGATGAGTTCAGAATTTGAGATGAGTATGATGGGAGAACTCACGTACTTCTTGGGGCTGTAAATCAAACAAGCTGCAAACAAACAAACAAAGGAGGGAACCTTTGTGCATCAAACAAAGTATAACAAAGATCTCCTTAGGCGCTTCGACATGGAAAACAGCAAGCCAGTTCGGACCAATGGGAACAACGACAACAGTTGAACTGGATGAAGAGGTTGAACCCGTTGATTCAAAAGAATATCGAAGCATGATCGGGTCACTTTTGTACATCACAACATCAAAACCATATATAAAATTCAGCGTATGTCTTTGTTTATGATTTCAAGCTTCTCCACGCGCTTCACATCGTCAAGCCGTCAAAAGGATTCTCAAGTATTTACATGGTAATAAAAAATTTGGCATTTTTCTTCCTTCTTTCTCAGCCGTTATGTTGAAAGCTTTTTCGGATGCTGATTTTTACAGTTGTACGATTGATAGTAAAAGTACTTTGGGTGCTTGTCATTTTCTTGGTAATTCACTTGTTGCTTGGTCCTTTACAAAACAAAGTTCAGTTGCACAATCTACGACCGAATTTGAATATGTAGCTGCTCCTAGCGCTTGCTCACAAATTTTCTGGATTGTTCAAATACTTAATGACTATAGGGTTGATTTAAATATTGTTCCACTAGTTTGTGACAACACTAGTGCCATTTGCATCGCTAGAAACCCTGTGCAATCTCTAGAACAAAGCACGTTGACATTAGGTATAACTTTCACTATGATAATTTAGAAAAAGGAAATATTGTGCTTCACAATGTAGACACCGAACAAATATTGGCCGATATTTTTACAAAACCTTTGAATTTCACTCGTTTTTCATTCATTCATAGAGAAATGGGGGTTATGCATCCTCATGGCTTAAATTGAGGCGGAGTTTTGCAACTTGGGAAGTCTATATGTAATTCTGAAATAAAAGATAATATGAGCATAATTGTTTCATACATATATGTCTTTGTGATTCTTTTACATACTTAAAGTTCTCACTACATTACTCATGTTATACATTTTGTAATTTTTGCCATGACTAATAATTGGAATAACTACTTACACTAAATCTGGTCATTGTTGACCTTTCACGCTGTTTTGAACTTGTTGCATGCACAAAAGTGCTTGATATCATGAAAAATTAATCAATTAAAAGCCCACATGTTGAGCTTTTATGATCAAATAAAAAATAATGAAAATATCAAGGGAATATGCATGCATCGCACTTCTTCTTTTGAGATTGCTTATCGTTGCACATTAAAATGAACATAGAAGGACTTGTGTATGACTAAAATCATGTCCTTAAGCTTCTGATTGTCAAGTGATATTGGCTTGGCTTGGTTGGTTGGAATAAAGCGGATGTTGCATATAGTCTTTTGCAAAGTTCATATGATTTAAATTTGTGCTTTACAAGATAATTAAAACAACAACATTTTTCACGCTTTCAAATTTTGAAATAGCTGAGTTTGTGAGATCTTGAATTGCTTATATTGAAGTTACACTTGATCTCGAGCATGGCGTACACTACTTTATGTATCTCATTGATTTGATAGTGCAGGTTACTTGATTGTATGGCTTGGATGAGCTTTGTTTTATATGTATATGTCATATTATGCTCATAAATAATTTAAATTTCTCTTTTGTACCTTGCTGACTTTATTGTCAAAGGGGGAGAAATTGATCACACATTGCACGTTCACAAGTCTTTTGTTTTGCATGGTTCTTCACAGGGGGAGCGTACATCCTTAGGGGTAGAATTTTTAGAGGTTTCTTCTCATTTGATTTTGATTTTAAAAAACTGGGAGAAATTTTCTTTTTCTCAAAACTTTTCATGAAAGGTGAAGGAGCCAGTGTTCCTTTTCCTAGTGGTGTTGCCAATGAATTCATCAAGGGGGAGATTGTGAGACCTAGGTGCTGAATACATTGGCATATAGTCTAAAATTGATAGTTTATATGTAATGTTTTGAGTATACCTGAGACACTCACTTTGCACTGTCTGAACTTACGAGAACTTGTCACGCACGCTGCACGTGTTTTTCGTTTTGGACTGTCCAAACTTTTCTTTGTATAATGCATAGCGATTGTTTTGGACTGTCTGATCTTTCTTTGCTAAAATATTCGTGCGGCTGTTATGCTTTTAAATCTCAATGTTTCAAACTTGCTTTACACTATGTGAAAGTTTGCTTAGTACTTTTGGACTAAGTTTTTGATTTGTTTTGGCTGATCATGATGGATAATAGCTTGCTATGTCTACAACATGCTTATTTGAGTAAGTGTTTGCAACAAGTTTGCGAGGAAATGTGGTTGAGTTGATTGGGAGATCACACAGCAGGTTTGAGTCAAGAAGAATGCATATGAAGGTATAGTGGACGTTTTAGAAAGTGTTTGCCTGTGTGCAAGGGTTGTATGGACGTGGAACCATTGTTCCAAGGCGTGGTGAAGAGTTTTCGATGTGAAGATATAGTCAGAAAGGTCAAACCGGTTGGATTATGGCTCAGGCTCCGACTGAGGTGGTTATGGTTCAAGAATGGAAAGTTTTGAGTTGGTTATGGTTAGATTTTGTGTTGGTCAAGAAGATGAGTTGTCTTAGTAATGTATGGGACATTCCTAAGGTGTTTGGAAGTCTAAAGATTGCTTCTATTTGCGTATGGAAGAGTATTGAGCAATAATGGAATGTTTCGGTTGAAACTGAGTAGGAATAGGAGTCTTAGTGTTGATTGGGTTGGCCTTAGGGCTGGTTATATAAGCACGGGAGGCCAAGGATCATGGTAGCACGACTTGTGGCTGTTTCTATTATGTTTTGGGTGAATGAAGTTATTAGTTTAGAGGACTATTGTGCCTTGTTCATCTGACATGTTTTCGTTAAGTCTTTCTCATCGAGTTTCTACACAGCACGGTGTTTTCTTTGGTGTTTTGATCATAAATCGAGTTTTACGGATCCAATTGACGTGATTCTTTTTTATTTGTCTTCATAAGACAGTATTCTATCATCTGTGGATATTTCATGGTCATTGGATTTGTAATTTTTGATATTCACGAGTTTCTTTGCAGCATAGCAGTTCTGTTTTTAACAGGGTAAAACAGATTGACCTTTCCTCAATCTTTTGGTCATAACTTGAGTTTTACTTGACGGTTTTTTTTATGCTTGTTGTGACATCTTCGTGAGTTGATTATATACAATCTCTACTACTTTTGTCACAGTTTAACATGATTAGATTAGTTGCACACACTGATTTTTGTAACAGATCGATTTCTGCTGTTGAGTTTTCTGTAGCTTGCGCTAAAAAAGTTTTAATCTACCATTTACCCCCCTCTGGTTGCTTTTTGCAGCTCTTTGATCCTAGTATTGTTATCAGAGCCACGGTGCTCTAATCTTTATGATTTGCATGTGTTCTTACTATTTAATATAGAGAAATACTCTGCAAAATCTTGTGTGTTCGATGGTGTTGATTTTGAGGTTTGGAAGGCTTGCATGGAGGCTTACATACAGGCGCAAGGCTTCGCCATATGGGAAATGGTCTTCAAGCACTTTGTCATGCCTTCAAATGATGAAGTTACAGCTATAAACATGAGAGACACCGACAACGACAACAAGGTGCGCAACCTCATTCTACAAGGATTGACTCAAAGCGACTTCGATCGTGTTGCACACTTTCGATCTGTGTATGATGTGTGGAAAACACTGTGCGACTACCATGAAGGCTCCAACACAATCAAAGAGATAGGACAAGATATGTTGAAGAAATAATACATGCACTTGGATATCCGACCCGGTGAGTCGATTGATGATCTCTTTGCTCGCTGTTAAGAATTTCTCAGCAATTTGTGTAGTGTCATTGTTTATTTTTCAGATGCTTAAAATGCTAGGCAATTGTGAGGTTCATTAGATATGTCAATTTGGGATATGAAAGTTACATATATGCGTGAATCCACTGTCATGAGTATACTTACTTCATATGTGCTATATTCATAGTTAAAAACACAAGAACTTGATATTATCTCGCGTAAAAATCCCAACTAGTCTCTTGCATTTATTTAACGATGTGACATGCCCAGTTCTAGCCAATCTTCATCATGTGGTACACTTACTTTGTTGTCTTCTCTAACCCTTGAATAGATTGAAGAGTTTCTAGAGGAGGATCTAGCACTTCTCTCTACCCGGTTCTTAAAAGCATTGCAAAATGTGAGAACTAGAAGGAGAGGAAGTGGTGGTTCTCAATGATGCTTTGAATGTGGTAATACATACATTTTTGTAGAAATTGCACTAACCTTTCAGGTTATACTACCTGCGATGAAAAGCAAACAAAGTTCAAGTCTTCTTCTGGCAACAAAAACAAGAAAAAGAAGACTTTTACAAAACGGAAAATGATGGAACACATTCTCTCCGCACTCTAAGATAACAACATGAGCAATGTGGACTCTAGGAGTGACGAAGATGAAGACTGTTTTGTAACTATGTGTTTCATGGTGGACAACTCAAGATCAAGTATGGAGAAAGCAGAGCACAATATCAATGATGAAGAGGTATGTCTGTGAGCCCTATGTGTGCTAAATACATTGGCTATGGCAATAAAAGATTTGAAAATCACGAAAACACCTTTTTCAACAAGGTCTGACTCTAGGTCCGAGGTCCGACAAGGTCCGACAATAGGTCCGACTTGTTTTTGGTAGATCCGACAAGGTCTGACGTAAGGTCTGACTTGCTTTGTCTAGGTCCGACTTATTTTGGCTAGGTCTGACATGTTTTGGTGCTAGGTCTGACTAAGGTTTAGTAAACTATGGTGCTAGGTCCGACTAGCTTTGGTTAGCTCCAGCACTAGCTAGGTCTTCCTAGTTTTTGTAAGCCCCGGTGTTAGGTCCTACTAGTTTTGGTAAGCTCCGGCGTTAGGTCCTACTAGCTTTGGTAAGTTCCCGCGCTAGGTTGTGCTAGCTTTGGTAAGTTCCAGCTTAAGGTCCGGTTAGTTTTGGCAAGGCTCGAATCTTGATCGCAGTGGTTCTGCTTTTACCTTGCAATGTTTCAAACTTGCTTTACATCTATGGAAAGTTTTCTTATTATTATTTTACTATGTTTTTGGTGTGTTTTGGTGGTTATGATTGATATCTTTTTTCTATCGTTTGCAACATGCTTGTGTGAGGTGCTCACATAAGGTGTTGTGGTTATTGGAACTCATGAGAGTCAAGTCGAGGACTTGTGCTCGGAAATATCTGTTGTTTATTCATGTGAAGGGGTTGCTTGAGTTCAATACATGGCTGGTGACAGGATCCATTGAAGTAGTCTTAGGTATAAGATGAGGTTTAAGAACCAAGTTCGAGAGGAATTGTGGTTGAGTTGGTCTGGAGGACGCGCAACATGGTTGAATCAAGAACAATGCATATGAAGGTATCGTGGACGTCGTTGGAAGATGTTTTCACATGTGCAAGGGGTGCATGGACGTGGCTACATGTTTCCAAGGCGTGATGAAGAGAAGTGGACGTAAAAAATTAGTCGGAAAGGTCCAACCGGTTGGAATATGCCTCAGGTTACGCCTGAGGTGGTTATGGTTCGTTTATGGAAAGTTTCGAGTTTGTTTGGGTTAGATTTCATGTGGGTCACGAAGTTGGGTTGTTTTGGAATGTGGGATACATTCCTAACGTGTTTGGAAGTCTTAAGATTGCTTCTGTCTGCGTATGGAAGAGTCTTGAGCAGTTATCGAAAGTTTCGATTCGTGAATTGAGTAGGATTAGAGTCCTAGTTTGAGTTGAGTCGGCTTTCCGGTTGGTTATATAAACAAGGGAGGCCAGAGCTCGTAGTAGACGGATTTTGGGCTGTTCCTCTTGTGTTCTATTGGATAAAGATCGTAGTTTTACAGAACTTTTTTGCCCTGTTCGTCTGACTTGTTTTAGACAAGTTTTCTCGTCGAGTTTCTGCACAGCACTACCTTGCTTTGGGGGTTTTATCATAACTCGAGTTTTACAGATCTGATTAATGTGATTACTTTGGGTTGTCTTCAAAACTTAACTATCTATCATCTATGAAAATTTTACAGTCATTGGATTTGTGGTTTCTGATCTATCCAAGTTTCTTTGCAGTATTACAGATCTGATTTTTACTCCGTAGAACAGATTGACCTTTGTTCGTTCTTTCGATCGTAACTTGAGTTTTTCTCAACGGATTTCCGTGATTCTTGTTGTGATGTCTTTGTGACTTGATTCTCCACAATCTATACTAGTTTTTTCACAATTTGTCATGTTTAAAATAGTCACATACACGAGTTCTTTAACAAATAGTTTTTTTGCCGAAGGGTTTTTGCTTCTGCTGAAGAAGTTTTAATCTACCATTTACCCCCTCGGGTACCATTACACGTGCTCTTCGATCCTACAATTGGTATCAGAGACACGATGCTCTAATCTTTGTGATTTTGCACGTGATTTTGACTAATCATCATGGACAAATACTCCGCAAAACCTTGTGTCTTTAGCGGTATTGATTTTCAAGTTTGGAAGGCACGTGTGGAAGCTTTCATCCAGGCACAAGTCTTCGCAATATGGGAAAAGGTTTAAAAGCCTTACAACGTGCCGTCAAACAATCAAGTCACGACTGCAAACATGAGAGATGTTGACAACCACAACAAGGCTCGCAGCTTGATCATACAGGGATTAACACAAAGCGACTTCGACCGTGTTGTTAACCTCCGATCTGCATATGATGTGTGGAAAGCACTCTGCGACTACCATGAAGGATCCAACATGATCAAGAAGGTAATTCAATACATGTTCAAAAAGGAGTACATGCACTTTGAGATGCAACCAGGTGAGTCCCCCGACGATCTCTTTTCTCACTTTAATAAAATTCTGAGCAACTTGTGAAGTGTCAATGTTAATTTCTTAGATGCTGAGAATGCTAGGCAATTACTAAGTGCATTAGACATGTCAATTTGGGAGAATAAAGTCACATCTATTCGTGAATCTACTGTCATGAGTACACTTACTTTAGATGTTCTTTATTCTAAATTGAAAACTCATGAAATTGACATAATCTCACGTAAGAACCGCAACAAGTCTCTTGCATTTGTTTCATAACGTGACATGCCTAGCTTCGGACAATCTTCTTCTTGTGGAACACTTGCTTTGTTGTCCTCTCTAATCCTTGAACAGATTGAAGAGTTTCCAAAGGAAGAACTTGCACTCATCTCTACTCGGTTCTCAAAAGCATTGCAAAATGTGAGAACTAGAAGGAGAGGAAGTGTCAGACCTCAACGATGATTCAAATGTGGTAAGACAGGACATTTTCACATGGATTACCCTAACCTTTCAGGTGCTACTTCCAGTGATGAAAAGCAAACAAGGATGAAGCACTCCTCTGCAAACAACAACAACAAAAAGAATGGTTTTATAGGACGCCAATTGGTGAATAGTTTTATCTCCGCACTTCAAGAACTTGGCTCGAGCGATGTGGACAACGGAAGTGATGAGGATGAAGATGGTTTGGCAAACTGGTATTTCATGACGGGCAAGTCAATATCATGTATGGAGGAGGCTAAGAATAGGTGTCTAAGTTGCTAATGATTCTAAAGACTTATATTTTTGGCATCATAGACTTGGTCACGTAGGATTTTATCATCTCACGCATGTTAGTACTCTTGATCGCATACATGGGCTGCCTAAGCTGAAAGGGGACAAAGAAACTGTTTGTTCTTCTTCTAGACATGCTATGATGGTTTTAGGTTCACATGCTCCTCTCACAATAACCATGACAACTGAACCGGACCAACTTTTGCATCTTGACACCGTAGGTCCTTCATGTGTTCAATCTCTTGTAGGTAAATGGTATGTTCTTGTGATTCTTGATGATTATTCTAGATACTCTTGGGTTTACTTTATGGCATCTAAGAATGAATCTTTAGTCACATTACAACTTTATTTATTAGATTATCAATTGATCACCCTAGGATCTTTAAAAGCAATTAGAAGTGATAATGGAACTGAATTTAAAAATAAATCTTTTGATCACTTTTGTGCTGAAAAAGGAATAGATCATCAATTTTCTTCAACCTATGTACCTCAACAAAATGGTTTCGTAGAGAGAAAGAATAGAACCTTAGTTGAGATGGCTAGGACTATGCTTGATGAATATAAAACTCTTAGGAAATTTTTGGCTAATGCAATTGCAACCACTTGATATGTCTCAAATCGTGTTTTTTTGCATGCTTACCTAGGAAAAACAACTTATGAACTTCAGTTTGGACGTAGGCCTAGTGTCTCACACTTTCGGGTCTTTGGTTGTAAATGCTTTGTTAAGAAACATGCTAATCTTGAAAAAATTGAAGCTAGATTTGTTGATGGCATGTTTCTTGGTTATCTATCTCATACTAGAGGATATCGTGTGCTTTTACTTGACACTAACAACATTGTCGAGACTTGTGAAGTTTCTTTTGATGAATATAGCCCAGGTACTAGCCCTTATATGGCAGGTCGAGATTCATATCCGCAGGGGGAGAGTATTTTTATCGCAGAAGACGAAGAAGTTGTGATGCTGCCTGAAAATTCATAAGCAAATGACGTTGATCACGTTGCTGATTTTGCACCACAACCAGCACCAACAACTACTGCAGCTGGTACAGATCGTCCTCCAGCCACAAGTTCTTCGATCTGTGATGAACATGAAGAACAAGGAGTTGGTGAAGTGTCTACTCCCCTCCGAATCCTCAAAAGTCATCCTCCACAACAAATCATTGGGAGCTTGCACGAACGAGTCACACGGTCCAGGTTTTGCGATCCAAACATTCACGCTCATTCTACTTTTGTTGCTTCTTTTGAACCCAAAGATATATCACACGCACTCACTAATGAATCTTTGGATTATTTCCATGCATGAAGAGTTAGAAAATGTTGAAAGAAATAATGTTTGGAAACTTGTACCTCCACTTCAAGAACACACTTTAATTGGAACTAAATGGGTGTTTAAAAATAAACAAAGTGAGGATGGGGTTGTGGTTAGAAATAAGGCTAGATTGGTTGCTCAAGGTTTCACACAAATTAAAGGTCTAGATTTTGATGAAACGTTTTTATCTTTTGCTGCATCTAAAGGTTTCAAGTTATATCAAATAGATGTTAAAAGTGCTTTTCTTAATGGCTACATAGATGAGGAGGTTTATGTCAAGCAACCATCGGGTTTTGAAAATCCAAATTTTCCTAATCATGTTTACAAACTGTCCAAAGCCTTCTCAAACAAGCCCCTAGAGCATGGTATGATAGGTTAAAAACATGCTTACTTGAAAATGGGTTTACCATGGGCAAGGTTGATAAAACTCTTTTTGTTCTTGAGCATGACAATTACGAATTATTCATTCAAGTGTGTGTGGATGATATTATCGTTGGTTGTGCTTCTCATGACCTTGTGTCCAAGTTTTCAGCTATGATGAGTTAAGAATTTGAGATGAGTATGATGAGAGAACTCACGTACTTCTCGGGGCTGCAAATCAAACAAACCAAGGAGGGTACCTTTGTGCATCAGACGAAGAATACAAAAGACCTCCTAAGGCGCTTCAACATGGACAAAAGCAAGCCTCTTCGGACACCAATGGGAACAACAATAACACTTGAACTTGATGAAGATGGTGAACCCGTGGATCAAAAAGAAAATTGAAGTATGATTGGATCACTTTTGTATCTCATGACATCAAGACCTGACATACAATTCAGTGTATGTCTTTGTGCACGATTTCAAGCTTCCCCACGTACTTCACATCGTCAAGCCGCCTCCTCAGCTATTTACATGGAACTCAAGAATTTGACATTTTTCTTCCTTCTTCCTCAACTGTTACTTTGAAAGCTTTTTTGGATGATGATTTTGGTGGTTGTAGCATTGATTGGAAAAGTACTTCGGGTGCTTGTCATTTTCTTGGTAATTCACTTGTTGCTTGGTCCCCTAGAAACAAAGTTCAGTTGCACAACCCAGAGCCGAATCTGAATATGTAGCTTTTGCTAGCGCTTGCTCACAATTTTTTTGGATTGTTCAAACACTTAAGGACTATGGGGTTGATCTTGATAGTGTTCCATTATTTTATGACAACACTAGTGCCATTTGCATTGCTAGATATCCCGTGCTACATTCTATAACAAGGCACATTGACATTACGTATCATTTTATCCGTGATAATGTTGAAAAAGAACACATTGTGCTTCACCATGTAGATACCAAAACAAAATTGGCTGATATTTTCAAATAACCTTTGGATTTCGCTCGTTTTTGTTTCATTCGTAGTGAAATAGGGGTTATGCATCCTCATTGCTTAAACCGAGGGAGAGTTTTGAAACTTGGGAAGTCTATGTATGAATCTGAATTTAAAATAATATGAGCATAGTATTTCATACATATATGACTTTGTGATTCCTTTTGGACGCTAAAAGTTCTTACTACATTACCCATGTTATACATTTTTATAGTTTTTGCCATAATGAGTAATTAGAATAATTACTTATACTAAATCTTTTCATGATCGAACTTTCCTGCTGTTTTAAACTCGTTGCATGCTCACAAGTGCTTTAAATAATGAAAAAAATAATCAATCAACTATCCACATGTTGAGCTTTTATGATCAAATATAAATTGAGAAAATATCAAGAGAATATGCAAGCATCGCACTTCTTCTTTCGAGATGGCTTATCATTGCACTTAGATATGAACTTGGAAGAAGTTGTGTATGACTAAAACCATGTCCTTAAGCTTTTGATTATAAAATGACATAGGCTTGGCTTGGTTGGTTATAATAAGGAAGATGCGGCATATAATCTCTTACAAATGTTATATGATCAGAATTTGTGCTTTAAATAATATAGAAAAATGAAAATTGCAGCAACAAGTGTCATGCTTTCAGGTTTTGAAATAGTTAAGTTTGTGAGATCATGACTTGCTTAAATTGAAAATTACACTTGATCTCTAGCATGGCTTACACTACTTTACGTATCTCATTGATGTGATAGTGTATGTTACATGATAGTATGACTTGGATGAAGCTTTGTTTATATGGATATGTTATAATATGCTCATAACAATTAAAATTTCTCTTTTGTACCTTGCTGAATTCATTGTCAAGGGGGGAGAAATTGATCACACATTGCACACATTCACAATTGTTTTGGCTCGATTCTTCTCGGGGGGACAATTGATTTTCTTTTCATTTTATTTCTGATTTACAAAGGGGGAGAAATATGTATAGGGGTGATTTTGTTTTCAAAACTATTCACGTGAATAAGCCAATGTTCGGATTTTAAGTTGTTTTGCCAATGCATTCATCAAGGGGGAGATTGATAGACCTATGTGTGCTGAATAATTTGGCTATGGCAAAAAGTTTTGAATATAACCAAAACACTTTTTTCAGTATGGTCCGACTATAGGTCCGAGCTCCAGCAAGGTCTCACAATAGGTCTGACTTGTTTTGGGTAGCTCGGGCAGGGTCCGACGTAAGGTACGACTTGCTTTGTCTAGGTCCGACTTATTTTGGCTAGGTCCGACATGTTATAGTGCTAGGTCCGACTAAGCTTTAGTAAGCTCCGACGCTAGGTCCGAGTAGCTTTGGTTAGCTCCGGCACTAGCTAGGTCCGACTAGTTTTGGTAAGCCCCAGTGTTAGGTCCTACTAGTTTTGGTAAGCTCCGGCGTTAGGTCCTACTAGCTTTGGTAAGTTCGGGTGCTAGGTCCTGCTAGCTTTGGTAAGATCCAACTCAAGGTTCGGTTAGTTTTGGCAATGCTCAGAGCTTCATCGCAGTGGTTCTGCTTTTACCTTGCAATATTTCAATCTTGCTTTACATCTATAGAAAATTTTCTTAGTATTCTTTTACTACGTTTTTGGTTTGTTTTGGTGGTTATGATCGATATCTTTTTGCTATGGTTTGCAACATGCTTATGTGAGGTGCTCACGTAAGGTGTTGTGGTTATTGGAACTAACGAGAGTCAGGTCGAGGACTTGTGCTCGGAAGTATCGGTTGTTTATTCATGTGCAGGTGTGCTTGAGTTCAATACATGGCTGGTGACGGGATCCATTGAACTAGTATTAGGGAGAAGATGAGGTTCAACAACCAAGTTCGTGAGGAATTGTGATTGAGTTTGTCAGGAGGTCGCGCAGCATGGTTGAATCAAGAACAATGTATATGAAGTTATCATGGACGTCGCTGGAAGATGTTTGCACGTGTGAAAGTAGTGCATGGACATGGCTATATGGTTCCAAGATGTGTAAAAAATTGGTCGGAAAGGTCCAACCATCTGGAATATGCCTCAGGTTGCGGCTGAGGTGGTTATGGTTTGTTTATTGAAAGTTTCGAGTTTGTTTTGGTTAGATTTCGTGTGGGTCACGAAGTTGAGTTGTTTTAGGAATGTGGGATACATTCCTAAGGTGTTTGTAAGTCTTAGGATTGCTTCTATATGCAAATGGAAGAGTCTTGAGAAGTTATGGAAAGTTTCGATTCGTGAATTGAGTAGGATTAGAGTCCTAGTTTGAGTTGAGTTGGCTTTCGAGCTGGTTATATAAACAAGGGAGGCCAGAGCTCACGATAGACGGATTTTGGGCTGTTCCTTTTGTGTTCTATTGAATAACGATCGTAGTTTAAAAGAACTTTTATGCCTTGTTTGTCTGACTTGTTTCAGACAAGTTTGTCGTCGAGTTTTTGCACAACACTACCTAGCTTCGGTGGTTTTATCATACCTCGAGTTTTACAGATCCAACTGATGTGATTCTTTGTGAGTTGTCTTTAAAACTTGATTATCTATAATCTGTGAAAATTTCAATGTCATTGGATTTGTGGTTCTGATCTACACGAGTTTCTTTTCAGCGTTACAGATCTGATTTTGACTCGGTAGAACAGATGGACCTTTGTTCGATCTTTCAATCGTAACTTGAGTTTTTCTCGTTGGATTTTGGTGATTCTTGTTTTGAAGTCTTCGTGAATTGACTCTCTACAATCTATAATAGTTTTTTCACAATTGATCACGTTTAGAATAATCGCACACATGATTTTTTTAACAGATCGTTTTTCTGCCGAGGGGCTTTCGCTTCCGCTGAAGAAGTTTTAATCTACCATTCACCCCCTCTGGTAGCTTTACACGTGCTCTTCGATCCTACAATGTCCCACTTGCAAATAAATGTGTGATTCTATTTCTCGTTCCACTGCTGTACTTAAGAAAAAGGACAAAAAACATAGGAACAATGCTGTTAAAATTAAATCACTAGAATCTGAAATGAATCGGCCAAAATCATTGATTCCTAGTGATGACTCTTGTTTCTGGTGTGAATTGATATATGAACAATTGTCATCTCTAATAAGTGTGCACACCTCTACACTTGATAAAGTTGTACTTTAAATAGAAAAGAACAAAAAACTTACTTCACTTAATGATAAAAACATAAAAGATGTTAGCTGTTCAAAAATTGATTTGCATTGTTCTAGCTTTGATGAGCTTAATAAGAAAATACATGATGTTATGAATGAGATTTCTATTTTGAATAATGTTTACATTCTCATGAAGTTAAATATTATTCTAATTGCAAACTGAAGGCAAAAACTTCATGTGAAAACTACTTAGACTTGTCCAAGAAACTTGATGACATGCATAGGACACTAGAGCGGTTTTGTAGTGGGAATAAGAATCCAAACTTGTTGTTGAATTCTTCTAAGACTTGAAATGATAAAACTTGTTTAGGTTTTGATTCTCATGATCATACTAAGGCACATCCACCTGAGGTTGTTTAGTCATTAGGAAGTTGTTTAATTCACACAGTTCATAAACAAAAGAGGTTGTTTTTAGGTCAGCAGGGGTGTTGTCTTATTCGGTTGCTAACTCAAACGTTTCTTGTTCTTCTAGACATGAAAATAAGATTAAATTTCATTGTACCTTCTATGGTAGACATGGTCACGTCATAGATTTTTGTTATAGACTAGCTAAACAAGAAAAGAAGCAAAGAATGCTAGTTAGATCATGTAACGACCAAGCAAAACTTGATGCACGAGCATAGGTGTCTAGTTTTTGAAGCTAATTTTTGATATTTATTCCTTTAAGCATAGGTGTCTAGTTGCTAATGATTCAAAAGACTTATATTTTGGCATCTGAGACCTGGTCACATAGGTTTTGATCACCTAACACGTGTTAGTGTTCTTGATTGCATACGAGTATTACCTAAGCTTAAAAGGGATAAAGAAATTGTGTGCTCTTCTTGTAGACATGCTAATATGGTTGTAGGTTCACATGCTGAATTCACAATGACCATGACAACAACACTGGCACAACTTTTACACCTTGACACCGTAAGTCCTTCATGTGTTCAATCTTTTGGAGGTAAATGCCATGTGCTTGTAATTGTTGGTGATTATTCTATATACTCTTGGGTTTACATAATGGCATCTTAGATAAAGCTTTAGTCACTTTACAAATTTAGTTCTTACACTTTCACTTGATCACCCAGTATCTTTAAAAGCAATTAGAAGTGATAATGGAACCAAATTTAAAATCCAATTAGTTGATCACTTTTGTGCTGAAATTGGAATAGATCATCAATATTCTTCACCATACATACGTCAGCAAAATGGTGTTGTAAAGAGAAAGAACAGGACCATAGTTGAGACGGCTATGACTATGCTTGATGAATATCAAACTCCTAGGATGTTTTGGACAAATGCAATTGCAACAGCTTGTTATGACTCAAATCGTGTTTTCTTGCGTGCTAAGATAGGAAAACCCCATATGAGCTTTGGTTTGGACATAGGCTTAGTGTCGCACACTTCAGGGTCTTTGGATGCAAATTATTTGTTAAGAAAGATGATAATCTTGATAAATTTAAAGCTAGATCTGTTCATGCTATGATTCTTGGTCGTCATCTCAAACTAGAGGCTACCGTGTGCTTGAACTTCACACTAACAAAATTGTGGAGACTTGTGAGGTTTATTTTAATGAAGCTAGCCCAGGTGCTAGCTCTAATATTGCAGGACAAGATGCATATCTGTAGTAGGAGAGTATTTTCATTGAGGATGAGGAAGAAGTTGAAAGTGCATCTAGGCATCCCCGTGGGTTTGGTGTGATTGATGATGACAATTAAGAGGCTAATGAGCTAAGTTGATCCTAAGCACATGTACAATGATTGAAATGAGATGAAACCCTTCAAAAAGGAAAAGAACATAACGGGCGTCAAAGGCTCAAGAGTAGAAATTAGGGTTTATATGAAGTTGACCTTATATGAGCCGTGTCATGTGAGACAGTGGATGTATCATGTGCATTGAGATCATTCTAAGGGGCTCAAAGTGGTTATTGAGAGAAACACCTAAGTGGGAAGCCAAAAATGAGAAAAGACCCTAGGAGGCCGGAGTAGTCCCGCCAGGCAGACCAGTCTATGTTTAGACGGACCAAAAGTATCTGGAGTGATTCTTAGTGATTTTGGAGCTAAGTCCCAGAAGACCGGACTTGTCCATTTTTGAAAGGACCAAAGCTCATTGGAAAGGTTAGGACTTGTACGTTTGAGTACGGACTAGTTCGTTTGAGACTTAGTGAGATTAACCGAGAGAAACCCTAGGGGGCCATACTAGTCCGCCCCACTAGTTGGACTAGTCTGGGCCTACCCAGATGAGTTCGTTTTGGGACGGACTAAACCCTTCTGTCCTACTTCGGACTAGTCCGTCTTGGACCGGACTAGTACGTTGTTTAGTGACCATTTGAATTTAGAAATTTGGCAGGTAGCGTCACGATCGTCGCACAGTGTGGCGGTTGTCGAGACCTGACCAGAGGTCAGTGGTCCCATTGGGCCGGACTAGACCAGGGCCAGTGGCCGGACTAGTTCGCCCTTCTACTGAGGTCAGCAGAAGGGACTCGAGACCCATATAAAAAGGGGACCCCCGGCCTCATTTGAAAAGTCTCGAACCCTAACGCCGTCACAAGTGACTAAGAGCCTTCCAAAGCCTTCTACTCGTCCTACTAGCCTTCTAAGACCAAATCTTGAAGAGATTAGGGTTTGGGGAGGAGAGTGAAGGAAGATCATCGCGCTTGGGCTCTCAGTTTGATCTCTTTGCACATTGTGTTTGTGTTTTGCGGCTTGTGTGAGTTGAGCTTCGTGTGCTCCTCATTCTATTGATTTGTGGGAGCCTCAACTTGTGAGCAGCCCCATCAAACTTGGTGATTACCCATTGATATAGTGGAAACAAAGCCGACCATCGTGGTGGCTTGGTGAGCTAAGGGTCAAGTGAGACTCGGTCCTTGTATGGACTTCTCAACAAGTATTTAGGCTTCTTCATGAAGCTGAACCACGGGATAAATTTTGTCTCACTTGTCTTTTACTTTTTTTATCACTAGTATTGCTATTAGGGTTCATATTGTTCATATTGCCTTTCACTTTTGATCATTGTTAAAATCTTGTGATTTAAGTGCTTAAATCTTCCAATCTTAGTTGTACCAAGTTACCATACATTGTTTACATCATGGTTGAACTTAAATTCCACAAATAACTTGTTGAAACCAAGTTTTTAGGTTTTCACCTCGTGCTGAGCGGACTAGTCCGGCCCTATCCAGACAAGTCCGGCCTCAGGAGTTTAATCTCGTTTGATTAAGTCATTTCAGGTCATATTGCCTATTCACACCCCCTCTAGGCGACTTTCAATCGGTAACAGAGCAGGCTTCTCCAAAAGAGTCTAACAACTCAGAGAAGAAATGGTCGGAAGGGGTGACAACGAAGTTTCGGTGGTCGTTGATGACACCAAGACAAAGAACGTCGATGTTCTTCAAGATGATCCAAACGATGATGAAGAAGTTCGGATGCTCAAGGCACAGCTTCGTGAGAAGCTCATTGTGCCCAAGAAGGAGATCAAGCCAATTGCTTCGATCAATGTCGACAATGGGAGTAGTTCACAAGACTACTTCCGGTATCCTTACAATTATGAGCAACTTACCACGAGCAATCATTATTTCCCATTGGCAAACCTCCTCAGTTTTACGAAAATGATTACTCTATGTGGAAGCATAATATGAAGATTCACCTCATTTCCTTAAACCCTAGCTTGTGGCAAATTGTTATGACAGGTGTTCATCTTCCAAAGAATGAGGAAGACATCACTCCGGAACAAGCCGTTCTTCTCCATCGCAATGCTCAAGCCGTTGGAGTGATTACCTCCTCATTGACACTTAACCGCATTGAAGGATTAGAGGTTGCCAAGGAGATATGGGATACCCTCAAGACAGCGCATGAAGGAAACCGCGTCATTAGGGAGGCGAAGATCGAGATGATCGAAGGAGAGCTTGGGAGGTTTACCATCATTGATGGTGAGTCCCCCAAAGACATGTACAACCACCTCATGACTCTCATCAACAAGAGTCGGTCTTATGGAAGAACCTGATGGACCGACCATGAGGTGGTAAAGAGGATGATTCGAGCATTCATGCCTCAAAATGTTACTATTTCCTCACTAATTTGTGAAAGTCCAAGGTTTCATAAGATGACTCCTGAAGAAGTGCTTGGAAGAATTATCAACCATGAGATGATGGAACAAGAAGCTATATTCTACAACGATCTACAAAAGCTATCCTCCTCCAAGAAAAGAGATGTCGCGTTCAAGGCAACATGCTTAAGATCACAAGAAAAGGAAGAGAGTGATGAAGAGAGCCCTGAAACTGATGAAGAAGAGGCACTCTTCATCAACAACTTCAAGAGGATGTTTAGAAGGAGGAGGGGAGCTACCAAAATGAAAGAAAGAGCAAAGACAAGCCCAAGACAAGATCAAAGAGGGCTTGCTACAATTGCGGTGAGTATGGCCACTTCATTGTGGATTGTCCACATGAAGAAAACAAGAAGAAGAAGGAGGACAAGTACAAAGAGAAGAAGTATTTCATGAAGAAGAAGCAATCCGGGCATGCCCACCTCGGAAAGGAGTGGGATTCAAATGAGGAATCCTCCTCTGATGAAGAAGAGAAGATAGCAACCATTGCTATGAAGAAGACAACTACGGAAAACAAGCTCTTCCCAAACATGGAGACTTCAAGGCAAACGTGTTTCATGGACAAGGAGGGAAGAAAGAAGGTTAAATCTAAATCCTCTTCTTCAATTTATTCTCATGATAATTTTGACAGTAGTAGTGAAAACAAACATATGCTTAAAGACATGAGTAATAGTACTTTGAAAAGATTGAGATTGTTGACGGAGGAAATATTTGAGAAGCAAGAGCTCAGCAACCGTCAAGAGGACATGATCATTTAACAAAAGAAGAGATGTCAAGAGGTTGAGGAGATCTTGGAGCTTGAAAGAGAAAGAAGCAAGGCACATGAGTGTGAACTCGCTTGGAGCAAGGAAACTTGCTCAAACCTTGAGAACACTACATTTGTGCTCAAGGATGAACTTGTTAGTTTGACATAAGCTAATAAGATCGTTGAGACACAAGTGAAGTCTCTCAAGTTCAATGCACCTTCTTCCTCTAAAAGCTCATCTTCCACAAATGTTAAATCCGAAGCATCTCAACCTTGTCAATGCTCAAACTTGATCGTAAAGCTTAAAGATGAGCTTAAGTTGGCACAAACCAATCAAGCACCAAATGGTGACATCTTTGACAAGGATAAAGTGGCATATGCACGTAGTGCATATACCAACACAAGACATCCCCTTGTCAAGGATGATCTTGGTTATTCTAGGGAGATGAGGAAAAACCCCAAAACTCCCAAGAATGGCAAAGACTTGATTGTTTTTGTCAAAGGAGACTGATACAACAACAAAGGAAAGAACATTGCTACTTCACCCAAAATGCCTAAGAAAGAACCTCATCCATTGTTCCATGATTTCGATGCATCATATGCTTTATTGAGGAACAAGTTTGGAAAGTCCTATGCTAGGTATGTTGGGCCATAACGCAAGAGTCCTAAACCTTGTGTGTGGGTGCCCAAGTTCCTCTTGACTAACATCAAAGGACCCAACACTGCTTGGGTACCTAAAGCCAAGGCTTAAATCTTTCTTGTAGGCATACTCCTCTAGAGGAACCAAATGGGTTATTGATAGCGGGTGCACTAATCATATGACCTGAGAGAGGAAGATGTTTGTGTAGTATGACCTAAATGAAGATCCAAGTGAAGGAATCTATTCTAGCGACAATAGCCAAGGAAAAATCCTTGGCACCGATAAAATTGCTATATCCCCTAATCACACTCTTTCAAATGGTTTACATGTTGATTCACTTGATTATAATCTCTTGTCCGTATCACAACTATGTGACAAAGGTTATAATTGTTTATTCACTAATGAGGGTGTGACCGTCCAAGGAGAAGCAATGGTTCCATTGCCTTCAAGGGTGTACTCAAGGAAAAGCTCTATCTTGTTGATTTCTCCGCGGATAAAGCCCAACTTGATGCATGCTTAATTGCAAAAACTAACATGGGATGGCTATGGCATAGAAGGCTATCCCATGTTGGGATGAGGAATTTGCAAAAACTCCTTAAGGGCGAGCACATCCATGTTTTAAAGAATGTTGTGTTTGAAAAGGATAGACCATGTAGCGCATGCCTAGCCGTAAAACAAGTTGGAGCACCACATCCATCCAAGAACTTTATTATGACATCATGACCATTAGTGCTTCTACACATGGATCTCTTCGGTCCTATTGCCTACATAAGCATTGGCGGTAACAAATATGGTCTTATTATTGTTGATGATTTTTCACGTTTCACTTGGGTATTCTTTTGGCATGATAAGAGTGAGACTCAAGGTGTCCTCAAGAGGTACTTGAAGAGAGCTCAAAATGAGTTCTCCTTAAGTATCAAGACCATAAGGACTGACAACGGCACCGAATTCAAGAACACTCAAGTTGAAGAATTTTTGGATGAGGAAGGCATGAAGCACGAGTTCTCGGCCCCCTACCCCCCTCAACAAAATGGGGTGGCCGAGAGGAAGAATAGGACCTTAATTGAGATGTCAAGAACCATGCTTGATGAGTATAAGACATCAGATTGGTTTTGGACGGAAGCGATCAACACCGCTTTCCATAAACCGGTTGTATCTTCACCGCATACTTAAGAAGACATCTTATGAGCTTCTAACCAGTAACAAGCAAAACATTTCCTACTTTCTTGTTTTTTGGAGCAAATGCTACATTCATAACAGGAAACCTAGGACTTCAAAGTTCTCTTCTATGTCTGATGATGGTTTCTTGCTTGGTTATGACTCAAAGACCTACGCCTATAGTGTCTTTGATAAATCCTCTAGAATTGTTGAAGTAGCATGTGACGTGGTGTTTGATGAGACTAATGGCTCCCAAGTGGAGCAAGTTGATCGTCATGTGTTAGATCAAGAGAAAGCTTCACAAGTGATGATAGGAAGGATGGCGCTTGGAGATATTCGACCACAAGAACAACCACAACACTCAAGTGATCATCCTACACATCAAGCAAGCTCCTCCTGAAATGATAAAGATCATGTCCGCCAAGATGCGCTCCAAGAAGATGAAAATCGAGGCATCAATCAAGGAGGAGACAATGAGGATGAGGAAGACCAAGATGATGACTCAAAACCTCAAGCGCCTCACCCAAGAGCATCAAAGCGTCCAACGGGACCATCCCATTGAAAATATACTTGGAGACATCTCCAAGGGGGTACCTACTCGATCTTGTGTTGCAAACTTTTGTGAACATTACTCTTTTGTTTCTTTCTTGGAGCCCCACAAGGTTGAAGAAGCACTACGAGATCTGGATTGGGTGATCGCCATGCAAGAAGAGCTCAACAACTTCGAAAGAAATCATGTATGGGAGCTTGTGAAGAGGCCTAATGCGAATGTTGTAGGCACCAAATGGGTGTTCTGCAACAAAAAAGATGAGCACGGGGTGGTTACAAGGAACAAGGTACAACTTGTGGCCAAAGGGTATTCACAAGTCAAAGGTTTGGATTTCGATGAAACCTTTGCTCCCGTAGCTAGACTTGAATCAATTCGTATATTACTTGCCTTTGCCACTCACCATGATATTAAGCTATATCAAATGGACGCCAAGAGCGCATTCCTCAATTGTCCAATTAAGGAAGAGGTGTATGTGGAGTAACCCCCCAGATATGAAGATTAAGAATTCCCAAACCATGTGTACAAATTGCGTAAGGCTCTCCATGGACTCCAACAAGCTCCTAGAGCTTGGTATGAGTGCCTTAGAGATTTTATAACTCAAAATGGTTTTAAAATTGGGAAGGCGGATTAAACTTTATTCACTAAGCACTTCAATGATTATTTGTTTGTTTGTCAAATATATGTCGATGACATTATATTTGGTTCTACTAACAAAGCTTTTTGTGATTAGTTTTCTATGATAATGATGGAAAGATTTTAGATGTCCATGATGGGGGAGTTGAAGTTCTTCCTAGGTTTTCAAGTGAAGCAACTCAAGGAAGGCACGTTCATTAGTCAAACCAAGTACACACAAGATATACTCAAGAAGTTTGACATGGACAAGGCCAAACCCATCAAGACTCCAATGGCAACCAATGGGCATCTCGATCTCAATGAAGATGGTCCAAGTGTGGACCAAAAGGTATATCGTTCCATTATAGGCTCATTGCTTTACTTATGTGCATCTAGGCCCGATAGCATGCATAGTGTGTGTATGTGTGCTAGATTTCAATATGCTCCTAAGGTGTGTCATTTGACCGCCATTAAGAGAATTCTTAGATATTTGGTTCACACACAAAGCCCAGGACTCTGGTACCCCAAAGGCTCTAAGTTTAACCTCATTGGATATTCCGATGCGGACTATGCAGGGTGCAAAGTTGATAGGAAGAGTACATCAGGAACCTGCCAATTCCATGGTAGACCTCTAATGTCTTGGTCGTCAAAGAAACAAAACTCCATTGCTCTTTCCACAGCCGATGCGGAGTATATCCGCCTGAAGTTGTCATGCACAACTTCTTTTGATGTGACAAACTCTTAGGGACTATGGTATTAACTACCGCCATATTCCCCTCCTATGTGATAATGAGAGTGCCATCAAAATAGCCCGTATCCATTTGAACACTTAAGGACCAAACACATTGATATTCGACACTATTTCTTGAGAGATTACTCCATCAAAGGAGACATTGCAATTTCACATGTGAGAACCGATAAACAATTGGCCGATATATTTACCAAACCCTTAGATGATAAAAGATTTTGTGAACTAAGGAGTGAGTTAATATCTTGGATTCTTGAAATGTGGCTTGAATCTTGCACATCTGATTGTCATATTCAAAATTCACACATGCTTGCGAAAAACTCATCCTCCTCAATTTTCTGTAAATTATTTTGAAATTATTGAATCCTTGTGAACCATGGTCATAGTTTGATTGTTGACTGCTTACTGACCATGTTTACAAGATATTTTGTGAAATTTATTCCAAAATGATCAAATCTCCACTGAAAACTCAATATATAGGAGTTTTCATCCTTAGGACCAAACTAGTCCGCCGTGTGACCGGACTAGTCCGGTGGCTCAGACTAGTCCGTCCCTTGGGGACTTAACCTCCCTAGGGAGCCCCCGACCTCTCCACTGTGGGGACTGGAGTCAACACTTTCCAGGAATCGAATTGGGTGGTGCCGTGCGATGCGACACCCAACAACACGCATGTAAAGGAACGCGTATTACATGAATCATTTGCTAAAATTTACAAAGATATTCAGATTAAAAATAGTTTATAAAAATAAACTACAACTGAACATAAGATTACAACTCTCATACTCGAGTCTAATAAGCAAAAGAGAAGCCGTCCAGCCCACGGAAGCTCCTCACTAGCCACGAAAACCAAATAGCAGAGGCATGGTTCCCACATGATTATATTACTCGGAGAGTCCCACGTCCAATCGGAAAACCATAAGCATAAGCACAGAGGTTAGTACCTGCAAAACAACTTATATAGCAACCGTGAGCACAAAGGCTCAAGAAGACTTAACCGTCTCACCTAAACATGAAACCCTACGTGAGGATAAGGACATAAACATAGGATGGCAGATTTGCATAATGGACTCGCTTAAATGTGGGTCCTTATTTTCAGATTTGTAGCAGCAGCTTAAACCATGGTGTGGGGCAACATCGTAACTCCACAATCAAACAAGAAAAGCTTCGTCACGATGCTGCATGTCCAAGGTGGAAAATAAATTTAGTGAGCACAATACTAATACATACAACATAGCAATACCATGATAATATAATGTTCATAACAGCAGAAATTAATTGACATCTCATGTGCAAGTATTTAACTACGTCACAACTCAATGAACAAGTGGTACTCATATCCGCGAGGGACGGTAATTCGAATCAATGATACCCAGAATACACGACACGTACACCCGTACTGGAAGTCACATCGGTGCACTTTGCGGACATCGTACGCAGCCACCTTTCTCAATTTCCGCCCAAGTTGAATCAATTCAATCGTGTAGGACAGTATTCCCACTCGTGGTGCACCCTTCCGCTGTGAAGATGTCGTGAGCGAGTTTCTGTCTACTGTGCTGCGGCCGAAAGCCTGAGGCGACCGAAAAAGTCTCAACAAAAGCTTCCCAAGGTACATCGGTTTCCTGGACCCCATATATCCAGTATGACTCCGGTACAGTTCAAACTTACTCAGCAGGGCGGCATACGGATCGGTCCTTAACTGACATAGGCAGGGCTGTGCACCCAAGACCACATCTTGCTACATCCTACGCCCCTGCCCGGTCTCATTTTCAGATTACTACTTCATTCACTTTGAACCAATCCCGTGTGAAAAAGTCCTAGCCTTGCGAGTAGATTCCACCTACTCGACTTCTACCAAATACTATACAACATTTAGCATAGCATAGTCTAAACGATGACTTGACAACCAACCAAATACTCCATAGGTTGATCTGGTCATGCAAGTGGGTTTTCAATCACCTTAGCCCTAATGCACAATACTCACCCTAGACATAGGTGACACAAATCAAAATTTTGTAATAGCGCTTAAATGCAAACCGGGGCTTGCCTTGTTGCGAGACGGTGTCAAAGTTAATATCCAGAGGGATGACTTCAAGTAGCTCCGGGGTCTCCTTGAGCTCGGCAACTAATCGATATGCGAAGAATTATGCAAGTTAATCAATACCAGTATGATATTATAGTTTAAAGGAAATACAGTTAAGTATACTAATTTAAGCTTAATGGTTCTGGAAATTTTATAGGGGACATTAGGTGCTATGAGGAGGATCTGTACTGAAAATTGGAGATGTTCAAGGAAGCTTGTTGTCTCTAAAATTCCAAAATTAAAAATGTTCTCTTAATTTTTGTTGTAATTATGGAGGTCTATCATGTCTACCAGTGGTTGTACCATACCGAGGAGGTCTCACTGGTTCTAGGAAAATTTGTTTCATAATTTTCTAAGCATTATACTGTGAGATATTGAATTTAGAAGTTCGGATAATTTACTGAAATGTTTCTCTTTTTTTGGGTTATTATATGACCAGTTAGGAAAATCTTCAGATTGAACTAGATGAATCAAGTCCAATGAAGCTGAAATTTTAGGGGATACAGAAAGTTACTGGAGATAATTTTGGTAAAATTTCAGATTTTTTCTATGAAGTGAATCATAAGATAAAAATCAAACATGATTTTGATTTAAAGGGCTCTACAGGAAAATCTAGGGATTTTCATGAAGGTTGGGTTGTAGTTATGGTGAGTGTCGATAAAGAGAAAACCAACAAAATTGGTTTGACAAATTTTGAAGCTTTATACAGAAAGATATTCAATTTAGAATTTTGCATAAGTTTCTGTACAAACTCTAAATGAATTTGGCTATTTTTATGTGCATAGAGGATACACAGGTGATCAGACCTTGTAAATTAATTCTAATGACCCTGAAATTTTTACTGGGGTTCAATGATATTCAATTGAAGGTTGTGGAAAAATTTGGTAATTTTCCAAAGAGCAGAACTATAGAAATTAATTCTATAAAAATTTTGATTAGTTGAATTATGGAGACATTCATATGGACTTTCATACAAATCCAAGTTCACCATTAGAAAGTACTCTTCATGTTGGTTCTAAATAATTTATTTGGGAATTTTCAGACAAGTATCCTTGGAGTTATAGATTTTCCAAGTTGGGGCAAAATCTGAATTAAATTTCAAATGGGAAATGTTTGAATAATCCATGGGGCGCATGGGTTTAAAATGGATCAATCGCTAGGCGGCAACACGAAGGGTTACTGGGTTAACCGTGTGGTCACAAGCGATCCCCGAGCTGCAGCTGTTCCGGGCACGCCGCTTCTTTGGCTGACAGCGGGGGCCCGCAGGGTTCGTCTTCTACCTTGCGACACCGTCGGTTCCGATGGCACGCGGCGGCGCCCGAAGGCGGCCCCTCACTGCAGCCCGCTCCAGGGCACGGTGGCACTCCAATCTCGCCGCCCCACCTAAAATCAGACGAGGAACACGGTGGCGCAGTCCTCACGGCAATAGGTGACTGGAAATGGCAGCGCGACGACAGAGGCAGTGATTAGGGTTTCGGCCATGCCGGCCGAGCCTTCCGGTGGGCTAAATCAGTCGGGAAGACATCTGGAAGCTTCATGGAAGCATGGGGAACCAGAATCTGGCCATAGGAAGGAGAGAAATGGCTTGGAGAAATGTAACGCCGATGGACCGAGGAGGGAAGGACCGGCGGTTGGGCGAAATTTGTATTCCGGCGTGATTACTCGATGAAATTCGATGGATCTTATACAAGATGATGCACCTGGCCATATAGAATAACGTAGTACAAGTGCACAAGGACTAATTAACTATATAAAAGGAATTTCACTCGCGAAGAAACTCTACTCATAACCGAAGTTCGTCGGAAGAAAAGCAAATACGGGGGCTAGGAGTCATGGCATGGGCTGAAACTTTATGGGCTGCTAGAACATGAGTAGGTGAACCTTTTTCCTTCTAGGACCGAGGCAAGATGAAGCTTGTATTGCCAGTACGTCGAGGAAGTAAAGGGCGGCCAAACAGGGGACTTTTCCGGCGGCCACGGTTTCGACGTTAACAGCTTCGGGGAGGCTCCGGCTGGGCAAATAAAAGGTCATTGAGGTGCGCACGATCTTGGTGAGTGAGTATAGGCACAATAAGGGGATCAAACCTGAGTAACCTTGCTTCTATTCGGCTGGACAGAGATGAATTTGTGAGGGAGGCAACAATGGCGCTGGAAAGTACAGGGAAGAAATGGTCGACTCCAATTCATCTCTATCTTCTCTGGACACTGAATTCTCCCACCCACTTTTGTCCAAAAATTCTAGATATTATATGATAGACAAATTTGGAGGTTTATAAATTGATTCTTGAATCAGATTGTTAATTTGACAAAGTTTCATTTGAATTCAAATATGAATTTGAATTTGAGTTGAATTTAATGAAGCTATTGAATTAAATAGCAAACTTGCTTCCAAAATTATGAAACTTTGCAAGGATACTATTTGGAATATTTGGAACCCATTGGTCAACTCAAATATTCATGTTAACTTCATTTGAACATTAGCTAAGTTTATTTTTTTTTTTGAATTTCCTCAATTGGAGTTTGAATTAATTTGTTTTTCTCAATTCCTTTTTAATTCATTGTAACATTCAAAATTTCTGTTGTAACTGAACTTTAAATTATTGAAATTAGGGCTTTTACATTCCTCCCCCCTTAAAATAATCTTGTCCCGAGATTACAATGAAGAGACGAAAGTAGGAGAGAAATTACAGGATATGAGACGATAAGAAATCCGGATAGTTGGAGCGGAGATATTCTTCAGATTCCAAGTCGCTTCTTCAACAGCATGGTTGCTCCATAACACTTTATAGAACCACAGTGTGCGGTTCCGCGTTGTTTGAGTCTTCTCATCGAGAATCTGAACCCGATCTTTCGAGTACGTCAAATCCAGTTGCAATTTGCCGATGTAATCGGTGTGGTCTCTAGCTGTGAACCTGAGACATTTTCGGAGTTGAGATATGTGGAAAATGTCGTGTATACCAGTGAGAGATGCCGGTAATTCCAATCGATAAGACACAGGTCTGCACTTCTCCGTAATAGCAAATGGGCCAATAAACCGGGGAGCTAGCTCTCCTTTTACTCCGAACTAGTGAATTCCTTTCATCGGAGACACGTGGAGGTACACGTGATCCCCGACATCAAAGTGCAGCGGTCGACGCCGCTTGTCCGCATAAGCCTTCTGTCGAGATTGAGCTGCTCTTAGATTTGCTTGAATGATCCTAACTTGTTCCTCGGCTTCATTGACTCGATCAATCCTGAATGTCACTCTTTTGCCGGACTAGTACCAACTCAGTGGGGTGCGACATTTTCGGCCATAAAGAGCTTCATATGGTGCCATCTTGATACTCGCTTGATAACCGTTGTTGTACGAGAATTCTGCCAACGGCAAATGATTGTCCCAATTTTTACCGTGGTGGATGGCACATGTGCGTAACATGTCTTCAAGCACTTTATTTACCCGCTCAGTTTGTCCATCGGTTTGCAGGTGATAGGCAGAGCTTCTAATCAGTTTAGTACCCAACGAGGCGTGCAGCTGCTGCCAGAAACGAGCAACAAACAGCAAGCCTCGATCTGAAATAATCGTGCGAGGGATGCCGTGTAGACACACGATTCTTGATATGTACAACTCCGCATATTTCCTGGCACTGAATCCGACATTTACCGGAATGAAATGTGCTGATTTGGTTAGTCGATCGACTATCACCCAAATTGAATCATGCTTCCGGAATGTGAGTGGCAATCCAATGATGAAATTCATACTCACATCCTCCCATTTCCATGCCGGAATATTCAGCAGTTGCAGCTGTCCCGCTTTCTTCATATGGTTGGCGTTTACTTGCCGACACGTATCACACTCGGATTCGTACTTCGCTATTTCCGGATTCATCCGGGTCCACCAAAACTTGGTCTTCAAATCTTGATACATTTTATTGCTGCCCGGATGAATAGAAAGTTTTGACATGTGAGCTTCATCAAATATTTTCTTCCGAAGCTTAACATCTCGGGGTACAACTATTCGGTCCTTTAACCATATTGTACTGTGATCATCTTTTCGGAAACATTTTACCTCCCCGCTGTCCACTCTTTCTCTTATGTGTGACATGCTCTTGTCCTTCTTTTGGGCTTCAATAATTTCCGCTTGGACGGTGGGAATGAGAGCAAGATTATTGAGAGCCCCATATGGAATCACATGCAGACTTGGTTCCTCATCTTCCATTTCAGCCATAGTGATGTTGTGGACATGAGCTTTCTGACTAAGCGCATCGGCAACCACATTCGCTTTACCGGGGTGGTAGTGAATTTCAATTTTGTAATCTTTGATCTGCACTAACCACCTTTGTTTTTTCATATTCAGCTCCTTTTGCGTAAAAATATATTTCAAACTCTTGTGGTCGGTGTAGAGGTGAACAAGATTTCCAAGCAAGTAATGCCTCCACATTTTAAATGCCAATGCCATGGCATCGAGCTCAAGGTCGTGAGTCGGATAGTGCTGCTCATGGTTTCGGAGTTGTCGAGATCCATATGCGACCACACGTCCTTCTTGCATAAGAACACAGCCAAGTCCGATGACAGATGCATTGCAATAAATGTCAAATGGTTTTGTCGTCTCCGGCTGAGCAAGAACCGGGGCTGTTGTAAGGTGATGTACTAATGTCTTAAACGCTTCTTCACAAGCTGAACTCAAAATATATTTGGTGCCCTTTTTCAGCAGCTCCATCATCGGTTTAGCGATTTTTGAGAAGCTCGAGATGAACCTCCGATAATATCCCGCTAAATCGAAGAATCTTCGGACTTCATGTGCAGACATAGGAGATTGCCATTTCAGCACTTGAACAATTTTACTTTGATCCACAGTGATGCCCTCAGCTGAAATAACGTGCCCCATGAATGGCACTTGGCTGATCCAAAATTCACACTTGCTGAATTTGGCGTATAACTTGTGATCCCTCAACCGTTGTAACACAATGTGCAAATGTTCAGCATGCTCTTCCTCTGACTTGGAATAAACCAATATGGCGTCGATGAAGACCACGACGAATTTGTCCAACTCCGGCATGAATAACGAATTCATGAGGTACATAAAGTGAGCTGGAGCATTGGTTTGACCAAAAGACATGACAAGATACTCGTATAATCCGTATCTCGTTGAGAATGCCGTCCTCGGTAAATCCTCCAGCCGGATTTTGATTTGATAATACCCGGACCGAAGATCCATCTTCGAGAAAACCCTTGCACCAACAAGTTGATCGAATAAAATGTCGATGAGGTGCATCGATTACTTGTTCTTTATAGTCACAGCGTTGAGCGGTCGATAATCCACGCATAACCACAATGTTTCATCCTTCTTCTTGACAAACAACGCCGAGCAGCCCCAAGACGCTGTGCTTGGGCGAATAAATCCCTTGTCCAAAAGGTCCTTCAGATGTTCCTTTAATTCAGCTAGCTCATTAGGTGCCATTCGATACGGTCTTCGAGAAATCAGTGTGGTTCCCGGTACAAGTTCAATCCTGAACTCAACGTCCCGTTCGGGCGGCATGCCCGGTAAATCATCGGGAAACACATCGGGATACTTACGTTCCACCGGAATATCTTCAAGTTTAGTTGCTTCCGTGTTATATGTAGCTGCACTGTCCTGCTCCAAACTGTCCAAAAACAGCTCGTGTTGTCCGTGCATCGGAGAGTCAATTTGGATAGTCTGGGTACCGATATTAAAAATGGCACCTTGATGGTTCAACCATGAAATCCCCAATACTACATCGATATTCTGTTTATCCAATATAATCAGAAACGTTGGATATATTTTGCCCCCCAAACATAAAGCTGGTCAGGGAACAATCTGACTAGCCGAGATACTTCCACCCGGTGAGCTTATAAGATAACTTTTATTGGGAGTATTGGTGGATAATTGGTTCTGATCCACACATGATTTACTAATAAAATTGTGGGTGGGACCAGAATCAAAGAGTGTGAGGACGGGTATGTCTTTGATAGCAAACATGCCCGCTAACACCGGTGCTACCTCCGAAACACTCTCGATTGTTGTGTGTTGAACACTTCCGGTTTGCCGTGCTGTCTTCTCTGGTTGAATACGGGACTGAATACACCGTTTTACTGGTACTTGCCTGCTTCTCAAGATCATCTCTGGACAATCCTTGGTATAGTGCCCAACACAGTCACACGTGGAACACCTATACTGATTGAACGTCCCACTGATTTGAGGCCTGAATTGTCCTGCATCTCGCTGCGAGATAAATGCCCCTGGACCAATTTGGGACGGTTCTTGCTGTTGATGTAATGCTGGTTGGAAATATGATACTTCAAACGGCCGACACCGATATGAACTCGGTTATGCAGCCGGCTGCAATACCTGACCGGACGGTGATCGATACACCATACGGTATTTCTGAGGAACATTATGTGTGCTGTCCTGCACAGCAAGTCTCTTCTTTGACTCCTCCGCGATCCGCTCACGTGTGGCATCCCCTTGTGTAATCATGGCATTAAGCATAGCGTTGAACGAGCTGTGATTGAACAACACAAGCTTGTCTTTCAACATGGGGCTTAGACCCCGATAGAAGTACTCTCGCTTCTGATCCTCCGTACTCACATACTCCGACGCGTATTCTGCTAGATTAACAAAGACTTTGGAGTATTCTTGAGCACTCCTTTCTCCTTTCTTCAAATCCAGAAATTCCGGAACCTTCCTCCGGACAACGGCAGGAGGAACATGATAGGCATGGAATGCTATCCGGAATTCTGTCCAACTGACTTGCTGTCCGGCGGCCAAGGAGGCAATGTGGTTCGCCCACCAAGCACCAGCGATGCCATGTAGTTGTTGTGCCGCATATAAAACCTTCATAGGGTCACTGCTCTGCAGCAGTCAGAACATAGCTTCAATGGTGCGGAGCAAATGAACCACATCTAGAGGTTCACCATCACCCATGAACATGGGGGGTGCAGTCGCCAAGAATTCTTGATTGGTTGCTTGCTGAGGTTGATGATTGCCTTCGGCTTGACGCCCCCCTTGATTGGACTTAATCTGCACGAGGGTTCAAAGCAGTTCGGTCCGCTCGTCAGGCGAACCCAACATGGCTGCGATATCATCCGCCAATGTAAGCGGAGATGGAGGTGGCTGTTGCGCTAGTTGTTTCGGCTCTCGAGAGTCGTCTTCTCCCTGACATGAAACACTGACCTCGTATGTTGTGCGGGTGCGCACCATTTTGCAGTTACAGTCATTAATGCAACATGAGACGTGATATTGAAAGATCACACTAGGATCAAAACAATAGTGTGTGTATTGATAACCAAATTTGCATAACGGTCATATATTGATAAAGTATAAACTTTATACACAATACATCATCCCTGGACCAATGTTACAATAGCAAGTTCCAAAATAATGAACTCCATGGATCGAAGTTCATTTCAACTATTGTTGGTCGCGACAAGACGTTATGCGCGTTATCGTGCGAATACACACTTTTATTTTCAATACGACACAAACATGGCCATGAAAGAAATGAGGTTTGAGTGGGTCGAACCATCAATTCCACTGGTAAATAGTTGAGTATCGGCAACTGGTCCGTTACGACACTTCTCAAAGTGAATTCGAGGACCAGATTCATAACAAGACCAAAATGTCAAACCGAAAAAGTTTCTGTTGAAACCTGACCAGTTTGTACTCAAACATAAATTTGACCCAGTAAATCGCAGAATCAGATCTTGAGGTTAACTACAAAGTTGACGTACACTTCAAGGCATTTCCAAAAAGTATTGGTTTGCCTCCAGATAGTTTCTGGTTTAGAAGATATAGTATTTTAAACCTGACAGTTTTTCTGGAAAATATTGACAGCATCTCCTTTGTTTATGCTGAATTTGGGCCACAATTTCCAGATATAAAACAGCAGAAATTACAAAATATACAACTTACAAACTTGTAATAAATATTAAAAGGATTCCAGAAATGTCTAGCATGACACGGTTCGAACTTTCTAGAGTGAGATATGATAAAACAATCAGGAGTCCAGAGAGGGTTCTAGTTTCTGTCTAGTTTTGGCAGAGTTTGGAACTTTGAATTTTTGAACAGGATAGAGGGAAATTCAGTTCTGGGGTTGAACATAACAGTTTTAAAGGAATTCCTGAACTTTCGATCCATTTATGGTACACATTCATTGGAGTTTTATACTGGGAGATATGGTTTCTCAAAGTCAGGTCTTCTTACGGCAGAAAACAGAACACTATGTTTTTTTGAATTGGCGACTTCAAAGCCTACTCCAAATTTGAAAACTTAGTTCAAACTCAGAGATTGATAGCTAATATAAGTAGTTTTACATCTTCTAGGTTCCATTTTACAGCAAAGGGGTCAATGCATCAATGGAATATGTCAGTACTACGTGCCTCGCAAAGTAAAAATTCTAAGCCGGTATTCCGGCATACGTCTCAATGGTGGCCTTAATGACGTTCACTCGCAAACGATTTCTATACGTGGTCAGTGTACATGTCACTACACACAAACTACTTATCAATCATATGGTGTCGTACGGCATAGGCCGCATGGGCGAACAGTTCGCAATAATATATATGAAAGTAAAAACATTCGTCCCGTATCATTCCATACGGGCTGCCCCATGATAAGCCACATCTCGAGGTATATGACCGGGTTTTATACCACCCGACGGGGTCCCACATCTTTGCATAGTGCTGCAACAGTAGGAGGCGCATCGGACTATGTCCCACCCGACGGGGGCTCCCACTAACTTTGGAACACGCTGGGGTACCGTGTGTCAGGTGTTCTCAGAAACATGGAAAGTTTCAGAGACTCATATTGACTCTTCCGTGCCAAGCCGCGGAAAGATTCACATGCTACCTCTCGCATGGTGAGCTTACCGCTATTGATCCACTTGCGGTGGCGTATCTTACCTCTTACCTGACATCGGAGCGTCGTTACAGGATATAACAACACATAAGTTAGTTTTGCCACCTTAACATATGCTAATATAGTCCTTATGTGGGCCTAGTATCATATCCTCACCATATCCTATGTTTTTTATCGTAATACGATCCTTTATAAGCGTGCTATTCGCAATGCGGCTCTAATACCACGTCTTTGGGGACCGGAGTCCACACTTTCTAGGAATTGCATTTGGTGGTGCCGTGCGATGCGACACCCAACAGAACACATGTAAAGGAACGCGTATTACATAAATCATTTGCTGAAATTTATAAAGATATTCAGTTTACAAATAGTTTATAAAAATAAACTACGTTAGAGATAAGATTACAACTCTCATACTCCAGTCTAATAAGTAAAAGAGAAGCCGTCCAGCCCACAGACGCTCCTCACTAGCCACGAAAACCAAACAGCAGCGGCATGGTTCCCAAATGAGTATATTACTCGGAGAATCCCGAGTCTCATCGGACAACCATAAGTATAGTCAGAGAGGTTAGTACCTGCAAAACAACTTATATAGCAACCGTGAGCATGAAGGCTCAAGAAGACTTAACCATCTCACCTAAACATGAAACTCTACATGAGGATAAGGACATAAACATAGGATGGCAGATTTGCATAATGGACTCGCCTAAATGTGGGTCCTTATTTTCAGATTTATAGCAGCAGCTTAAACCATGGTGCGGTGCAACATCGTAACAACACAATCAAACAAGAAACACTTTGTCATGATGCTGCATGACCAAGGTGGAAAATAAATTTAGTGAGCACTATACTAATACATACAACATAACAATACCATGATAATATAATGTTCATAACAGCAGCAATTAATTCTCATCTTATGTGCAAGTATTTAACTACGTCACAACTCAGTGAACAAGTGATACTCATATCCGCGGGGGACAATGATTCGAATCAATGATACCCGGAATACACGACATAGACGCCCGTACTGGAAGTCACATCGGTGCACTCCGCGGACGTCATACGCATCCACCTTTCTCAAGTTTCACCCAAGTTGAATTGATTCAATCGTCTAGGACAGTATTCCCACTCACGGTGCACCCTTCCACTATGAAGATGTCGTGAGCGAGTTTCCGTCTACTGTGCTGCGGCCGAAAGCCTGAGGCGATGGAATAAGTCTCAACAAAAGCTTCCCAAGGTACATCGGTTTCCTGGACCCCATATATCCAGTATGACTCTAGTACAGTTCAAACTTGCTCAGCAGGGCGGCATACGGATCGGTCCTTAATCGACACGGGCAGGGATACGCACCCAAGACAACGTCTTGCTACATCATATGCCCCTGCCCGGTCTCATTTTCAGATTACTACTTCATTCACTTTGAACCAATCCCATGTGAAAAAGTCCTAGCCATGCGAGTAGATTCCAACTACTCGACTTCTACTGAATCCTATACCACATTTAGCATAGCATAGTCTACACAATGACTTGACAACTAACCAAATACTCCACAGGTTGATCTGGTCATGCAAGTGGGTTTTCAATCACCATAGCCCTAATGCACAATTCTCACCCTAGACATTGGTGATACAAATCAAAATTTTGTAATGGCGCTTAAATGCAAACCAGGGCTTGCCTGGTTGTGAGACAGTGTAGAAGTTAATCTCCAGATGGATGACTTCAAGTAGCTCCGGGGTCTTCTTGAGCTCAGCAACTAATCGATATGCAAAGAATTATGCAGGTTAATCAATACCGGTATTATATTATAGTTCAAAGGAAAGACAGTTAAGTATATGAATTTAAGCTTAATGGTTCTGGAAATTTTACAGGGGACATTAGGTGCTATGAAAAGGATCTGGACCAAAAATTAGAGATCTTCAAGAATGCTTGTTGTCTCTAAAATCCCAACAAGTAAAAACCTTCTCTCAATTTTGGTTGTAGTTCTTGAGGTCTATCATGTCTACCAGTGGTTGTACCATACCGAGGTGTCTCACTGGTTCTATGTAAATTTGTTTCATAATTTCCTAAGCATTATAATGTGAGATATTGAATTTAGAAGTTGGGATAATTTACTGAAATGTTTCTGTTGTTTTTGGGTTATTCTATGACTAGTTAGGAAAATCTTCAGATTGAACTAGATGTATCAAGTCCAATAAAGCTGAAATTTTTACAGTGACTTACTATATATCATTTTGGCAAAATTTCAGATGTTTCTATGAAGTGTATCATTAGATAAAAATCAAACATTATTTTGTTTCAAGGGCTCTACAAGAAAATCTAGGGATTTTCATGAAGATTGAGTTGTAGTTATGGTGAGTGTCGATAAAGAGAAAACCACCAAAATTGGTTTGAAAATTTTTGAATCTTTATAATGATAGATATTCAATTTAGAATTTTGCACCAGTTTCTGTAAAAACTCTAAATGAATTTGGCTATTTTTATGTGCATAGAGGATACACAGGTGATCAGACCATGTAAATTAAGTCTAATGACCCTGAAATTTTTACTGGAGTTCAAGGATATTCAAATGAAGGTTGGGAAAAATTTTGCTAATTTTCCAAAGAGCAGAACTATAGGAATTAATTCTATAAGAATTTTGTTTAGTTGAATTATGGAGAAATTCATATGGACTTTCATACAATTCCAAGTGCTTCACCTGAATGTACTCTTCATGCTGGTTCTAACAAAATTTATTTGGGAATTTTCGGACAAGTAGGATTTATCGATTTTCCACGTTGGGCAAAATCTGGAATAAATTTCAAATGGGAAATGTTAGAATAATCCAAGGGGCCCACGGGTTTAAAAGGGACCAATCGCTGGGTGGCAACACGGAGGATTACTGTGTTAACCGTGTGGTCACAAATGATCCACGAGCCACAGCAGATCTGGGCGCGCCGCTTCTTTGGCTGACAGCCGGGCCCCGCGGTGTTCGTCTTCTACCTCGCGATACCGTTGGTTCCGACGGCGCGCGGCAGCGCTCGACAGAGGCCCCTCGCCGCAGCCCGCTCCAGGGCATTGCGGTACTCCAATCTCTCCGCCTCCACCTAAATTCAGACGAGGAACACGGTGGTGCAGTCCTCGACGGCGATTGGTGGCCGGAAATGGCAGCACGACGGCAGAGGCGGCGATTAGGGTTTCGGCCATGCCGGCCGAGCCCTCCGGTGGGCTAAAACAGTCGGGAAGACATCTGGAAGCTTCATGGAAGCATGGGGAACAAGAATCTGTCCATAGGAAGGAGAGAAATGGCTTGGAGAAATGTCACGCCGATGGACCGAGGAGGGAAGGACCGGCGGTTGGGGAAAAATTGTATTCCGGCGTGAATACTCGATGAAAATCAATAAAATCTTCTTCGAGGTAATACGCCTAGCAATATAGAACAACGTACCACAAGTGCACAAGGAATAATTAACTGTATAAAAGGAATTTCACGCGCAAAGAAACTCTACTCATAACCGAAGTTCGTCGGAAGAAAAGCAAATACGGGGGCTAGGAGGCATGTCATGGGCTGAAACTTTACGAGCCACTAGAACATGATTAGGTGAACCTTTTTCCTTCTAGGACCGAGGCGAGATGAAGCTTGTATTGCCAGGATGTCGAGGAAGTAGAGGGCAGCCAAACAGGGGACTTTTCCGGCCGCCACGGTTTCGACGTTAACAGCTTCGGGGAGGCACCGGCTGGGCAAATAAAAGGTCAGGGAGGTGCGCACGATCTTGGTGAGTGAGGAGAGGCACAACAAGGGGATCAAACCTGAGTAACCTTGCTTCTATGTGGCTGGAGAGAGATGAATTCTTGAGGGAGGCAACAATGACGCTGGAAATTTAACAGGGAAGAAATGGTCGACTCAAGGCTTTGGGGGGGGGGGGGATAAGGAGGAGTTCAGGGCAAGCTGGGGGCAGCTGGAGGCGACCTCCACAATGCAAGCAGCTCTATGGCAGTTGCATGCTGGGAGGTGGCGCCCTGGGAAGAGCAGGGGCGAATTTGACCCACTGACCATTGGGTCCCACCTCTCAATTCATCTCTATCTTCTCTGGACACTGAATTCTCCCACCCACTTGTGTCCAAAAATTCTTGATATTTTATGGTAGACAAATTTGGAGGTGTAGAAATTGATTCTTGAATCAGATTGTTAATTTGACAAAGTTTCATTTGAATTCAAATATGAATTTGAATTTGAGTTGAATTTAATGAAGCTATTGAATCAAATAGCAAACTTGCTTCAAAAATTATGAAAATTTGTAAGGATACTATTTGGAACCCATTGGTCAACTCAAATCTTCATGTTAACTTCATTTGAACATTAGCTAAGTTTAGTTTTTTTAATTTCCTCAACTGGAGTTTGAATTAATTTATTTTTCTCAATACCTTTTTAATTCTTTTTAACATTCAAAATTTCTGTCCTAACTGAACTTTAAATTATGGAAATTAGGGCTTTTACATCCACTTCCACTCAAACCCTCTCTCTCCAAAAACGCACGAAAACCGCCCCCCAAACGGCGATTTTCAATTTCCACCAAGAAATCTCGACTACAATCTGTGGATTGAAGCCCTAAGGTGCTAGGGAATTATTCCCCAAGCATCGGAGGCTGATTCTTCATCCAAATTTCATCAATTTAAAGATTTGAAGAGGCATTCTTGACCTAACCCCAAAACCATTGAAATTCAATTCTTTTGGGTCTATTGATAGAAACTTCTTCACAAATGTTGCTGTGCACATCATTGTGATCATGTACCTCGATTTTTGTGGTAGGTTCCGTAGTTTTTGCAAAATTTCTCTAGATTAGGGTTCTTGCTGTGTGAACCGGACTAGTCCTGCCGAAGGGCAGACAAGTCCGATTGTCTACGGACTATTTCGGCCCCTGGGCTGACAAGTCCGGGTTACACAGTGAAAATCCTAACCTAGGTTGATTTTGTGAATTCTACCACTACCCCTTAACTTCCTTTGACTCATACCCATTCCCTCGCTTCTCTTATCAGCAACCATGTCGGATTCCGAGTATGTTCCACTTTCCGACTCTGAGGCTGAAGCGGGAAGGCAAGCTCTTTACCGCCGGAGACGGGAGGAGCGGGAAATGGCTGCTGCCTTCTTTGAATCAAGGAAAGCAAAGAAGACGCAGTGAGAAGCCTACAACTCCGCTGTCGCCGAGGCAACCCCAAGGAAAAAGAGACTTGTGACATTGGGGGATCAAGCTAGAGCCCAGGAGACGAGGACCTCCAAGGACAAGGGAAAGGCTCCAGCAGATGCTGCACCCAAGAAAAGGGTCATAGTGGCCAAGAAGGCAGCAAGCAAGGCCAAGAAAGGTGCCTCTGAACCCATAGGCCCCTTGAGGATGTCATCTCCTTCACAGAACCCAAACCGTGCCGCTGCCATCGATGTCAACATTTTCAAAGGAAAAGGGGCTGAGAAAGCAAGAAAGCTCCGGAAGATCAATGTCTATTAGCGGGACAGGAGCACAGTGGATCCCCACTTCTGGTGTGACTTCCATTTTGATTATTACCGAACTGTCTACATGTCCAAGCAAACCCCGGTCACTGATGCTCAGTGGATCGATTCCGACTACATGGCTCAGAAGGATCACGTGGCCTTGAATGCTGTAATTGTGGCTGTAGAGCACCATGGTCTGAAGAAATTTGTGGCCTTTCAGGTTGACTAGAATGTGGAAGTTATTACTCAATTCTATTCCACTATCTACTTCCACATTGATGGGGACAGAAGGATCACATGGATGACCCATGGAGAGTAATACTCCACCACCTACTTGGAGTTTTCTCAGCTACTTGACTTAGAGGATCAACTGGACAATGAGATCATTATCTCCAACTTAAGGCCAGTTGATCGCGATACCTTGGAGTACATGTATACTAGCCATGTACCCTTTGAGGCCGACCACATAAGGAACATAAAGCCCTTCCACAGTGTCCTCAACAGAGTGCTCCAGAAGACCATTGCCCCAAAGGATGGAGATGCGGAGATTATTCAATGAAATCTGTGGCACTTGATGGTACTCATTGATGGAGATGTCCGCTTCAATGTGGTTGATTGCATCCTCGACAACATATTCAACATCTCCCATACTCCAAACTGATCACGTGGATATGCTCCTTACATCATGTACATGATCGAGAAGATCTCCGGACTCAACTTCAAGGAAGACATCACTCACCGGAGGCTTCGACCTCAACTCACTCCTCTAGAGCCTGCTGCCCCTAGGAGGAAGAATGCAGATCCTCGCTTCTTCCTCTCGCTTTGTGCCATCTCCTCTGCCACCTTCGCCTTCATCACAATGCGGGAGTGGATTCTTCAAGTGCTTCAAAGCTCTTTTCTCCTCTTGCCGGAAGACGGAAACTTGGCAACGTCACATGGCGCATCGCAACGAGAAGTATCTCAAGGCGATGTGCGACAAGTTGGACATCCCTATGTCTCCCGCCAAGGAGAGTGATGGTGAGCTCACTTTATTCCTGGAGTTCACCGCCGAGGAGCTTGCTCAATTTGGTGAAGATGGTACTTCTACCGTGGCCCCATCCGAATATGAATCTCATATTGATCTGGAGGCCACGGAGAGCGATGGCGGGCACAAAGGCAGAGACGACGATGACACCAATGATGATGGCGAGTAGATCTAAGGGATCTTTCTTCTTCTCGTTTTTGGTGTCTTGATGCCAAAAAGGGGAGAGACTGGTGGATGCGGCACTTAGATAGGGGGGGGGGAGTTCTACTAAGTTGTGTGGGGGAGAGATTGATCCAATATGGACTTATGTTTTAAAACTCTCATTTCAATTGTTGTAAGACATAATTCATATCAATTGTGATGTTATGCTTGATTTACATGTTTATCTTGCATATTTGTTGCCTTATCACAATTTATGTGCACATCACTTAGGCACCCACCATAACATGTATATGTATGAGAACTCTCTCAAATCTCTCTTACTCATGATGCATACATTGAGGGGGCGTCACTCATACAAATACATGTTATGACAAACAAATTATTATCCTTTTTGTTGAAATCTTAATGTGTTGTCATCAATCACCAAAAAGGGGGAGACTGAAACTGCATCTAGGCATCCCTGTGGGTTCTGGATGATTGATGACGACAATTAAGAGGCTAATAATCTAAGTTGATCCTAAGCACAGGTACAATGATTGAAATAAGATGAAACCCTTCAAAAAGGAAAAGGACATAACGGGCGTTAAAGGCTCAAGAGTAGAAATTAGGGTTTCTATGAAGTTGAGCTTATATGAGCCGTGTCATGTGAGAGGGTGGATGTATCATGTGCACTGAGATCATTCTAAGGGGCTCAAAGTGGTGATTGAGAGAAACACCTAAGTGAGAAGCCAAAAATGAGAAAAGAACCTAGGAGGTCGGACTAGTCCGGCCAGGAAGAACAATCCGTTTTTAGACGGACCAAACGTCTCTGGAGTGATTCTCAGTGATTTTGGAGCTAAGTCCCAGAAGAACGGACTTGTTGATGAGTAGGTTTAGGCCCGATCTTCCGAAAGGTATGGCAATTGGGGCAGAGAACTTGACGTTGATGATCCGCGGCACTCGAGCAGTTCGAGTACCCCTGCATTCACTTCACCACGGCTCCGTTGCATATCAACCGTGCTACACACACTTGACTTCGCCAGGAAGGCTAATCCCTGCAAGTGCAACCGAGAACACGAGCAAGAACATCGAAGACACGATCTGAAATCGCGAAGTTAGGGTCTCACAAACCGTAGGACGACGATATTATTGATCTAAGAAAAACACACCAAATATGACCGGCAGCTAATGGACTCCTACGGGATACAAGGCCCAAAGGCCCGATTCGGTGGCGCAGCACCGGACAAAAATCTGGACTCGAATCGTTTTGAAGATTCCCAATGACTTCGGAGGAATTTTGATGTGGGACCAGAACCATTGGAATTTTTATATTCTCCTCTTTCCGTGCATATGTAGAACGTCAAAAACGGAGTCCGTATGCCTCCTGGCCGTCCGTCTTAAGGTGGACTGCTCCTGGACTCCAAGTTGAACTCGAGTCCGAGTTGTAAACTGTTTCCATCAACTTGTGGACGTCCCAGCTGGTTCTCCACGCTCCCAAGGCCTCTTTCCTTCACTTATTGATCTTCTCCATTATTCATAATAACAATTAAATCATCACATAGCAATCTATTCTCAAACTCACATGCAAAAGAAGTTAGGAACAAATTCACCTTAAGATTTATTAACCGTGCTCGTGCTCTTGTGATTGGTCCTTGCAGTTCAATGTGTGTCTCCGCTGTTGTGATGTCCTAATCATCCTCCCCCTCTTGAATTGGAGTCATCCTCGACTCAAGTTCATCTTCTTCTCCCAAGTACAGTCGCAAATCTGAAATGTTAAATGTAGGACTAACCCCAAAATCGGGAGGCAATTTCAGCTTATATGCATTATTATTAATCTTTTCAACGATCTTAAAAGGACCAGCAGCTCGTGGCATAAGTTTAAATTTTCTCAAGACGGGAAATCGCTCTTTTCTCAAATGTAACCACACCAAATCACTCGGTTCAAGTTTTACTTCTTTTCTACCTTTACTACCTGCAATCCTATACTTCTCATTCATCATTTCAATATTTTTCTTTGTAGTTTCATGCATCTTAAGAATGAATTCCGATCGTTGTGTAGCATCCAAATTTATAGTTTCAGAAGAAGGCAAAGGTAGTAAATCAATAGGAGCACGGGGATTGAAACCATACACTACCTGGAATGGACTTACCTTTGTCGTGGAGTGAACGGATCTGTTGTATGCAAATTCTATATGTGGTAAACACTCCTCCCACAACTTCACATTTGTTTTCAAGACAGCCCGAAACATAGTGGATAAAGTACGATTAACTACCTCGGTTTGTCCATCCGTTTGTGGGTGACATGTAGTTGAAAACAGCAACTTGGTTCCCAAGTTATACCACAAAGTTCTCCAAAAATGACTTAAAAATTTTGCATCATGATCAGAAACAATGGTATTCGGCACACCATGTAAACGAACAATTTCTGTCATAAATAAATCAGCAATGTGCGAGGCATTATCATGCTTATGACAAAGTATAAAGTGTGCCATTTTGGAAAAACGATCAACAACTACAAAAATACTATACCTCCCCCTCTTAGTCCTAGGTAATCCTAAAACAAAGTCCATAGAAATATCCACCCAAGGTACACTAGGAACAGGAAGAGGCATATAAAGACCATGTGGCTTCAGGCGAGACTTAACTTTGTTGCAAGTAGTGCATCATGACACGTAGAGCTCGATATCACAACTCATCTTTGGCCAAAGGAAGTGTGTGTACATCACGTCTTCGGTTTTCTTCACGCCAAAATATCAAACCTCCTCCATGTGCTTCCTGCAGAAGTAATAGACGAACGGAGCTAGCTGGAACGCATAGCCTGTTAGCACGATAGAGGAGACCCTCTCGCAGCACATATTTATTCCAAGTTCTTCCTTCTCAACAATTTTCAAAAGCATCTTTGAAGTCCAAATTGTTAGAAATCAAGAGGGAGCCCAAAGATCAAATAGCCACTAAATCATCACGAATTACATGAAGAAATCCGAATACAACATGAACACCATGTGCTATCTCTCAAATAGCACAAGAACATCAATAATACCTTCTCCTCCATCCTTGTGATTCCTTGACGATGCTGCCATCTAGCCAACAAGGCGAGGCCGCAAGAAGAACAACGGCGAGAGGCATTTCCCCTTGTTCTTCTCTTGGTATTTTGATCGGATTCTGAGTGGGTTAGAGTGTTCAAGTGTGTATGAGTGTTTTCCTTCAAGCATTCTTTGATCACACACTTGACCCTCTTATTATAGTTGACCAAGAGACACAAGAGGGGGCCTCCCACCCTTAGGAATTATTGAGTCTCCCGATCAGAGACTCAAAATTCGGTGGGTTGTGTCCTTTCAATTAGAACACATGTCAATTTCGAGTTCAAATTGACAGTTACTGAAAAATCAGACTAGTCCGTATAGGGTTTGCACTAGTCCGGTTACCCTTACTGGACAACATCTCCCCCTCGAAATATGGCCCAAGCGACAATGCCATAATTTTGAAGACATTTCGGAATTGATTCTCTTATGCTTACCCTGATGTGAGGAAAACTGATTGTCGCTTACAACATTAACATCATCATGCATAGATAATAAGTATAGCATGCCTTGTCTTATGGCAACACGAACCATCTTATTATCATACTTAATTACACATCTGTCTTTGCCAAACTGGCAAACACAACCATCATCATCTAATCATGACACTGAGATGAGATTTGTACATAAAGAGGGTACATATAATACATCCTGAAGTGTGAGTACAAAGCCATTTCTTAATACTAATGGATAATCTCCAATGGCTTTCACTTCAGCTTCATGGCCATCAGCAACTTTAATGGCCCTTTCCCCTCTTTCTAGAGTCCTCCTCATATTTAACCCCTGCAACGAATTGCATACGTGCACAGTGGCACCTGAGTCAATCCACCAAGAAGATGGTGTATAATCTAAAAGCAGAGATTCATCGACAAAGGTCACAAAATCATTACCATTTTTGCAACACCATTTAAGGAAGCCAATGCAACCCTTCTGATGGTGACCTTTGTCTAAACAAAAGCGGCACTAATCTTTATCCACTTTCACATCCTTATTGTAAGGATGGCTTTGTGGAAACTTACCCTTATCTTCATCATGGTGAGAAGAACCATGATACTTAAAAGATTGCTTAGAAGAATAATTCTTCTTAGCCTTACCTTTTCCCTTCACGTAATTAATAGCATCATAACCGTGAAGGGACTTAATCCTCTCTTTCTCCTAAACACACATAGCCATGAGTTTTTCTATGTTCCATAGTTCAGGTTGAGAGTTGTAGTTGATGACAAAAGTCTCAAATTCCTTAGGAAGTGAGGCAATGATGAGATGCACAATGAACGCATCTTTAATCACCAAAACCATAGGCTTAATCTTTGCAGCCATATTTGTCATCCTTAAGATGTGCTCACGCACACCACCTCCATGATACTTTTCAGTAACAAGCCTCTTGATAAGAGTGCTTGCAGTGGCCTTAGAAGAACCAGTAAACTGATTCTCTATCCTTTAGAGGTATTCAACAACAGTTTCGCATTCAGGGATTGCTCCCCGAATGGCCTCAGTGATAGTGCCCTTAATTACCATCAAACATTTCCTGTTTGATTTCTTCCACTTATAACAATCAATGTCATAAGCCGATAACTCAGTAGTATATTCCTTTGTCCTCACAGCAAAGGCTTCCTGAGTTTCATCATCATTTCTTACTGGTTCAACCGGTGCAACTGGATATGGAGTAGTGAGATCCAAGTCTATCTCAGAGGCTGCCAAAGCAATCTCCAACTTCTCTCGCCATCTCCCATAATTGCTTCCATTGAGTGGATCAATAGAAGCGATGAAACTCAGTGCTAAATTCGCATTGGAGGAACCTTCGTAATAAAAAAACCAAAAACAAGAAGAATGCATAGATGTTAACCACAAGAAAATGATGAGTTTTATCTTTCACTTTGGTTACTCGTCAAAACTCAACATTTGAGAATAACTAAAAATCAACATAGTAATTTATCTTTCGCTTTGGTTACTCGACCAAATTACTATGTTCTTACAAAAAGAATGTCACTAGTGCCGTTCACTTTAGTTACTCAGCCAATAATGACATTAAAACTGAACATTGAAGAACAACTGAAATACATAGTAATTTATCTTTTGCTTTGGTTACTCGACCAAATTACTATGTACTTAGAAAGGAAAATGTCATTAATGCCTTTCGCTTTGGTTACTCGGCCAATAATGACATTAATATAACTTAAAATCATGACAATTCTATTTTTCACTTTGGTTACTCAATAGAATTCCATGCAACTTAAATTGACATAGCAATTTATCTTTCGCTTTGGTTACTCGACCAAATTGCTATGACAATAAACTTAATTCACAGTGGAAGCTTATTAAATAACCAAACTTAATTGTATAGCATGGACTAGTCCGCACAGGGCCAGACTAGTCCGAACTCTTACAGTATGAAAACCAGACTAGTCCGGTCCATACGCCGGACGAGTCCGGTACTGATCCAAAAACATTTGATCCGTTCTTTATTGAGCTTTTTGAGTTTGGTCCGAACTATTCCGGACTAGTATGACCAACCCCGAAAAAGTTTCATATAAAAAACTGGAAAAATGTCGAAATAACCAAAAGGGAATCTTAATATTACAATCCAACTTAATTTTCATAATGGATTTCAATCCAAAGTGCTTAATTGGTTTTCAATCAGATGAACGCGTCAAAACGCCATATCCGAAAACCTAACCACTTTACTGTGGCACACCGGACTAGTCCGGACCTTCAAAACATTCAGCGAAAAACTTCGATCAAAACTCAATTCGAAATGATTAGTGGTCTAAACGGCTCTGATACCATTGTTAGAAATCAAGAGGGAGCCCAAAGATCAAATAGCCACTAAATCATTTCGAATTACATGAAGAAATCTGAATACAACATGAACACCAAGTGCTATCTCTCAAATAGAACAAGAACATCAATAATACCTTCTCCTCCATCCTTGTGATTGCTTGACGATGCGGCCATCTAGCCAACAAGGCGAGGCCGCAAGAAGAACAATGGCGAGAGTCGTTTCCCCTTGTTATTCTCTTGGTATCTTGATCGGATTCTGAGTGGGTTAGAGTGTTCAATTGTGTATGAGTGTATGCCTACAAGCATTCTTTGATAACACACTTGACCCTCTTCTTATAGTTGACCAAGAGACACAAGAGGGGGCCTCCTACCCTTTGGAATTATTGAGTCTCCCGTTCAGAGACTCCAAATTTGGTGGGTTGTGTCCTTTCAATTAGAACACATGTCAATTTCGAGTTCAAACTGACAGTTACTGAAAAATCGGACTAGTCCGTATAGGGTCCGGAATAGTCCGGTTACCCTTATTGGACAACATTGGACTAGTCCGGTCTTAACCTGACTAGTCCGGTACTTCCAACACAAATAAGTCGGATATAATGCTTTTATTGTTTCCAAACCAAAAATTTTATGATCAAGTTGGAACAGCATGGTATAACGCCTAGATAATGCATCAGCAATGATATTTTCCTTCCCTTTATTATGCTTAATGATGTATGGAAACGACTCTATGAACTCAATCCATTCAGCATGTCGTTTGACACTCAATATACTTCAATGATTCATGATCGGAATGTATGACAAACTCCTAAGACCAAAGATAATGTTGCCAAGTTTGTAATACACGCACTAAGGCATACAATTCCTTATCATAAATAGAATAATTCAGAGAAGGACGATGAAGTTTTTCAATAAAGAAATCAATGGGCTTACTTCCTTGTATGAGAACGCCTCCAATACCAATGCCGCTTGCATCGCATTCTAGCTCAAAGGTCTTGTCGAAATCAGGAAGTTGTAGCAATGGTGCTTGTGTAAGCTTCGATTTGAGAGCATCAAAAGCGTGTTGCTGCTGTTCGCCCCATCAAAATGGCACTCCCTTCTTTGTTAGCTCATGTAGAGGTGCTGCAATGGTGCTGAAATCCCGCACAAAGCACCGATAAAAACTTGCAAGACCAAGAAAAATACGAACCTGTGTGACGGTTGTTGGGGCTGGCCAGCTGGTGATTGCTTCAATTTTTGCCTCATCCATCTCAATTCCCTGTGAGGAAATGACATAGCCAAGAAACGAGACTCGATTGATGCAAAAGACGCACTTTTCGAGGTTACCAAACAAACGTGCATCTCTCAAAACAGTAAAAACAGCACGTAAATGATCAAGATGTTCATCATATGACTTGCTGTAAATGAGGATATCATCGAAGTAAACCACCACAAATTGTCCAATGAAAGCACGTAAAACCTCGTTCATTAACCGCATAAAGGTGCTGGGTGCATTAGTTAAACAAAAAGGCATGACTAACCACTCATAAAGTCCAAACTTGGTTTTAAATGCAGTTTTCCATTCATCTCCTAGTGCCATTCTAATTTGGTGGTAACCACTACGCAAGTCAATTTTTGTGAAGTGATAGCACCACTCAATTCATCAAGCATGTCATCTAAGCGAGGAATAGGATAACGATATCGAATGGTGATGTTATTAATCGCTCGACAATCAACACACATGGGCAAACTACTATCTTTCAGAGGAACCAAAAGAACAACAACAGAACAAGGGCTTAGACATTCATGAATGTGCCCGCAGTCTAAAAGATCTTGGACTTGTCGCTGAATTTCCTTAGTTTCTTGTGGATTCGCCCTGTATGCTGCACGATTTGGCAAACTTGCTTCTGGAATCAAATAAATCTCGTGTTCAATGCCTCTCATCGGTGGTAAACCAGGGGGTATATTGGAGGGAAACACATCCTCAAACTCCTACAAAAGGTTAGCAACAACAGGGGGCAATGCAATAGACAATTCATGAAGTGAAAACATGGCTTCTTTGCAAACTAAAGCATAGCACATCCCCTTAGCATCGAATAAATCTGCAAGGTCAGATTTAGTTGCAAGCAACGATGGTGATTTTAACTTAATAACTTGCTGTTTTTCAGATTCTAATTTTGTTGCTTTGCCATCACAAATTTACTCTTCTCAAAATGCACAATTTCAGCAGGAGTCATGGGGAGCAAAGTGATTTTCTTTCCCTTATGCATGAGAGTATATTTATTGGTTCTACCATGATGAATAGCATCTGTATCAAATTCCCAAGGACGACCCAATAAAAGAGAACCAGCATCCATAGGAACAACATCAAAGTCAGCAAAATCATGGTATGAACCAATTGAAAAATGTATTATCGCTGTTTGTGTTACCCGAACCTTATAGCTGTTGTTGAACCATTGAATGTGGTACGGATGAGGGTGAGCTCTTGTTGTCAAACCAAGTTTCTTGACGATGTCCATGCTCAGCAAGTTATTGCAGCTACCTCCATCAATTATGGTGTGTACACGGCAGTCCTTGACGATGAGAAACATGTGGAAGTGGTTGTGTTGTTGTAGCTTGTCGTCAGTCTCCACTTTGGAGCTCAAGGCACGCTGCAAAATGATGCTCCCATAGTTCTCCATCGCCGCTGTACCATGTACCTCTTCTTCGTTGTGTTCGTCATATGGATCTATAAAGTCAGTAGAAAGAGAATATTCATCTTCAACATCCGAAGTACTATCATACACGCCATCGTCGTGTGCTATATATGCTCGTTTGCTCGGGCAATCTCTCATCATATGACCAAGTCCCTGGAAGCGGTGACACTTAATGTCGGAAGTACGACCCATAAAAGGAGTGGACGACGAAGGCTTGAATGATGTTGCCTTGCTGCCTTCCGGCACGAGAGAAGGTGGAGCAGCAGGTATAGTTCATTGGCCGCCATTGGATGGTGTAGTCGCTGCACGGAGGGTCGAAGATGGTGCTGTTTTGGATGGTGTGGGCGTTGAACGGGGCATGAAGTTGCTCCTTGTGCATTTTGCTGTTGTTGTCGGCCCTGCAATTCTTTTTCTGCGAACATAGCAAGCTGAAACAATCTGTTAACAGTATCATATTCCTTGTAATCAACAATGTCCTGAATTTCACGCCTCAACCCCCCATAAAAACGAGCTATTTTATCATCCATGTCTTCTACTACCCCACAACGTAGCATACCCTTTTGTAACTATTGACAATACTCCTCTACGGACATGTTACCTTGGTCTAAGCACTGCAATTTTTTCGCGAAGGTCCCGCTGAAAAGATGGAGGAACAAATCGAACACGCATAGCTTCCTTGAATCTATCCCATGTTGGAGGATCAGTTCTAGTTTTTACAAGTTCATTCCACCATATGATAGCAAAGTCCTTAAACTCACTAGTGGCTTGACGAACTCTATGTTGTTCAGGAACAAGATGGGAATTAAATTTTTGCTCTACTGTCATCTCCCAATCAAGATAAGCCTCAACATCATAAGCACCAGAAAAAGAGGGTATAGTAAATTTCACCTTAGCAAAAGGATCATCACGAGGATGATTATAATTGTTATTACTATTACCTCCCATACCTCAACGATGATGTGGCAGTCATGGCTGATTATTGTGATCTTCCAGTTCATCATAAGCATTGTCTTCTTGTCTTGCAGCGAGAGGCAACCGAGCCTCAAAAGTATTCATTCGAAGAGCAAGGTCATGAGGTTGGCGAGTCAAGTTTGCCAATGACTCCTCCGTTGCTACATTGTATTTGGCGAACATATATGTCATGGTCTTTATCATATCACATAACGCAGCATGTTGAACACATTCGTCATCATTGTCTTCTCCTCCATTGTTAGTACGAAACAAAAGACAATAAAAATATGTTATCCCTATCGACTACAGTGATAATGTGAAAGGTGGAAGAAATAATCTCTCTCGCTCAAGCGTGTTACCATGCTCTTACAAGTGTTCTTACCAACACAGCAGGTGTTGTGGACGGTGAGATGAACCAATGAAGCGTGGGGTGATTGCAAAGGTACCTGTTATGCTCAAGAGAAAAAGGTGGAGCTTGGATGGCACAATATGGTGGCTAATAAGCAGAAAATCTTTAACAACTAAACAAAGTTGAATAAGTATTCAATGTAGGAAATTGTTGATGGTAAACCAAGTGCCCTAAGGCCTATCACAACACAAGGAAGTATCAAGGCAATAGAAAGACAAAATGATATAGCCAACAAAACAGCACCAAGTGGTATAGGCCAATTGCTTTAATATGCGTGCTCTTCACTATTTTTTTCTTTTTTTGTAATATTTTTTTGATATCTTTTATTTACTCAGGAGAACAAATATAGGAAGCACACAAATTTGCAGCTCAATTGGATGTAATATGCGGCCTATAGAAAATCAAGAAGATTCTTTAAAATTCGTGCTGAAACTTTAGAGGCCGGATAGCCTATCTTCCGAGGAGAATTTGGGCAATTTAATTTCGTCGAATGCAGCTATGCGGAAGAAAATCAGATGAGAAATTTCGCGTAGATGAATTTGAAAAAAAAATCGACCGATTTCGAGTTCGTATGCGAAAGTTATGGCCATTTTAAGGTAGGCTGTCCGAGTTACGTTTTTTTGGATGTTGATTCCAACTCGGTATGAGAACAGAACTTGCAATCGGATATGAAAACGGTCGGGAATTTGCACAGCAACTAATGGGTTGGTGTGTTATGATTTAAGGATGAGTGGCACAATGGTTTGTCACCTAATCTACGGCTGGCGATGCGGGAGTTCACGCAAGGTGGCTAGCTAGAGCAAACCAATGAACGTGGTGGATTGGTTTGTTATTTAGGGATTGTGGAATAGGTGTCGAACAACAAGAAAACAAGGACAAAACACGACAACTAGGACCCAAAACACAAAGCTAAACCAGCAACAAGACTCGACCACACGAATGCAAACTCAACAATGCAAACTGAAAAACGAAACTGCAGGCACTATAGTCTGGGAAGCGGTAAAAATGATCTATTTTTTTTGTGGCTTTTCTATGGACTCTAGGTACGAAAAAAAGATGATCTAATGGAAGGAAAACAAAGATACCTCATGATCAACCTGGAAATCTGATACCAATTGATGAGTAGGTTTAGGCCTGATCTTAAGAAAGGTATGTCAATTGGGGTGGAGAACTCGACGTTGATGATCCGCGGCACCTGAGCAGTTCGAGTACCCCTGCAATCAGTACATCACGGATCCGTTGGTTATCAGCCATGCTGCACACGCTTGACCTTGCCAAGAAGGCTAATCCCAGCAAGTGCAACCGAGAACACGAGCAAGAACGTCGAAGACACGATCTGAAATCGCGAAGTTGGGTCTCACAAACCGTAGAACGGCGATATTATTGATCTAAGCAAAACCCACCGAATATGACTGGCGGCTGCAGTATTTAAAGGCTAGGGTTCGGCCAAAACAAGATTAGACGCGTCCCTAATGGACTCTTACGGGATACAAGGCCCAAAGGCCCGATTCGGTGGTCCAGCACCGGACAGAAATTTGGACTCCAATTTTTTCGATGATTCCCAATGACTCCGGAGGAACTTTGAGGTGGGACCAGAACCATCAGAAAGTTTATCTTCTCCTCTTTCTGTGCATATGTAGAACGTCAAAAACGGAGTCTGTATGCCTCCTGGGCGTCCGTTTTGAGATGGAGTGCTCCTGGACTCCGAGTTGAACTCGAGTTCGAGTTGTAAACTGTTTCCTTCAACTTGTGGATGTCCCAGCTGGTTCTCCACACTCCCAAGGAATCTTTCCTTAACTTGTTGATCTTCTCCATTATTCCTCATAACCGTGCTCGTGCTCTTGTGATTGGTCCTTGCAGTTCAATGTGTGTCTCTGCTATTGTGATGTCCTCATCACTTGTCCATTTTTGGACAGACCAAAGCTCTCTGGAAAGGTTCAGACTTGTCCATTTGGGTACGGACTAGTACGTTTCAGACTTAGTGAGATTATTCGACAGAAACCCTAGAGGGCCGGACTAGTCCACCCCCTGTGGTCGGACCAGTCCGGGCCTACCCAGATGAGTCCATTTTGGGACGGACTAAACCCTCCCGTCCTACTCCGGACTAGTCCATTTTGGACCGGACTAGTCCGTTGTTTAGTGACCATTTGAATTTGGACATTTGTCGGGTAGCGTGACGATCGTTGCGCAGTGTGGTAGTTGTCGAGACTTGACCAGAGGTCAGTGGTCCCGTTGGGCCGGACTAGTCCGGGGCTAGTGGCCAGACTAGTCCTCACTTCTGTTGAGGGCAGCAGAAGGGACTCGAGACCCCTATAAAAAGGGGACCCCCAGCCTCATTTGAAAAAGTCTTGAACCCTAGCGCCGCCACAAGTCACCAAGAGCCTTCCAAAGCCTTCTACTCATCCTACTAGCCATCTATGACCAAATCTTGAAGAGGTTAGGGTTTGGGGAGGAGAGTGAAGGAAGATCATCGCGCTTGGGCTCTCGATTTGATCTCTTTGCACATTGTGTTTGTGTTTTGTGGCTTGTGTGTTGAGCTTCGTGTGCTCCTCATTGTATTGATTTGTGGGAGCTTCAACTTGTGAGCATCCCTATCAAACTTGGTGATCACCCATTGATATAGTGGAGACCAAGCCGGCCATCGTGGTGGCTTGGTGAGAGAAGGGTCAAGTGAGACCCGATCCTTGTGTGGACTTCTCAACGTGGATGTAGGCTTCTACGTGGAGCTGGACCACGGGATAAATCTTGTCTCACTTGTGTTTTACTTTTTGTGAGCACTAGTATTGCTATTAGGGTTCATATTGTTCATATTACCTTTCACTTTTGATCTTTGTTAAAATCTTTTGATCTAAGTGCTTAAATCTTCCAATCTTAGTTGTACCAAGTTACCATACATTGTTTACATCTTTGTTGAACTTAAATTCCGCAAATAACTTGTTAAAACCATGTTTTTAGGTTTTCACCCCGTGCTGAGCGGACTAGTTCGGCCCTGTCCAGACAAGTCCGGCCTCAGGAGTTTAATCTTGTTTATTAAGTCATTTCAGGTCTTATTGCCGATTCAACCCCCCCCCCCCTCTAGGCAACTTTCAGAAGTGGTGCTGCTGACCAAAAATACAAAAATTAATGAAATTGTTGCAACTTCTGATATTGATCCATAGCCAGCACGAATGACTTCTACTGCTGGTCCAGATCATACTCAAGCCACAATCTCTTCGGTTTCTGATGAACATGACTAACAAGAAGCTTGCAAAGTCTCTACTCCCCTCCGTGTCTTGAAAAGTAATCCTCCACAACAAATTGGAAGCTTGCACGAACAAGTTATACGGTCCTGGTTTTTTGATCTAAACTCTCACACTCATTCTACTTGTGTTGCTTCTTTTGAACCCAAAGATATATCACACACACTCAATAATGAATCTTGGATCATTGCCATGCAAGAAGAGTTAGAAAATTTTGAAAGAAATATTGTTTGGAAATTAGTTCCTCCACCTAATTGTCACACATCGATAGGAACTAAACGGGTGTTTAAAAACAAACAAAGTGAGGATTGGGTTGTGGTGAGGAATAATGCTAGGTTGGTTGCTCAATGTTTTACACAAGTTGAAGTATATATTTTGATGAAACTTTTGTTCCTGTTGCTAGATTAGATGCCGTAAAAATTATGTTAGCACTTGCTGCATCTAAATTTTTCAAGTTATATAAAATGGATGCGAAAAGTTCTTCTCTTAATGGATACATAGATGAGGAGGTTTATGTTAAGCAACCACTAGGTTTTCAAAATCCAAATTTTCCTAGTCATGTTTACAAACTGTCCAAAGCTTTGTATGGTCTCAAACAAGCCCCAAGAGCATGGTATGATAAGTTAAAAACATTCTTACTTGAAAAGGGGTTTACCATGGGCAAAGTAGATAAACTCTTTTTATGATTAAGCATGGCAATGAATCACTATTTGTTCAAGTGTATGTGGATGATATTATCTTTCGTTGTGCTTCTCATGATACTGTGTCCAAGTTTTCAGCTATGATGAGTTTAGAATTTGAGAGGAGTATGATGGGAGAACTCACATACTTTTTGAGGCTGCAAATCAAACAAACAAAGGAGGGAACCTTTGTGCATCAAACAAAGTATACGAAAGATCTCCTCAGGTGCTTCAACATGGAAAATAGCAAGCCCCTTCAGACACCAATGGGAACAATGACAATAGTTGAACTTGATTAAGATGGTGGACACATTGATTAAGAAGAATATCAAAGCATGATCGGGTCACTTTTGTACCTCACGGCACAAGAACAGACATACATTTCAGCGTATGTCTTTGTGCATGACTTCATGCTTCTCCACGTGCTTTACATCGTCAAGTCATCAAAAGGATTCTTAAGTATTTAAATGGTACTCAAGAATTGGCACTTCTCTTCCTTCTTCCTCAACTGATACGTTGAAAGCTTTTTCGGATGCTGATTTTGGGGGTTGTAGGATTGATAGGAAAAGTACTTCGGGTGTTTGTCATTTTCTTGGTAATTCACTTGTTGCTTGGTCCTCTAGAAAACAAAGTTGAGTTGCACAATCCACGGTCGAATCTGAATATGTAGCTGTTGCTAGCGCTTGCTCACAAATTTTATGATTTGTTCAAAAACTTAAGGACTATAGGGTTGATTTAGATAGTGTACCGCTGTTTTGTCACAACACTAGTACCATCTGCATTGCTAAAAGCCTCGTGCAACACTCTAGAACAATGCACATTGACATTATGTATCACTTTCTCTGTGATAATGTAGAAAAAGGAAATATTGTGCTTCACCATGTAGACACCAAACAACAATTGGCTGACATTTTTACAAAACCTTTAAATTTCACTCGTTTTCATTCATTCATAGTGAAATAGGTGTTATGCATCCTCATGGCTTAAGTTGAGGGGGAGTTTTGCAACTTGGGAAGTCTATGTGTGAACCTGAAATTAAAAGATAATATGAGCATAATTGTTTTATACATATATGACTATGTGATTCTTTTTATATGCTGAATGTTCTTACTAAATTACTTATGTTATACATTTTGTAGTTTTTACCAGGACTAGTAATTGGAATAACTACTTACACTAAATCAGATCATGATTGAACTTTCTTGCTGTTTTGAACTTGTTGCATGCTCACAGGTGCTTTTAACCACGAAAAATTAATCAATGAACAACCCAAATGTTGTGCTTTTATGATCAAATTAAAAATAATGAAAAGATCAAGAGAATAGGCACAAATCACACTTCTTCTTTTGATATTTCTTATCATTGCACTTTGATATGAACTTGGAAGGAGTTGTGTATGACTAAAACCATGTTCTTAAGCTTCTTATTGTCAAATGACATAGGCTTGGCTTGATTGGTTAGGATAAGGCGGATGCTTCATATAATCTCTTGCAAAGTTCATATGATTTGAGTTGTGCTTTAAAAGATAATTAAAACAACAACTTTTGTCATGCTTTCATGTTTAATATACTTGAGTTTGTATGATCATGAGTTCTTATATTGAAATTACACTTGATCTCTAACATGGCTTACACTACTTTATATATCTCATTGATGTCATAGTGTAAGTTACTTGATAGTATGGCTTGGATGAGCTTAGTTTTGCATGTATATGCCATATTATGCTCATAAACAATTAAAATTTCTCTTTTGTACCTTGGTGAATATATTGTCAAGAGGGGGGGGGAATGGGTCACACATTGCACCTTCACAAGTGTTTTTTTGCACGATTCTTCTCAGGGGGAGTGTACATCCTTAGGGGGAATTTTTAGAGGTTTCTTCACATTTGATTTTTGATTTTCAAAAAGGGGGAGAAATTTTATTTTTGTCAAAACTTTTCATGAAATGTGAAAGAGCCATTGTCCGGTTTTGTAGTGGTGTTTCTAATGCATTCATCAACGGGAGCTTGTGAGACCTAGGTGATGAATACATTGGCATATAGGATAAAAGTGAGAGTTTAATGTAAAGTTTTGAGTATACCTGAGACACTCACTTCGCACTATCCGGACTTGCAAGAACTTGTCCTGCACGTGAGTTGCACGTGTTTTTCACTTTGGACTGTCTGAACTTTTCTTTGTATAATGCATAGTGGCTGTTTTGGGTCTTTCTTTTGCTGAAATACTCATGCGGCTGTTATGCTTTTAACTTGCAATGTTTCAAACTTGCTTTACACTTATGGGAAAGTTTTCTTAGTACTTTTTGACTAAGATTTTGATTCATTTTTGCTGATCATGTTGGATAATATCTTGCTATGTTTGCAACATGTTTATGTGAGGTTCTCACATAAGGTGTTGTTGTTTCCAAACTAATGTGAGTTAATTCGAGGACTTGTGCTAGGTAGAATTTGTTGTTTGTTCATGTGCAGGTGTTGCTTGAGGTCAAGACATAACTGGTGACGGTGATGTACTGAACTAGTCTTAGGGAGAAGATGAGGTTCAACAATCAAGTTTGCAACATGCTTATGTGAGGTTCTATGTTACTGATATCTTGCTATGTTTGGTGACTGATCATGGTGGATAATATATTGATATGTTTGCAACATGCTTATGTGAGGTGCTCACATAAGGTGTTGTGGTTTCCGGACTAATCTGAGTCAAGTCGAAGACTTGTGCTCGGCAGAATTGGTTGTTTCTTAATGTGCAGATGTTGCTTGAGGTCAAGAAATGGAGGATGACGGTGATCCGTTGAACTAGCCTTAGGGAGAAAATGAGGTTCAACAACCAAGTACGGGAGGAATTGTGGTTGAGTTGATCGGGAGGTCACACACCATGTTTGGGTCAAGAACAATATATATGTAGATATTGTGGATGTTTTGGAAAGTGTTTGCATGTGTGCAAGGGGTGCATGGACATGGAAACATTGTTCCAAGGAGTGGTAAAGAGTTTTGATTGCGAAGATATGGCCAGAAAGGTCCAACCGGCTGGATTATGCCTCAGGCTGCGACTAAGATGGTTATGGTTCGAGTATGGCTATTGTTAGATTTCATGTTGATCATGAAGATGAGTTGTCTTAGGAATGTGTGGGACCTTCCTAAGGTGTTTGGAAGTCTTAAGATTGCTTCTATTTGCGTATGGAAGAGTCTTGAGCAGTTATAGAAAGTTTCGGTTGAAACTAAGTAGGAGTAGGAGACCTAGTGTTGATTGGGTTGGCCTCATGGCTGTTTATATAAGCAAGGGAGGCAAGGCTCGTGGTACCATGAATCGTGTCTGTTCCTGTTGTGTTCCATGCTTTTGTGCCGTGTTTGTCCAATTTGTTTTCGTCAAGTCTTTCTCATCAAGTTTCTGCGCATCGCGACGTTTCTTTGGCATTTTGATCATAACTTGAGTTTACAGATCCAATTGTTGTGATTATTTTTGTATTGTCTTCAAAACTCAATATTCTATCATCTATGAAAATTTCACAGTCATTGGATTTTTGGTTTTTAATCTACACAAATTTCTTTGCAGCATAACATATCTGTTTTTAACTTGGGTAGAAAAGATTGACATTTGCTCAATCTTTTTGTCATAACTTGAGTTTTACTCGATGGTTTTATGTTATTCTTGTTGTGAAATATTCATGACTTTATTCTCTGCATCCTCTACTACTTTTGTCACACTTGAACATGTTTAGATTAGCCGCACACATCGATTTCTCCAACAGATTGATTTCTTTTGAGAAGTTTTTGTAGCTTCTGCTGAAAAAGTTTTAATCTAACATTCACCCCCCCTATGGCACCTTTTCACTTGCACTTTGATCCTACATAAATTCATCTCAATTATTTGACGAAGCAGACATTTGTTACACGCACTGCTTTTAGAAATAACCTAGTTCCACTTGCACTTGGAGAAAATGGTGCATGCAAGTCATTTTTGCAGATTTGATTTGAAAACATGTCCACATGGCAAGGAAAACACTTTTGACCAATCAGATGCTACCATGTGGCCTCCCACAGTTCCAATGGCCCACCTACAGGTGGGTACATGCACGTTTTCACCGGGATTCATCTAGAAGGCCCACTATGGCCTACATATCGGTGCCCTGGAGCAACTGGGAGCCGAGTGGGGTCTCTCCTAGTTCGGTCGAACCCTTGGTTCGGCCAAACTAGTATGTGCGCCAAACTCGCTCCACTCACACGTGTCGACCTCTAGTGGCTTCCTTGATGCAGGAGTAAGTGAAAGCCTAGGACATTAGTCTACGAAACCGCCTTAGTGAGTGTATAAATAGGGGGGAGGTGCTTCACTTCACTCACACACCACTTGATAATTCACTCCATTGTATACACTAGTTCTCTTAGTCCTTAGTAGAGGTTAGGCTTTAGAGAGGAGCCTCTAGTCCCAAGTCCAAATTGGGAAAGGTATAACTTATGTATCTTTCTTCCCTTTTGGGACTGTATGCATATTAATAATAATATTATTAGTCTTTCTTTATTAATATACTTGGGCAAAATGTTTCTTGTTTGATTGTGGAGTCCATGTATGTGATAGGTGCAGGTGTTGATCTAAAAATAATGTCATTATTATATTATCATAAACACCATATATATCCACTCACTACAGCAATATCGATCACTTACGTCGGCCAAAGCCGACGTAAGTAAGGCATAAACCGATGTAAGTAACTTAATTACGTCAGTTTTCCTTTAATTACGTCGGCTTCTGGCCGACGTAGACATTTGGACGTAATTAAGGTAACTTACGTCGGCCACCGACGTAAGTTACCTTAATTACGTCGGTCTGCAGAAGCCGACGTAAGTTAAGTGTCGAGATGGGCCTTGGGCTGGGCCGGAGGACTTACGTCGGCCTAGGCAGGCCGACGTAAGTAAAGTGCTCTAACTTACGTCGGTTGATCCAAACCGACGTAAGTTAAGTGGTTTAACTTACGTCGGTATGGTCTGACCGACGTAAGTTAATCTGGGCTAACTTACGTCGGCATTCCCATAGCCGACGTAAGTTAAGTTTTCGATTTTTTTTTTTAAAACAGAAACTGACTACCTCGCTCGATGGCGAGAACACTGAATAGATACACATATAATATAAAGAACATATACACAGCAAAACAGATGCAAATTAAGTTCCAAAACATCAAAAACAACAAAACATCCACCGGGCTACACGCTAGCCCCTCCACTGCCTCCGGGATCTTCTCGGCGCGTTCCCGAACCCTGCAAAAGAAACATAATCACTAGTAAGCATCAATGTCAACTCAGTGATAACATCAGAGTCCAAGAACATCAGTGATAATTGTTAGAGATGGATTGCTTCGCATTATGTGGTCTTTGGTATTGCAAACAAAAGAATGCTGCATATATAAATAGCAAACTAGCAGATATTAGAGTTGGAGACTTTAGGTAACAGGTCAAGCTTATGAACCACTAGCCCTTTCTTAACTCGAAGCACTGACAACTTATTAACTATATACTAATCATTTCTGCCATGGTCAAAAACTATTAAAGCTTCATTACACTTAACTTCCTCACCACTATAGCTATAGGAATCAATATTTGACAAGTAATCAAGATCTACCTCTATGTTCTACTTCCTTATCTCTCTATGTAAAATACTAAAATGGATACAACAATATTAAAGAGAGAGTTTATCACCTGCTCCGGTGTGTACACGCTAGCCCCTCCACTGCCACCGGGATCTCGACGCGTTCCGGAACCCTGCAAAAGAATCATAATTATGATAAATTAGAAGTCCATAATTAGTAGTCCATAAAACAACTAGTCAATAGTGTGAGTAACACATTTGCTAAATTAAATGTGATGCAAGTAACTTCTTTAACATAATGAAAAGGGAATCAAACTCCTAGGGATAGACAATATTACCTGCTCCAGTGTCTGCTGTGACGGAAGCGTAGGAATCTCGATGTCCTGACCGCTTTGTCGAGCAAGAGCCTGCCATTGCAAGATATTAGCAGATATATGTTATTAAGTGCTGTGAAATTTAACTACGGTACTTTAAATTACTTACCGCCACCGCTGCTTGCATCTGGGCCATCACTAAGGCCGTCCTCTGCTACTCCTCCCTTGCCTCCGCTCTCGTCCTCTCTGGCTCTGCCTGAGTTTGCGTCAGCTACTCCCTCATGGCCTGGAGCTCCAGCTGGGTCTGCGAGAGAGGACCACTGGTCCCAACGGTTGAAGCCTGCGACGGTGAAGCGCCTCTCAAAGGTCGCATCGACCTCGAGTTGACAACTCCATCGAAAATGGCAAACCTACAAAAGAATGAAAACACTAAGTAGAAGAAGATTAACTGAAAAAGAAATGAAACACACGAAGCACTTAATAATAAATAGATAAACCACTTCAGCATAATTAAATGCATAAGCAAATTAACAACTTAAATAAACCATTTAAGCATAATTAAACAAATTTAAGCAATTTAAGTATAATTAAACATAATTAAATAAACCACACCTAAGCATAATTAAGCAAATTAAGCAAAAATAAGCAAATTAAGCTTAATTAAATAAACCGCTTAAGCTTAATTATGCATAATTAAGCAAATTAACCATAATATAACAAACCACTTAAGCATATTTAAGCAAATTAACAACCATAATTAAATAAATAGTTAAGCAAGCACTGCCATCATAGAATCACTTGAGCAATAAAACACGACATCAAGCTAACAATTCTAATTAGGCTACAATGATAGCATAACAAGTATTTGAAAGCACTAAATTTAGAGTCCAAATTGAAGTGCGTAGCTGATCGATGGGATAGCCGGAGGCGAGCCGACGGCGAGGGCGCAGGGGCGGCGGGGCCGGGGGCGGGCCGGCAGCGGCGGCGCAGGGGCAGCGAGGCCGGGCGGTGGCTGGGGCGAGGAGGCGCAGGGGTGGCGAGGGCGCAACAGGGGCGGCGGGGCTAGGGGCGGGCCGGCAGCGGCGGCGCAGGGGAGGCGAGGGCGGACCAGCGGCTGGCAGCAGCGGTGCAGGGGCGGCGGGGCCGGGCGGTGGCGGTGGCGGCGGCGCAGCGGCAGCGAGGGCGGACCGGCGGTGGGCCGGCGGCGGCGGCGCAGAGGCGGCGGGGGCAGACCGGTAGCAGGGTCGGGGCCGCGGGGGTCGGGGCGGCACCGCGGGGGCGGGGCCGCGGGCGGGAGGGGGGTGGCGGCCGGGCAGCGATGGCGGGGCGGCGACGGGGCGCAGGGGCGGCGGGGCGGCTCGTAGTCGGCGGCGGCGGGGCGGCTCGGGGGTTGACGGGGCGGGAGCGGCGTGAAATGAAACGGCGCGCACCGCTCGTGCGGTTAGGTTTAACAACAACTTACGTCGACTGGGATTACTTACGTCGGCCAACATCAGAGCCGACTTAAGTTAGTGTTAATTTACGTCGGTCGATTAACTTACGTCGGCTGCGGGCCGGGGCCGACGTCAGTAAAATTTATTACTGTCGGTCCCTTTACTTACGTCGTCCAGCCGACGTAATTTAATTAACTTACGTCGGCTACCAGGCACCGACATAAGTTACTAACTTACGTCGGCAGGCCGACGTAAGTTGCTCTGGCTGACGTAAGTGATCGATATTCCCGTAGTGACTATAGTATAAGTACGTAATAACATGATAATGTTAATATGAATAAGTTAGTGCTTGGTTCCAACGTTGGTTCAACAATGTTTAGGTTAGTCATTGCCTTAGAAAGATATTTTTACCTAGGCTTCTAAGGTTTTTACTTAACATGTAAGCGTGGTGCTTAGATAGTTAAGTAGTGTTGGATGTTTTGTAGAATCACGGGTTGTAGGGGTAGGCGGTGACAGACTTGTCCGTTGTTTGTACTCCCCCACGTTCGGCTACGCCACAAGCTCTTAGCAGGAATTGGTCTGGTCTTGCGAGAGGTAAATCCGTGTCTGATATATTGGACTACTAAGCCCTAGTATTCACCATTATCATATTCATGTGTACATTATTAGGCTATGTATATGAGTAATTAGAGAACAGTAGGTGGAACCTTCCTTGTAGTTTAACCCTCACTATGACAACTTTATCCCTTAGAGTAGATTGCTAAGGTGTGTGTGACACTACCCATATGATCGTCTTACCCCGTTCTGATAATTACTTTCTACTATATGTCTTAATCATGAGAATAGTGTTTACTTTAATTCATCACCTTCCTTATGGATAAATACGATACCGTTGGGAATGCTCTAGGGTGAAATGCTACAACAGTATCTTTGATGCACATGCGGATCATCATATCTTATTGAAGATGATCAATGGTGTTAAGAAATACCAACAAGCATTTCTTGCACCATTTCCAGGGAAGGCAAAGATAGTGAAGGATAGCTATCGCTTATGATTAAGCAATAGGTACAAGTCGTTATTATACAGGTTTACCCTTGCTTTGTTTTTCTCCTTTTGTGTGAAAACAGTGTAGTGTTTGGCTAACCTATTTCATGGGAAAGCCAATGAAGATGCAAGTGGTCAACTGCAAAAGCAACTAAGGTTTTCCTCAACAAATTCTTCCCATTGGGCAACACATTTTCCCATCACGGGAGGATTCTCCAGCTTCTAGCAGGAGCCAAAGACATCTATACCCAAGGCTTGGGGGAGGCTCCAAGATTATATATGGGTTTGCCTTAAACATGAGGGTGGGTAGTTGGCTCATTGTCCAATACTCCTACAACGGGTTGACTTCATCAACCCGTGATCACATTCATGCTGAAGTTGGGGGTGACCTCTTCTCATTCATCAAGAAAAAAATGAAGATGTGATTGATAAGATGGTCACATTTAAGGGGTTGATCAATAAATGCTCCAGTTCCGTCAGCATGGCATGCACACCATTAACAAGGTGGACATGCTAGTAATGAAACTGGACCTCATATTGAAAGATCAAGAAGGTCAAGCTAATGAAGAAGTGTTTGGATGATCTAAGCCATGGATATTCATATGATTTGTGAAAACCAAGGTCAGCATGGGACACTTGAAGATTTTTTCTCTAAGACCCGTGAGGAGCCTTCATTTCCAAACAACAACTCCAAAGGTCACCACCAACATGGAGGTCGAGAGTGGAAGCAATACAATCAAGGAGACTATGGGAATTTGAATTACAACAGATTCAATTTGGACTAGCCTACCTTGAAGTATCTTGTCCATGGCCAAGGAGAAATCAGTGACAACATACTCAAGAAGTAGTTGGTCAAGGAGAAGTTACTTTGAAAAGCATTCAAGATCCAATGGCTCTACAATCACTTGTTGGACTCTACACTTCGACTAAGCCCGTGCAACTTTGGGCAACGCAACATTGTGGATAAAGCATTTCTTGTTTTATTGTGGAGTCCTCATGTCGTCATGCCCATGGAAGCCTTCGATCTAATATCAATATTGGGCTGAACGAAAAGAACATCTTGATGGTTGAAGTGGGACCCCCACATGTTGACTACCTCACTGCCTCTATGAGAAAATGAAGTTACGAGAGGACCCCGTCATATCATCTATGATGACATTCTAAGAAGACAGAGAAGCATGGGCCATCCAAAAGGCCCAAGTCCACTGAGCTGCCAAAAAGAGAATTGCGAAGAAGGACTAGCCTCACCATGTTCATGAAAGAATATCTTCAAGAAGGAAAAGTCTTCGCAAAATCAACAAGTCTCCATCAAGGTGACAAAGTGGCCGGAGCCACCACATGTCCCACTTGTCTAAATGGCAGCAAAAGGAGGTTTGACATGTCAAGAACAGAAGTGATCCACACCTTCATCACCGGTTATGGACAACAGACCATCACGCCGAAAAGGACGAAGGTGAATCCCACTCATCAAACATCAAAAATTTGGTAAGTCCATGCCATTAGGATGTTTGGTAGTTATCTCACATTTTATTTCCAACCGCATATTTGAATTTCTTATCAAACCTTGCATTTGCATTTAGCATGTTTGAATTTTCACAATTGCATGTTGGAAAGTAAATTTGTCAACAAACAGAAAACTAAAATTATGAATTAAGAAATTTATTTGGATAAAATTTTGAAATAACTACATGAATTTAATTTCCTAATTGAAACCAAAAAGATTTCCCTTGATCCTCATTGTATTTGTAAGTTGTTTCAAGTCGGGCAATACAACGTGACAAGTGGTTCAATTTGCTTTTGGCGAACATAACCCGTTTGTTTGGCGAGAGTTAGTGAAGCCTCATCAAGCCCAAGATGCCATCTGGAGGGTTAAAGTGCATATCCCTTCACAGATCTTGTTTCGAGTTCAATGTGAAGGAATACTCAAGATGATGACCAGATGGAGAAGCAAGATGAGGCTTCATTCATCTTCAACCCCAACCCCAACATGGCAATAAACATCAAACATGAATGGTACACGAAATCCACGGATGTGAATTTCTCACAAAACGACCATCAACCCAAAACTGCTCTTTGAATGAGGTACAAGTCTATAATCCTCTGTCATTTGGAGTTGCAATATGATTGAATGATTTTTTTCTTGCATTGGCGAGGAAGGTTTGCACCTCCTCATCATTCAATTCTTATTCGTCCTCACGAGACTAAGTGTTGGCATGGAATTTCGATTTTTAAATGGAATATCACCTTAGTTGGAAGAAATTTAAACAAGTACCTAGATTGTCATAAGCACTGTTTAATTGACTTAGTCATTCCCTACCTAGGTTTAGTAAACAAAGCTTTTGGAATAAACTAATTGTTGAATTGGCATGTAGCAACCTAGGAATAGTGACGTCCATAATTTTGATTTGAATCCAATTCATACATGGACCACTAGATTTCAAATTCCTTGGCAAGATGTTATAAATGTCTAGGAGGATAAAATTGAGAATCTTGTTTGCCATGATCAAAATTGTTGGATGTGTTGAATATTATGTACGAGTTGGTTACGATAGGACTTTGAGTTGTATTAGCGGCGGGGTGTAGAGTTTGTGTTGGACTCATTACCAGACTCCTTATAAATATGAGGGGAGGGCCGCTATTGTAACCACGACAAAGACAACATATTGGGCAGGAGTGCCCGTAATCATGCCCCGGGGATGTAGGCTTCGGCCGAACCTCGTTAACCAATATCGTGCCTCGTGTGTTGTCTGTGATCTCGCATCGATGCCTCTGGAGATCCGTAGTCGCCTCTGCGTGCCTATTTTCTAACAAGTGGTAATCAGAGCCATGGTTGGATTGGATCTAGAGGTGATGTTCAAGATCGCGAGCATGCATGATGGTATGTTCCACACTACGCTAAGATCGCACGATGTGTTCAGGAGGGACATGGCACAAGGTGGAGCATGATGACGATCGATGACTCGATCGGTGGAGTTGGACACTTCGAGCGTGGTGGCTCAAACCGTTCAATGAGATGCATCAATGGATTTTCGTCCAGACGTGGAGAATAGATTGATGGCGGCTGCAGGCTGCTGTTTGATAGGAGCCGATCAAACGTGATGGTCAAGTTCGACGATGCGGCTGGAAGACGTCACAAACAAGGACGACGGCTTCGACTCGCAATCTAACTGACGTATGCATATCGTCAGATTGATCACGGTGGCTGTGACATGCTCAAGGAGGAGCAGTTACAATGATGGCAAAAGCTATGGTGGACTCGGTTATTTTTGTGGCTTGTGTTTGCACGACAGAAACATGTTTTCGATTGGCTGTTATTGGTGGAGCATCGGTGACTAGAACACAGGATTATATGCAGGAAATCGCAGACTGCTTGTGTCGTGTATGAACAGGGTCGAAGGCATGCTTGTATATGACGAAAATATCATGGATTGGTATGCGCACGGAGTTTGAATTTTAGGGGACTTGTCTGCATTGGAAGACTTAAGCCTGCATGCATTGAAGATTCCGATGAGAAGGTAGGGGCACTTGGTTGTTTATTGTTTGCAGGAATCACGTGATCCAGTTTGTTTTCCTTAAATTTGCATGCATGCATGGATGTCGCACAATGGGGCGACAAGGTGTGGCCCACCAAGATTTATTTGGAGTAAAATCTGGATACAAGTTGGCTGGTTGGGTATTTTTTTCCTCTCTCTGTAAACTTCCTCTTGTTTCCAGTCCAGGCCTGACGGAAAAAAGGGAATCATGATCGTAGTATATTCCGATACAGATCCACGTACGTGGATTTTCCTCTATAAAAGCAGAGCACCGGTTCACGGAAAATATAACAGATCAGAGAACAGAGAAGAAAATCTGTAGTTCGTCTTCAACTGAAGGTGCAACAGTTGACGGCGAACGGCAGGCGGAAATCAAGCAGGTCGACTTTGTCGCGTGCGAGTGGCGTGATTGTTGTGGAGGCTTGAGAGCTGCAGGCTGTGCACAACGGTGTACGGCGGAGGGGCAGGTGTACGCGGCGGCGCGTTCAGGCAGAACGCAGGAGTACACGACAACGTGCTTGTTCGTGCAAGGGGCACGCGGCATCGACGTGTGGCACGTTCGAAGGTTCTTTTGGTGATATGTGGCAAGAGGCCAGATGGTGCCAACAGCTACCAGATTCGATATGGTGAAGTTTGATGGCAGTGGAAACTTCGGCTTGTGGCAGATAAGGATGAAAGATTTGTTGGCACAACAAAGTCTTTTGTCCATTCTGAAGGCGAACAAGCCGGTCAAGATGGAGGATGACGAGTGGGAGGAGAATCAGATGCAAACAGCTGCAATCATAGGGCTGTGTCTGTCTGACAATGTCATGTACCATGTTATCGGGATGACTACACTGAAGGAAATCTGGGATAAGCTGGAAAATCAGTTCATGTCGAAGACATACGACCAAGCTGTATTTGAAGCAAAAACTATATGGGTTGAAGATGCAAGAAGGGTATTATCTTGCAGAGCACAAAAATATCTTCAATCAATGGGTCACGGATCTAGGACAGCTAGATGTGAAAATTGATGATGAACACAAGGCAATAATTCTTTTATGCTCGTTACCACCATCTTATGAGCAAACGGTCACGACTCTGACATTCGGCAAGGATTTCATCAAAATTGAGGATGTTACTGTAGTGTTACTAGCTCAAGATCAAAGAAGGAAGAACAATTCACTGGACGAACCTCAAGCTGATGGTTTTCTAATCAGAGGTGAGAATGCGAAGGAGAAGGTGGAGGCTAACAGCAAGAAGAAGAAAAAGGTGTAGTGCTATTTCTGCAAGGAGTGGGGACATGTTAAAAGGGATTGTCCAGCAAAAGTTAAGGGTTCAAGTGCTAATGTGGTAATTCCTAAGAGTGACTCAGATAGTGACGGTGATGTTCTCTCAGTGGGTATCGAAATACAGTCAACTGAAGCATGGATGTTAGATTCAGCAAGCTCTTTTCATGCTACGCAAAAAGGGAGTTGTTCTCTTCGTACAAGTCAGGTGATTTTGGCAGAGCTTGGGAGATGATAGGGGACACCCTATTATTGGAATAGGCGAGATCAAGATCAAGACACAAGATGGAGGTGATCACAGGCTTCAAGGTGTTAAGCATGTACCGAAGCTGCAAAGGAATATAATTTCGCTTGGGCCTCTTCATCGTGATGGTCTATTATTCCGGGCTGAACCGGATGGAAAGACAATGAAAGTCATGAATGGAGATGAGACTGTGATGATAGGAGAGAGAGAGAGACATCAAATTTGTACAAGTTACAAGGGTGTTCCGTTGCAGGTGGAGTCATGGAAGATGGAGCTGTGGAGATAGCGGAGTTCTTTTTGCACGGCGAGTCTAAGGCGTTTGACTCATCGGGTGGCTCTCCGTGAGCTACAAAGTCGACAACTCAAGTCCGGGTACATGGAGATTCGCACATGACGACTTCAAGGTGGTGTAATATTCGCCAAGGTGGAGTTTATTGGATATGTGTCGAATATTATGTACGAGTTGGTTACGATAGGACTTTGAGTTGTATTAGCGGTGGGGTGTAGTGTTTGTGTTGGACTCTTTACCGGCCTCCTTATAAATATGAGGGGAGGGCCAATGTTGTAACCACGACAAAGACAACATATTGGGGAGGAGCGCACATAGACATGCCCCGGGGATGTAGGCTTCGGCCGAACCTCGTTAACAAATATCGTGCCTCGTGTGTCGTTTGTGATCTTGCATCGATGTCTCTGGAGATCCGTTGTCGCTTCTGCATGCCTATTTTCTAACAAAAATGATAAATAATTACTCTTGTAAAAAGTAAATATGGTTAGAAAATACAAGATCATGGGATTCATAGGGTGTAGAACCATAATTTGCATTGCTATGAGTAGGAGCTTTAGGAAATATGCAAATCAATTTATTTACAAAGATCTACTTTTATGGCAATAAAAAAATACATTGCTCATGGTACACTCAAAATTGGACCCATGCCTTTTTGCTGTTTTTCATCCCCGGATGTACAAATGAAATATGGTACCTAACCCAGAATTCATTTGTACAAGTATTGGGATCTAACCATCCCTCTCCATCCAAGAGAAAAACATGCAAAGTAATATTTCGATGCAGGCACACAAGAAGACCATCGTTGAGTGAAGGCCTTGGAGGTACCATTTCAACATCTCCTGTCCAATGAGTAAACAATCTTTGGTTGAAACCTATTGGAATTTAAACCTGAAGGGCAACCATAGCTATACGAGGCCGGAGATTTGAACATGGAAACCCTCCATGAGCAATCAATGGGCTGCTATCAATAAGAGAGATCACTATGCTCTCAACTACACTAAGCACCCATTCAAGCTCAAGGGAGTTGCCACCATCATTCTGTCGGAGTGTGATTCCTGCAATTCTCCTGGTACTACCGTTGGCAGCCCGCAGAGTTTGTAGTTCGGTTGTGGGCGCGAAGAGATTCGGAACAAGATGATGAGTTGACACGAGTATTTATGTGGTTCGGGCAGCCCGAGTGTAATACCCTACTCCACGGGTGTGTTGCTGTTGTATTGAGCGCTGAGCGCTAGAGTGTCAAAAACTAGAATGCCTTGAGTGCGTGTGGGTATCCCTGGCCCCCTGTGTATTGCTCGGCCAGTCCTTTTATAGTACAAGGACTGGCCATTACATCGTTAGCCTGGCCCGACATGTGGCCCTGGCGGTTACTGATGCTTAATACACAATTAATGAGCTTAATTACCCTTAATAGCATGGTAACGCGGCTTGACAGTGGCGTTACTGGTATTAAAGTCCCTCCGATTGTGATAGCATTAATGACACTTAATCGAGTCTTGAGGTCTTTAATGTTCCTTGAAGGTACGAGCCGTTGGAGGTCCACCAATCTTCCTGTTGAGGCTGAAGGTCTAGCGGTTGGACCTGTGGCAGCTCCGGAGCTTACTATCTTGGACGAGTAGGTCTGATGCTGCTGTACACATGTCAGTACCGAAGCTTCCCTCTGTCGGGGGTTAGGCCCGGCGGTGCCACACAGGTATCTAGTCCGTAGCTTTCCCATGCGTGGGATGTAGCTCCGGTTTAACGATACATGTGGCGGCACTGGGACAAACCATAGAAGGGAGGCAAGTCTGATTCCGTATGACCCGTGGGGCCTTCAGAGGTCTTCAACTCAGACAGTTGGAGTTCCTTTGAGCTCTTTGCAGTCCCAAAGAGTATCCGGTACGTAGGGTACCGACAGTGGCCCCCTGGGCCCACCTTTGGTAGAGAACTTTTGGATGATGTCATTCTGCCGGAGGTGGGTCCATCTTTTGATTTTTGCGCAGTGTCTTCAAGGGTCTTCGGATGTGCCGTTGAGGTGGTGGTTCACAGTTAAACCGCCGCTACGTGGCGCCTTTAGGATGCGGTAGGTGAGATCTACGCGTGCGGATCTCAAGAAATTGAAGGTTGCCAGTTCCCAATACGAAAACTGTATCGGTTCCGCGCACCATGTCAGGCCGCCGCCCTCGGGTTTCCCGCCTCTCATGATCACAACTGTTCGCCTAGGGTAAGGACCTCGACTTGATCATCAGGGTGGCCCCGACCCCCTTGTCATTGGCAGAGTGAAGTTTTTTAACAGTATCGTTGGCCCCTCTGCGGTTTCCATCCAAGCATTGTCGGGGCTTACATAAAAAGGAAAGCATGCACCGTTTGGGGATTCCTTACGCCTTCATTTGAACTTGCGCTCGAATCCTCCAAACTTTCACTTGCTTTTCCTCTCTCGCCCCGCTGTGCTGCGATGAAGTTGGGACTTCCCAAGAGCCGCATTGGGAACAAGAAGGAGTTGTCTAGGGTGCGGACCTACATGGGTTGGTCCAGTTATTCCTTTGACAATGGCATTCATTGCGGCAAGCTTCCCTTCGAGAAGGAGCAAGCCGGAGATATGGTGTACTTCCTTGGATACAGCATGGTGGGTTTGATCCTGCCTTTCTCCACTTTCTTTCTGATGCTGCTAGATTTCCATGGTTTGCAGCTACACCATCTTGGCCCCCACTCAATCTTGCTGGTGGCAACTTTCGTCCACTTTTACGAGATGTGGGTGTGTGTGCCCCCTTGCGTGGAGTTGTTCCGGACATTCTTCACTGTCAACCCCAATGGCAAGAGTGATGAGTTCATCGGCTTATACAACTTCGTAAAGCAGAAAAACTCCCCCCTCAAGTACTTGAGGTCCTTTCCTTCCGGCAAGTGGGACGGCTGGAAGAAAGACTGGGTGGTCATCACCGTGGAGAGACACGAGAGGCTGGAACTGCCTGAAGGCCTCCCCCGCGTTGACACCGACACTTGGAGTGATGTGCCGGAGCCATTGAGGGAGTACAGGCCCATTCGGGATAGAATCCAGGAGTGTGTCAAAGGTGGGGTGACCCCCCAGATGGTCTTCAGCAACTTCTTGATGAACAGGTGGGCCCCGTTGAGGGCTAGGGGCGGCCTGCCTGGGCCTTCAATAGTGAGATGGATACCAACCGCATTGAGGTTGGTTTGGGCACCAACTTGAATGATGAAGCCTTGAAGACCCATCTCAAGAAGTTCCAGCCTGGGAACATCATCCCTAGCGACATGTCTCCACCGATGGCCTTCTTTCCTCCGAATATGATACCAGAGGAGTGCAGAGAGCTCCAAAGGAAAATGCCATTGTTGGACGACATGGGCCTGATGGAGAGGTGATCATCCTCTGGGGTGGCGATCCCCGGAGCTTCAGATGTGGCTCCGCTCCCGCCCCAAAGCCAAGAGTTGAAATCGTAGGCAAGGGCAAAGAGTTGGCGGAGCCCTCCAGTCAAAAGAGGAAGTTGAAGCACTCTAACGGGAGGTCCGTCAGAACTGCTCCTTCCGCAATAGCTCCTACTCCCCGGTGGGGGAGGTCTTCAACGGCGACACCTACTCCAACATCGGCGTCTCCCCGGGATGCCAGCTCCGGCCATGCCACTCTGGTACCAGGGCCTGCTAAGGGATTTATGTCCGAGGGTCCTTCTCAGTCGAGGGGGGCCTCAACCAAGACGTCGCTGACAGTGGCAGCAAGCTCCGGGGAGCCTTCCGGAGCTACTACGCCAGTGGCAACAGGGTCCGGTCCTGAGCGTCCGGTGAAGAGGTTCCCCGCTAGTTGGAGCGGAAGCCTTCCAAGGTAAATTTGATTTTTTACCTCAGCTGATTGTTTTTGTTGTAATCATATTTTGAGTTTCTTCGTACTTCATCCACAGGGTGTCCAAGAAAGGGGCTGAAGCTCCGGTTCCTGCAGCAGCGGCTGATGATGTGCAGGCGGAGGCTCCGGCTCCAATTGCAGCACCGTCTCAGGTGGTGAATGAGGCCGCGGCAGCTCCGGCACCAGCTGTCGTGGTCCATGACCTCAAGTCATCCCCTAAAGCTCCTGTGGTAGAGCCGGACCACGGGAATGTAGATGTACCAGCGGCACTAGCTCCAGAGGTTGAAGCTCTGGTTTTAGATGCTGTGATGACATACGCTCCAGCCTCAGAGTCGGAGGTAGCTGCAGTTCTGGCTATAGATCCGGATGTTGTTGAAGCTCCGGCGGTGGAGCCGGTGGTTGATGAAGTTTCGGCGCCTAAGCCTGTTGTCGTAGAGGTGCCGGCCCCCGAATCGGTAGAGGTCGAAGTGCCGATGCCTGAACTGGTGGTGGAGGAGGCACCAGCACCGGAGCCAGAAGTGGCCTCAGCTCCGGCCGAATCTTCAAATCCTACCTCGAAGGTGGTGGTTCCGGGGGTATACGTGCCTGATCCAGGATGCCCAGACAAAGCGTCCGGTCCTTTGCCTGAGGGACCAGTTGCTGAAGACCTGGCGCCGGGACCTTCGAAGCTGACTCTGGAAGTAGGATCTTCCATTTTAGGACCTTCCTCGGTGGCGACCAAGGCTACCCCTGAGGGCGGCCCTAGTGCCGCCGAAGCTCAGGGCACCACTCTTGTAGAGTGGGACCCGATTTATGTTATGGAGAACCCGTTGGAGCCAGCGGAAAGGACCCTGGCAGGTCCGAAGCCAATACCCCTGTTGTTGTCCATCGACAACGCCTGCTCTAGCCTTCGTCAGGTACAACTGGCCTTTTACCACGACAGCAAGGCCCTCGAGGAGGAGCTCCAAATTCGAGACCAAGCTGGCGCCGACGAGGCTGGCCGACGACAAGGAGTGGGTGAAAATGGAGAAGGCCCAGTTGGAGTACTAGGGTCAGCTGCTGGATGAGAGGGAAAGCATGGTGCGATCCCTCGACAACCAGTCCCGGGCCATCCACGAACAGGTTGTGGCTGCTAATGAAGTAGCGAATGACCACCAAGGGAAGCTCAGTGCAATCCACGACAGCCTCGTCAAGCACTGGGAGGCTTTTGAGGAGCGGGAGAAAAAGATCAAAGATGAAGAGCAAAAACTCGTGAAGAGGGAGGAGGAGCTTACTTAGAGGCTGACTTTCGGTGACAAGAGCCTCGCAGAGTGCACCAAGAAGTTGGAGGAGCTCTGCGAGAAAGAGGAGAAGAAAGCCTGTCAGCGGGGACAGGACCTCACCAAGAGAGAGAATGAAATTGCTGCCAGGGAGAAGAAAGTGTGCGGGCCGGGAGAGAGACCTAGTCGACCGCTGGAACAGGATCCACGTCCGGGAGGAGGAACTTGCTAAACTTGAAAGGAAAGTTGCTAAAAAGATTCAGCAGAACACCAAAGAGATCGAGCACCTTGCCCGGAAGGATTCGAAGCTTGTGGCGACCAAGAGGTCCTTGGAAGATGTGCGAGGATCAAGGGCTGCAGAGTCCCAACAAGTTTGGGACTTCTTGGGCAAAGCCAATGATGCACTGACGCTGCTGGGTTTTAGTCCCATGCGTCCGGACGACCCGGAGCCGGAGCTGGACTTGGCGTTGAAGGCGTTGAGCTCGGCGGGCAACAAACTCAACAAGATGGGTGATGTCCTCGTGGATCAATTGGAGACTGAAGGGAAATCCCTTGTGCAGAACATCGCAGAGTACATGCTGACGTGCTACACAAGTCGGGATCCTCACTTCCCATTAGATCTGATGCTTGAAGGTCCCATCGACGGAGAGGGAGACGCCGCCAAGGCTAGCGTGTCGGAGGTTACTCAGAAGGTTGCCTCATTCATCCGTAGGATCTAGGACTTTCTCCTTGTAGCTCCACTTGTATCTTCTCTTCTTTTCTACAATTTTGTAATCTCTTGTCTCCGGATTACTGAAATTCTAGAAATTTATGAATTTCATTTTTTGTCTTCAACACGTTTGTCTCACTTGGCCGCCTGGTAGATGTACACAATTTGATTGTGAACATGTACCAAGAGGATGTAGCATTTTGTTGAAGACTTGCGTGCTTCGAACTTGTAGTTTGTAGGTCCGAAGTCATCGATAGTAGGGCCCCCTAAGGTTGTCGGAGCTTAGTAGCTCCGACAGCGACCTTTATCAACGTGCAGAACGTCGACGGCTGGTCCTCTGGGGTTTTCGGAGCTTAGTTGCTCTGGCAGCATCCACTGTCAACACATAGAGCGTCGACAGCAGACCCCATTAGGGTGTCCTCATATCATCTTTTCTTCACTTTGACGGCTGGCCCACTGGATTTGCCAGAACTTGGTAGCTCCGGTGACGCCTACTATCAATGTTTGAAACATTGATAGCGGACCACCTTAGGGGGTGTCGGAGCTTTGATAGCTCCGGTTTTATCCACCATCATCATGAGATCTTTATTTTTCCTGCACGGTAAAGTCAAGAAAATTAGTAAAATCCGTTTCTTGTCTATAACTCGATTGCCGCTTACTATTCCCGAAAGAAACTCTTAGATCGACAACAATTCTTTATACAATCAAGTGCATTGACTTGTTTTCTCCAGGTCCGATCATTTCCTGAACTCACCTTACTTCGGCCTGCCGGGGTGTAGGTAGAGTGGCGTACTTAGGGTGCTAGACCAGGCTAAGTCGATAGCACACTCCGTACCTAGATTTGCTTGGCGGCATTCAGACGAGTAGGCCATTTAATAATGTTAAGACCCGATAGAATTAATAATGCAACTTGGATTATACATGAATAGTTTGATCCAAAGTTTCTTGAGTATTACACAACTTTGTTATAAACAAGAAAGAGAAAAATAAAAATATATTGAGCTTGTACAAAATAAACGCACGTGGAGTCTGTTTTCACATAGTGATGTCTTTCATTATAGGTCCGGGATACAGGGGAAACAAGTACACTCTTAGGGTACAGAACCAGGCTAAGTGTGTTGCGTTTCTCGTTTGACCCAAGTTAGCTAGCTACACTTTTAGTTCTGAGACTGTGACAAGTGTTGCATGAACTTTGCGGACCTTCCGGGAAAGGTCCGGCTTTTCTCCCGGCGGAGCAACACTACTCTGTACAATGATGCTATAACATACATCACATGTAATTACACACTCACCTCCGTGATATTAAGCGTAGAACATACGAAGATGCTCAATGTTCCAAGGATTAGGGAGCGGTGTCCCATCCTCGGTTGCCAAGCGAACGCATCCGGGACGGGATACTTTGATCACTCGGAAGTGTCCTTCCCAGTTGGGGCAGATATTGTTTAACCCTTCTCTAGTTTGTATTCTCCGTAGCACTAGATCACCTTCCTCGAGCTGCTGGTTATGCACGTGCCTTTGGTGATAGCGCTTGGCGGTATCGTGCATTTTCAACAGCTGCTTGGCACCTTCCCTCTTCAACGAGGTCATGGTCTTCACGCCGGAGCTAGTCCTGCGTGGCTTTGCCGAAGGTCCAGACCTGGAGTGACCCCAAGGTGGTTTCCGGAGGAAGGACTGCTTTAGCTCCGTACACCAAGAAGAAGGGTGTCTCTCCAGTTGATCGGTTTGGAGTTGTCCTGTTTGTCCACAAGGTGGGCGGAATCTCATCAATCCAGTTGGCTCCATGTTTTTTCAGGCACTTATATGTGTGTGTCTTGAGTCCTTTTAGGATTTCTGCATTTGCTCTCTCAGCGTGGCCATTGCTTGCCGGGTGAGCTACGAAAGCGTAGCTGACTTGAATGTCGAGGTCCTTGCAGTATCCTTGGAATGCAAAGCTTGTGAATTGGGTCCCTTTATCAGTTATGATATTGTTTGGGACTCCAAATCTGCATATTATGGACTGCAAGAAGTTGATAGTTGATTGCTTGTTTATTGTCACAACTAGAGTTGCTTCTGGCCACTTGGTGAACTTGTCGATGGCAACGTACAGGAACTTGTAACCTCTGATGGCTCTTGGGAAAGGTCCCAAGATATACATCCCCCACACAGCGAATGGCCATGTAGGTGGTACCATTTGTAGGGGTTGAGCTTGTGTGTGAATTTTCTTTGCATGAAACTGGCATGCTTCGCATTTCTTCACTAGCTCACTTGCATCCTGGAGTGCTGTAGGCTAGTAAAAACCATGCTCGAAGGCTTTACCGACCAACGTGCGGGAAGACACATGGTTCCAACACTCGGCTCCATGGATTTCCGTGAGAAGCTCGCAACCTTCTTCCCTTCTAATGCACCACATTAGGACACCATTGGCACCACGCCAGTAGAGATCCCCTTCTACCAATGTGTATCTTTTAGCCAATCTGACTATCCGGTCAGTGGATACATTATCTTCAGGAAGGAGGTTGTCTTTCAAGTAGCTGCGGATCTCCGAGATCCTTGCATCGGAGCTAACTTGAGAATTTTAGTCTTGCGTGCTGGGTTGCTCGTAGCTTCCTACAGCACCTACGACCCCTGATGGACGCCATGGTAACAGGGCCATCAGGACCGCCAGCTTCGAGGTGCTGGTCTCGTCCCCTTCGCCCAGTTCCGCAGGCTGAGCTGTTGGTCTTGACAATCTCTGGACGAAGGTTTTGTCAGGAGCCAGAGCTCCGGTTGAAGCTTTTGTTGAGAGTTCGTCGGCTTCAGCGTTGTTGAGACGCTGGACATGGCAAAGATCCAGGACTTCAAAGTCTTTCTAAAGCTTCTAGACTTCAAGTAGATATGCAGCTAGTTGAGGGTTGTTGCAGCAGCATTCACCTTTGACTAGTTTTATTATGAGCTGCGAGTCACCCTTTACCAACAGCTACTTGACACCGTATGATAGTGCAACCTTGAGCCCATAGACTACTGCTTCATACTCCGCCATGTTGTTTGTTGCCTTGAAGTCAAGGTGAACCATGTATTTGACCTTCTCCCCGGTCAGAGCGACGAGACGGACTCCAGCTCCGACCCCCTGCTTCTGCACGGAGCCGTCGGTAGAGAGTCCAGTGAGGCTCGGTGAAGACCAGAACCTTTGGTTCCGGCTACTGCTCGGTGGGGTTCCAAGGATTTCATGAAGAGGGGGTCCATTTCCTCACAATGTCCGCCAATGCTTGACTCTTGATTGCTTATCTTGGGACAAATTCAAGATTGATCTTGGCCAATTCCGCTGCAGACTTTGCAATGTTCCTAGTAGAATTGTGGTTATGCAAGATTGCACGCAGTGGATAAGAGGTTACCACTGAAATCTTGTGAGCTTGGAAGTAGTGGCGAAGCTTCCTAGAGGCATTAAGAACTGCATAGAGCTGCTTATGCACCTCTAGGTACCGAGTCTTGGCGTCGTGAAGTACTTCACTGATAAAGTGCATTGGGTGTTGGACTGTCCGGACCCTCCAGGGTGGGCCTAGAGCTTCCTCCTCATCAACGTGGACCCTCCTGGAGGGGTCCGGACCTTCTTCGAGGACCTCTAGGTTCTTTCTAGAGGAACCCAGAGCTTCTTCTGAGGTGACCCGGACCTTCCTGTAGGGGTCTAGATGTTCTTGTTTAGCAACAACAACTCCTTTATTTGAAGGAGGTGTCTTTGCTTGAGGATCCAGGTCTGGGGGCTGGGACCCAGACTCGCCTTCAGGTAATTCCGAACCCTCTCGGAGGGGTCTGGCTTCCTGAACTCAAGATGGTTCTGGTCTTTCCGCAACCAGTACCATGCTAAAAACTTTGTTAGTTGCTGAAATATAAAGCAGAAGTGGCTCACTAGAATCTGGAGCTACCAAAGTTGGTAGAGTGGTGAGTAGTTTCTTTAGCTCTTGAAAAGTCTTTCCTGCTTCTTCAGAACATTGGAATGGTCTGGACTTCCTCAATAATTTTAAGAAGAGTAGCGCCCGTTCCGCCAATCTTGAGATGAACCGGCTGAGGGCAACTAGACATCTAGTCAATTTCTAGACTTCCTTGATGCGTGCTGGTGGCCGCATGTCTTCAATAGCTTTAATCTTCGCCGACTTCGCTTCTATTCCTCGGTGGTTCACCAAGAATCCAAGAAGCTTTCCTTAGCTAACCCCGAAGAAACACTTGTTCGGGTTCAGCTTCGTGCGTGTGATTCGCAACTTGTCGAAGACATCTTGCAAGGTGTCACGGAATGACTCCTTCTTCTTGATCTTGACAACGATGTCCTCAACGTACACTTCCACTACATCTCCGATGAGCTCTCCAAACATTTTGTACATAGCTCACACAAATGTTGAAACAGCATTTTTGAGACCGAATGGCATGGCAGTGTAACAATCCATCTACTGTGATGAAGGAAGTATGCTCTTCATCTTCCCTAGACATTCTGATTTGATGGTACCCAGAATATGCGTCTAGGAAACACAGTAATTCACAACTGGAGGTGGAATCCACTATCTGATCTATTCTAGTTAGTGGGAATGGATCCTTTGGGCATGCCTTATTCAGTGTAGTGTAGTCGATACACATTCGAAGCTTCCCGGCATCCTTAGGTACAACGACTGGGTTTGCCATCCAATTTGGGTGGAAGACTTCCCGGATGAATCCAGCTTCGAGCAACTTCTTTACTTCTTGACGTATGAAGTTTTGTCGCTCTACTGATTGCTTCTGGGGCTTCAGATGTACAGGTCGAGCGTCCGGATAAATCTTCAGATTGTGCTCAATCACTTCCCTAGGGATCACAGGCATTTTTGACGGTTGCCAAGAAAACACGTTGACATTAGCCCAGAGGAAAGTGATGAGCGCGAGTTCCTATTTGTCGTTCAGACCTCCCGATATATGAGTGGATGAGCAGCGTTGGAACCAATTTGGATTACTTTGACGGGTATGTCGATGTTGCCGCTTGGTTGCACACGAGGTGCAGAGGTTGAGCCTCGATGACGAATGCTCGGGGGTTTCGAAGCTTGCTCCTTTCCAGATTCTTCATCCTTCGCTGTAGCAAGCGCATGGAGTTCTTCCAGAGCAGTAAATCTAGCGGCGCAATCTCTGCGGATCCGAAGAACACCTGATGGTGTTTGCATCTTCGACACCAAGTAGCCATAATGAGCAGCAACCATGAATTTGTACATGGATGGCCTGCCCAAGATGGCATTGAATGGCAAGTTGATCTGCGCCAAATCAAAGACCAACTTCTCAGTCCTGTAATTCTCCTGGGTCATGAAGGTCACCGGGAGAGTAATGGCACAAAGTGGAGTTATGGCCCCCGGACCTACTCGGGAAAAAGGTCCAGATGGGCGAAGATCCGAAGGTCGAAGCTGAAGCTTGACGAAGGCCTCAAAGCTTATGAGGTTCAGCCCTGAACCTCCGTTCAACATTAAATGGTGGAGCTAGATGTTATTGATGGTCGGAGATACCATCAATGGGAGTTGGCCAGCTCTAATCATGTTTCGAGGGCAGTCTAAAGCATCGAAGGTGATGGCAGTGCCCATCCAGTTTCGGTGAGGCTCCACCCTGTGTTGGGAGCTACATAGGCCATGTCCCGCCGCATGGTCTTTAGGACACGAAAGGAGGTGATGTCCCACGAACCACCAAAGATGGTGTTCATTGTCTTCCGTCACTCATTGTCGGAGACGTTGGAGTCGTCGTCAATAGAGGTGTAAATAGCCTTCAAGACTTTTTTGGGGTCCTAAAAGCCTAACTCCTCTTCAGCCGGAGCTTCTTTGACTTTTTGTTGTCCTTCCCTTTTACGGAAAGGAGCTTCTTCCCAGCGCTTGTTGTAGCGCTTGGCAAGGTTCTAGACCTCTCGGCCACCTTCTAGGTTGTGGTTGTTTGTCTTGTGTATGGGACACCACATCTTGGAGTTGCCACCGTCTTCAGATGACGACCGAGGTTGTTTCTCGGGGCGTGGCCACCGGCCACTCGAAGCTGCAGCAGCAACGGTTGTAGGTGTGTCGGCCGACGGCTTCTTCTTGCCATTAGACTTTTTCTTCTTCTTGCTACTCCCGGAGGTAGCGGCTTCACCCTTGGAGGATTTTTTGTTGTCCTCCGAAGGTTGTTGGAAGTGCATTTCACGGCCCTCCGTAGCTTTGGCACACTTATCTGCCAAGCTGAAGAGTTCCATGACGCTGGTGACTTCCTTGGTCTCCAGCTTCTCCAGCATCTTCTTGTCTCGAACGCCCTGTTTGAATGCCACAATACAGAGGCACTTGAGATAGAAGGAATGGTATTTTGTACCTCAAAGAACCTCTGGATAAAAGATCGCAGAGACTCTCCTCCCTTCTGCTTGACAGCAAAAAGGTCTAGTTCCGTGCCTGGTCGGTGTATGAGCTCCTGAAATTGGCGGTGAACTGTTGGCACAATTCTGCCCAACTGTTGATGGAGTCAGGTGGAAGGCTCATGAACCAAGACCTAGCGGTCCCAGTTAAAGCCACAGGGAAATAGTTGGCCATCACGGCCTCGTTGCCTCCAGCCGCAAGGATTGCGGTGGAGTAGATTTGGAGAAATTCGGCGGGATTATCAGTCCCGTCAAATTTCTCCGGCAGGTGAGGCCAGGACTTTTGTGGCCATCTGACCATGCGTAGGTGCATGGCCAAGGCAGAACAGCCTCCTCGTACTCCCTTAGGAGCAAGACTGTCCCGAGCCCCTTGCCTCTCACGAGCACGCTTGATGTGGACACGACCGTCTTGTTGCCGGTAATGAAGATCGAGCTCCGCCCAGAGGTCATGAGTCAAAAGTTTGGTTACCGTGTGAGTACGTCGCGCTCCAGAAGGCAGCGACGTCGCCTGTTGAGACGCAACACGCCTCCTGTGCTGTGAAGCGTGCGGACCAAGTCTACCTAACAAGGTCCGATGCTACGATGGGGCCCGCCCCAAGGGGGGAGGACCTTGATTGATGATTCCATTGGCTGTTGCTGCAACCAGATGTTCCACATCAGCTCTCCACTGCTCCATCGCACCCTGGGGTGCTCCTGGAGGTGGTGGACATTTGAGAAGAGCACGCGCGACATTAATCGCATATTTAGGGTTGTTGTTTGCTGATGTAGTGACCGACACAGATGCCCCATCTCGATGTACAGCTTGATTTGCAGGAGCAGATGGTGGAGGGCGGTGGCATGACTACTCCTAGAGCCACGACACCTGCTGGCTGCTGCCTGCTGGAGGGATTGCCTCCAGCAGGTTGCACAGTATGGTTCCCATTGGATGATCCAGCAGAAGAGTTCACCATGTTTGAGTCTCGGGCACCCCCTTCCTGGCGCGCCAACTGTCGGAGTGTGATTCCGGTAATTCTCCCGGTACTACCGTTGGTAGCCCGCGAAGTTTGTAGTTCCATTGTGGGCATGTAGAGATTCAGAACAAGATGATGAGTTGACACGAGGATTTACGTGGTTCGGGCCGCCTGAGCGTAATACCATACTCCACGGGTGTGTTGCTGTTGTATTGAGCGTCTGAGCGCTAGAGTGTCAAAGACTAGAATGCCTTGAGCACGTGTGGGTATCTCTGGCCCCCTGTGTATCGCTTGGCCAGTCCTTTTATAGTACAAGGACTGGCCGTTACATCGTTATCCTCGCCCGACATGTGGCCCTAGCAGTTACTGATTCTTAATACACAATTAATGAGCTTATTAAACTTAAATAGCGTGGTAACGCGCCTTGACAGTGGCGTTACTGGTATTAAGGGCCCTCCGATCGTGTGTCATTAAGATAGCATTAATGACAATTAATCGGGTCTTGAGGTCTTAAATGTTCCTTGAAAGTCCGAGCCATTGGAGGTCCGCCAATCTGCCTATTGAGGTTGAATGTTCGGCAGCTGGACGCGTGGCAGCTCCAAAGCTTACTATCTTGGACGAGTAGGTCCGGTGCTGCTGTACACGTGTCGGTACCGGAGCTTCCCTCTGTCGGGTCTTAGGTCCGGGGGTGCCACACATGTATCTAGTCCGGAGCTTTCCCATGCTTGGGATGTAGCTCCGGTTTAACGATACATGTGGCGGCACTAGTACTAACCATAGATGGGAGGCAGGTCCGGTTCCGTATGACTCGTGGGGCCTTCGGAGGTCTTCAACTCAGACAGGTGGAGTTCCTTTGAGCTCTTTGCAGTCCCAAAGGGTATCCGGTATGCAGGGTACCGACACATCGGATGCACGTTGTTTCCTTTGTGGCTAGAGGTTATTATTACCTTAGCCAAGGAATGAGGATCACACCCAACGCATGGAGAAACTTGAGGTGCGGACGAGCGACATATACAATACTCTCTTCAACCACAATCATGGCACCCATGGGAGGCAATGCAACATCAACACTCAACCCTCCAATGTCAATGCAACACTGCAACAAGGTTAGGCGAACCTCATTGCCTACCTCTGTCGTTAGGGTTTCAACCCCTATCTCAGATCTTGACCAAGAACAATCTTGGGGGATGACACCCACTTGAGGTAACTTGTATCACATCCCACCTTGCATTCCATTTTCTTTTTTACCACAACATTGCATCTAAAAAAACAAAAAACACTTAGGATAGTATAAAACAAAATAAAATAGTCACGGTAAGAATGCTTGATTCCTTCATTATTTGAAATGATGAATAGTGGCTCTGTTTAATTCTTCCTTAGCACTTAAGTTACAACTTAATATTCTCCAACTAGTGAGTTTGTTGGTTTTAAATTCATCACCTAGAACTTAGAAATTGTGGGTACCAAAAGCATGATCCAATTCTAGGTTGTCGTGAGATATGATATTGAACATAGGGCTGCTAACTAACTAATCAAAGTGAAACTTGATCTTAGGAGAAAATTCCAAATTGATTTAAATTGAAGTTCCTTGATTGATTTGAATTTTCTACCAAAGCCTTATGATATTTCAATTTGATAAACCCCATGCATATGCTATTTGATTTCACATTGAGCCTAGTCAATCTATTACAGACCTATGTGAGAATATTTTCATACTTCCATGATCAAGATTACACACGTGCACGTGCTAAACTTCTACATTGGAAGTTAGCAAATATTCCATTATACCATTTTTACAACAAAAAGATACACCATATTCTCTATGCCAATTACCCTCTTCGAGGATACTGAAAGAGAAAGAGGAGTACAAGGAATGGCTATAAGAACAAGAAAAAGAATAAAGCATGCTCTCATGAAATGAGCATGAAAAAAAAAGTAGCCATGCTTGATCCCAACAAAAAAAAGATGCATAAAAGGAGTTATCTTCCACTTCCATAAGTTCCATCACACTTGCACAATCTTGATCTAGAAGTATCATTTGTTTTCTCCGAAGGCTTACTCTTTTGACTTAGCAAAACATGTAAAGCAAATATGCCTACTCTTGCTCCATACAAAGCTCCACAAAAAGCCATATTTAGATGTAGGACCAAAAGAGGCATTGCCTTGGTGGGACAAATTCCACTCCCACAAATTGAGTGATTGAGTGTTATCATTTGAAGAACCCATACTCAATTTGATAGTCATTTGAAATTTTCCCGGATTTACGTAGAATTTAGATTTAGAAATAATGCATGCTTGTGAACTGTTCTATATTTCAACCACCCAAGAAGAGGAGAAGGCAAAAGCCCCATGGTGACAAAGGTAAGGGGTGAGTACCTATGAGACCAATCACTACAAGGATTTTGTCCTGTTGCAACAATTGTACTGCAACGAATACTAAATCATTGCAGTAAGCTTGGTCTTTTTAGACGATTCACTAGTTCGTGTCATTAGGATCTATCGCCACGTAACACAATGGTTGCATTAGGATCTGTTGCCGCAAATCACTTGTTTGTGGCGTTACAGTTTTATTGCCACGGAACACAATTGTTGCATTAGGGTATGTTGCCATGAATAAGTAAACAGTTGCAGAAGGATCGTAATGCAACGAAACAAAATTGTTGCATTAGGATCTATTGCCACGATTGTATTGTTTCGTGGTGTCAGGATAATAATGCAACAGAACCCAATCGTTGCATTAGGATGTCTTGCAATAATTCACTGGTTCGTGGCATTAGTATCTATCACCATGGACCACAATCGTTCCACTAGGATGTGTTGCAACGATTCACTGGTTCGTGGCATTAGGATATATCGCAATAGAACATAATTATTGTATTAGGATGTGTTATCAGGATTCTCTGGTTTGTGGCGTTAGTATCTATCGCCACAGACCGCAATCGTTGCATTAGGATGTGTTGCCACGATTCACTGGTTCGTGGCGTCAGGATACCAATTCAATGGAACCCAATCATTGCATTAGGATGTTTTGCCATTGATTCTCTTGTTCGTGGCATTAGTATCTATCGCCACGGACCGCAATCGTTGCATTAGGATGTGTTGCCACAGTTCAATGGTTTGTGGCATTAGGATAATGCAACGGAACCCAATCGTTGCATTAGGCTGTGTTGCCACGATCCACTTGTAGGATCCTAATGCAATGGAACACAATCGTTGCATTAGGATGTGTTACCACCAGCCACTGGTTCGTGGTGTTAGGCTCCTAATGCAACGGAACCAAATCGTTGCATTCGGATGTGTTGCCATGAGCCACTAGTTTGTGGCGTTAGGATCCTAATGCAACGGAACCCAATTGTTGCATTAGGATGTGTTGCCACGAGGCACTAGTTTGTGACGTTAGGCTCCTGATGCAATGGAACTCAATCGTGCATTAGGATGTGTTGCCACGAGCCACTGGTTCGTAGCGTTAGGATCCTAATGCAACAGAACCCAATCGTTGCACTAGAATGTGTTGTCGCGAGCCACTAGTTTGTGTCATTAGGATAATAATGCAATAGAACTCAGACTAGTTCATCACCAGAGAGTGATGTTGGGTCCTCTCTATTCTCTATATTGTTGTTGAAAGAAGCTTCGTTTTTACGCCACATGTGATTCTGAGGTAGGAAACTACAATGACCCATGTAACAATGCTTTCGTCCATATTTCAACCAGAAAGCGTCAGTGTTTATATGGCAGTATGGACATGCTAGCTTACCTTTTGTTCTCCATCCACCTAGCATTTCATATGCTGGAAAATCATTTATTGTCCATAATAAAGAAGCTCAAATGAGAAATGTCTCTTTCTATAAACTGTCATATGTTTCAACACCATCAGACCATAATTTCAGTAGCTCATCAATGAAATGCTGTAGATACACATCAATGTTATTTCTAGGTGACTTTGGCCAGGAATTATCATTGACATCACCCAATAAGGCTGCTTCATACACAACCAAGGTGGTAGATTATAAAGGATTAGAATCACTGGACATGTATGTAAGAAACATTCATTACTCCAAAAGGATTGAAACCATCAGATGCTAGCCCAAGTCTTATGTTGCAAGGATTAAATGAAAAATTTGGGTGAATGCTATCAAAATGATTCCATTCTTTCGAATCGGCGGGATAGCATAATATTCCATCATCAGCATGACCTTCTTTGTGCTAGTGCATGTTTGATGCCGTTTATTCTCCCATATAAGACCTTTGTAGACGGGGAATAAGAGGGAAGTGACGTAGAATCTTGCGTGCTACAAGCTTCTTGGCTTTTCCACAAGGTAAAGCCTCTCTTGCATCCCCAACAGTACTATTTTTCCATCTTAATTCACCACATTTTGGGCATCTATCCAGCAGATAATAGTCCTTCCGGAATAACACACAGTCATTGACACATGCATCGAACAATTGGTAGTCCAGCCCGAGGTCACGAACAACCTTTTGAACTTTATCAAGTGTATTAGGAATCAAGTGGCTCTTTGGAAGCGCAAATGAGAATAGTTCAAGGAGCAACTCACAGGATTTTTTGCTCAAACCAGTTAAACACTTTATCTGGTACAACCTAGCAATGAAGGATAATTGGGTCAGCTACGCACAACCTGGATACAACTCTTTTTTGGCATCAATTAATAAGTCATAGAATTTCTTTGCATGGCTAGTTGGCTCCTACTGGTTTATATCATTTTCTTGATCGTCAACATCTGTTGAAGTACCACCATGATTAGTGCCTCTAAGTAGACTGGACAGCATATTTTCCATAGCACCATCATTAGAAATTATCTCCTCATTATTTGCTGATTCCTCAGCAATATTTTCCGGAACTGGTATTTCTCCATGGTGTATCCAGCAAGTATAATCCAATAACATCCCATTAATGAGCAGGTGAAAATGAACTTCCTTGCGTGTCTTGTGGATAATATTATGACATCTCGTGCAAGGACAATGCATAGTTGTTCCTTCACGAGTGCCCTGGAATGCAAAATTTAACAATGATGTCATTCCATGCTGCCACTCCCTCGTATCCCTGTTTTTTCCCATCCATGTCTTATCTTCTGACATCGCTTCCTACAATTCAGTCAGCCATTCAGCCTATCCGTAAGAGGATAGATGTACAAGAACATTACGTGAGAAATTGTACCTAGCGTTGTTGCTCCTCCACGCGCTGCGGCCGGCGGATTCTCCTCCATGCATGGTGGCTGGCGGATGCTCCTCCAAGCATGGCGACCGACGGATGCTCCTCCAAGCGCCTTTTGGAGAGGGGGCCGGCGTTGCGAGCCGAAGAGTACCGTATTAAAAAAACTCTTTTCATTTCTTATTTTCCTTACTTATTCGGCATTACAAAAATTGACCGTCGCATGTAGGCAGGCAGGAGCATCGTGGGCAGGCTTGTTATTCATGGGCTGCATTTGCGCTGATTCACTTTGTATTCGTGGGCTGAAACTTTACTGAGTCACTTTGTATTCGTGGGCCAAAACTGCGCTCCTTCACATTGTATTCGTGTGCCGAAACTGCGCTAAGACGCTTGGTGTTCGTCCAAAGTACACATCATGAGGCTCATCTACGGGCGCGCGCCTAGCTCTGGCAATTTGTTAGGCACACAAGTTAAAGTACTAGGTGGATCAAGGGTAGCTGACATGTGAACATCATCAACATCATCACAAGAATAATATCATGTCATCAATAGAGATAACATACTATGTTTGACAGGATTACGACTGGATTAATTTCCGCCAAAAGATTTCCAGTTTCACATTTTTGTTAGTCCTTTTTTTTCTAACATTTTTCTCCTCCTTTCTTTTATTTTCTGGATTTCATCTGGCAACTACATCGGCTAAAGTACCATACAAGCCACTTTAGAGAGCACTAGTTTGGGGGACAAGGAGGGTTTGGTGATCGGCTATTCGAAAAAATTTTGCACAGATAGGACATTCACGAACAACAACACCAAGTACATTTAACTTAACAAACATTACTCCCTCTGTCCCAAAATACTTGTCGCTCCGGATGGAGGGAGTATATTACAAACACAAGAATAGAAAAATTGCAACTAAAACCATGAAATGAAAAACTACAACTAAAAACGGGAAACGAAAAATTACATCTAAAAACATGAAAAGAAAACACCAAGATACTACTCTAGTGATCCTTGTCATCCTCCTCCTCGGATGGGTCCTCGGGCTCCTGACCCTCCTCTGGCGCATCGGGATCCGGCGACAGAAGGTGACCCAATCTCACGGCCACCGCCACGATGAGGTTGCGACGACCCATAACACCGAGGTCGACCGCAAATGTCTCCTAGAGGGAGTCGAGACGGGAGGCCACGTGCGAGAGGCCGAAGACGTAATGGCCCATGCTGTCCATTCCAGTACTTTGTGGAAGGGTACCGAGCCCAAGTCGTTCCATGTAGTGAGATGTACCAATAAATACATCTCGGCCCATGTTGAAGAGGAGGGTATCCTTTGCGCACGGCGGCGAGTGGGGTCTAGCCGCGATCGCTTACCGCCGGCCGACTCTCTCGGTGGCTCGGATGCGGCAGGATTATCGAGCTCGAAGGCATTTGCTGTATACTCGAAGAGTAGTCGTGGAACGGTTTTGCGGAGAGAGAAAAGAGTGAATGTTGGAACGGCTGTGCGAAAAAGACGATGGTGCGGGTGAGCTTCTTATAGCATTGTAGCAGTGTTCAAGGGACGTGTCTAATTTAATTCAAATGACACGCATGCACTGCGCGTGTAAGTCGCCTCAGTTACCGGCGCGCACGGCCGCTCGGTGCACCCGGCCGCATAAGTTTCCTCTGTTTCAACAATAGAGATAACATAGTAGTATGTTTGACAGGATTACGACTGGATTAATTCCCGTGAAAAGATTTCATGTTTAACATTTTTAGTCTCGACGATGTTACACCTTAAATCTTACTATGTACCGCCTATCTTTTTCTAACATTTTTTCTCGTCCTTTCTTTTATTTTTCTGGAGTTCATTGTCTCTACTTTTCTTTCCAGTTGTCGCTACCAGTCTGTTGTATTTTCCAATAGTACTACTTTACTGACTGCTTTGCAGGCCCCACTGCGGGCGGTCTCCTACATCCTGGCAACTCCAGCGGCTAAAGTACGTATAGTTGCACTTTTGAAGCCATAACTCCAACGCTCGTCTTTTGTTTAGCCCAGTTTGCATTAAAGGAAACTCACAGGACAATTTAAAGGAATGGAATCCTCCGGAAGGGAAAGACATTCAAACGTGGTTTTGTAAGTAGCATTCCCAACGGTGCACTTTAGAAGCCATAACCATCACTGCGCGTCTGCGCGCGTCTCATTGTCTTCTCCGCGCGTACTAAAGACACACCATCCTCTTCTCTGCCACACACACCGACCATCCTCTTCTCCACGTTTACTCTTCCTCAACGTCTCCGTCGCGCGCGTCCTCATTGGTTTCCATCGAGCCCATGGAGTTCCCCTTGTTGCACGATATTGCGGTCCTGATCACGGGGTGGTTCGCCGCAACCTCCCTGCATCCCATGGTTGACCTCTCAAAGTGCGTGTCACCTGCAAGGCCATGCACGTGGTGTGTCAGGATTGCGCCGTGGGCAGGCGCGAAGTGCTGGAGCCGGGAGAGCATCTGGAAGGGGAGCTACGATGTCCTCGTTAAGCTCCTGGCAATCGTCGGCAACCCTCATGTGTGCTATGTCACCGGGTTCAACCTCGTCTTCACAGATGGTCGGGCGCAGCCAGGCACCCAATTCCTTGCCTGGGTAGCCGCGAAAGGCCACATCGTGGCGGCCTATGTCCTCACCATGCTTCGCTAGGACGCCGACCGCGGGGCCCGTGTTGCCCCCAACTATATCCGACAGGTCGAAGGCGAGGCCCACGCAGGTGACAACACGGTCGAGTCTGTCGTGATGAAGTGGACCAACACGGAGTGCTGCTGGTGTCGGCATGAAGCCATAGAGAGTGTCTATGGTGTTGCCTGAATGTTCCTGCGCAGGCCTCCTCTGGGACTGCTGCTGGTGGTGGTGCCCAGCATTGATGATGACGCTTGGCGCTGTCCAACAGGGGAGAACCAGGGGACTGCCCACTGCGGCAAGTAAGGGTGGGAGGAGAGGAGCATCTTCTGTACTGAGAATTGTAGAATTAAGCACGAGCATGACCGGTTCTGCCGTGAGGCATTGTACTCTATGGGTTATATTACCTCCATTCCCTTTTTGATATGATTTACCCCTAGTTATCCCAACGCCAATGAAAAGAGAACAAAGGGAGTATATAATAGACTTTTATAAGGCATGTTGATGTGTTTCCCCTATGCACCCTCGTCTCTGATGAATGTTGCACTTGTTGTGTTTCCCCTATGCGCGCTCGTCTTTTGTTTAGCCCCGTTTGCATCAAAGGAAATTCACAGGATGATAGTTTAAAGAAATGGATTCCTCCAAAAGTGAAATACATTCAATCATAGTTTGGAACAAAGGAAGTCAGTGTTCCCTTCTGGGGGAAAGGAATCAGACTGATGCATTTCACGGGAATGAAAACAATCCACCACGACCACATGTGCTCATGTTGCAAGCAATGCAATTTTCACGAGTGACACATGTGCTTTACAAAATCTAGGTTCTATAAATATTGGCATCACTAATAATAAAGTTGTATAAATTGCTATACAGGTTTGTAAGTAGCATTCCAAACGGTGCACAGAGCTGCTCGTAACCGAGCAGCAGCTTCTGCAAACGTACCATACTAGATATAAACACAGTGATATAAACAAGGATTAAAATAAAGCATATGCATAATATCTTTTCAACTGCAGCAACACAGTGATATAAACAAGAATTAAATACTCCCTTTGGAATACAGGATATGAAAAACAAAGGAATAGGAAAAACATAATAATTGGGATGGTATGCTTTTGCAATCCTATAGTAATTGAAAATATAGGAATTAAGATGGGAAGCCCATTGGCAGTATCATAAGAAAAACAAGAAAACTTGTAACTTGGTATCATTTTGAATCGAAGCCAGCAGCTAGCCGTTGTGTATGCAACAGAAGCACAGGAAAAAAAAAGAGGTCCAAGCTCATGTTATGTTGCCTGCAAAATTTAGCAAAGGAATTCGTTCCTATGGAAACTATCCTTTGTTTTTCCTGTGAGGCAAATGGTCATGTAGGAAAAAAACCTTTACAAATCCTATCCTTCAAAATTCATTTGCCATTCCTTCAATCCAAATGGAGCCATATAAACATTGACGGAACCAAACAATAGTGTTCAATGTACCATTCCAGGCAACAAACTAATTAACTTGATAGTACTAGCTCTTATATAATCCGCAATAAACACAAAATAAACTAATCGACACATCTAGTCCGCACCACATCTCTTCAAGCATCACCTTCAGTCTGTTAGCTAGCTGCATCGTCCTGCACCACCACCTTGCTTGGATCTAGCTCCGTCCTGCATCACCACCTTGCTTGGACCACCGTCATTGGTTTGAGCAGTGATTAGTTTATGACATCATCAAATTTGGATTAATTTTTCTATATCATTTGGGGCCGAAAAATCAGTAACACGCTATACATGAGGAGAAAGATTAGGATATGCTACCTTTTGCTTGTGTTGAATAACCCTACGCCGTGGACAACATATCCGACACTTCATTCTGGTCGCCAGGATCATTCTGCCCCAAGTCATCTGGGGCAGCAAGTGGAGGACCTTGATCATCAGGATAAGGACCAAGCAAGATTGGTCCGTGGTAAGGGTGGGGGTTGCCATTGAAAGGCGGAGGCTCCTCCTCATCACCCGGAAGGTGGTCATAAAATCAAGACATGGGACGTAAACTGGTACAGTCCATGAACGTCCTTCCCCGCCGACTTCGTTGCCTCTCCTGAGAACAAGGCTTCGAGAGATGTCAAGTGGATTATCCACCATGACCAGCAAAACGACCCTAGTCGGGTTTGGATCATTTTAATCCCAATGAAGCAACTGGCCAAAACTAGAGTAGGTTGGTTCAATAAACCTTCGCTCCTTTGGATCCAGAGGATAACCAAGTAGCTAATCCAACACCTTCTAGTAAACTGAGCTCGATGCATATTAAGACTTGCCTCATTATGCTTTTCAAATTGGAACTCCCGATTCCCAACCACGTGGGTATTTGCTTGGACCAAAGCATCTCTCTCCAATTTATTTCTTAACTTATACTACATGCCAATCCAATGGAGATGTGCACCGTAAGTAACTACGTGCATCTTGCCTGATCTTGGATGTACACTGCTATCTGGTCCAGGGCCGAGCCAGCAAAATCCAGGGCCCTGTACGACTACGAAAATTGTTCACATCTATATAGAAACAATATCATAAATTTATATATATATATGTAATGTCATCTTACATAACAATAGGTTATATCAAGAACATAACTATCATTAAAAGTTGCCTCTTGATGCATAATATTTATCGAAATAGACCTATTCTTTTAGTATTTGTTGAAATGAAATCTTCAATAATATGTTCATATTCAATCTTCTCCAAAAAATAACTCTCAAGTGATATTGTTGCCAAATCAGTAATCCTTTGTTGAACCATTGTAGAACACAAATAGGACTTTAGTAGCTTCAATTTAGAAAACTACGCTCCGCTTATGCAACAGTCACTGGGATGGTAAATAGAAGTAAATATGCAATACTTGAATTTGGAAAAGAATCATGTCTCTTTAAAAACTTGAGAATTTTGACAGGTCCTATATTTTCCATTGGCATAAAATCTTGAAGAAACTTCAACTCCATATACAGTTCATTGGCATCAATATCAGATTTTCCATCTTTTTTAAGGGCGGCCTCTAAATCATCTCAAGAGTACTTTAGACTCTTGTTATCCAATGATTGTAATGCTTCGAAGTAAATAATTCGTTGTCCTTGTGTAAATAATTTGCAACCAAAGCAAAAGACTCTATCAAGTTCCTTCGAATAAACAAGCTGATCTCTATCACAATATTCCCCATTTGATAGGACTCTGTTATAGAATAATGCAGAAAACCTTCTAGAATACTTATTCTTAGGACCTTTTTGAAATGAGAAGTCCCTTTTTGGTCCCTTTTGTGCCAAAATATCAATCTGTTTAGAATCAAGAGAATCCCAATATCTAGGATCAAATATATCAGGCTGAAAAGAAGCATCATTTGTACTATCAATAGAAACATCCTCAACCTTAGTACCCACTACAGTATTTGTACTATCAATAGGAACATCATCCACCTCAGTATCCATTGCAACATTTGTACTATCAGTTGGAACATTCTCGACCTCATTGTCAATTTGATTACCTGATTGATCTACATGTTTAACAATAAATCTATCCATAGCTCCTCCCTCGGACTGATTTATACCTTCTATTCTTTGTTTTTTCTTATGCTTTTGAGATCCTAATCCATACTTCCTAGAAGTCATGACTGTATAGTAAAAAAAAAAATAGATTGGAATCTCAATGTCGCTTACTTGCTGTTCATAAAATAATTGTATGCAATAAAAATAAAAGTATAAAACGTATGAACTGCTAGACCTACTCGGTACACGGATAATGGGAAATTGGATGAAGGAGAAATAAAAAAAAAGTTTACCTGCAGGAGATGAATTGAGCTATCTGATGAAATGCGGCACAGCGGCAACGGCAGATTCGGTGTCATTGCGTACTCGCCACCTCGATGATCCGTTTCACCTTGGGCGGTGATCTGTTTTGGCCTTCTCGGCAACTCGATGCTTGGGCAGTTGGGAGGCACGCGATCGTGATGGAAACCGACGGATCGGACGGAAGTCCTACTCGTACGTACTTTTGTTTCAACATCGTTTACCTTTTTTGTTTTAGCCTGGTCAGTGGCTGCAGGGGCTGCGCGCTGCACGACCCAGTAGTGGGCTAGTGGGCCAGCAGGCCCGGCCACTTGGACTCCAAGTCCACTCACTACCACAGCTCATCTGTGGACCGCATTTGAGCTGCCGAGCTGGGCTGGAGCTGACGCCTGCTGACTGTTGTAGATATAATAGAGGGAAAAAATGGGGCCCCTGGGAAATGGGGGCCCTGTGTGGTCGCACAAGTCACACACCCATTAGCTCGGTCCTGATCCGGTCCATAAATTCATTACACTGGGTAGGAGTTAGTACCTCATTTGTGACCACAACCACATATTCCTCATTTTTCTTCGCGATTTCGCCAGATATATGGCACACGCTTCTGGTCCTTCTCAGCGGACAACCATCTTCTAGGATCATCAGTTGTGGACAAAACCGATAGGGGTCGATGGAGAAGTTTGCCATTAATTAGCGACGAGCCACGAAGGGAAAAAGGGTGTACTACTAGTATTTGGAGGTTGCAGTTTCTTAGGAGTCTCTGGAGTATTATATTATAAACTTACACAACATGGATACGGGATGCACCTGGGGGCAAGTGCATACCATTTTAAGATGGTGCCCCTGTTTCTGGCAGTTCGATCTACTGTCTATGATCCTCAATAGCGCGCTTCTGAGCTCAAACGGAAGCTAAAATATCTCAACTGCCACGATCAGGGAACAGCGATTGAAGACACGAAGGAAGTACGTGTCAGCGTTGGATAACAGTATGCACTTGCTATCCGGTGCATATCGTATCCAGAAAATTTTTCTCCCACAACATGAGTAGTGGTAGCTAGAGGTGACACCATATGGAACCGCCGTGTATAGGAGTAGTGGTAATGATGACACCGCGTATAGGGGCATAGGGCCGGTGGTAAAACTTCCGACCTGTTCCAGTCCTTGCAATAATAACAACGCGACTGTTCAGACTTTGGCAGGAAAACACCATGACAAAACGTGAAAAGAAAAAACATCAAAAAACATGGACAGAAACACAGCATCATGACTGTATTAATCTGCGTCAATCAATTTCATATTCTACAGTTTCGTTCTCCAGGCTCTTTCACCTTGAATCTCGTACGTAGTACCTATTTTTTTCTAACATTTTTCTCTTCCTTTCTTTTACTTTCTGGAGTTCACTGTCTCCACTGTTCTTTTCTTTTCTGGAGTTCATTGTCTCCACTCTAGAGGCTCACGGTATGGAGGGTCACACAATTCGATTCACGCATGATGTGGGTTAAAGGGGAAAATTTGGTGTCGTTGAAGGAGATGTTTTTCGATAAAAGGAGAAATTTTTAATTTGACACGCAAAGGGCTCAGCATATGTGGGGAAGAACAAATTATGCTTATAAAAAACTATGGTTTGCATCCCTCTCGGTTATCGCAATGGCTCGACGCGTCCCATCGGCTTCATTGGCAGTTTTTAATTTGATACAGAAAGGGCCCATGGCTTATAGAAAAAACATCCGACCCGTACACGCCTCCTACATGTTCCGTTCAATAGCGACCGGGCGAGCGGACGCTGTCGAACGGAATGCGGCCAAGTCTTGTATGACATCTTTTTGCAATCAGATGTGTAACTACAATAGCGTGTGTTGCCTTATATTCTCGTTGCAACGAGCTCAACTTTCTGAGGTGGGACAAATCATTCACACCTTGTCAAAATCGCTCACATGAATTCGTTACAGACACTGCACGCGGGGGCAGACATAGGAATATGGAAGGTGACCAGTGCACAACCTGGGCCCATTTACCAGCATAGATTGCAAGTGATGAGGATACAATTCCTGGAATTAATCCTGGTGTTATCCCAGTCATGTTCGGCCAACATACAACCTCATTTGGATAGGAGTGGATCCACTTCAATCTAAGTGGATTGGAGAGTACTGAGACAAAAATTAGTTCACTTTCCACTTCAATCCACTCCAATACAAGTGGATTGATGTTACCCAAGCAAAGCCATTGTCGAAGTGTGGAATATGACACTTCCCCCAGACCGTTGAGAAACAGCCCACGAAGGTTCTTTTGTGGTTAGGGGACACAAGATCAAAATCAAGATGGTGACCCCAGAGATTTACGTGGTTCGGTCTGCCTGAGAGTAACACCCTACTCCATAGGGTTTTTGTGATTGTATTGAGCGAGTTAGTTCACTAGGGTCAGGCTGCGATCGCCTGGATTCGAATGTCCTTATGTTCGTGCAGTACAACCCTTTTATAGTTCTAAGGACTGACCGTTACAAAGCTAGCCTGGCCCAACATGTGGCCCTAGCATGCTTAATGTCTTAATACACTGTCTAAAGAGTATTAAGTACAGTTAATAGTGTGGTAACGTGCCTTCATGACAGCGTTACCAATATTAACTGTACACTTATCATGTGTCATTAATATGGCATTAATGAAATAGTATCAAGCCTTGTAATTGCCACTTTAACCATTCTTGAATGTCTGTAATGGTCTTGTTCGGCCTCTATTTCCGTTGGTGACGAAGGTCCAGAGGTTCCACATGTGTTGGACCCGAAGCTTTCCCTTGTGGGATTGTAGGTCCAGGGTTGCTGGACACGTGTCAGTACCCGAGCTCCTCTGCTGTCAGGGGCTACGTCCGGAGCCGTTGTACACATGCAGTCCCCAGAGCTTCCATTGGTTGGGAGTTCAATTATGGGCTTATTTTACTCGTGTTAACCTGGGAGCCAGTCATATGAGGGGAGTTGGTTCGGTGCAGTGTGACATGTGGGATCAGCAAGGGTCTTCGACTCTAACGGGTAGAACATTCTTACTCTTATTGCGGTATCGTGGGGTACCCGGTACGTAGGGTACCGACAGTGGCCCCCGGGCCCACCTCTGGAAGAAACCCCTTGGGTTAAGTTGTTCCGCCGGAGGTGGGACCATTCTCGATTCCCGCGCTTCAATTTTCAAAAAGTCCTCTGATGTGCCGATAGAGTGGCGGTTCGGGGGTGAACCTTTGACGCATGGCTTGTCATGAATAAGGCAGATGATATCCCTTAGTGCGGATCTCACGCAATTGAAGGTCGTCGGTTTCCAATACGAAAACTGTATCGGTTCTGCGCCATATCAGAGCGCCGACTTTGGGTTTCCCGCCGCTCATCATGGCAACGGTTGGACTTGGGTAAGGACCTTGATTTCTTAGTCGGGGTGGCCCCAGGCCTACTCGCCATTGACGAGGTAGTTTTTGGAAAAGAACTCTTGATTTTATTGTGGTTTCTATCCAAGCGCCGCAGAGGCTTACTTAAGAAGGAAAGTGCGCATAGGTTGAGGACTCTTTACGCCTTCGATCATCTTTGCGCACAGAGCCTCCCAAACTCTGCATAACATTCCATCTTTTGCTCCAATTTGCCGCGATGGAGTTGGATCTCCCCAAGAGCCGCCTCAAGAGCGATGACAATCTGAAGAAGGTCCGGATCTACATGGGGTGGTCCAGCTACTCCTTCAACCATCTGGTCTGTGCTGGCAAGCTCCGGTTCAAGAAGGAGTGCAGTGGCGACATGGTGTACTTCTCTACGTACACCATGGTGGGGCTGATCCCACCTTTCTCAACTTTCCTTTTGATGCTGCTGGACTTCTATGGTCTGTAGCTGAACCACCTTGCCCCCCATTCTCTTCTTCTTGTGTCAAGATTTGTCCACTTGTGCGAGATGTGGGTGGGTATTCCCCCCCTGCGTCGAGCTCTTCCGCACCTTCTTCACCATTCACACCACCGGGAAGGGGTCCAAATTTCTTGGCTTCTACTATTTCGTGAAGCAAAAGAAATGCCCCTTCAAATACTTGAGGTCATTTCCTTCCGTCATGTGGGACGACTGGAAGAAAGATTGGATCGTCGTCACGGCAGAGGAGCACGAGAAGTTGGAGCTGCCCGAAGGCCTCCCAAATGTTGACACTAATGCATGGAGTGTGGTTCCGGTGCTGTCAGAGGCCTTCAACCCTGCTTTGACCAGGATCTGCGAATGCGTGGAAGGTGGAGTGACCCCCCAAATGGTCTTCTGCAAACTTCCTGGTCAACAAGTGGGCTCTGATGAAGAAGAGGGAGAAGCTTGCGTGGACCCTCAACAGCGTGATGGATGAAGAACAGATTGAAATCGGTCTGAAATCCAATTTGAAGGGTGCAACTTTGGAGCTTCATCTCAAGAAGTTACAGCATGGAATTGACGTCGAAGACGATGACTTGACTCCGCTCGCGACTTTCCTCCCTCTAAACATGGAGGTGCAGTTCAGCGGGGAGCTCCGGAGGAGTATGCCGGCGCTTGACGATCTTTGTGAGGTGGAAAGTCTTTCGACCACCAGATTGATGATCCCGAGAGCTTCCGAGGGTGGTCCTGCCCCCGCCCCGAGCTGAAGGACTGAAGACGTCGGCAAAGGCAAGGGCAAAGAGCCAGCTAAGCCTTCCAGCCGAAATAGGAAGTTGAAGCACGCTGACGGCAGGTCCGTCAGGCCTGCTCCTTCCATGACAGCTGCTTCTCCCCGGAGGGGGAGGTCTTCTGCTACAACCCCTACTTCAGTGCCAGCTCCTTCAAGAGGCGTCAGCTCTAGGCAATCGACAATGGCCGCAGCACCGACTAGGAGCTCCAAGTCCGGGAGTTCTTCCCGTCGAAGGGAAGCTTCGGCTGAAAGGACTCTGGTGTCTACAAGTGTTCTTCAACCGAGGTCCAAAGCAGTTTTCTCACCCGATTTGGTGGGATCTAGTTCCGAGCCTCAAAAGAAGAGGTTACGAGGTGACTGGGTGGTAGCATCCGAAGGTAAGCATTGATTGCTCACTCTGAAATGTTAATCTTACTTTTGGGTGTGTATTTAATCTTCTCTTCCCTTTATTTATAGGGTGTCGAAGAAAGGACCCGGAGCTTCAACGCCTATTGCAACGACTGAGACTACTCCTGCTGAAGCTCTAGCTTCGATTGTTGATCCTCCTGGTCATGTGAAAGTGGAAGCCGCGGCAGCTTCAGCGCCAGCTGTCGTGAGTCAAGACTCGGAGTCCTCGCCTGAAGCTCTTGTAGTAGCGCCGTACTGCAGGTGGGAAGTTGAAGAAGTGCCCCTCGTGGTAGAGGCTAATGCTCCAGCACCGACGACGCTAGAAGTTCCGGTTTCTGAGCCGGAAGTTGCCGAAGCCCTGGCTGTTGAGCCAGAGGTAGCTGAAGCCCCGACTGTTGAGTCGAAGATCATTGAGGCTTCGACCCTTGTGCCGGGAATGGTTGAAGTCCCGGCGGCAGAGCCGGAAGTTGTAGAGGGTCCGCCTGCTGAGCCGGAGGAGGTTGGGGGTCCGATAAGTGTGCCGGAGGTGGTTGAAGGTCCGGCAGCTGTACTGGAGGTAGTCGCCGTACCAGGGCCCGAACCAGTGGAGGTTGAGGCCCCAGTTTATGCTCCTGCTACTGCTCGAGAAGTGGTGGTCCCGGAGGTACCAGCGCTGGAGCCAGAGCAGCTCACAGGATCGGTGATAGGCCCTTTAACATCGGAGCCGTCGACTGAAGACCCAGAGGTGGTGCCTTCACCTGCTCCCAGGGTGGAAGTTCCCCTTGTGGGTTCTTCTACTGCCACTAAAGGGCTCCAGGAGAGTGGTCCAAGTGCCGCAGGAGTACCGGGGACCACTATTGTAGAGTGGGATCCAATTTTTGTTACAGAGAACCTGCTTGAGCCTGCAGAAATGGTCCCAACAGGCACAGAACCTATCCCCCTGGCGTTGTCCATAGACAACGCCTGCTCGAGCCTTAGGCAGGTCCAGCTCGCCTTCAACAACGAGAGCAAAGCATTGGAAGAGGAGCGCAACAGCTTGAGGTGTGGCGCAGCCGACTCCATTTTGAAACCAAGGTTGCTCAGACAAGGCTAGCTGACCAAAAGGAATGGATAACGGGGGGGGGGGGGGGGGGGGGGGGAAGGCCCGGTTAGAGTACTGGGACAAGCTGATGGATAGAAGGAGGCTGCCATCCGGGCGCTAGATGCTAACTCAACGGAAATTCTGGAGCAATCCAAAGAGAGACGTGACTGTAGGATCGAAGATCACGTGAAAAGCTACCAGTGGGGGGTGAATGGTAGATTTAAAAATCTTACGCAGCGGAAACAATTAATCCCAACTTTTTCAGCAGAAAAACAATCTGTTAGAGAAATCTTGTGTGAAACTAATCTAAACATGTTTCACCATGACAAAAGTGATATATATGATAGAGAATCAAGTCAAGAAGAAAACACAAGAATAATTACTCAAATCCGTCAAGAGAAACTCAAGTTATGATCGAAAGATCGAACAAGGGTCAATCTGTCCTACCCGAGAAAAACAGTTCTGGAACGCTGCAAAGAAACTCGTATAAATCAGTAATCACAAATCCAATGACCGTGAAATTTTTACAGATCATATATAATCATGTTGTGAAGACAACCCGAAAAGAATCAGGTCAATTGGATATGTAAAACTCGAGTTATGATAAAACAACCGACAAAAGATATTGCTGTCCAGAAACTCAACGAGTAAAACTTGTCTGGAACAAGTCGGACGAACAAGGCACAAAAGTTCCTTCAAACTAAGAATTTTATTCAATAGAACACAAGAGGAACAGCCCCAAAGTCGTACACCACGAGCTCTGGCCTCCCTTGCTTATATAACCAGCCCTTAGGCCAACCCAATCTCAACTAGGACTCTAATCCTACTCAAATCATGAATCGAAACTTTCCATAATGTCTTAGGACTCTTCTATACGCAGATACAAGCAACCTTAAGACTTCCAAACACCTTAGAAATGTATCCCACATTCCTAAAACAACTCAAATTCGTGACCCACACGAAATCCTATCATAACCAACTCAAATCCTTCCATATTTGAGTCAAACCCGACTCAGCTGCAGCCTGAGTCCATAACCTAGTCGGTTGGACCTTTCCGACCAATTCTTTACGTCCACATTTCTTCATCACGCCTCAGAACCATGGAGCCACATCCATGCACTCCTTGCACACGTGCAAACATCTTCCAATGACATCCACGATACCTTCATATGCATTGTTCTTGATTCAAACATGCTGTGCAACCTCCCGATCAACACAACCACAATTCCTCCTGAACATGGTTGTTGAACCTCATCTTCTCCCTAAGACTAGTTCAATAGATCCCGTCACCAGCCATGTCTTGAACTCAATCAACACCTGCACATGAATAAACAACCAATCCGTACGAGCCCAAGTCCGCGACTTGACTCAAGTCAGTTCCGAACACAACACCTTATGTGATCACCTCACATAAGCATGTTGCAAAGCATATCAACACGATATCAGCCATATCAATCAAAACGCACCAAAAACTTAGCAAATGAATACTAAGCAATCTTTCTAAGAATATAACGCAAGTTCGAAACATTGCAAGATAAAAGTAGGAACATTGTGATCAAGCTCCAAACCTAGCCAAAGCTATCCGGAGCTTGAGGTAGAGCTTACCAAAGCTAGTACAACCTAGCGCTGGAGCTTACCAAAGCTAGTACAACCTAGCGCCGAAGCTTACCAAAGCTAGTACAACCTAGTGTCGGAGCTTACCAAAACTAGTCGGAACTAGTCATCCAAAAAGTCGGAGCTAACCAACATATGTTGGACCTAGCAAAACATATCGGAGCTTAAGAAAGACATGTCGGAGCTATCAAAGACATGGCAGAGCAAAAGACAAAGCTCACCAGAGCTACCCAAAAACATGTCGGACCTAGACAAGGAAAGTCAGACCTATTGTAAGAGTAGAGTTGGACCTTGCTAAAAAGATATTATGGAGCATTCAAAACTTTTATTGTCAAAGCCAATGTACTCAAAACACATAGGTCTCACAATCTCCCCCTTGATGAATGCATTGGCAACACCACTTAAATCTGAACATTGGCATGAAAAGTTTTGAGAACAATTTTCCCCCTTTTAGAAAATCAAATGAGATATAAATAAATTTCTTCCCCTATACATATTTCTCCCCCTTGCATAATTCACCATATTATCTCTCCCCCTTTGATAATGTATTCAGCAAGATTCAAAAGAGAAATTTTAATTGTTATGAGCATATCATAACATATACATATAAAACAAAGCTCATCCAAGTCATACTATAAAGTAACTTACACTATCACAACAATGAGATACATAAAGTAGTGTAAGCCACGCTAGAGATCAAATGTAATTTTCAATTTAAGCAAGTCATGATCTCACAAACTTAAGTATTTCAATACCTAAAAGCATGACACTTGTTTCTGCATTTTATTATTTTTTAAGGCACAAATTTAGATCATATGATATTTGCAAGAGATTATATGTGCATCTGCCTTATTCTAACCAACCAAGACAATCCTATGTCATTTGACAATCAGAAACTTAAGGACATGGTTTTAGTCATACACAACTTCTTCCAAGTTCATATCTAAGTGCAATGATAAGCCATCTCAAAATAAAAAGTGTGATGCATGCATATTCTCTTGATGTTTTCTCAACTTATATTTGTTCATAAAAAAACTCAACAAGTGAGTTGATTACTTGATTAATTCTTTATGATTAAAAGCACTTTTGAGCATGCAACAAGTTCAAAACAGCAAGAAAGTTCGACCATGACCAGATTTAGTGTAAGTAATTATTCCAATTACTAGACATGGCAAAAACTACAAAATGTATAACACGAGTAATGGAGTAAGAACTTTTAACATGTAAAAGGAATAACAAAGTCATATATGTATGAAATACTATACTCATATTATTTTAATTTCAGATTCAGACATAGACTTCTAGGGTTTGAAAACTCCCCCTCAATGTAAGCCATGAGGATGCATAACCCTTATTTCACTACGAATGAAACAAAAACGAGTGAAATCCAAAGGTTTTGTAAAAATGTCAGCCAATTGTTGTTCGGTATTTACATGGTGAGGAACAATGTTTCCTTTATCAACATTATCACGGAGAAAGTGATACCTAATATCAATGTGCTTAGTTCTAGATTGTTGCACGGGGTTTTTAGCATTGTAAATGGCACTAGTGTTATCACAAAATAGTGAAACACTATCTAGATCAACCCCATAGTCCTTAAGTGTTTGAACAATCCAAAGAATTTGTGAACAAGCACTAGCAGCAGTTACATATTCAGATTCGGTTGTGGATTGTGCAACTGAATTTTGTTTTCTAGAGGACCAGGCAACAAGTGAATTACCAAGAAAATGACAAGCACCAGAAGTACTTTTCCTATCAATCCTACATCCTCCAAAATCAGCATCAGAAAAAGCTTTCAAAGTAACAGTTGAGGAAGAAGGAAGAAAAATGCCAAATTCGTGAGTTCCATGTAAGTACCTGAGAATCCTTTTGACAGCTCGACAGTGTGAAGCACGTGGGGAGAATATAAACCGTGCACAAAGACATACGCTGAATTGTATGTCCGGTCCTGACGCCGTGAGGTACAAAAGTGATCTGATCATGCTTCTATATTCTTTTTGATCCACGAGTTCACCATCTTCACCAAGTTCAAGTGTTGTTGTTGTTCCCATTAGTGTCCGAAGAGGCTTGCTTTTGTCCATGTTGAAGCGCCTTAGGAGGTCTTTTGTATACTTCGTTTGATGCACAAAGGTACCCTCCTTGGTTTCCTTGATTTGCAGCCCCAAAATGTACATGATTTCTCTCATCATACTCATCTCAAATTCTGAACTCATCATAGCTGAAAACTTGGACACAAGATCATGAGAAGCACAACCAAAGATAATATCATCCACATACACTTGAACGAATATTGAGTCATTGCCATTCTTAAGCACAAAAAGAGTTTTATCAACCTTGCCCATGGTAAACCACTTTTTAAGTAAGAATGTTTTTAACCTATCATACCATGTTCTAGGGGATTGTTTTAGACCGTACAAGGCTTTGGACAATTTGTACACATGATTAGGAAAATCTGAATTTTCAAAATCCGGTGGTTGCTTACATAAACCTACTCATCTATGTAGCCATTAAGAAAAGCACTTTTAACATCCATTTGATATAACATGAAACCTTTAGATGCAGCAAAAGCTAACAAAATTCTTATGTCTTCTAATCTAGCAACAGGAGCAAAAGTTTCATCAAAATCTAGACCTTCAATTTGTGTGAAACCTTGAGCAACCAACCTAGCCTTATTCCTAACCACAACCCCATCCTCACTTTGTTTATTTTTAAACACCCATTTAGTTCCAATTAAAGTGTGACCTTGAGGTGGAGGTACAAGTTTCCAAACATTATTTCTTTCAAAATTCTAACTCTTCTTGCATGGCAATAATCCAAGATTCATTAGTGAGTGCGTGTGATATATCTTTGGGTTCAAAAGAGGCAACAAAAGCAGAATGAGCATGAGAGTTTGGATCGCAAAACCTGGACCGTGTAACTTGTTCGTGCAAGCTTCCAATAATCTGTTGTGAAGGATGAATTTTGAGAACCCGGAGTGTAGTAGACACTTCACAAGCTTCATCTTCTTCTTCATGATCATCACAAATCGATGATCTTGTGACTTGAGGAGGATCTGGACCAGCAATGGTGGTCGTCAGTGCTGGCTGTGAATCAAAATCAGGAGCTCAAACAATGTCATTAGCTGCTGAATTTTCGGGCAGCAGCTCCACCTCTTCCTCATCTTCAACGAAAATGCTCTCCCCTGCAGATATGGATCTGGACATGCAATGTTTGAGCTAGTACCTGGGCTAGATTCATCAAAAGACACTTCACAAGTCTCCACAATTTTGTTAGTGTCAAGTAAAAGCACACGGTAGCCTCTGGTATGAGATGGATAACCAGGAAACATGCCATCAGTGGATCTAGGTTCAAATTTATCAAGACTACCATGTTTATTAACAAAGCATTTGCAACCAAAGACCCAAAAGTGCGTAACACTAGGCCTATGTCCAAACCGGAGCTCATATGGTGTCTTACCTAGCTTAGCGCGTAAGAAAACACGATCTGAGACAAAACAAGTGGTTGCAATTGCATCAGCCCAAAATTTCCTAGGAGTTTGATATTCATCAAGCATAGTTCTAGCCATCTCAACTAAGGTTTTGTTCTTTCTTTCTACAACACCGTTTTGTTGAGGTGCATATGGTGAAGAAAATTTATGATCTATTACATTTTCAGCACAAAAGTGATCAAAAGATTGATTTTTAAATTCAGTTCCGTTATCACTTCTAACTGCTTTTAAAGATCCCGGGTAATCAATTGATAATCTAAGAAATAAAGTTCTAAAGTGACTAAAAGCTTCATTCTTAGACGCCATAAAGTAAACCCAAGAGTACCTAGAATAATCATAAACAATAACAAGAACATACCATTTAACTCAAACGGATTGAACACGTGAAGGTCCTACAGTGTCAAGGTGCGAAAGTTGACCCGGTTCAGTTTTCATGATCATTGTGAGAGGAGTATGTGAACTTGCAACCATCTTAGCATGTCTACAAGAAGATCACACAATTTCTTTGTCCCCTTTAAGCTTAGGCAGCCCACGTATGCGATCAAGAGCACTAACACACGTTAGGTGATCAAAGCCTACATGACCAAGTCTACGATGCCAAAAATATAAGTCCTTTGAATCATTAGCAACTAGACACCTATGCTTAGAGGAAGACATATAAAAATCATCTTTAAAAACTCTTCCAAATCGAGGCATTTTAAAAATAAGCTCACTATTTGAACCTACAACTTTGCAGCAATTTTTATTGAAAATAATTTACAGATTTTCATCCAGCAATTGTGAAACAGAAAGCAAGTTGTATTTCATATTTTTGACAAGTGCCACATCCTTCAAAGTGTAGTGATCATTTACTCTAGTCGAACCCTTAGCAATTACAGGAGTTGAAGAATTATCGGCAAAAGTAATATTATCTACACGTGACACAAAAGAGAGGGAGGAGAACCATTCTTTGTTGCCGGTCATGTGGCGTGAGCAACCTGAATACACAATCCAAATGTTCTCCTTCCTCAAGCATGTAACCTACATAGAAGCATAATACGTCGATGACTCAATACTGGGGTTAGTCAAAAGGCATTTAGGTATCCAGTACTGAGTCACACGATGTGCAGCAGGAAAAACACGCGAAAGCTGAGATAAAACGGCAGGTTTATGAGTCAAAGATTGAGGTTTTTTATTCTTAACTACTGACCAATAAGGTGTTACTTGTGTAGCACAAAAATCAGTAGCTCCGGAGGCAAAAACAGAAGGTCCGGAGGTAAACTTTCAATGTTTTTGACTCATAACAGTAGGTTGCATGTTCCTGGCATTCGGTTTAATATGTGCAGCAAATTTTGCATGTTCCTATCATTCGGTTTAGCAAGTGCAGCAAATTTTGCATGAAAGTTATGAGGTCTAGCAATCATTCTTTCCCTTTTCTGTTGTTTATCTAGTCTATAACAAAAATTTATGATATGACCATCTCTACCACAGTAGGTACAATGAAATTTAACATTGTGTTTATATCTAGATGAGCAAGCAATATTTTTATTTGAAACCGAATGAGACAACACTCCTGCAGGTTTGAAAACCACTTCTTTTTGTTTAGGAACTGTTTGATTTAAACCACTTCCTAATGACTTTACAATTTTAGGTGGATGTGCCTTAGCATGAGCATGAGAACCAAAACCTAAACCAGTTTTATCATTGCAAGACTTGGAAGAATTCAGTAGGAAGTTTAGGTTCTTATTCCCATTACAAAACCGACCTAATGTCCTATGCATGTTATAAAGTTTATTCGACATATCAAGGTAATTTTCACATGAAGTTTTTCCTTTTAATTTGCAATTGGAACAATATTTAACTTCATGAGAATGTAAAGCATTATTCAATATTGAAATTTCATTCATAGCATCTTTTAGTTTCTTTTTAAGATCATCACAACTAGAATAATGCAAATCAATTGTAGAACAAAAAGCATCTTTTAAGTTTCCAATGTTGAGTGCAACAAGCTTTTTGTTCTTTTCAATTTAAATTTCAAGTCTATCTAGAGTAGAGGAATGTGCAGTTCTTAATGTGGACAATTGTTCATAGATTAAATCACACGAGGGACAAGAATCATCACTAAGTATCAAGATTTTCAAATGGTTGATTTCAGATTCTAGTGATTCAATTTTAGCATCATTATCCCTAAGCTTTTTGTCCTTTTTCTTAACAATATTAGTTGCACGAGAAATTGCATCACACATTTCATTACAAGTACAACATACCTCATCGTCGTCACTGTTGTGTTCTGCATCCTCCTGACTTGATCTTGATCTTGTTTTGTCCGCCATGAAGCATAAGTTGGCCAAATCATATTCATCATCGTCACTTCCAATGTCCACATCGCTTGAGCCAAGTTCCTGGAGTGCGGAGATAAAACTGTTCACCAGTTGGCGACCTGTAAAGCCCTTCTTCTCCTTCTTATCATTTGTTGAGGAGTGCTTCGTCCTTGATTGCTTTTCTTCTCGGGAAGTAGAACCTGAAAGGTTAGGACATTCTGTACGAAAGTGTCCTGTCTTACCACATTCAAAGCAGCCTTGAGGTCCGGAGCTTCCTCTCCTTCTAGTTCTCACATTTTGCAATGCTTTTGAGAACCTAGTAGAGAGAAGTGCTAGGTCCTCCTCTGGAAATTCCTCGATTTGCTCCAGGGTTAGTGAGGACAACAAAGCAAGAGTATTGGAAGATGATGATTGGCGGGAGCTAGGCATATCACGTTGTGAGACAAATGCAATAGACTTATTTGGGTTCTTACGTGATAATATGTCAATTTCATGAGTTTTGAGTTTAGAGTAAAGCACATCTAAAGTAAGTGTACTCATGACAATAGATTCACGAATAGATATAACTTTCATCTCCCAGATTGACATGTCTAATGCACTAAGAAGTTGCCTAGCATTTTCAGAATCAGAAAAATTAAGGTTGACACTACGCAAGTTACTGAGAATTTTGTTAAAGCGAGGATGGACTCACCGGGTTGCATCTCGAAGCGCATGTATGATTTCTCGAACATGTCTTGCGTTACCTCCTTGATCGTGTTGGAAATTTCATGGTAGTCACAAAGTGCTTTCCACACATCGTATGCAGATCAGGGGTGTGCAACACGGTCGAAGTTGCTTTGAGTTAATCCTTGTATGATCAAGTTTCGAGCCCTATTGTTGTTGTCGACATCTCTCAGATTTGTAGCTGTAACTTGATCATTTGACAGCACTTCATAAGGCTTGTACACCTTCTCCCATATTGCAGAGCCTTGCGCCTAGATTAAAGCCTCCATGCATGCCTTCCAAACCTGAAAATCAATACCTGCAAAAACACAAGGTTAGGCGGAGTAGTTCTCCATGATGATTAGTCAAAAACATGTGAAAATCACAATGATTAGAACACCGTGGCTCTGATACCAATTGTATGATCAAAGAGCACATGAAAAGCTACCAGAGGAGGGGTTAATGGTTGATTTAAAAATCTTATGCAGCGGAAACAAATAAATCCCAACCCCTTCGGCAGAAAAACGATTTGTTAGAGAAATTGTGTGTGGAACTAATCGAAACATGTTTCACCGTGAAAAAAGTGATATATATCAGAGATAATCAAGTCACGAAGAAAACACAAGAACAATCACTCAAATCCGTCGAGAGAAACTCAAGTTATGATCGAAAGATCGAACAAGGGTCAATCTGTCCTACCCGAGAAACACAGTTCTGGAACGCTGCAAATGAACTCGTATAAATCAGTAACCACAAATTCAATGACCGTGAAATTTTGACAAATGATAGATAATCAAGTTTTGAAGACAACCCAAAATGAATCAAGTCAATTGGATCTGTAAAACTTGAGTTATGATAAAACCAACGACGAAAGGTAGTGCAGTCCAGAAACTCGACGAATAAAACTTGTCTGGAACAAGTCGGACGAAGAAGGCACAAAAGTTCATTCAAACTACGAAGTTTATTCAATAGAAAACAAGAGTAACAGCCCCAAAGTCGTACACCACGAGCTCTGGCCTCCCTTGCTTATATAACCAGACCTTAGGCCAACCCAATGTCAACTAGGACTCTAATCCTACTCAAATCATGAATTGAAACTTTCGATAACTGCTTAGGACTTTTCTATACGTAGATAGAAGCAATATTAAGACTTCCAAACACCCTAGAAACGTATCCCACATTCCTTAAACAACTCAAATTCGTGACCCACATGAAATCCTATCATAACCAACTCAAATCATTCCATATTTGAGTCAAACCCGACTCAGCCGCAGCCTGAGTCCATAACTTAGTCGGTTGGACCTTTCCGACCAATTCTTTACGTCCACATCTCTTCATCACACCTCGCAACCATGTAGACACGTCCATGCACTCCTTGCACATGCAAACATCTTCCAATGACGTCCACGATACCTTCATATGCATTGTTCTTGATTCAAACATGTTGTGCAACCTCCCGATCAACTCAACCACAATTCCTCCCGAACTTGGTTGTTGAACCTCATCTTCTCCCTAAGACTAGTTTAATGGATCCCGTCACCAGCCATGTCTTGAACTCAAGAAACACCTGCACATGAATAAACAACCAATCCGTATGAGCCCATGTCCGCGACTTGACTCAAGTCAGTTCCAAAGACAACACTTTACGTGAGCACCTCACATAAGCGTGTTGCAAAGCATATCAAAACGATATCAGCCATATCAACCAAAACGCACCAAAAACTTAGCAAATGAATACTAAGCAATATTTCTAAGAATATAATGCAAGTTCAAAACATTGCAAGATAAAAGCAGGAACATTGTGATCAAGCTCCGAACCTAGCCAAAGCTAACCGGAGCTTGAGATGGAGCTTACCAAAGCTAGTACAACCTAGCGCCGGAGCTTACCAAAGCTAGTATAACCTAGCACCAGAGCTTATCAAAGCTAGTACATCCTATCGCTAGAGCTTACCAAAATCAGTCGAAACTAGTCATCCCAAAAGTCAGAGCTAGAAAAACATGTCGGAGCTAACCAACATAAGTCGGACCTAGCAAAACATATCGGAGTTTAACAAAGACATGTCGGAGCTATCAAAGACATGCCGGAGATAAAGGCAATGCTCACCGGAGCTACCCAAAAACATGTCGGACCTAGACAAAGAAAGTCGGACCTATTGACAGACCTTGCAGAAGCTCAAAGCTAGAGTCGGACCGCTAAAAAGATGTTATGGCAACATTCAAAACTTTTATTGTCAAGGCCAATGTATTCAGCACACATAGGTCTCACAATGTGAAGTCCAACGAACTTGAAATTTTTACTGGAGATCAAGTGTATTTTTAAGAGTGTGCTGACCAAAATTGGGAATTTTCTAATTGACATAATAGGAGTAATTAATTTCCTAAGCAGTTAGCTCAAAGGAATTAATTATAAAAATTCTAGTACTTTCATGTACAACAAATTGCACCACTGCAAAGTTTGGATCAAGAGGAATCTACCAGAATTTATTGGAATTATTTGAGAAAATATGCTAGGAGAAATCTATTTTCAAAATTTGCTCAAAATCTGGAATTATTTCCCAATGGAAAAGTTTGAATAATCAACCCGGCCCCACTCATTTAAAATGGGCCAATTAGAGCTGGGCCGCACCGAGGGCCATGGGGTTAACCCGCGCAGCCACACCGAATCTGAAGGCCACAGCTGATCCGCGCGGTTGAATGAACCGCTGACTGGCAGGGCCCACAGACCTACGTCTTCCTCGCGACGCAGGTGGTGCTCCCCGCCGGAACCGCGGCGGCGCTCACCCGGCTTTGCTGCGTCGACCTCCACTCGGCTCTACCGTGGCTGTCTAGCACTAAAATCGGACGTGCAACCCTTTGATGAGGTCTAATCGCAACGGCGACAACCGGAGGTGAGCGTACGACGGCGGCGGCGGAGCTAGGGTTTGGCTATGGTCGAAATCGCTTGGAAATGGCTCAAACACCTCAGGAAAAAGGCGGGGATGGTTCCTGGGGGCATGAGGAAGATGATTTGGAGGTGCAATAGGCGGGAAATGGTCGGCAAGATTGACTTCGATGGTGGACCGTTGCTTTTTCCATGGCGGTGGGGAAAACTCAAATAGCTCAGCCTCTACACAATTATTCCTGTTGCTTCTTGGGTGTGCGCTAGGAGGTATGGATAAATATCCATGAATGGATTAAAGGATGCTTGTACGTAGAACGCGAATTAAACAGGGAAGCTAGATAGTTCATGGGCAACGGCCGAAAGAAAAACTCGCATCATTTGCTTGATATGGAATGAAATGAAGAACGGTTTGTAGCGTGAGAAGGGTCCTGTCTTGGCGATCCTATTTGCTTCGAGAGCAGCTCAAGAGAGGGTTTGTGTCGTTGGCATGACGGGGAGGCAAAGACGGTCGTCGGGCTTCACCCTAATGGCGGCGACGAAGCTACAAATTACCAAGCCGGTAAGCAGTGAATCATGCAAGCAAGGGGATGGAAAGGATGAGCACAAAGTTGCACCACCTTTTGCTGTTGGGAGCACGACAAAAGTTGGTTTTGATTGGCCAGAAAAGCTGAGCGATGATGAGGTGGTGCTGAGCTTGACGGTGGCACGAAACAGAGCAAAGGAGCGATGGTGTTTATCACTTGGGTTAGGAAGGGAAGATAAGGACGAGTAGGGAGTGATATAGATGACAGAGAGGCCACGCAGCTGCTCGCCGATGGTGAGGTGTTGGCCTCACCGTGCGTCGATCGGCGTGGAGTCAGAAAACAGGACACTCACGGGATTGGATCACTGACCAGTGTGTCCCACTTCTCCCCCCTCAAGTCTATCTCTTCGGTACTTTAATTACCCTACCAAATGATGTCCAAAAATCATGAAAATTAGTGGATAGGCTCAACCAAATATCAAGGATTTGACTCTCAAATCAAAACTTCAAATTGATCAAGTCTCATTTGAAATTAAAATTCAAATTTGAATTTGAATGGAATTCAATATACACATTGAGATAAATAGAAATAGTGCTCCAAATATTATGAAAATTTGCAGGGGTGCTATTTGGAATATTTAGAATTTGGTGAACAGGAGCAAATTTTGGATTTTTTTAATTCCTTTTATTGAAGCTTGAATTGGTTTGATTTTTAATTGCCATTTTGGTTTTTTCCCATTCAAATTTTTGCATCTCCCATCTGAACTTTGAACTAAGAAATTTTGGGCTTTTACACTTAGCTCTGTCATGTCTTACTGTCCTGGACTGACGCACGGGGCTTGGGTAATTCGATGCGTTGGTGCTCCGGGGTCCGGCTCCTACCGTCTTCAGGGTGTGAGCTTTCTGACTCCAGTACTCAGCAGTACCGTTGGTAGGCAAGGTATGTATGCTTAGGGTGCAGGACTAGGCTATGCAGTTTACACCCCCTGATCCTCCAGCTCAGCACAAGCCTTTCTTGGGTAGTCTTCTGGCGCCACAGGACCCTAATAACGAGAGCAGTCGGAAGAACCCCTCACACACTGTAGGTACCTCAAGTGAACCCGTTTGCAGTAGGACAACATGACTTCAGCATGGGTAAGTTACAGAGCATACAACCGTGTATATGAAGATAACATACAACAAACGAGGCTAGTATGTTATGATCATAAAATAATGCGTAATTAACTAAAAGATGTTTTTAAGAAAGCATTTGAGTAAAACAGTGTTTTTTATCAGTGGTCATAGGGGGATACAGGCTTTTCACAAAATAGGGCAACGGCTTGCTTCAAGATGATGAGGGAGACAGGGTGTACAGGCTTACGGTTCGGGACCAAGCTAAGTTGACTGCACACTCTAGACCTGACCCTCCCGTAGCTCGGTTGTCCTTAATGCTGCTCCTAGTTCCTATGAAAACCTTTACACTGTCCTACTAAGCTTAATATTTACAATAGGGGGGCCCAAAGCTCCAAGGGTAGCTGTGATGGTTGCGGGGCAACCTTGCTATCAACAGCTACTAGAGGGGTGATAAATGAGCATCCCTACTTCCTGTCTTGACCGCCCACCTTGCGAGTGGTCTAATCAGAGCCGAGATTGAGCTTGGCAGCTTTGACGGGGATGTGGGTGCTGCCGGAGGGCTGCAGCTAGGGCGTAGTGGTGCTCCACGCTGACACGAGCTCGGCGAAGGCTGACTTGATCCAGCGCCGCTCGAGACTGGTGCTGGGTCTGGTGAGAGGGCTTGGATCTGCTCCATGGATCCTGAGGACGCCGGAGGGGGTTGGCATCTATAGGACGAGGTAGCCGTAGTGGGCTACGGCCATGAATCAGTATAGGGCAGGCCTACCGATGATGGCGGTTACGGGGAGGCTGACATCAACGACGTCGAAAAGGATGCTCTCCGTCCTGTAGTTGTCTGGTGTCCCGGAGGTCACTCAAAGATGGATGTTGCCGTATGGGATGATGCTCCCTGGTCCCACACCTGAAAACGGGCTCGAGGGAGTGAGCTTGGACACCGGGATCTGCAGCTGCTCGAAGGTTGCATGGCTGAGGAGGTTGAGGCCGGCACAGCCATCTATCAAGATGTAGTGGAGCTTGACGTTTGCAACGGTGGGGGCGAGCAAGAGAGGCAAAACCCCTGGAACCAGCAATGCTCTCGGGGCACTCGGTGGCGTCGAAGCTGATTAGCATCTCCTTCCACAGGTGGTGCTGCATTGGAGTGGGAGCAGGGTCTATAGAAGCCACCGCTCGACAGAGGGTCTTGACCGCATTCCGGGATGTAGGATCCCAAGACCCTCCGAAGGTGATGTGGAGTATCTTGCGATGCTCGTGGTCGCTGCTGGCGTCGGAGTTCTCATCTTGGTGGACCACTTTGATGGACTGCTCTTGCTTAAGGTACTCCATCTCCTCGTCGTCGTCAACCTTGGGGTCGATCTTTTACTTGCTCTCCCGCTTGTGGAAGGGGGAGCTATCGAGGCACTGTTGCGCCCGCTCTTGGTAGAGTTTGACACATCTCTTGATCTCCCGGCACTCACTCGTGGTGTGGTAGCGTGTTTTGTGCATCGGGCAGGGCTCGGCGACGTTGTCAGTAGCGGATGGCTGACGTGGGCGCTTGTCGGAGTGTGGGGGTCCCCCCCCACCCCTACCGGTTGCCACTGCTGTGGCGACAGAAGACCCATGCATCGGCTTGTTCTGGCTGCTGCCCCGGTTCTTCTTCTTGCCGCTACCAGGGGTAACGGCACTTCGTCGGTCTGTCCGACTCCACCCATTCCTGGGGAGGTCTGGGTGTGCCAATCATGGCCCTCAGTCACGCGGGCACACTGGTCGGCGATGGAGAAGAGCTCGGAGACATGTTGCATGTTGTGCGTGGATAGCTTCTCGAGCATCTTACGGTCACACACTCTTTGTCGGAATGCTTCTATGACAGAAGCATTTGAGATGTTGGGGATGGAGTTGCGTACCTGGGAGAAGCGTTGGATGAATGATCTCATCGTCTCCTTGGGTTGCTGGCGCACGGCGTGGGGGTCGAGCTTGGTGTCAGGTCGCGTGTAGGAGCTGCCGATGTTCATCGTGAACTATCAACAAAGCTCATCCCAAGAGGTTATGGACCCCTCGAGCAGGTTCATCAGCCATGACTACGCTGAGCCGACCCAGGCGACGGGTAAGTAGTTCACCAGGACTGGCTCATCTGCCCCTGCAGCTAGCAGCGTCGTGGTGTAGATCAGCAGGAACTCTGCAGGGTTGATGCTCCAATCGAACCTTTCTAGCAGGTGCAGCCAGAACATGCGTGGCCACGTCGCCTGTCGGAGGTTTGGTGCCAGGGCCATGCACCCTCCGACGGGCTCCATGGAGAGGCGTATAGGACAGCATACGCCAGGGGGATTTGCTGCGCCACGTGTGGCTGCTGCAGGTTCTGCTGCTATGGCAAGTACTGCTGCGATACCTGGTGTATAGGGCAGTGCAGGGGTGCAGTCGACCCAACATAGTCCTGATTTGATGGCGGCAGTGGAGGGTTTACCTAAGGTGCTCCTCGAACGGAGGACTCCTCCTGCTCAGGTGTAACACCATCATTTTCATGCATCATGCCCTGCATACATTCATATATGTGTCTAACATTAATCCACATAAAAAGGAATAAGTTTAAAATTGATTTAGAACAAAACCACACTTAAGAATTCTGGGAAGTGTGGACTAGTCCGATTTTGGTGCGGACTAGTCCGATTTCTCTCTGACCTCGTTCGGACTTATCTGTTTTTTGCTGCGGACTAGTCCGTTTTTGCCTTTCAAAACTTTCGGTCTTGTCCAGCTTAGTGTGGACTAGTTCGGTGTTCCAAGAGTCATTGAAAATTTGCTATGTACATGGACTTGTCCGAACTAGTCTGGTGCTCCAGCGGACTAGTCCGTTTTCCTCTCTGACTAAAGTCGGACTTGTCCGATTTTAGGAAATACTTGTCTGTTTTTCCCCTCCAGATCAGTTCAGACTTGTCCGATTTCTCTCTGTCCAACTTCAGACTAGTCCGACCCTTTTCGGACTTGTCTGATAAATCACGACTCTGAATTGATCTTTTGTTTTAGGACTTGTTTCTTGGGTTTTGCATTATGTGGGCCTAGGGACGTCGTGCCTAACTCTTTTAGAGCCCATGTGGGACTCTAAATCGACCCCTACTCATCTGAAACTCGAAATTCATCTAACCCTAGCTTCCACCTCTATATAAACAAACCCACCCCTTGGCTTGACATCTATTTGCCACTTTTCATCCACACCCAAACCCTAGCTCGTGGAGAGTCACCATCAAGGAGGGAGGAGGAGATCCCAAGCAAGAAGAATAAGAGGGGGAAACGGAAGATTACCAAGATCTCCATCAAGTTTCATTCTTCATCACCAATTCATCTCCAAGTTCATCACCAACCCTGGATCATCAAGATCCATGCGTTACCTCCAAGTTTCTTGATTCATTGGAGTTCTAAATGCCTGGTATACCTTCTATTCTCTTTTCATTATGTGAATTCAACCCCAAATCTCAAAATTCACGTTGATCTACGAAAACCCTAATCTGCCGATCTAGCGAAGTGCGGACTTGTCCGGTCCCTAGCGGACTAGTTTGATTTTCCCGGTCAAATTATGTAGAATTAATTTTAAAATTGGATCTAATCAAATCCAAACCCGTATAAACTTGTAAATAACTATTAGAACTAGTTAGTGATGATTAAAAGCAACTCATTAACAAGTTCCACCTTGCATTTGCATAAATCATGCATGTCATGCCATATTGAGTAATATTTGTGCACTCTTTGATCGTGTTTCTTGTCTTGTATGTTTATTTTGTGGATTAGCCGGATCTGTATTAGAGAGTGTTGCGGAGGATCTCCAGCACCAAGAATTTGAAGGCTTTGAACCGAACCAATCCCAAGAGCAAGGCAAGTGTCCTTGAACATATTGATCCTGTTTCTAAAATAAATGTTTTGTTTGCAAAACTGCATGCTTGTGTCAATTTGATGGGAATCCTATGGTAGGATGTTTACTAGATTTGTTAACCATCCTTGTCACTTGGAATTTACGGTAGAGAATTGGGATGGGCTTTTGACCTTTTTGCTTTGCTTAATTAATTGGCATGGGAAAACAACTATACTATCTAATTATGCATTAATGAGATTATGATTAACATGAACTGGTTAATATGATATGGTAATGGGTGATCTAAGCAAGCCTGGTATGTGGATGGGTTGGATGTTATGGTGATTTGCTTGCGAGAATAAGCCAGGACTACAGTGCCACCACGAGGCCAAGTATGGGTGCGGCATAGCTGATTAATTAAGGCTTTTCCAGTGCTATTTGAACCATTAAGGATGCTCGGTGAAGGGGTAGTTGGATTGGGTTTGTTGATGATTGGTGGGACTACCCTGGGATCTGAATGGCTCAAGAGGGGGCCCTTGGTTGAAGATGTGCTCAGTTGGAGGCAGCGCCACCGATGAAACCTCAGTGGGGTCTAAATAGACTAGTAATCCATTTGTAAAGGTATTTTGTGATCTCTTGGCCATACACCAATGGATTTAATTGGCATAAGGGAGGTTCTTTAGTCGCCAATGAGTGATGAAATCACAAACACGTGGGTAAAGTGGTACAAACTCTACAGAGTCTAATAAACTATCATGATAGCCGTGCTCCCGGTTATGAGCGCCTGGATGACCTACATGATTAGAGGGAACATCGTATTGGGATGGTTTCGATTATGGTTATGGATGGTTATGAATTAAATTCTGATATGGATTATGGTTATTGGTGATGAGAAATGTGGGGACCGGAGTCCACACTTTCCAGGAATCGCATTGGGTGGTGCCGTGCGATGTGACACCCAACAACACACATATAAAGGAACGTGTATTACATAAATCATTTTGTGAAATTTACAAAGATAGTAAGTTTACAAATAGTTTATAAAAATAAACTACAGCGGAAGATAAGATTACAACACTCGTACTCCAGTCTAGTAAGCAAAAGAGAAGCCGTCAAGCCCACGGACGCTCCTCACTAGCCACGAAAACCAAACAGCAGCGGCATGGTTCCCACATGAGTATATTACTCGGAGAGTCCCGAGTCTCATCGGACAACCAAATCATAAGCATAGAGGTTAGTACCTGCAAAACAACTTATATAGCAACCGTGAGCACGAAGGCTCAGCAAGACTTAACCGTCTCACCTAAACATGAAACTCTACATGAGGGTAAGACATAAACATAGAATGGCAGATTTGCATTATGGACTCGCCTAAAGGTGGGTCCTTATTTTCAGATTTATAGCAGCAGCTTGAACCTTGTGCGGGGCAACATCGTAACTCCACAATCAAACATGAAACACTTCATCACTATGCTGCATGCCCAAGGTGGAAATTAAATTTAGTGAGCACTATACTAATACATACAGCATAGCAATACCATTATAATATAATGTTCATAACAGCAGCAATTAGTTCTAATCTTAAGTGCAAGTATTTAACTACATCACAACCCAGTGAACAAGTGGTACTCATAACCGCGAGGGACGGTGATTCAAATCAATTATACTCGGAAAACACGACACATACGCCCGTACTGCAAGTCACATCGGTGCACTCCACGGACGTCGTATGCAACCACCTTTCTCAAGTTCCGCCCAAGTTGAATCGATTCAATCATCTAGGATAGTATCCCCACTCACAGTGCACCCTTCTGCTGTGAAGATGTCATGATCGAGTTTTCGTCTACTGTGCAGTGGCCAAAAGCCTGAGACGATAGAAAAAGTCTCAACAAAAGCTTCTCAAGGTACATCGGTTTCCTGGATCCCATATATCCAGTATGAATTCGGTACAGATCAAACTCGCTCAGCAGGGCGGCACACGGATCGGTCCCTAACTGAGACAGGCAGGGCTACGCACCCAAGACCATGTCTTGCTGCATCCTATGCCCCTGCCCGGTCTCGTTTTCAGATTACTACTTCATTCTCTTTGAACCATTCCCGTGTGAAAAAGTCCTAGCCGTGCGAGTAGATTCCAACTACTCGACTTCTACCTAATCCTATACAACATTTAGCATAGCATAGTCTACACGATGACTTGACCTCTATCCAAATTCTCCATGGGTTGACCTGGTCATGCAAGTGGATTTTCAATCACCTTAGCCCTAATGCACAATACTCACCCTAGACATATGTGATACAAATCAAAATTTTGTAATAGCGCTTAAATGCAAACCGGGGCTTACCTGGTTGCAAGACAGTATCAAAGTTAATCTCCAGAGGTATGACTTCAAGTAGATCCGGGATCCTCTTGAGCTCAGCAACTAATCGATATGCGAAGAATTATGCAAGTTAATCAATACCGGTATTATATTATAGTTCAAAGGAAAGACAGTTAATTATATGAATTTAAGCTTAATGGTTCTGGAAATTTTACAGGGGACATTAGGTTCTATGAGGAAGATCTGGACCAAAAATTGGATATGTTCAAGGAAGCTTGTTGTCTATAAAATTCCAACAAGTAAAAGCCTTCTCTAAATTTTGGTGGTAATTCTGGAGGTCTATCTTGGATACCAGTGGCTGTATCATACCGAGGGGGTCTCACTGGTTATAGGAAAATTTGTTTCATAGATTTCTAAGCTTCCTATTGGGAGATATTGAATTTAGAAGTTTGGAAAATTTTCTGAAATAGTTCTGATGTTTTTGGGCATCCTATGACGTGTTAGGAAAAGCTACAGATTGAACTAGGTTATTAAAGTCCAATGAAGCTGAAATGTTTACAGGAATTCATAAACTTACTAAGGAACAATTTGGCAAAATTTCATAGTTTTCTGTGAAGTGAATTATTAGATAAAAATCAAACATGATTTTGCTTTAAAGGGCTCTACAGGAAAATCTAGGGATTTTCATGAAGATGGGGTTGTAGTCCTGGTTAGCATGGATAAATACAAAACCAACAAGTTGGTTTTACAAATTTTGAAGCTTTATACTGAGAGATATTCAATTTAGAAATTTGCACAAGTCTGTACAATTTCTAAATTGAATTTGGCTATTTTTATGTGCATAAAGAAAACACAGGTGATCAGACCATGTAAATTAAATCTAATGACCCTGAAATTTGTACTGGAGTTCAAGGATATCCAAATGAAGGTTCTGGATAAATTTGGTATTTTTCAAAAGAGCAGAACTATAGGAATTAGTTCTATAAGCATTTTGATTATTTAAATTATGGAGAAATTCATATGGACTTTCATACAAATCCAAGTGCACCACTGGTAATTACTCTTCATGCTGGTTCTAAACAATTTTATTTGGGAATTATCGGACAAGTATTCCTAGGATTTATAGATTTTCCAAGTTGGGGCAAAATCTGGACTTAAGATTAAATGGGAAAGTTTAAATAATCCAGGGGGGTCCACTGGTTTAAAATGGACCAATCGCTGGGCGGCAGCACGGAGGGTTACTGGGTTAACCACGTGGACACAAAAGATCCCTGAGCCGCAGCTGATCCGGGCGCACCATTTCTTTGGCTGACAGCCGGGGCCCGCGGGGTTCGTCTTCTACTCGCGACACCGTCGTTTCTGACGGTGCACGGCGGTGCCCGATGATGGCCCCTTGCCGCAGCCCTCTCCAGGGCACAGCAGAACTCCAATCTTGCTGCCCCACCTAAAAGCAGATGAGGAACACGGTGGTGTAGTCCTCGACGGCGATAGGTAGCCGGAAATGGCCGCGCGACGGCGGCGGCGGCAATTAGGGTTTCGGCCATGTCGGCCGAGCCCTACGGTGGGTGAAACTGATCGGGAAGACCTCGGGAAGATTCATGGAAGCATGGGGAACAAGAATCTGGCCATAGGAAGGAGAGAAATCGCTTGGAGAATGGTAGCGCCGATGGACCGAGGGAGGACAGACTGGCGGTTCGGGAAAAATTGTATTCTGGCGTGAATACTCGATGAAACTCGATGGATTTTCTTCGAGGTGATGCGCCTGGCCATATAGAACAACATATCACAAGTGCACAAGGAATAATTAACTGTATAAAAGGAATTTCATGCGCGAAGCAACTCCACTCATAACCGAAGTTCATCAGAAGAAAAGGAAATACTGGGGCTAGGAGGCATGGCATGGGCTGAAACTATACGAGCAGCTAGAACATGAGCAGGCGAACCTTTTTCCTTCTAGGATCGAGGCGAGATGATGGCCGTATGAACAGGTCGACGATGAGCAGAGGCGCGGCAAAACAGGGGAGATTTCCGGCGGCCTCGGTTTCGAACTTAACAGCTTTGGGGATGGCCTAGCTGTGCAAGAACTTGATCACAAAGCTGTGCAGGAGCTTGGAGAGTGAGGAGAGGCAATGAAAAGTGCTTAACACGGTACCTTTGCTGCAAATCGGATGGACAGAGAAGGAATCGGGAGAGAAGTGAAAATGGTGCTGGAGGCTTCAAGGTGAAGAAAGAGCAAGCTAGGGGCATGGAGGGGGTATAAATAGGAAGCCAGGGCGAGCTGGGGGCAGCTGGAGTCGGCCACAATAGTGCAAGCAGCTGTCTGGACTTTGCATGCAATGTGGTGTCACTTGGAGAGCAAAAATAGCACTTTGCTTTGGATGACAAGTGGGTCCCACCTCATCTTCATCCTTTCCACATCAATTCTACCACCTAATTCATTCCAAAATTTGCTAGATATTTGTGGGATGGCTGGATTAATCATATAGAATTCGATTTTGAATTCCCATGGTTGATTTGACAAAGTTTCATTTAAATTCAAACTTGAATTTGAATTTGAGTTGAATTCAATGTAGCTATTGAATTAAATGGCAAACTTGCTTCAAAAATTATGAAACTTTGCAGGGATGCTATTTGGAATATTTGGAATCCATTGGTCAACTCAAATATTCATGTTAACTTAATTTAAATAGTAGCTAAGTTTATTTTTTTGAATTCCCTCTTTTGGAGTTTGAATGAATTTGTTTTTCTCAATTCCTTTTTAATTATTTTTAACATTCAAATTTTTATCCTAACTGAACTTTGAATTTTTGGAAATTTGGGCTTTTACATTCCTCCCCCCTTAAAAGAATCTCGTCCCGAGATTACAATGAAGAGACAAAAGTAGGAGAGAAATTACCGGATATGAGACGATAAGAAATCCAAATAGTTGGCGCGGAGATATTCTTCGGATTCCCAAGTCGCTTCTTCAACAGTATGGTTGCTCCATAACACTTTATAGAACCACAGCGTGCGGTTCCGCGTTGTTCGAGTCTTGTCGTCGAGAATCTGAACCGGATGTTCGAAGTACGTCAAATCCGGTTGCAACTTGCCGATGTCGTCGGTGTGGACTGCAGCTGTGAACTTGAGACATTTCCGGAGCTGAGATACTGGTAATTCCAATTGATAAGCCACAGGTCTGCACTTCTCCGTAATAGCAAACGGGCCAATAAATCGGGGAGCTATCTTTCCTTTTACTCCGAAACGGTGAATTCTTTCATCGGTGACACGCGGAGGTACACGTGATCCCCGAAATCAAAGTGCAGTGGTCGACGCCGCTTATCCGCATAATTCTTCTATCGGGATTGAGCCGCTCTTAGATTTGCTTGAATGATCCTAACTTTTTCCTCGGCTTCATTGACTAGGTCAATCCCGAATGTCACTCTTTTGCCAGACTCGCACCAATTCCGTGGGGTGCGACATTTTCCGCCATAGAGAGCTTCATATGGTGCCATCTTGATACTCGCTTGATAACCATTGTTGTACGAGAATTCGGCCAACAGCAAATGATCGTCCCAATTTTTACCTTGGTGGATGGCACATGCACGCAACATGTCTTCAAGGACTTGGTTGACCCTCTCGGTTTGTCCATCGGTCTGGGGGTGATATGTGGAGCTTCTAATCAGTTTAGTACCTAACGAGGCGTGCAGCTGCTCCCAGAAATGAGCAATGAAGAGCGAGCCTCGATCTGAAATTATCGTGGGAGGAATGCCATCTAAACACACGATTCTTGATATGTACAACTCCGCATATTTCTTGGCATTGAATCCGACATTTACCGGGATGAAATGTGCTGATTTGGTTAGTCGGTCGACTATTACCAAAATTAAATCATGCTTCCGGAATGTGAGTGGCAATCCGACTATGAAATCCATACTCACATCCTCCCATTTCCATGCTGGAATATTCAGCGGTTGTAGCTGTACTGCCTTCTTCATATGGTCGGCCTTCACTCGCCGACACGTATCACACTCAGATACGTACTTCGCTATTTCCCGCTTCATCCGTGTCCACCAAAACTTGGTCTTTAAATCTTGATACATTTTATTGCTGCCCGGATGAATAGAAAATTTTGACATGTGACCTTCATCCAATATTCTCTTACGGAGCTCAACATCTCGGGGTACAACTATACGTTCCTTGAACCATAATGTACTGTGATCTTCTATCCGGAAACATTTTACTTGCCCGCTGTCCACTCTTTCTCGTATGTGTGACATGCCCTCGTCCTTCTTCTGGGCTTTAATAATTTCCTCTCGGATGGTGGGAATGAGAGCAAGATTATTGAGAGGCCCATATGGAATAACATACAAACTTGGTTCCTCATATTCCATTTCAGCCACGGTGATGTTGTGGACATGGGCTTTCCGACTAAGCATGTCGGCAACCATGTTCGCTTTACCGGGGTGGTAGTGAATTTCAATTTCGTAATCTTTGATCATCTCTAACCACCTTTGTTGTCTCATATTCAGCTCCTTCTGCGTGAAAAATATATTTCAAACTCTTGTGGTCGGTGTAGAGGTGTACAAGATTTCCAAGCAAGTAATGCATCCACATTTTTAATGCCAATACCACGGCAGTGAGCTCAAGGTCGTGAGTCGGATAGTGATGCTCATGGTTTCCGAGTTGGCGAGATCCATATGCAACCACACGTCCTTCTTGCATAAGAACACAGCCAAGTCCGATGCCGGATGCATCGCAATAAACGTCAAACGGTTTTGTCGTGTCTGGCTGAGCAAGAACCGGGGCTGTTGTAAGGTGATGTACTAATGTCTTGAACGCTTCTTCACAAGCTGAACTCCAAATATATTTGGTTTCCTTTTTCAGCAGCTCCGTCATCGGCTTAGCAATTTTTGAAAAGCTCGAGATGAATCTCTGATAATAACCCGCTAAACCGAGGAAACTTCAGACTTCATGTACTAACTTTGGAGATTGCCATTTCAGTATTTGAACAATTTTACTTGGGTCCACAGCGATGCCCTCAAGTGAAATAATGTGTCCCAGGAATGGCACTTGGCTGATCCGAAATTCACACTTGTTGAATTTTGCATATAACTTGTGATCTCTCAACCGTTGCAACACAGTATGCAAATGTTCAGCATGCTCTTCCTCTGACTTGGAATAAACCAATATGTCGTCGATGAAGACCACGATGAACTTATCCAACTCTGGCATAAATACTGAGTTCATGAGATACATGATGTGAGCCGGAGCATTGGTGAGACCAAAAGACATGACAAGATACTCGTATAGTCCGTATCTCCTCGAGAATGCCGTCTTTGGTATATCATCCGGTCGGATTTTGATTTGATGATATCCGGACCGAAGATACATCTTTGAGAACACCCTCACACCAACAAGTTGATCGAATAAAATGTCGATGCGGGGCATCGGGTACTTGTTCTTTATAGTCATGGCGTTGAGCGGTCGATAATCCACACATAACCGCAATGTTTCATCCTTCTTCTTGACAAACAGCGCCAAGCAGCCGCAAGGTGATGAGCTTGGGCAAATAAAACCCTTGTCCAAAAGGTCTTTCAAATGCTCCTTTAATTCAGCTAGCTCATTAGGCGCCATTCGATACAGTCTTTGAGAAATCGTTGTGGTTCCTGGTACAAGTTCAATATTGAACTCAATGTCACGTTCGGGCGGCATGCCCGGTAAATCATCGGGAAACACATTGGGATACTCACGGACCACCGCAATATCTTCAAGTTTAATTGCTTCCGTGTTATATACAGCTGCACTGTCCTGCTCCAAACTGTCAAAAAACAGCTCCTGTTGTCCGTGCATCAGAGAGTCAATTTGGATAGTCCGGGTACCGATATTAAGAATGGCACCGTGATGGTTTAACCATGACATCCCCAATATTATGTCGATCTTCTGTCCATCCAATATAATCAGAGATGTTGGATATGTTTTGCCCCCAAAACATAAAGCTGCTCGGGGAACAATCTGACTAACCGAGATACTTCCACCCGGTGAGGTTATAAGATATCTTTCCTTGGGAGTTTGGGTGGATAATTGGTGCTGATCCACACATGATTTACTGATAAAATTGTGGTAGCACCAGAATCAAAGAGTATGAAGACGGGTATGTCTTTGATAGCAAACATGCCTGCTAACACCGGTGCTCCCTCCGGAACACTCTCGATTGCTATGTGTTGACCACTTCCGGTTTGCTGTGCTGTCTTCTTTGGTTGAATAAGGGACTGAATACACCGTTGTAATGGTACTTGCCTGCTGCTCAAGATCTTCTCTGGGCAATCCTGGGTATAGTGCCCAACACGGTCACATGTGGAACACCTATACTGATTCAACGTCCCACTGACTCGAGGCCTGAATTGTCCTGCATCTCGCTGCAAGATAAATGGCCCTGGAACAATTTGGGACTGTTCTTGATGTTGATGTATTGCTGGTTGGAAATCTGCTACTTCAAATGGCTGGCTCCGATACGAACTCGGTTGTGCAGCCGGCTGCCATATCTGACTGGACGGTGATCGGTACACCATACGGTATTTCTGAGTGACATTACGTGTGCTGTCCTGCACAGCGAGTTTCTTCTTTGACTCTTCCGCGATCAGCTCACGTGTGGCATCCTCTTGCGTAATCGCGGCATTAAGCATAGTGTTGAACGAGCCATGATTTAACAATGCAAGCTTTTCTTTCAACATGGTGCTTAGACCCTGATAGAAGTACTCTCGCTTCTGATCCTCCGTACTCACATACTCCGATGCATATTGCGCTAGATTAACAAAGACTTTGGAGTATTATTGAGCACTCCTTTCTCCTTGCTTCAAATCAAGAAATTCCTGAAGCTTCCTTCTCACAATGGCAGGAGGAACATGATAGGCATGGAATGCCTTCCGAAACTCTGTCCAAGTGACTTGCTGTTCGGTGGCCAAGGAGGCCATGTGGTTTGCCCACCAAGCACCAGCGATGCCATGCAGTTGCTGTGCTGCATATAAAACCTTCATAGGGTCACTGCACTGCATCAGTCCGAACTTAGCTTCAATGGTGCGGAGCCAATGGACCGCATCTAGAGGTTCACCATCACCACTGAACACGGGGGGTGCAGTTGCCAAGAATTCTTGATAGGTTGCTTGCTGACGTTGACAATTGCCTTCGGCTTGATGTCCCCCTTGATTGGACGTAATCTGCGCGACGGTTCGCAGCAGTTCGGTCCGCTCATGGCGCGAACTCAGCATGGCTGCGATATCATCTGCCAATGTAAGCGGAGATGGAGGTGGCTGTTGCGCCGGCTGTTCTGGCTCTCGAAAGTCATCCCTTCCCTGACTTGAACCACCGACCTCGTGTGCTGTGCGAGTGCGCACCATTCTGCACTTACAGTCATTAATGCAACATGAGACGTGATGTTGCAAGATTACACTATGATGAAAACAATAGAGTGTGTATTGATAACCAAATTTGCATAACGGTCATACATTGATAAAGTAAAAACTTTATACACAATACATCATCCCAGGACCAATGTTACAATAGCGAGCTCCAAAATAATGAACTCCATGGATCGAAGTTCATTTCGACTATTGTTGGTCGCGACGGGACGTTATGCGCGTTATCGTGCGAAAACACACTTTTATCTTTAATATGACACAACATGACCATAAAAGAAAAGAGGTTTGAGTGAGTCAAACCATCAATTCCACTGGTAAATAGTTGAGTATCGGCAACTGGTCCGTTACGATACTTCTTGAAGTGAATTCGAGGACCAGATTCATAACAAGAACAAATTATGTGAAACCGATAAAGTTTCTGTTGAAACCTGACCAGGTTGTACTCAAACACAAATTTTACGCAGTCAATGGCAGAATCATATCTTGAGGTGAACTACAAAGTTGAAGAACACTTCAAGACCTTTCAAAAAATATTGATTTGCCTCCAGACCAGTTCTGGTTGAGAAGATATGGCATTGTAAACCTGACAGTTTTTCTGGAAAATTTTGACAGCATTTCCTTTGTTTATGCTGAATTTGGGCCACAATTTCCAGATATAAAACAGCAGAATTTACAAATAAACACAAACTACAAATTTGTAATAAATATTAAAAGGATTCCAGAAATGTCTTGCATGATCCGGTTCGAATTTTTTGTAGTGAGATATGGTGAAAACAATCAGGAGTCCAGAAAGGGTTTCCAGTTTCTGTCTAGTTTGGTAGATTTTGGAACTTTGAGATTTTGAACAGGTTAGAGGGAAATTCAGTTCTGGAGTTGAACATAACAGTTTTAAAGGACTTCCTAAAATTTCCATTCATGTATGGTACACATTCATTGGAGTTTTGTACTGGGAGATATGTTTTCTCAAAATCAGGTCTTTTACGGTAGAAAACAGAACACTCTATTTCTGATTGATGACTTCAAAACGTACTTCAAATTTGAAAACTTAGTTCAAACCCAGAGCTCGATAGCTAATATAAGTAGTTTTATATCTTCTTGGTTCCATTTTACAGAAAAGTGGTTAATGCATCAATGGAGTATATTTCGGTACTGCGTGCCTCTCAAAGCAAAAATTCTATGCCGGTATTCCGGCATACGTCTCAATGGTGGCTGTCGGTACCCTAAAAACCATACACCCCCTGAGGTTGCAAAGATCTCAAGGGAAGGACATCTACTCAAATTAAAGACCCTCGGGGGCCCACCTGTCAGACATAACCGGACCTGCTTCTCCAACATGGTTAACCCCTAGGTTGCCACGTGTACTGTCAGACCGGAGCTATTACCCGCAAGGGTGAAGCTCCGGGCTAGGTACTGAAACGGCACCTCCGGACTTAACCCCTGACCGAGAGAAGCTCCGGACCTGACACGTGCCAGGCCACCCCGGAGCTTCCCGCTTCCCATAAGCAAGCTCCGGAGCTGCCACGTGTCCATACGTCGGAGCTGGCCGCTTTAAACCTCCGAGAGACATTGTAACGGCTCCGGATCTTCAAAGGACAGCCGCGGACTTCAAGAACCGATTAATTATCATTAATTCCACGTTAATGATACTTAATCGGACGATCTTAACACCTGTAACGGCACTGTCGGAGCCGTTACAGGGCTATTAACAACAATCAATCTCGTGTATCAATACTAGTAACCGCCAGGGCCACATGTCGGGCCAGGCTGACTTGTAACGGTTTGTCCTTGTACTATAAAAGGACAAACCGACGATACATAAAGAGAGAGAACTCTCGAACGCTCGGAAGTTCACAAGTTAATACAACACACACACACACCCGTGGAGTAGGGTATTACGCTTAGGCGGCCCGAACCACGTAAACCACTGTGTTACTCGTGTCCAATTACGTTTTACCTTCTTGAGTCTCCGCGCGCCCAAACCGAACCACAAACTCCTTCAACACTTTCGTAGTGTCAGGGGATCTGCCGACTCCAACAGTCGACAGTTGGCGCGCCAGGTAGGGGGCGCCTGAGATCTTCAAGAATGGTGAATTCTGCGGCTGGATCATCGAACGGGCAACCTGCTGCTCAGGCTGTCGGAGGCAATCCCTCAAACATGCAGCCACCGGCAGGAGCCTCAGTTCCAGCAGGAGTCACACTCCCACCACCACCATCTTCTCCGGCAAGACATGTCGGACGACATGATGGTGCACCGGCGTCACATTCTGCGCCGGCAAGTCGTGACAATCCAGAACACGCGCTCCATGCAGCGCGTGCTCTCCTCCAGCGACCACCACCTCCGGATGCGTCTCAAGGTGCCATGGAGCAATGGAGAGCTGATGTTGAGCATTTGGTCGCAGCAGCGGCCGAACGCCTCAACAACCAGGGTCCACCTCCTTCAGGGCGGGCCCCGTCGCAGCGACGAACGTTGTCTGGAAGACTTGGTCCACATGTCTCCAACAACCGGAGACGAGCTGCGTCACAGCAAGTGACGTCGTTGCCCTCTGGGTCACGACGTGCCCATACCGCATCTCGGCTTTCAACACACGACCTCCGGGCGGAGCTTGATCGTCGATACCGCCAACAGGATGGCCGTGTCCACATCGAGCGAGCTCGAGAAAGACGAGATGCTCAAGACCTTTCTACTCTGGAAGGAGTAGGAGGAGGCTGTTCCGCCCTAGCCATGCACCTACGCATGGTTAGATGGCCACAGAAGTTCCGGCCACATTTGCCGGAAAAATTCGACGGGACTGTCAATCCCGTAGAATTTCTGCAGATATACTCCACTGCGATCCTAGCAGCTGGAGGAAACGAGGCCGTAATGGCCAACTATTTTCCAGTGGCCTTAACTGGGACCGCCAGGTCCTGGTTCATGAGCCTTCCACCCAACTCTATTGACAGTTGGGAGGAGCTGTGCCGTCAGTTCACTGCCAACTTTGGGAGTTCATACACCCGACCGGGCACTGAACTGGACCTTTTTGCGGTCGTGCAAAAAGGAGGAGAATCTTTGCGGTCATTCATCCAGAGGTTCTCTCAGGTACGTAACACCATCCCTTCTATCTCAAGCGCTTCTGTCATTGTGGCATTCAGACAGGGTGTACGAGACAAGAAGATGTTGGAGAAGCTGGCGATCAAAGAAATCACCAGCGTCACGGCCCTCCGCAGCTCTGGCACATTTGTCAGCCAGGCTGAAGAGCTCCGTGACGCTGGTGAGCCTTTATTGCTTTACATTTCAGCAGCTGACGAAGTCGTCAGTATGGTTCTGGTTGCGGAGAGACCGGAACTACCCAATACTCAGGAATCCAGACCCCTTCGGGAGGGTTCGGAGGTTCCTGAAAGCGGGTCTGGGTCCCTGCTCCCAGACTTGAACCCACAAGAAGCCACTTCAGAGGACCCTGATTCCTCTGAGAGGATCCAGGTCATTCCTGAAGAAGCTCCGGGTTCCTCCACCCAGAACCCGGAGGTCCCCGAAGAGAGTCTGGACCCCTCCGAGAGGGTCCGGATCAATGAAGAGGAAGCTCCGGACCCCTCCGAGAGGGTCTGGACCATTCAACGCCCGGTATACTTCATCAGTGAAGTGTTACATGATGCCAAGACTCGATACCTAGAGGTGCATAAACTGCTCTATGCAGTTCTTATTGCCTCAAGGAAGCTTCGACACTATTTCCAAGCTCACAAAGTCTCAGTGGTGACTTCATATCCACTTCGAACGATCCTGCATAATCCCAATTCAACTAGGAATATTGCAAAGTGGGCAGCGGAACTGGCTGAATTCGACCTCGAATTCATTCCAAGACAAGCAATCAAGAGTCAAGCATTGGCAGATTTCGTGGCAGAATGGACTCCCTCTCCATTAAACCCTGGGGGCCCCAGCGAGCAGAAGACGGAACCTCAAGTTCCAGCCTTCACTAAGACTCACTGGACCCTTTACTTCGACGGCTCCATGCAGAAGCAGGGAGCCGGAGCTGGAATCCTTCTCCTCGCACCAACCGGGGAGAAGGTGAAATACATGGTACACCTTGACTTCAAGGCAACCAACAACATGGCGGAGTACGAAGCACTCATCTATGGATTAAAGGTGGCACTTTCATATGGTGCCAAGCAATTGCTGGTCAAATGAGATTCACAACTCGTCATCAAGCAGGTGAAGGGTGAATGCTCCTGCAATAATCTCCAGCTGGCTGCTTACCTCCTTGAAGTCCAGAGGCTTCAGAAGGACTTCGAAGTCCTAGACCTTCACCATGTTCAGCGTGCTCACAACGCTGAAGCTGACGAACTCTCGACTAAGGCGTCAACCGGAGCTCCGGTTCCTGACGGAACCTTTGTCCGGAGGTTGTCAAAACCCACAGTTCAGCCTGCCGAACTGAACGAAGGGGGCGAGATCAGCATCCCGAAGCTGACGGTCCCGATGGCCCTGTTACCATGGCAGCCATCAAGGGTCGTAGGTGCTGCCGGAAGCTCCGAGCAACCCAGCACGCAAGACTCAAATGCTCAAGTTAGTTCCGATGCATGGATCTCGGAGATCCGGAACTACTTGAAAGACAACATCCTTCCTGACGATGATGTGTCCGCTGACCGGGTAGTCAGATTGGCTAAAAGATACACGTTGGTAGAAGGGGATCTCTACCGGCGCGGTGCCAACGGCATCCTAATGCGGTGCATCACAAGGGAAGAAGGCTGCGAACTCCTCGCAGAAATCCATGGAGGCGAGTGTGGGAACCACGCATCTTCCCGCACGCTGGTCGGAAAAGCCTTTCGGCATGGTTTCTACTGGCCTACAGCGCTCCAGGATGCCACTGAGCTAGTGAAGAAATGCAAAGCATGCCAATTTCATGCAAAGCAAATTCATACACCTGCTCAGTCCTTACAAATGATACCTCCTACATGGCCTTTCGCTGTGTGGGGGATGGATATCTTGGGACCCTTCCCAAGAGCCGTCGGAGGTTACAAGTTCCTGTACGTCGCCATCGACAAGTTCACCAAGTGGCCGGAAGCTACTCCTGTTGTGACGATCAACAAACAATCTGCAATCAATTTTCTACAATCTATCGTGAGCAGATTTGGAGTCCCAAATAAGATCATCACTGATAATGGGACTCAATTCACAAGCTCCGCATTTCAAGGATATTGCGAAGACCTCGGCATACAAGTTTGCTACGCTTCCGTAGCTCATCCTGCCAGCAATGGACAAGCCGAGAGAGCAAACGCAGAGATCCTTAAAGGACTCAAAACACGCACTTACGAGCGTTTGAAAAAGCACGGAGCCAATTGGATCGAAGAGCTTCCGCCCACTCTATGGGCCAACAGGACTTCTCCAAGTCGGGCAACCGGAGAAACACCCTTCTTCCTGGTGTACGGAGCTGAAGCGATCCTTCCTCCGGAAATCACCTTGGGTTCCCTCCGAGTCCGGACCTTCGACGAAGCCGCGCAGGATCAGCTCCGGCGTGAAGACCTAGACCTCCTCGAGGAGGGAAGGTGCCAAGCAGCTGTTCGGAATGCCCGATACCGCCAAGCTCTACGGCGCTATCACCAGCGGCATGTACACAACCGACAGCTCGAGGAAGGCGATCTGGTGCTACGGAGAATACTATCCAGAGAAGGGCAAAACAAACTTTCCCCCGGTTGGGAAGGGCCCTTCCAAGTGATCAAAGTATCCCGTCCCGGAAGCGTTCGCTTGGCTACCGAGGATGGGACACCTCTCCCAAATCCTTGGAACATCGAGCACCTCCGTAAGTTCTACACTTAATTCCACGGAGGTGAGTCTTGAGTAACTTGAAATGTATGTTATAGAGTCATTGTACAGAATCGGGTAGTTCCTCCGGGAGAGCAGCCGGACCTTTCCCGAAAGGTTTGAAGAGCTCATGCAACACTTAATACAGTCTCCGGACTAGAAGTGTGGCTAACTACCCTGGGTCAAACGAGAAACCAAACACACTTAGCCTGGTTCCGTACCCTAAGAGTGTACTTGTTTCCCCTGTACCCCGGACCTATAATGAAAGACATCTTCATGTGAAATAGACTCCACGTGCATTCATTTTTGCATAGGCTCGACATTTTTATTTTTCTCTTTCTTGTCTATAACAGAAACGTGCAATTCTTAAGAAGTTCTAGTTTGACCGGTTTACGTACGATTTGAGTTGAATTGTCGGATTTTTTGGATTTAATGTTGTCTGTGGCCAACTCACCTGAAAGCCGCCAAGCCATTCTAGGGCCAGAGTGCGCTATCGACTTAGCTTGGTCAAGCACCCTAAGTATGCCACTCTACCTACATCCCGGCAGGCCAAAGTAAGGTGGGTCCATGGACAATTAGATCCAAAAGAAAAAACAATTCATTCAGTCGTATTAAAAATCGTGTTCAACTTAAAATTTTCTTGAGAACCATAAGCCGCGACGAAGTTATAGATAAGGAACGAATTTTACTATTTTTCTTGGCTTAAGTGTGCAGGAAAAATGAACCCAAAGTTGAGGGAGAAAAACCGGAGCTAACCAAGCTCCGACTCCCACCAGGGCGTCAACCGTCGGCGTTTACTTAAAGATGGTGAGAAGACCCTATCACTAGAGTCTGTTGCCAACAAACCAGGCGTGGCAAGGGTCATTGCCGGAGCTACTAAGCTCCGACACCTTGGAGTATTAACTATCGACGCTCAACATGTTGGTAGATGCTATTGCCGGAGCTACTAAGCTCCAGCGATGGACAGTGCCGGAGCTTCTAAGCTCCGACGACTTCAAGGGACCTTCACTATCGAAAACTTCGGACCTAAATTATACGAGTTCGAAGCAAATTTGTCTTCAACAAAACTCAACATCCTTTTGGTACATGTCCACAATCAAATTGTGCACATCTACCAGGGGGCCAAGTGAAGATAAAGACGTTGAAGACAAAAAAATGAAATTCGCAAAAAAGTGAAGATTTCATTTCATTTGAAGACCGGAGATTACATCTGGAGACAAGGGATTACAAAATTGAGGAAGAAGAGAAGATACAAGTAAAGGCTAAGAGAGACAGTCCTAGACCCTATGGAAGAACTCGGCGACCTTCTGAGCGACCTCCGACACGCTAGCTCGGGTAGCTTCGCCTTCTCCTTCGACGGGGCCTTCAAGCACCGGGTCCAGAGGGAATCGAGGGTTCCGGCTAGTGTAGCACGTCAACACATACTCTGTGACGTTTCTAGCCAGGGATTGCCCCTTGACCTCCAGCTGGTCCGCGATGACGTCGCCCACCTTGGAGAGCTTGCTGCCCGCGGCGCTCAACGCTTGCAACGCAAGGTCCGGCTCCGGCTCCGGATCATCCGGGAGCACCGGGCTGAAACCCATCGGTGCCAGCGCATCGTCGACCTTGCTCAGGAACTCCCAAATTTGCAGGGAGTCCGTCTTCCTCAGGCCCTTCATCTCTTCCAGGGATCTCCGGGCCGCCGCCAGCTCCGAATTCTCGCGGGAGAGACGCTCAACTTCTTTGGCGTTTTGCTGAATCTTCGCAGCAACCCGCTTCTCAAGTCTTCCGAGCTCCTCCTCCCGGAGGTGGATCTTGTTCCGGCGGTCGACCAGGTCCTTCTCCCTAGCCTCTATTTTCTTCTCCCGGGCGACAAGGGCACACTCGTACTCGTAGAGTTCCTGCCCCCGCACCCAGGTCTTCTCCTCCTCCTCGAGGCAGCGCTCTTCTAATTTTTTAGTGCGCTCCTCGAGGCCCTTGTCCGCCAGAGCTGTTTTCTCGGCGAGCTCCTCCTCCCGTCGCAAGACGTCATCCCGTAGCTCCAGGAGTTTTTGCTCCTCATCCTCGAGCCGCCTTTCCCTTCCTTCAAGTTCCTCTCGGCGCTTGATGAGTGCGGTGCTGATGGCCTCGAGTTGATCGAACCGAGCGTTGGCCGCGTCGTTAGCAGCCTTAGCTTGGTCATGGAACTCCCGGGATTGAGCGTCGAGGGCGTGAGTCATGCTCTCACTCTCGTCCAACAGCTCACCCCAGAGCTCCAGGCGGACCTTCTCCCGCCTGATCCATTCCTTGTCATCCGCAATCCTCGACTGCGCCAGCTTAGTCTCAAAGTGGAGCCGATTACGCCACCTCCTAAGGGTTTGGCGCTCCTCTTCAAGAGTTTTGCTGTCGTGGAAGAAGGCCAGTTGGACCTGACGTAGACTGGAGCAGGCATTGTCGATGGACATCGACAGAGAGATGGGCTCCGGACCTGCCGGGGTCTCCTCCGCTGGATCCAGCGGGTCTTCACTTACAAAAATTGGGTCCCACTCTACAAGAGTGGAACCCCGAGCTTCCAAAGCACTAGGGCACCCCTCCGGGATGGCCACAGTCGCCACCGAAGAAGGTCCCGCCACCAAGTCTTCATTTGCCCCCTCAGGCTGGGGGCCGGCGACTTCATTCAGGCACTCTGGCTCCGCCACAGGTACCATCGACGTCGTCGCCTCCACTGGCTCCGGCCGGGACACTTCTTCTGAGGGAGGCTCGAGCTCCCTCGCCTCTTCGACCACCGGCTCTGTGGCCGGCGCTCCAGCAATCACCGGCTCTGCGGCCGGCGCTTCCACAATCACCGGCCCTGCAGCCGGCGCTCCAATAATTACCGGCTCTGCGACCGGAGCTTCGGAAGTAACCGGCTCAACTGCCGGAACCACTTCATCTTCCGGCTCGCATGCCGGGGCTTCAGCTACCTCCGGCTCAACCGCCGGGGCTTCAGCACTTTCCGGCTCTGAAGCCGGGACCGCTGCCTCCTCCGACTCAACAGCCGGAGCTTCTACTTCTGCAGCACCAGGACCCGGAGCTTCAACCTCCGGAACGGGTGCCGCTGGCGCATCTTCAATCCCGTGGTCCGGCGCTACCACGGGAACTTCTGGAGACGAGTCGAGGTCCATGACCACGACAGCCTGCGCCGGAGCTGTCGCAGCCTCCGCTTGGGGCGGCACCGGGGCTGGAGCAGAAGCTCTCGCAGCCTCAGACACTGTGGCTGAGGGCGGAGCTTCACTCCCCTTCTTAGGAACGCTGCAGATAAGGAACGAAGAAATTGAGCCAACAGATGCTATAATTAAAAGTTGATCGAGGTAAGCAAGAAAAATTACCTTGGGAGGCTCACGCACCAGCTTGCGCGGAACCTCTTTCCCGGACGTTCCGGACTGGCCACGGTCGGTGTAGGAGCTCCGGGAGGACTCCCAGGACTTGCCGTGGCCGCGGGCATTTCCCGGGCCGGAGCTCTCCTTGATCGGGAGGAACTCCTGGACCTGGAGGCCCTCACCGCTTCTCGTACCGAAGTCGCCTGCCCGGAGCTGGCACCTCCGGAGGGACCCACCACGGGGACAGCCGCACTCCGGGAGGATCCCACCGCCGGAACAGTAGCGCTCCGAAAAGACCCCACCACGGGGACAGCCGCCACGGCGGCGGAGGATCTTCCTTCCTGAGGACGGGGAACTGGGGGGGAAGTGGCAAGCCCGACGGACCTTCTGTCAGCATGTCGCAGCTTTCTCTTCTGGCTCTCCGGCTCCTCCGCCAGCTCCTTGCCCTTGCCGATGACCTCAGCTCTTGGCTGAGAGACAGGGACGGAGCCGCCTTCGGACAACCCGGGGATCGCCAACCGGGCGGTTGATTTTCTCTCGACGACGCCAAGGTCGTCAAGCGCGGGCATCTTCCGCCGGAGCTCCCTGCTGAACTCAACTTCCACGTTCAGGGGGAGGAAAGCCGGCGGCGGAGTCAAGTACTCTCCGTCAACATCGATGCCGTGCTGGAATTTCTTGAGGTGAAACTCCAAGGACTTCCCCACCATGCTGGACTTCAACCCGGTCTCAACCCGGTCCTCGTCCATCACGCTGTTGAGGGCCCAGGCGAGCTTCTCCCTCCTCTTCAGCGGCGCCCACCTGTTGGACAAGAAGTTGCAGAACACCGCCTAGGGAGTCAATCCTCCCTCCACACATTGGCGGATCCTGGTCAGGACGGGGTCGAAAGCTACCGCCAGCACCGGAACTTCGCTCCACACCGACGTGTCAATGACCGGAGGTACTTGAACGGGCACTTCTTGCGCTTCACGAAGTAGTAGAAGCCAAGGTACTCGTCGCTTCGGCCGGTGGTTTGGACGGTGAAGAAGGTTCGGAAGAGCTCGATGCAGGGAGGGATGCCCACCCACATCTCGCAGAAGTGGACAAAGATGGACACAAGGAGAATGGAGTGAGGGCCAAGGTGGTATAGCTGCAGACCATAGAAGTCCAGCAGCATCAAAAAGAAAGAAGAAAACGGTGGGATCAGCCCCACCATGGCGTACGATGAAAAGTACACCATCTCGCCGGAGTGCTCCTTTTTAAAGGGAAGCTCTCCGCCGGCGCGGACCGAACGGTTGAAGAAGTCCGACGACCACCCCATGAGGGCTCGGACCTTCTTCAGATCGCTTTCCGTCTTCAAACGACTTTCACGCAGACCCAACTCCATCGCAGCACAGCTAGGCAAGAGAAGAGGAGCAAAGCACGAGTTGGGAGTTTGAGCGCAAGAACAGATGGAAAGCGTAAAGGACTCCCGGCGGTGCGCTTTCCTTCTTAAGTAAGCCCTCGCAACGCTTGGATGGAAACTGCAGGAGAGTCAAGGATACTACTCAAGAATTCAGCCCTGCCGATGACAAGAGAGCCCGGGACCACCCTGACGATCAAGTCGAGGTTCTTACCCAGGCGAACAGTTGTCATCACGAGGCGGGAAACCCAAAGGCGGCAGACTGACAAGGCGCGCGGAACCGATACGGTTTTCGTATCGGGAACCGGCGACCTTCAATTGCGAGAGATCTGCACGCCAAAGATCCTATCTGCCACCTGAGGTGCGCCACGCGTCGAGACTTAATCGTAAAGCCCCGCCGAAGGCACCTCCGAAGACCCTTGAAGACCCAGTTCAAGAGTCGCAAGTGTGGACCCACCTCCGGCGGAATGACTTCATCCCGTTGGCCTTCCCCGGAGGTAGGTCCAGGGGGCCACTGTCGGTACCCTAAAAACCATACACCCCCTGAGGTTGCAAAGATCTCAAGGGAAGGACATCTACTCAAATTAAAGACCCTCGGGGGCCCACCTGTCAGACATAACCGGACCTGCTTCTCCAACATGGTTAACCCCTAGGTTGCCACGTGTAATGTCAGACCGGAGCTATTACCCGCAAGGGTGAAGCTCCGGGCTAGGTACTGAAACGGCACCTCCGGACTTAACCCCTGACCGAGAGAAGCTCCGGACCTGACACGTGCCAGGCCACCCCGGAGCTTCCCGCTTCCCATAAGCAAGCTCCGGAGCTGCCACGTGTCCATACGTCGGAGCTGGCCGCTTTAAACCTCCGAGAGACATTGTAACGGCTCCGGATCTTCAAAGGACAGCCGCGGACTTCAAGACCCGATTAATTATCATTAATTCCACGTTAATGATACTTAATCGGACGATCTTAACACCTGTAACGGCACTGTCGGAGCCGTTACAGGGCTATTAACAACAATCAATCTCGTGTATCAATACTAGTAACCGCCAGGGCCACATGTCGGGCCAGGCTGACTTGTAACGGTTTGTCCTTGTACTATAAAAGGACAAACCGACGATACATAAAGAGAGAGAACTCTCGAACGCTCGGAAGTTCACATGTTAATACAACACACACACACACCCGTGGAGTAGGGTATTACGCTTAGGCGGCCCGAACCACGTAAACCACTGTGTTACTCGTGTCCAATTACGTTTTACCTTCTTGAGTCTCCGCGCGCCCAAACCGAACCACAAACTCCTTCAACACTTTCGTAGTGTCAGGGGATCTGCCGACTCCAACAGTCGACAGTGGCCTTAATGATGTTTACTCGCAAATGATTTCTAAACGCAATACGATTATGTGGTCAGTGTACCTGTCACTACACACAAACTATTGATCAATCATATGGTGTCGTACGACATAGCCCGCACGGGCGAAGAGTTCACAATAATATATATAAAAGTAAAAATATTCATCCCGTATCGTTCCATATGGGCCGCCTAGAGTTACGCCACGTCTCGAGGTACATGACCGGGTTTTCTACCACCCGACGGGGTCCCACATCTTAACATAGTGCTGCACCAGTAGGAGGTGCATCGGGTTAAGTCCCACCCGACGGGGTCTCCCACTAACTTTGAAGCACGCTGGGGTACCGCGTGTCATATGTTCTCAGAAACATGGAAAGTTTCAGAGACTCATATTGACTCTTCTGTGCAAAGCCACGGGAAGATTTCCATGCTACCTCTCGCATGGTGAGCTTACCGCAATTGATCCGCTTGTGGTGGCGTAACTTACCTCTTACCTGACGTCGAAGCGTCATTACAGAATATAATAACACATAAGTTAGTTTTGCCACCTTAATAACTTATGCTAATATAGTCCTTATGTGGGCCTAGTATCGTATCCTCACCGTATCCTATGTTTTTCTTTGTAATACGATCCTTTATAAGCATGCTATTCCCAATGCGGCTCTGATACCACGTCTGTGGGGACCGGAGTCCACACTTTCCAGGAATTGCATTGGGTGGTGTCGTGCGATGCGACACCCAACAACACACATGTAAAGGAACGCATATTACATAAATCATTTGCTGAAATTTACAAAGATAGTCAGTTTACAAATAGTTTATAAAAATAAACTACAGCGGAAGATAAGATTACAACTCTCGTACTTCAGTCTAATAAGCAAAAGAGAAGCCGTCAAGCCCACGGACGCTCCTCACTAGCCACGAAAACCAAACAGTAGCTGCATGGTTCCCACATGAGTATATTACTTGGAGAGTCCTGAGTCTCATCGGACAACCAAATCATAAGCATAGAAGTTAGTACCTGCAAAACAACTTATATAGCAACCGTGAGCACGAAGGCTTAGCAAGACTTAACCGTCTCACCTAAACATGAAACTCTACATGAGGATAAGACATAAACATAGGACGGCATATTGGCATAATGGACTCGCCTAAAGGTGGGTCCTTATTTTCAGATTTATAGCAGCAGCTTAAACCTTGTGCGGGGCAACATCGTAACTCCACAATCAATCAAGAAACGCTTCAGCACGATGCTGCATGCCCAAGGTGGAAATTAAATTTAGTGAGCACTATACTCATGCATGCAACATAGCAATACCATTATAATATAATGTTCATAACAGCAGCAATTAATTCTCATCTCAAGTGCAAGTATTTAACTACGTCACAACTCAGTGAACAAGTGGTACTCATAACCGCGAGGGACAGTGATTCAAATCAATTATACCCGGAAAACACGACACGTACGCCCGTACTGGAAGTCACATTGGTGCACTCCACGGACGTCGTACGCAGCCAACTTTATCATGTTCCGCCCAAGTTGAATCGATTCAATCATCTAGGACAGTGTCCCCACTCACGGTGCACCCTTCCGCTGTGAAGATGTCGTGAGCGAGTTTCTGTCTACTGTGCTATGGCCGAAAGCCTGAGGCGGTCGCTAAAGTCTCAACAAAAGCTTCCCAAGGTACATCGGTTTCCTGGATCCCATATATCTAGTATGACTCTGGCACAGTTCAAACTAGCTCAACAGGGCGGCATACGGATCGGTCCTTAACTGACACAGGCAGGGCTACGCACACAAGTCCATGTCTTGCTGCATCCTATGCCCCTGCCCGGTCTTGTTTTCAGATTACTACTGCATTCTCTTTGAACCATTCCCGTGTGAAAAAGTCATAGCCATGCGAGTAGATTCCAACTACTCGACTTCTACCGAATCCTATACAACATTTAGCATAGCATAGTCTACACGATGAAATGACAACTATCCAAATTCTCCATGGGTTGTTCTGGTCATGCATGTGGATTTTCAATCACCTTAGCCCTAATGCACAATACTCACCCTAGACATATGTGATACAAATCAGAATTTTGTAATAGCACATAAATGCAAACTGGAGCTTGCCTGAATGCGAGATGGTATCAAAGTTAATGTCCAGAGGTATGACTTCATGTAGCTCCGGGATCCTCTTGAGCTCGGCAACTAATCGATATGCAAAGAACTATGCAAGTTGATCAATACCGGTATTATATTATAGTTCAAAGGAAAGATAGTTAATTATATGAATTTATGCTTAATGGTTCTGGGAATTTTACAGGGGACATTAGGTGCTATGAGGAAGATCTGGACAAAAATTGGAGATGTTCAAGGAAGCTTGTTGTCTATAAAATTCCAACAAGTAAAAGCCTTCTCTGAATTTTGGTGGTAATTCTGGAGGTCTATCATGGATACCAGTGGCTGTATCATACCGAGGGGGTCTCACTGGTTCTACGGAAATTTGTTCCACAAATTTCTAAGCTTCCTATTGGGACATATTGAATTTAGAAGTTTGGAAAATTTTCTGAAATAGTTCTGATGTTTTTGGGCATTCTATGACATGTTATGAAAATCTCCAGATTGAACTAGGTTATTAAAGTCCAATGAAGCTGAAATTTTTACAGGAATTCCTAAACTTACTAAAGAACAATTTGGCGAAATTTCATAGTTTTCTATGAAGTGAACTATTAGATAAAAATCAAACATGATTTTGCTTTAAAGGTCTCTTTAGGAAAATCTACGAATTTTCATGAAGATGAGGTTGTAGTTCTGGTTACTGTGGATAAATACAAAACCAACAAAGTTGGTTTGACAAATTTTGAAGCTTTATAATGATAGATATTCAATTTATAAATTTGCACAAGTTTCTGTACAATTTCTAAATTGAATTTGGCTATTTTATGTGCATAAAGAATACACAGGTGATCAGACCATGTAAATGAAGTCTAATGACCCTGAAGTTTTTACTGGAGTTCAAGGATATTCAAATGAAGGTTCTGGATAAAATTGGTATTTTTCAAAAGAGCAGAACTATAGGAATTAATTCTATAAGCATTTTGTTTATTTGAATTATGGAGAAATTCGTATGGACCACTGGTAATTACTCTTAATGCTGGTTCTAACAAAATTTATTTGTGAATTTTTGGACAAGTATTCCTAGGTTTTATAGATTTTCCAAGTTGGGGCAAGATCTGGAATTAAGTTTAAATGGGAAAGTAAGTTTAAATGGGAAATTTTAAATGATCCAGGGGAGTTCACGGGTTTAAAATGGACCAATCGCTGGGCGGCAACACAGAGGGTTACTGGATTAACCGCATGGTCACAAAAGATCCCCGAGCCGCAGCTGATCCGGGCGCACTGTTTCTTTGGCTGACAGCCGGGGCCCGCGGGGTTCGTCTTCTACCTCGCGGCACCGTCGTTTCCAACGGCGAGCGGCAGTGCCCGATGGTGGCCCCTCACCGCAGCCCGCTCCAGGGCACGGCAGCACTCCAATCATGCCGCCCCCACCTAAAATTAGATGAGGAACACGGTGGTGTAGTCCTTGACGGCGATAGGTGGCCGGAAATGGCAGCGCGACGGCGGCGGCGGCAATTAGGGTTTCGGCCATGTCGGCCGAGCCCTACGGTGGGTGAAACCGATCGGGAAGACCTCGGGAAGATTCATGGAAGCATGGGGAAAAAGAATCTGTCCATAGGAAGGAGAGAAATGGCTTGGAGAATGGTAGCATCGATGGACCGAGGGAGGACAGACCGGCGGTTGGGGAAAAATTGTATTCCGGCGTGAATACTAGATGAAACTCGATGGATTTTCTTCGAGGTGATGTGCCTGGCCATATCGAACAACATAGCACAAGTGCACAAGGAATAATTAACTGTATACAAGGAATTTCATGCGCGAAGCAACTGCACTCATAACCGAAGTTCGTCGGAAGAAAAGCAAATACTGGGGCTAGGCGACATGGCATGAGCTGAAACTTTACGATCAGCTAGAACATGAGCAGGCGAACATTTTTCCTTCTAGGATCGAGGCGAGATGATGGATGTATCGTCGGTTCGACGATGAGCAGAGGCGCGGCAAAACAAGGGAGATTTGCGACGGCCTCGGTTTCGAAGTTAACAGCTTCAGGGATGGCCTAGATGTGCATCACAAAGTTGTGCAAGAGCTTGGGGAGTGAGTAGAGGCAAAGAGAAGTGCTTAACACGGAATACCTTTGCTGTAAATTGTCTGGAAAGAGAAGGAATCGGGACAAAAGTGAAAATGGTGCTGGAGGCTTCAAGGTGAAGAAAGAGCAAGCTAGGGGCATGGAGGGGTATTAATAGGAGGCCAGGGCGAGCTGGGGGCAGCTCGAGTCGGCCACAATAGTGCAAGCAGCTGCCTGAACATTGCATGCAATGCGGTGTCACTTGGAGAGCCAAAACAACACTTTGCTTTGGATGACAAGTAGGTCCCACCTCATCCTCATCCTTTCCACATCAATTCTACCACCTAATTCGTTCCAAAATTTGCTAGATATTTGTGGGATGGCTGGATTAATCATATAGAATTTGATTTTGAATTCCCATGGTTGATTTGACAAAGTTTCATTTAAATTCAAACTTGAATTTGAATATGAGTTGAATTCGATGTAGCTATTGAATTAAATAGCAAACTTGCTTCAAAAATTATGAAACTTCGCAGGGATGCTGTTTGGAATATTTGGAATCCATTGGTCAACTGAAATCTTCTTGTTAATTTCATTTAAACAGTGGCTAAGTTTTTTTTTTTGAATTTCATCATTTGGAGTTTGAATGAATTTGTTTTTCTCAATTCCTTTTTAATTATTTTTAACATTCAAAATTTTTTTCCTAACTGAACTTTGAATTTTTGGAAATTTGGGCTTTTACAAGAAATCCGGAATATGGATGATGGTAATGAATTATGGACTGATATTATGATGATTACATGCTTTATGATGGGTTTACTTCACATACATATGATATATTGCTTTTCAAATGTTTTAATGTACTTTTCAGCACTTAGCCATTATTATTGTCATCATTTGAATCAGCTACATGTCATACTTTCCACACTTGCTGAGTACAACATGTACTCACTCTTGCAATTTCTCCCCCAACAGTTGCAGGTCAGGATTGGGAGTTTAATGGCGATAATGCGGGGTTCTAGGTCGTGTCTACCGTCAGCTTGCCTGTGGTGTTAATTGGAGCTGCGCATACCTCCCTTTTGCCTATGCTGCTTAGTTTGCTTAGTTGCTTATTTAGTTTATTTCCGCTGCATTAGTTGAACTTGTTATTAATATTCATTAGAGCTTGTATTTGAGGATATTATGAATTGTGTAATAAAATTTGGTTAATTAATCTTGTTCTGAGGTAATTTTCTGTATACTATTTTGTGAATGCACTCGTCTGTGTGTGTTGAACATTATGGGCACACATATGCGTTCACTTGGTTCATTTTCTGAACCGGGTGTCACAAATTGGTATCAGAGCCACAGGTTGACCGTAGGATGCAGCCTAAATAGAATGGACACTTTAGAGCACATAGGAACACTCAGCAATCAATGTGTTTTTGTTTGGTGTGATGTTTGCTATATATTGCTTGCTTGTGTGCTTAATAGAGGATTTTGGGATGCTTTAGCATTGCCATGTCCACCTAGGCTAGTTAGTTGTTTAGTTTCATATCCCTTGATGCATATAGTTAGGAATGTCTTCTAAATTCTTATCTCTTGCTTTTCTTCAGATGGTAAGGACTCGCGACCAGAGAGATGTCAATGATGAGGAGGAGAACCATGGAGTACCTATGAACAACAATGGACAAGGACCTGCTCATGGAGCTATCAATATTGAGCAGCTTTTCGCTATGCAAAACCAGCTCATGCAGACCATGATACGGACTATGGGACAGCTGCAGACTGGCAACATCAACAATCAGCCTCACATGCCTCCACTGCCACCCCCACCTCCTCATAGCCAGTTGGGAGAGTTTATGAGGTCTAGGACGCCAACCTTTGCTCAAGAGATGACCCTATGGATGCGGATGATTGGCTCAAGTCCGTGGAGAAGAAGCTTGCTATAGTCCAATGCAGCGACCGGTAGAAGGTTCTATTTGCATCTCATCAACTAGTTGGAGCAGCTGTCAATTGGTGGGATTCACTATGCAATGCTCATGAGAACCTAGAGAGAATTACATGGGCCAAATTCAAAGAGAGTTTCCGTTCTCATTATGTGCTGGAAGGAGTTATGGTCTTGAAGAAGCAAGAATTTGAGAACTTGAGGCAAGGAAGATCGAGCGTTGGTGAATATCTCAATAAACTCACTCAACTCTCAAGTTATGCACCTGAGGATGTGAGCTGATACAGCCGAAAACAATACCTATTCATGAGAGGCCTCAACAATGAAATTCAAATGCAATTACTCAATTGTGACTATGCCAACTTCCAGAAGCTTGTGGACAAAGCAATTGTGGTTGAGAACAAGGTCCATGAGTTGGAGCAAGACAACAAGAGGAAGGCGCCATATCAATGACAGCAGCAAGTCATGTGCGCCCTCGCTTCGCACCACCCAATGTGCCTTACTTCAAATCTTTTGTGCCTGCTCATCGCCCTGTTATGCACCGCGCCCAACTCAATTTGTGCAACAGTGCCCTGTTATGCAAGCACCTAGGCCTCCAATGCCTTATGCACCTTGTGCCAACTTTCCGAGTGCAAATGTTCAAAATCAAGTCCGTCTGAATTATGGTGCAGCAAAAAAGTGCAATACTTGTGGAGAAGTTGGACACTTTGCACATCAATCTCCTATGTCAGGCCTTGGTCAATGAAGCAATGCGCCGAGGCAAAACTCAAGACCCAATGGAGGACAGTTGCAAGGAAACCGTGGACTGCAAAATTTTGCTTTTGGCAACGTGAACCATGTCTCTACGGAGGATGCTCAACAAGCGGATGACGTGGTCATTGGTATGCTTCTCGCAAACTCCAACCCGTTGACTATGTTATTTTATTTTGGAGCATCGCATTCATTCATTGCATCGAAATATGTTGTCAAGTATAGTTTGCCTATCTCTCATATGAAGTTTACTCTATTGGTTAAGTCTCCTGGAGGAGAGATGAGGACAAACATAGTTTGTCCAAAAGTAAGCCTTAGAATAAGGGGGTAGACTTCTTTTACCAACCTTGTAGTCTTGGATTCCCAAGGATTAGACATTATACTGGGAATGGACTAGTTGAAGAAGCACAATGGAGTTATTGAATGTGCCACAAAGACGGTGAAGTTGACCAACGAGGAGGGGATCACCGTAGAATTTGAAGCAACTCAACATGCACCGAAGCAATTGGTGCTGAATCACATGGATGGTACTGCAATTGAGGAAATTCCAGTGGTGTGTGAATTTTTGGACGTGTTCTCGGATGAGTTGCCAGGTATGCCACCTGATCAAGATATTGAGTTTGTTATTGATTTAATACCTAGAACTGCACCTATAGATAAGAGGCAATATATGATGCCTCCTATTGAACTAGCGGAGCTCAAGAAGCAAATTCAAGAGAAACTAGAGAAATGTTTTATTCGCCCTAGTTCATCACCTTGGGGAGCGCCCGTGCTGTTTGTGGACAAGAAGGATGGATCACAAATGATGTGTGTGGATTGCAGAGCTCTCAACGAAGTGACCATCAAGAACAAGTACACCTTGCCATGCATAGAAGATTTTGTTTGATCAGATGAAGGGTGCATGTGTTTTCTCAAAGACTGATTTGTGGTCCGGATACATTCAAATGAAGATTAGACCGTCGGACATACCCAAAACAGCTTTTAGCACACGGTATGGATCATATGAGTATACCGTTATGTCTTTGGATTGACAAATGCGCCTGCATATTTTATGTACCTCATGAATAAGGTCCTCATGGAGTACTTGGATAATTTCGTTATGGTGTTTATCGATGACATCATGATCTACTCGAAGAAGGAGTGGGAAAATGAGGAACACTTGAGTCTCACATTACAGAAATTGAGGGAGCATCAATTGTATGCCAAGTTCAACAAGTGTCAGTTTTGGTTAAAGGAAGTGTCATTTTTGGGTCATATCATCTCAGGAGGAGGAGTATCGGTTGACCCAGGAAAAGTGAGGGATGTGTTAAAGTGGGAACCACCGCAAAACGTCAAGGAAATAAGGAGTTTTCTTGTAATGGTTGGGTATTACCATCGATTCATCAAGGACTTTTCCAAGATAGCCAAGCCAATGACGGAGTTACTAATGAAGGGGAAAGCTTTCGAATGGACTACAGCTTGTCAAGAGAGTTATGAGGAGATAAAGAAGAAGTTGACAACAGCCCCAGTTTTGACATTGCCGAATGTGAGCAAAAGTTTCGACATATACTGTGATGCATCAAGACAAGGACATGGATGCGTGCTTATGCAAGAAGGCCGAGTAGTTGCATATGGATCGAGGCAATTGAAGAAACACGAGCAAAATTATCCAACGCATGATTTAGAACTTGCGGTCGTGGTACACGCATTGAAGATTTTGAGACACTATATCCTTGGACATATGTATGAAATTTACACGGATCACAAGAGTCTTAAGTATATTTTCACACAAGCAGATCTGAATTTAAGGCAACAAAGATGGTTAGAGCTTATCAAGGATTATCATTTAGGAATCAATTATCACCCGGGAAAGGCCAATGTTGTGGTTGATGCCTTGAGTACAAAAGGAGTAAGTCACCAACCTACGGTTCAAGAGTTACCATCCGAGCTATGAAAGGAGTTTGAACGGTTAAACCTCGGATTTGTAAATGAGATGGAGATGATGGAGTAAAATCCAAATTTGGAGCAAGAAATTCGAGAGGGTCAAACTAAGGATGAGGAAATTCAAAAAATCAAGGAATGGACCCAAGAGGGGATAGAATTTAGATTTGATGAGGATGAACATGGTACTCTATGGCTTGGTAAGAGAATTATCGTGCCCAATGTGAAGCATATTCGGGAGACAATATTAAAGGGGGCACATGACTCGCCATACTCGATTCACCCCGGTTGTACGAAGATGTACAAAGACTTGAAGACATGTTATTGGTGGGCTAGCATCCAGAAGGACATAGCTGAATATGTAGCATTGTGTGATGTGTGCCAACGAGTTAAGGCGGAACAATAAAGGCGAGCTGGATTACTGTAGCCATTGAAGATCCCGGAATGGAAGTGGGAAGAAATCAGTATGGACTTTATAGTTGGTTTACCGCGTACCCTGTCCGGTCATGACTAAATTTGAGTATTTTGTGGACCGATTAACCAAGTCAGCTATTTTGTCCCAAAGAAGATAGTCTCGGATAGAGGTTCTCAATTTACCTCTAGATTTTGGCAGAAATTGCATAAGCATTGGGAACAAGGTTAAATTTTAGTTCAGCATATCACCCTCAAACAGATGGACAAACCGAGAGGACCAATCAGATTTTAGAGAACATGTTAAAAGCTTGTCCCTTGAAGCATGGGAAAAGTTGGGACAAGAGCTTGCCATATGCAGAATTTTCATATAACAATAGTTACCAAGCAAGTTTGAAGATGTCACTTTATGAAGCGCTTTATGGAAGGAAGTTTAGGACACCCTTATTCTGGAATGAGACAGGAGAAACTCAAGTATTTGGACCCGATGTGTTGCAAGAAGCTGAAAAACATGTCTAAATCGACCCCTACTCATTTCAAACTCGAAATCCATCTAACCCTAGCCTCCACCTCTATATAAACAATTGAACCCCTTGGCTTGACATCTATTTGCCACTTTTCCTCCACACCCAAACCCTAGCTCGTCGAGAGCCACCATCAAGGAGGGAGGAGGAGATCCCAAGCCAGAAGAAGAAGAGGAGGAAACGAAGGAGGACCAAGATCTCCATCAAGTTTCGTTCTTCATCACCAATTCATCTCCAAGTTCCTCACCAACCCTAGATCATCAAGATCCAAGTGTTACCTCCAAGTTTCTTGATTCATTGGAGTTCTAAACGCCTGGTATACCTTCTATTCTCTTTTCCTTACGTGAATTCAACCCCAAATCTCAAAATTCACGTCGATCTAGGAAAACCCTAATTTGCCAATCTCGCGAAGTGCGCACTTGTGTGGTCCCTAGCGGACTAGTCCGATTTTCCTGGTTAAATTGTGTAGAATTAATTCTAAAGTTAGATCTAATCAAATCCAAACCTGTATAAACTTGTAAATAACTATTAGAACTAGTTAGTGATGATTAAAAGCAACTCATTAACAAGTTCCACCTTGCATTTTCATAAATCATGCATGTCATGTCATATTGAGTAATATTTGTGCACTCTTTGATCGTGTTTCTTGTCTTGTATGTTTATTGTGTGGATTAGACGGATTTGCGTTAGAGAGTGTTGTAGAGGATCACCAGCACCAAGAGTTTGAAGGCTTTGACCCGAACCAATCCCAAGAGCAAGACATGTGTCCTTGAACATATTGATCCTATTTCTAAAATAAATGTTTCGTTTTCAAAACTGCATGCTTGTGTCAATTTGATGGGAATCCTATGGTAGGAAGTTTACTAGATTTGTTAACCACCCTTGTCACCTGGAATTTATGGTGTAGAGTCGGGATGGGCTTTTTAACTTTTTGCTTCGCTTAATTAATTGGGATGGGAAAACAACTATACTACTTAATTATGCATTAATGAGATTATGATTAACATGAACTGGTTAATATCATATGATAATGGGTGATCTAAGCAAGCCTGGTATGTGGATGGGTTGGATGTTATGATGTTTTGCTTGCTTTAGATCTAAGGATTGGTTCATGCGAGAATAAGCCAGGACTACAGTGCCACCACGAGGCTAAGTATGGGTGCGGTGTTGCTGATTAATTAGGGCTTTGCCAGTGCTATTTGGACCATTAAGGATGATCGGGAAGGGGTCGTCGGATTGGGTTTGTTGATGATTGGTGGGACTACCCTCGTATCCGAATGGCACAAGAGGGGGCCCTTGGTTGAAGATGTGCTTAGTTGGAGGCATCGCCACCGGTGAAACCTCAGTGGAGTCTAAATAGGCTTGTAATCCCTTTGTAAAGGCTATTTTGTGATCTCTTGGCCATACACCAAAGGAAGTGTAATTGGCATAAGGGAGGTTCTTTAGTCGCTGTCGAGTAATGAAATCACAAACACGTGGGTAATGTGGTACAAACTCTTGCAATTCACCCCCCAACAGTTCCAGGTCATGATTGGGAGTTTAATGGCGATAATGAGGGGTTCTAGGTCGTGTCTATCGTCAGCTTGCATGTGGTGTTAATTGGAGCTGCGCATATATCCCATTTTCTTAAGCTGCTTAGCTTGCTTAGTTGCTTATTTAGTTTATTTCCGCTGCATTAGTTGACCTTGTTATTAATATTCATTAGAGCTAGTATTCGAGGATATTATGAATAGTGTAATAAAATTTGGTTAATTAATCTTGTTCTGTGGTAATTTTCTGTATACTCTTTTGTGAATGCGCTCGTATATGTGTGTTGAACATCCTGGGCACATATATGCGTTCACTTGGTTCATTTTTGGAACCGGGTGTCACATCAGGCCCTCGAACCCCGTACTCGGCATCACGATTGCGACGTCTCTCTCGCTGCCGCTCGATGATGACGTGGCCATCTAACTGAGCTTGACATTGGTCAACTGAGCCCTCAGGTCCTCTGTGGGGATCGTGCCAGCGCTGGTAAGCCTGTTAGATATAGAGTCGATGGTGCAACGGTCGATGGACGACGTGTGCAATAGCGACTCGTGATGTCTCCATCTATTGGGGAGTTGATGGCCACGACAATGAAGTGGTCGATGTCTTGGACCCACTGCTGAGCCGCTCCCTTGGAAGCATTCAGCAACAGGGGGTGGTGGGGAAGAGCTCTGGCTGCTGCCAGAGCGCTCTTTGGGCCAACAGGGGAACCGATTGGGCCAGGATGTGTCTCGAGTGCCGTCATGGCCAGCTGTACCTGCACGGGGGCATGATGGATCAGAGAGCGTCGCTCGTGCGATGGATCTGATCACCGGACAATGGCCGAGGAAACCGCCATCCACGGGCCTGATGAACACCATGATGGTGAAAGCGCTGCCACTTTTTTGAGGGAAAAAGGCCCTACCCGACACGCCAAATTTTGAAGTGTTAATGCGACACTTCCGCGGATCTGCTAAGGGGCAGCCCGCGGAGGTTCTTGTTCGGCGGGGCTTAGGCCTTAATCAAGTGTACGAGCGCATGAGAGAGTATAGCTCTACTCCATAATGGATAGTAACACCCTACACCATAGTGGATAGTATTGCTAGTGTGTGCATGTGTGAAATTGATCTTGGCTCCTTGTAACGGTGGCGATCTGGGCCTTTTATAGCTAAGGTTGGATACCTTACAAGTAGGGTCCAGGGCCTAACATGTGGTCCCGCAGCGATCTTATCCTAAAGATCTAAGGCTTCTCGCATAAGCTTGCTCTGACTGTGGACTTGAAGACTCGCTGTCTTGCCACCTGAGTCATCAGTAGCCCATGCACCATTGCTGACAATGGCAGGGGATGTCCCGTCCAACTGTCTCTGTTGCCGTAAGCTACCCACTTAGCGGAGTGGGATAGTCCTGCGCGTTTTCACTGTGATGCGATTGGTCGTCACGGTACCTGACATTAGCCGTGCACCGCGCCATGCATCTGGCGAAGCCGCGTATCTTCAATCCTTGACGGGGACAAGGTGCACCGCCCTCTTAACTCTCGCTTCCCTCTGTCCGGGGCAAGTGGCTAGACTACGTGATAGCATGGGAGCTCATCTCTGTGGAGGAGGTCAGGTCCCGTCTTGCGTACCATGTGGCAGCTCGGGAGCTCACCTCCGCGGAGGAGGTTAGGTCCTGCCTTGCGGGACACGTGGCAGCGCCAGAGCCCGCCTATACGGGAGCTGGCCCGTCTGATGTCTCGGAACACGTGGCAGCTTAGGAGCCCTGTCTCACGGGGGAGAGAGATCCTTCCCGGCTGGACATGTGGCTGATTGGGAGCACGTCTTTGAGGGGGAGCTGAACTCTTCCTTAGGGTCTCTTGCAGGTACCCCGGACCCCGTATTTGAGGCCGATGGGTCCAGGTATTCTAAACACATGACGCCCTTGGACCCTGCCTCTATGGAAGGCTGGGTACCTAGGTGGCTCTAGCTTGTGCACGAGGGTACCCGGTATGCCAGGTACCGACAGTGTCTATGAACCCTACCGTGAGAAATTCTAAGTACATAGATCCTATATTGCTATTGAATCTATTATGAACTCTCTTGACCTCCGCTTTTAAGATTATCCATTCCTATAGTACATACGAATTCTAGAGTATCGCGTATCGAATTATATTGTTCTGTATATGTGCATAAGCATATCGCTAGATGACGAGGCGAAGATCGACGAAAATCACTACTTGAAGGAGAAGGACTAGCATGGACCCCGCGACAAGAACAAGATTTGCTCAAGCAACACCCAAGCACAAGATTTACCCAAGAAACAGGAAAGACGGGGAAGAAAGGAGAATGACGAGAAGCTTCGCTGAGATGATCAAGCGCTGACTTATTGATATTTACACTAGCCGCAACCTAAGGCAAGCCCCGATTTGCATTCAAGATGTAAATATATTTTACTTTTATAACCTATATAATGGTAATTGTGCATTAAGTCTAGGGAGTATGATACTCCGCATGCATGACCTAAGAATCCATGGAGTTGGGTAGTACAAGACTTTACATAACTGTTTATATGATGCTTAATATGAAAACATGATTAAGTGGTACAGCTCGAGTAGACTGATTCTACTCGTGAATAGTAAAAAGTGCGTTGAATGGGGGGAAACAGGAGACCAGGCACGAAGATAGGACGCTCGAGAACGTGGTTCTGTGGGCATAGTTCCTGTCTATGTCAATTGAAGATCGTACATTGTGCGGCCCTGCTGGACAAGTTTGAATTTTTATCGGATGCATACAGGACTCATAGGACCCAACAAACCAATGTAACTTTTTAACCTGGGTGTTGAGGTGATCCCCACTTTCGTAGGCCGATAACTGACAGTGAAAAGTAGTGACCACTGCGGCGATCCCGTATGTGGGGCATACTTCCGAGACCGTGGGACCACTTTGACATTTGGGTGTCTTGTGAAAGGTAGTCACTTATAGAGTCACAGGGGAGGACCGTAAGTCTTTTTTGGACGGGTGTATGTGACGTGCAAACCAGGTGTTTCATGCTTCGAATCACTATCGTTCACTGAACGGTGGAACTTGCTGGATGGGTAAGCAACTTGGTTGAGGTAGCTTATAGAAGAATTAAAGTTATGACTCTAAGCAATTAACTTGCTAAAGCTATGTAACCTTGGACCCTGCAACATCGCAGATGAAGCATTTCTTGTTTGATCGTGGAGCTCATGATGTTGTCGCGTCCAAGGATGACACATGCTATTATATACTTGAAAAAAGGATCTACTAATAGAGAACATTTACTTCCTGCAGTTTAAATTCAAGTTTTATGTTTCCAGCATGTAGAGTTTTATGTTCTTAGGTGAGACAGGTCTTGCTGAGCCTTGTGCTCCGGTTGCATTTATACGATTTTTGTAGGTATATAGCTATGATGGGTTTCTAGGCAGTACAATTTGCGGGTATGTAGTCTAATGGAAGACCTGGGCCACTGTTGTCTTCTGTGATGCTAGAGTGTAGTATCCGTGGGCTGGATACGACCGCTACTGCTGTAGTATAGGTTTGAGAGAGTTTTATGAAGACTTCTGCTGATGTAAGCACTTTTGTTTACAACTCCTAAACTAATGTAAGTTGCTCACTCATGTTATTAGTTCTTTGTTCTTTTTTTGTGTTGTGCTATTGGATGTGGCATCGCATGACACCATCTGATGTGATTCCTGGTTTGTCTTGACCCCAGTCCTCACACCATAGTATCCTAGCTACATTGGGACTAGCACACCTGAAAAGGAACCTATTTCAAAAACGGTAGACTTAAGAGTGAGGATTTGGTACTATGCCCAAATAAGGACTAATATTAGCATAGCTACTTAAGGTGGCAAGCTAACATATGTGTTATTAATTCTGTAACGACGCTCCGACGTCAGGTAAGAGATAAGTTATACCAGCGCTAGCCAATCAATTGCGGTAAGCTCCCCCGTACGAGAGGTAGTACGGTGACTGTCCTCTGTGGACTGGCACGGGAATTAATATGAGTCTATTAACCTCTTCATGGTTCTGAGAGCATATGCAAACGCTGCTCCCCGGCATGCTTCAATCAAAAGAGTGAATAGCCCATCGTGTGGTCAAAAATGCGATAGTATGCAACTCTTGAACGTTCAATGTTCAAAGGACCATATGCAGCATTTGCCATTGGCGTGCCTCGGCTCTTATGGGGCAGTAGGTGGTATCTGTTGGGTTGATAAAATTCCCAACCGTGACAAACCATTCGCGCTCTACTTGGGTCCCTTATCATGTGGCGTTGAACCGCGACCATGTTTCTAGAGACGTGTTCTCCTCGATGACGACCTGTATGGAATGATATAGGACATTAGATTGGACACTGATATATTATTATTATGATTGTATGTCACGCTACACATGTGGCTCGCCCTTGTGGCGCATTCTGTGAAATGGAAATTGTCTGTCTTTTGCAGGTACACTGACCACGTTAAACGTACTGCGAGTAGAACCGGTTTGTGAGTGCTCGATTTTAGTTCCACCTATTAGACGTATATGCCGGAGGCAATCCGGTTAGGAATTTCTATTTGGTGAGGAACGTAGTAACGTCATGTCATTTGGGGTTACATAGGAAGCATCGACAATTCAAGTCATTGTTGAGAATGTAACTCCAATATACAAGTTTTTGTTAACTACAATGACAAAGTTCCAATATTAAAACGTGAAAATGAATTTAATGCAAACTCTTATCAAACTTACACCTCACTGTGCATTTCTGGCAGCAAGTCGCTGAACTTTGACAGTGAATATGACCTAATAGGCTCCACCAATGCAGGTGTGCAAAATAGTTCTGGAAAGGTTGAGGACTCCCCTACAACTTCTCTTTGACCTCAAGGACAGAAAAGCACATCAAACTGGTGAAAATCCCTTGAAACCAAAACTGCTACAATTTTCTGGGTTATGGAACCAGTCTGTGTATTTTTGCAATATCTCCTGTAAGGAGAACTTTTGGAGTTTTGTGATATAGTTCTGGAAAGGAGAGAATATTTTCTACAACTTTGTAATCAAAGATGTCCCATATTCGGCCCAGAAAGGTTTCAAATTTTGAATTCAAAATGATACATAGGTGAAGGTGCCTCCAGAATCTGCCAGACCATGGTTGAACTTTGAACAGGCATATCTCCTATGTTAGAAAACTAACATAGGCATATATATACATTTATGAAAATCTTAGTGAGTCTTCTATCAAGTTGCTATTCAAATCTAGGGCTAAAACTCGCTGTAACAGGGTGTAAATCGATGTATCGTCAAAACTGTCCTAGCAGTCCAGAATCTGGACAGTTTTGAGCACCAATTGTAATTTGCGAGATGCAACCTGTATAATGTGGCAATGATGTGGAAGTGAGCATTTCGTGGAATTTGAGATGTTGTATGACAATGGTATAATTGAAAGTTGCTTCAAACTTTGAAATATTTTATCTGTTTGAACTGTGGCCAAAATCCCTACTTTTAGGGAAGGTTCTGTCAAAATGGCCCCAGAAAACAGTCAACTTTAAACAACCATAACTCTCACACCCTTGATGCAATGGAGGCATATGCGTAACCATCGAAAAGGTATGAGAGTCAGCTACAACTTTTTTATTGGATCATGACATTAAAATGTCATTCGGTTGGTCAAATTTTAGTTTTTAGTGCAACATGGTCTAGCTGAAACAGATTTCACACAGCTAAAAGGAAATGAGAGAACAATGTTGCAACTATATCTTGGATCACTCTATTACTCGATAACTTCCACACTCCTTACCACGGGAAATGTACATTCGACTAGATTGTAGTATATGTCCAAAGATTGATCTTCTCTTCCTTCGGATGAAGAATAAATGGAATTGCTCGACAGTAATGAACAATTCGGGTTTCGCATACATGCTATCACCGCTGCTCCAAGAAAGTGGCTATATCGAGTATGCATCGTCCACTTCAAAAGGAAGTAAATTTTGAACTTGATACTGATCGAAGCATATGCAAGTAATCGAAAAGATGATGGAACTTACTAGGCTGGCACTCAAGGCGGAAGGAGTGCACTCTAGTAACCAAGGTGTTACATCCACCAAGGCATCATGCTCTAGTTCACATCAACACAGTCCCTTGTCAACCATCTGTTGCAGACTACTGAAGCGAATGTTAAATACCTGCTCTTCGAAAGTTACTCTATTTGCTACTTCAGAAGGCAAATCCACCGCACCTACTAGAAGCCAGACATAGTAGGTTAAGAATACTGCGTGATGTGAAACCTGACTCTTCGCTACAAAACCACAACGCGATATATAAGTTGTAATTTGCAGGCTTCAGGGAACTTCAAATCAATAATAGGTTCAATCACTCTGTTCCGTTGTGTACACTCCGTTACTTTGCGGTGATTCTCACCATTCCTTGCTAACGCTTTTTCCTTGAAATTAGCAAACTCGGTCAAGACATGAAAGTAGCATCTTCTACTCGACACCTTTTATGACCAAGTCATTTGGACCTTTTTGAAGTTGGAGATATTACTTACCTTTGAATTGTTTTACCTGTTCTTGCTCAAACTAAACTATTGCACCATACCTTATGCATCTGTACCTCAAAAGCGCGCTTTGCGTATGCATGACATTATCCGATTTGAGATGCATCATGAAGCATGATTCATGCTAAGATTGAGCAAGAGTAAGTGTCTCCATTCAAATACTTAAGTAGTATATGTTATTCTTGAGCTATGAACAACTTATCGTTCATAACTCATTTGCTTAATTCATTGTATTGGTTACTACAAGTGTCAATACCCTGCATACTAGGTATCCCTTCGTACCAGAAGAAGAGGCGTTGAGTTCCACCTTCAAGTACTGTGGACTTCTGGAGGCAACACGTGCTACGCAGTGCCAGACCTGCCTCCCTCCTTAGGGTGGCTCTGGCGATGCCATGTGTCCTGCAGTGCTGGATCTGCCTCCCTCGTTAGGGTGGCTCCAGCGCTGCCACTTGTCCTGCAGTGCTAGACCTGCCTCCCTACATAGGGTGGCTTCGGCACTGCCACGTGTCCAGTAACTCCAAACCCGCCTCCCTATCAAGGGAAACTCCAATGCTACCACGTGTCCAGTAGCTTCGGACCTACCTCCCTAAAGTGGGAAGCTCCAGAGCTGCCACATGTCACACGTCCAGATCTATATCTACAACGAGAAGACTCTGGGATCTCCAACAGCGTGGACATTCAAGGGCTATCAATTGGCCGTTACAAGACCTGGTTAACGCGTCATTAATGCCATATTAATGATGCACAATTAGAGGACTATCAAGTTCGATAACACTACTATTAAGGGATGTTATCACACTATTAACCCCCCTTAAAACCCGTAGATTGTGTATAGGGTGGTTATTACACCCGGGGCCACCTATCGGGCCATGGCACATACTGTAACAGCTAGTCCTTGTCATATAAAAGGACTGCGCAGCACGGTAGAGGACAAGTCATTCATACTAGCTCACCAACATACTCGCACAAAGCATTCCAGTACACAAACACCACATGGAGTAGGTATGACGCTCAAAAGGTCCGAACAACGTAAAACTCCTTGTGTCACCTTGCTCTTGGATCTTTATTTTGCTCCCTGCTCCGCAGGATACTTCTTAGTAGTATCGGGGAAAGTGTAGTTGTAACACTTCGACATTTGGCACACCAGGTAGGGGATCACTCAAGATCTCCAAGATGGTGAACTTTAGCTACCGCTTCGAATGGATCGGCTGCACAAGCAGTTGGTGAAAATCTCGCCAATGCTTAGAGGCCGACCAACGTCATCCCGATGAATATCGTACCACCACCAGAACCACCTACTATAGCAACAAACGCTGCACATCAGGATGGTGACTTTGCATCGGTCACAAAATCGACAAACAACCTAGAGAATGCGTTGAACGTAGTGCGGTCTCTCCTCCAGCGTCCTCCAGAGCTGGGAGCTCCTCCGACTGTGCTGGAACAATGATGTGCTTACATTGAGCATCTGGTTGCAGCCGTAGCCACAGCGCTCAACAACCAGGGTCTGCCCGATGCAAGGCAGACACCTTCCCATAACAGGGCCTTGATTGGAAGACTTGGTCCTATGGCGTTGCAGCTAAGGAGACGTGCACCCTCTCAGCATACGATGTCACTGCCCCAAGGGCTTATCGTACTCATAGGGCATCGAGGCTTCCGACTCAATATCTCCGCTTAGAGCTCGGGCGTCGATACATGAGGCAGGATGGTCGTGTCAACATTGAGCGTAGTCGCGAGAGGCGACTTGCTCATGAAAACCCTTCTCCTCTAGGAGTTGGATGCGGCTGTTGGGCCCTTGCCTTACATCTCCGCATGCTAGAATGGACACCCAAGTTCCGGCCTCATTTGCCATAGAAGTATGACGGGACAGTCAACCCCATCAAATTTCATCAAATCTACTTCACCGCTATCCTCGCGGCAGGAGGGAATGAGGCCGTCATGGCCAATTACTTCCGAGTGAATTTGACCGGGACTGCTAGGTTCTGGTTTATGAGCCTACCCTTCTGACTCCATCTACAGTTGGGCGAAATTATGTCGCCAATTCACCGCCAACTTCGGGAGATCCTACACCCGGCCTCGCACCGGGCTGGACCTTTTTGCTGTACAGCAAAAGCCGAGAGAGTCAATGTGATCCTTCATTTGGAGATTCTCTTAGGTATGTAATACAATTCCTTTGGTATCAAATGCCTCTGTGGTTGTCACCTTCTGACAGGGTGTTTGCGATAAGAAGATGCTGGAGAAGCTAGCAACCAAGGATGTCAGCAGTGTCAGTGAACTATTCAGCGTGGCTCAAATGTGCTAGAGCTCTGGAGGGCTGTGAGATGCACTCCAAACCAGCTGCGGAGGCTGGTCAGTCTGCCTCCAATGTCGGAGCTAATGTCAATGGAAATGGCAAAAAATAAAAAGAAGTCAAGTGGCAGGAAGAAGTCACTTGCCACACCTTGACAAGCGACCTCGATCGTCGTCTGAAGATGGTGATAAGATGTTGTGTCCAATCCACAAGTCTACGGCACACAAGCTTGAAGACCATCGCAATGTCAAGAGGATTGCTGAATGCAACAACAAGCATCAATATGACACACCTTTCCGCTAGTGGGAAAGAAAACAATAATTCAACAAAGCTCTGTCTGATCAGTAGTTAGTCTTCCAAGACGCCAAGAAGTGGTATACAACACCGTCGACGACTCCGAGACCAACTCCAACAATGAACGTTGAAAGACTCTCCATGTGATGTATGGAGGGTCCTAGGACATTACCGCTCAGTGCATTGTGAAAACTTTGCATCGAGAGATGGTTGTTGCTGCTCCCACCACAAAGGCTAAACCCCATCAGAAGTGGATGGACACTACCATCACCTTCGAAGCTTCGGATTGTCCGAAGAACATGGCAAGACCTGGACAATTGCCCCTGATGGTCTCCCCGACTATCAACAATATCCAGCTCTTCCATGTCTTGATAAATGGTTGCGCGGCTCTCAATCTGATCAGCGTCGCCGTCTTTGTGAAGCTCCAGCTCAGCCTCTCAGACCTGAGGCCCTCAAGCCCGTTCTTCGGAGTGGGCCCGAGAGCTATAATACCTCTCGGCTCTATTGCTCTCCCAGTGACCTTCGGGACACAGGAGAACTATCTGCTGGTAATTGATGTGGCACACATCAACTTACCCTTCAATGCCAACCTAGGCAGGCCAGCCCTATATAGGTTCATGGTGGTGGCCTACTGTTGCTACCTAGTGTTGAAGATGCCAACTCCATCAGGCATCCTCCAAATTCGAGGGGATCACATTGCTAGGGTCACTACACTAGAAAAGCTTCATGCGCTCGCAGCAGCACAAAATGCTAAATCTGGCAAGGAGCAATCTGTTCAGCAACCTCTGAGCTCGTGCCAGCATGGCTCAACCTCCGCACCTAGTGTGCATCCAAGGGGTGACACCGACGTTCCCATCAAAGTCGTCCAAATCGATTCTGATTCCACTAAGACCACTCGTATATCGGGAGGTCTAGGTGACAAATAGGAACTCACGCTCATCACATTCCTCCGGGCAAATGTTGACGTGTTTGCATGGCAATCGTCACAAATGTCTGGGATCCCTTGGAAGGTGATCGAGCACCATCTAAAGATCTACCCCGATGCACGACCTATAAAACAAAAGCCCTGGCAGCAATCTGTTGAGCGATGGAAATTCATCCGAGAAGAAGTCAAGAAGCTGCTTTACGCTGGATTCATCCAGGATGTACATCATATGTGATGGCTGGCAAACCCGATCGTGGTGCTAAAGGCCGGCTGGAAGCTTCAGATGTGCATCGACTGCAACACTTTGAATAAGACATGTCCAAAAGACCACTTTCCACTACCAAGAATAGATCAAATAGTGGATACTACCTATCTCTTTGAGCTTTTATGTTTCTTAGATGCATATTCTGGTTTTCATCAAATTCCAATGTCTAAGGAAGATGAAGAGCACACTGCTTTTATTACGGTAGATAGTATCTATTGTTACACAGCAATGCCTTACGGTCTCAAAAATGGACTCTCCACCTTTGTGCGAGCTATGCACAAAACCTTTTGGGAGCTGATTCAGGACCTAGTGGAAGTCTAAGTTGATGACATCATTGTCAAAGTGAACAACAAAGACTCACTGCTAGACAACCTTCATTCTGTCTTTGACAAGCTGCATCTGATGCACACAAATCTAAACTTTTACAAGTGCATCTTCGGGGTTAACACCGGAAAGCTTCTTGGTTTCTTGGTGACCCACTGAGGAATTGAAGCAAATCCAGCGAAAATTAAATCCATTGAAGCAATGCGGCCTCCTGCCCACATCAATGATGTGCAGATGCTTACTATATGTTTAGCTTCGCTCAGCCAGTTCATTTCAAGATTGGAAGAGCGAGCACTTCCCATCTTCAAACTATTGAGGAAGTTCAGGCCATTCCATTGGTCGGAAGAAGCAGAGAAGGCGTTCCAAGAGCTCAAGCAACTCCTCACCACACTACCAATCATGGTAGCTCCAGAACCTGGTGAGCTTCTTTTTCTTTACATCGCTACAACTACGTATTTTGTCAGCATAGTCCTAGTTGCAGAAAGACCAGAGACATCTTCAACTCAGGAAGTCAGACACTTTCAGGAAGGTCCGAAGGTACATGAGGGTGAGTCTGGGTCCTAGCCCCCAAGCATGGTGTTAAAAGGAAAGATGCATGTGGATCAACCTCTCTCATCCGAGAGAGTATCTACCACTCAAGAAGAAGATTTGAACCCCTCCGGGAGGGTCCGAATTGATGAGGTAGAATCTTCGGACCCATCCGGGAGGGTCTGAATTGTCCAGCGGCTAGTATACTTCATTAGTGAAGTACTTCATGATGCCAAGACTCGATACATGAGGTGCATAAGATGTTGTACGCAGTTCTTATTGCCTCAAGGAAGCTACATCATTACTTCCAAGCCCACAAGATATCAGTAGTAACATCTTACCCACTACGTGCTATTTTGCATAACCCCAATTCAACGGGAAATACGCCAAGTGAGCTACAAAGCTCGCAGAATTCGACCTCGAATTGTTGCCTCGACATACAATCAAGATTCAGGCGCTGGCTGACTTAGTGGCGGAGTGTACACCTTCTCCATAAAATAAGCCAGAACCTAAGGTCCTAGTTTTTATTGAGCCTCACTGGACTCTCTACTTCGATGGCTCCGTGCAGAAGCAAGGGGCCAGAGCTGGAATCCTTCTCCTCGCTCCGACCGGGGAGAAGGTCAAGTACATGGTACGCCATTACTTCAAGGTGACAAACAACATGACAAAATACGAAGCTCTCATTTTCAGGCTCAAGACAGCGCTATCATTTGGCGTGCAGCAACTGCTGGTGAAGGGAGATTCACAGCTCAGCATCAAAGAAGTCAAAGGTGATTGTAGTTTCATTTTCTTGAAGTCCATAAGTTGGAAAAAAAGTTTTAGGTCCTAGACCTCTGCCATGTCTAGCGTATAAACAACGCTAAAGCCGACGCTCTCTCGATGCAAGCTTCAATCGGGGATCAGGCACTCGACGGAGTCAGGAGATCATCAACACTTGCCACTTAGCTTGCCGAACTGAGTGATGGGGGCGATACTAGGACCCCAAAGTTGGCGGTCCCAGTGGCCCTGTTACCATGGCGTCCACCAACGATCGTAGGCGCTACATCAAGCTCTGAGCAACCAAGCGCGCAAGATCAAGAAGCTCAAGTAAGTTCTAATGCATGGATCCCGGAGGTCTGGAACTACTTGAAAGACAACATCCTTCTTGAAGATGGTGTGTCCGCTGAGTGAATTATCTGATTGGATAAAAGATACACGTTGGTAGAATGGGATCTCTATCGACGTGATGCCAGCGGCATTCTAATGCGGTGCATTTCTCGGGAAGAGGGCTGTGAACTTCTCGCATAGATCCATGGAGGCGAGTGGGGGGATCACGGATCATCCCGCACACTAGTTAGTAAGGCCTTCTGACATGGTTTTTAATGGTCTACAACACTCCAGGATGCAGTCGAGCTGGTCAAGGAGTGCGAGGTGTGCCAGTTCCACGCGAAGCAAATTTATACACCAACACAGTCACTGCATTTTATTCCTCCCACATGGCCATTCGCTGTGTGGGGGATGGATATTTTGGGACCTTTTCGAAAAGCCGTCGGATGGTACCAGTTCTTATACATCGTTGTCGATAAGTTCACAAAGTGGCTGGAAGCTACTCCAGTTGTGACATTCAACAAGCAATCTTCCATTAAATTTTTGAAGTCCATTGTCTGCAGATTTGGAGTTCTAAATAGAGTCATCACTGAAAACGGAACCCAATTCACAAGTGCAGCGTTTCAAGAGTACTACGAAGACCATGGCATAAATGTCAGCTACGCATCAATAGCTCATCCGGCAAGCAATAGACAAGCTGAGAGAGCAAACACAGAAATTCTCAAAGGACTCAAGACGCGCTCTTATGAGTGCTTGAAAAAGGAAGGGCAAGCTAGAAAACACCGAGCCGGGCAACAAGAGAAACACCCTTCTTCATGGTGTACGGAGCCGAAGTTTTTATTCCTCTAGAAATTGCCATGGGGTCTCTCCGAGTCCGGACCTACGACGAAGCCACGCAGGACCAGCTCCAACATGATGACTTAGACCTCCTCGACGAGGCAAGGTGCCGATCAGATGTCCAAAATGCGTGATATCTCTAGGCGTGGCGGTGCTATCATCAAAGGCATGTGCGCAATCTGTAGTTGGAAGAAGACGATCTGGTGTTGCCGCAAATACTCGCTCAAGAAGGGATGAACAAACTTTTCCTCAGCTAGGAGGGTCCATTAAGAGTTATCAAATTTTCTCGCCCTGGATCCGTTCACTTGGCAATAGAGGATGGGATACACTTCCCAATCCCTGGAATATTGAGCATCTCCGTAGGTTATATACTTAATAGCACGGAGGTGAGTCTGTATTTGTATAAAATGTATCTCATAGAGTCTATGAACAGAGTCGGGTTGGTCCAAGATGAATAGAACACTTAACTTGGTCCTGTACTTTGAGTGTATCCTTGCCTTCCCCTGTTATTTGGACCTATAATGAAATACATTTATATGAAGCTGATTCTACAAGCATCTACTTTGCACATGATCATTATTTTTTCTTTTTGTACCTTCTTGTAAATAGTGATGTTGTGTAATCCACATGAAAGTTAGTCCTAAAGATTAAAGTGATGTATAAATAAGATTTATGAGTAATCTTCTATTTGATCCTAGTATTGTTGGATGGCCTACTCGCCCAGAAACCAATGCCAATGAAAGGTCCGGAGTGCGCTATCGACTTAGCCTGGTCTAGCACCATAAGTACGCCACTCTACCTATTTCGGTGTGTCTCAGTCAGGTGGGTGCGAAAAGCATATGGACCTATGGAAGTTTAATCAGTATACTTATATTGTCACAATGAGTTTATTAGGATCTAAAATTCAAAGAAGGATAATATGCCACGAATAAGCTATGGGCAAGAGGACGAATTTTAATTCTTTTCTTGTCTATCATTTGCATGAAAAAAGACTACTTGACGGCGACCTGCATGATCATGGTGGGTGCCGCTGGAGCACCTAGCTCTGACATCACCCAGGGGGCCCAGCATCGACGTTTCATACATCGATAGTGGGCGCCGTCGAAGCAACTAAGCTCTTGCAACTCCTAGAGGGGACGCCATTGACGCCATGTACATGGAGAAGGGTCCTTGGAGATTTCGGATGCAGGACTCGGACCTTGGAGCTATCACAGTAGCTACATGTTCGAAGCAATAAAAAATTCAAGACATTGTCAAATTCCTTATGGTAGATGTCTTCAATCAATTGACCACATCTACCAAGGGGCCAACAAGATAAAGGTAATGTTACATCCAAGTCAAAAGTGGAATTAAAAATGATTTAATTCATTAAAAATTTGGAGATTTACAAGATTAAGGTACAGAAGGGAAGGATCCTTGCTACTGGAGTTCCGCTGGAAGTACGTAGCAACTTTCTGGGCAGCTTCTTGGATGATTGCCTTGGCATTTTCTTCCTCCTGGGCGGTGGGTCCGTCAATCGCCGGAGCTAGAGACATAGAAGGACCCCGGCTACGGGAGCATGTCAGCACATATTCTGCAACATTCTTTGCCAAGGATTTTCCCTAGGTCTTGAGTTGGTCGCTGATCACATCTTCCATGGAATCCAGCTTAGCTCCAGTAGAGTTGAGCGCCACCAAAGCTTTGTCCATATCTGGCTCTGGATCAACCGGTCGAACCGGACTGAACCCCAGTGGCATCAGAGCATCTTTCGTTCGCTCAAGGAAGTCCCAGACCTACTGGGACTCTATTGCCCTCGTACTCTGCAGCTCTTCTAGCAACTTTCTTGCGGATGATAGCTCTGCAGAACCCTCCTTCGAGAACTGTTGACCTCTTTAGCATGATGTTGAATCCGTTCAGTCAGCTACTTCTCTTTGTCAGTGATTTGCTTCTCCTAAAGGTTCAAGCGGTCTTGCTTCTCCACAAGGTCCCCCTCATTGGACTTCACCTTATCTTCCTTAGTAGAGACAGTAGTCTCTCGCCTGCTGACTCCTTCTCTCTTCAGCCATATCTGCTGTTTCTCAGCCTCGTGCCAGGACATAAATGTTTTCTCGTGGTTGGCCAGATCCTGCTTGCCGAGTGCTAGCTTCTAAGAGATTTCATCTTCTCTTTCCTAGAGCTCTTGCTCCTTATTGTCTAATGCTTCTTGGCGCTTGAGGAGCTGATCCCTCAAAGTGTTGAGACCCTCTGAGCGATCATTTGCCAATTCATTGGTTTTCTTGGCATGCTCATAGATCTCCCGAGTCTTGTCATGGATGGCCATTATTACAGCCTCTCTTTCATCCAGCACCTTGTTCTGATGCGTCTAACGAGCTTTCTCAGCCTCGAGCCAATCTCTTATGTCCGCTAGCCGAGACTGCGTCAACTTCGTCATCAAGTAGAGCAGCTTGCACCAGCGCCTTAGAGTGTCATGCTCATCATCCAGGGCCTCGTTCCTATAGTCGAAGGCGAGATGAACTTGGCAGAGGCTCGAGTAGGCGTTCTCAATCGACATGTCCAAGGGGATTGGCTCAGGACCTGCCCGAGGTTCCCCTGGTTCCCCCGAGTCTTCCGAAATAGTTGTCGGGGCCTATGGCATAAGCCTGGAATCTAACAACTCAACATCTGTAGCGCTGAGTTTTGGGAGCTCATCGACCTATGATGCAGAAGTAGAAGGTTCTGTAGTTGGATCCTCAGGTACCGACTCAGGGGCCATCGCGACGTCAACTAGCTGCTCTGGCACAGGCATGACAGCCTCTAGCATAGTGACATCAGTCGAGAGCACCGGTTCCACATGTGGTGGTGCTGACACTTCTGCCGCAGGTTCCAAAATCTTCAGCACTGAAGTCGGTACCTCTGATGCTGGCTCCGGAGCAGCTGAAGCTTGCTCTAGCGTTCTTCATTCGTGGTCTGGCGCAACCACTGCTTCTTTTGAGAAGCCGTACCATCAGCAGAGGCTTCGGACAGTGCGGTCTCTGTGGCCGCATCGCTGGCAGGTGCTGGAATAGTAGCTCCTCCTCTTGATACTCTAGAAATAGGGGAATCGAGAATTGAAGGAAAAGCAAAAAAAAAACAAAAAAACACAAGTTCAAGTATCGATGATTACCTGGGGAAGGTGCCGCTCCAGTCGGCATGAAACCTCTTTCTTGGATGGCCGTAGTTAGGATGCATCGTCGTCGATGAGGCATAAGCTCTGGACTTCATCCCAGTACTTGCGGTAGCCACCATCGTTTCTACAGCTCAGATCTTTGTCAATCCAAACTTTGAGCCCGCCGCTGTCCCTGGGACTGGAGTAGACTTGCCGGACCTAGTGCTCGTCATAGGCACTGGATCCAAAGAAGATTTCTTGGGCTCAGGGCACACCTTGGCCGTTGGAGCCGGGGTTGCTGTTTCTGGAGGCACAACCAGCACTGACTTGAGAGTCAGGCGAGGAAGTGGCACCGCTTGTCTCGGAGCTGCTCTAACAGTGCTGCCATCAGTTCGGATCAACTTCTTCTTCCGATTGGAGGCGTCGACAGACTCTTTGCCTTTGCCCCGACTTGAGTCATACTACTTCTGACTTGGTCCTGTAGGAGCTTTACCCTTTCCACTGACAGGTGCAGAGTCGGACTCTTCATGTGGGTAGGTTGCCGATGCTCTGGGGATTATAATCTCTACTGGCGGAGTGCTCCTTCGTTGCACCGCAAGACATGTATCATCAAGGGGCGGCATCATCTTCTATAGCTCCCTCCTCACCTACAGAACAACACACAGAGGCAAGAACTCTGCCGGAGGTACGAGATCATCTATTGATAGAGTTCTAGTGTACAACTTCTGCGGATGGAGCTTCAAGGCATGCTCATCTAAGTTTGCTCCCCGACCAACGTCAATCCCGAGGAAATCCATTTCTCAAGAGTATGACCAAGCTACAAATTCTCGCTCCTTGAGTGGAGCCTAGCGGTTGGTCAGAAAGTTGTCGAGGACCATCGGAGACGTCAATCCTCTGTCAACCAAGTTCTGGATTCTTGATAGCACGAGGTTGTACTCTTTAGTCAGCTTCGGGAGCTTCTCCAGGGAGTCAGACTCCATCGTCGGAAACTCTTCTGGCAGCTCCAGCTGGTCATGATGGTCCACCCGGAAAATTACCGCTCAGTCTTCCAAGTCTCCCACTTTTTGTAACGAAAGGACTTGATGTACTTGTATGGGGGATTCCTACGCCTTACAAAGTAGTAGAATCCCAATAAGTTGTTACCTTTGCCTATCGCCCGGACTGTGAAGAAGGTCTGGAACAGCGGCACGCAGGGTTGCACGCTTACCCAAATCTCACAGATGTGGACGAAGATCGCCACCAACAAGATTAAATGAGGACCTAGATGTTGTAGTTTGAGCCCGTATGACTCCAGCAGCATCAGCAAGAAGCTGGATACTGGTCGATCCAGCCGAACCATGGCATATGCGGAGAAGTAGAGAATGTCGCCGGGGGACTCCTTCTTTAAAGGGAGCTTGCCGCAGCGAAAAGCATTGCTGAAGGAGTCACTATGCCAGCCCATCAGCTACCAGACTCTTGTAGGATCCCTCTCGCTCACAATCTTGTTGGGGGAAAGTCCAAGTTCCATCACCGCAAAGTGGAGCAAAAGTAGGTGCGCGATGAAAGGGTTCAAGCAGAGAACTCTATGAGCAAGAACAGATCGGTGCGTAAGAGTTTTCTTCCCTTGCAACGCCTCTTCCTTTATCAGGCCTCTGCAATGCTTGGATGGCAACTGCATTCAGACCTTGATCACGCTCAAAAAAGTTACCTCATCAATGACAAGGGGGCCCAGATCCACTTCGCCAAAAAAGTAAAACCAAGTGAATCATTGTCATAATAATAAGAAGTTGGAAGTGTGAGGACGATGGCCTAACAGGGTTACAAAGATTGCGCTGAGAACCGATACGAAAATCGTATTGGGAATCAGCATCATTCAATTGCGTGAGATCTGCACATAATATATCTCACCTACCAAATCAAGAAGGGTTGCGTGTCTCAAAAGGAAAACTGAAGCAGCAGCGTGGGAGAGATAATGGCACCACCTCCGATATCGAAACCTCACAATCTCACCAGAGGTGGGTGTTGATGGCTATTCTACACCAATTTCACCCGTCAATATAACTCAATTATGTGAAGGTATTGACATTTCTTGCAACATCACCTTTCTATTTAAACTATTTCCACTTGTCATTGGAGAAAGTAGTGCATGCAGGGATTCTATGCCGAAATGAAGTGAAATAAGGGGATGGATCCTATAAAATATCATTCAGCCAATCAAGCGACGACACGTGACACCACATGGATCAAATGGACCAAAAAGAGAAGTTTTCAAGGCCATCCAACGGTGTAGCACCCATATCAGTCAATGGGACCCACCTGTCAGTCACTTGGAGAACGCACACCGCAAAAGGGGCCAGGACCAAGTCGGCCGACCCCCCTAGTCGGTTGACTAGTTCCTAGCGCCATTCTCAGTCAAACTCCACGTGGTAGCTCCTCCAGGCTTCAAGTAGTCAGGGATGACTGATTAGTGCGCTTTTGGTGGCGGGAACCGACCCTTCTCCAAGCTATAAATAGGACCCTCACCCCTCACTTCAACACACACCACTTGAGTATTCATCCACTGTATCCACTATTCTCCAGGCTTAGATGAGTATAGGTTGTAGAGAGGAGAGTCTCTAGTCCATAGACCAAGTAGGAGAGGAGTAGAAGGAGTCTCTTTCCAATTGGGAAATGTATGCCTTCCATATTCCTATTTTTATTTGTGACATTATTCATAATAAAGATGTTATCTTTAGTCTTCATATGTTATATACTTGGATGAAGCGTTTCTTGTTTGATTGTGGATTCCATGTATGTGGTTGGAGTGGTATTTATGATTGTGCTATACCATGTTCATTAAATTATCGTAAACACTATAAACCTCCACTATAGTCTAATTAGATATGATATGGTTATGTTAACATAAATCACATATGCTATGAATTAACATTGGTTCAACAATGATTTAGTTCATTGCCTCAGGATGGCTTGTGCCTAGGCTCTTAAGGTAATTACTTAATATGCTAGCATGGTGCTAGGATAGAGAGAAGCGTTGAATGTCTCGTAGACCCACAGATTGAAGAGGTAGGCAGTAGGTGGTGATAACCATATCTGTTGTTTGGTATCCTCCACGTTCGTCTATGACACCAGCTCTTGGTGGGAGTCCCCTAGTGTTGCTAGGCGTAAACCAGTGCCCGATGTGTTAGTCCACTTAGCATGAGAATTCATAATTAACATGATCATTAGTAACTAACTTAGGCTATTTATATGTATATTAGAAGCATAGGAGGAGTCTCTACCTAACTCTTAGCCTAAATTCTTCTATTACCTCATTTATCCCCCTTAGGATAGAATGCTCTTGTGTGTGTCACACTATCCCAACTTATCATTTAACCCATCCTTGCTAGAACACTACCTAGACCAACCTAAGCCTTTCCACTTGATGATTGTTTTACTTCCATCTAGCCTTCCTTTGGGGACATATAAATGACACTCTTTGGGAATAATCTTTAAAGGGGAAATGCTACATCGATAGTTTCCGTGCGCTTGTGGATGTTCACTTGAAATTAAAACCTACCAACAAACATTTCTAGCACCCCTGCTAGGGAGCATTTGTTAGTAGTGTGTAGGAAATATAAAGAAGCATTTCTAGCACCGTTGCCGGGGAAGGTAGCTGAAGTATTGCATGATTGAGTGAATAGGATAGGACCCTGGTAGGTTTTAGTAGGATGACCCCTCTTTGTCTTCACATTTTATGTGAAAACAGGGTAGTGTATGTCTTGTTTCCGCTTGACAGAAAACTTTGTTGAAGATCCCGAATCCCTTCTATGAGATCGGCCTCGTGTCGTAACCCCTCAAAAGCTTCGAGTGGCAAAGCAAGCTAGCACAACCGCACCAACAACCGAAACAGCAATGGTCCAAAAGACCCTTCGTGAGTTTTCAGCTCCCTCTACTAACAATGTGCCTATTGGGCCCATTGTTAACACGGTAGACATAAACTTTGAAATCAAGACTGGCCTTATCACTATGGTGCAAGCCAACCCATTTTGTGGGAAGGCTAACGTGGATGCAATTGCTTACCTGCAACAGTTCCTTGAGATCTGTAGCACTTTTAAGATAAATGACTTATCCCCTGATGCTGTCCGTCATAGGCTATTCCCGTTCTCTCTTCTTGGGAGAGTGAAACAGTGGTTCTACGCAAATTAACGTGCTATATATACTTTAGAGAAATGTTCTACAATGTTCCTCGTGATTTTTTTCCCGTTCGGAAAGACCAATGCCCTACGTGGAAGAATTTACAGCTTCCACCAAGATGCCAAGGAGTCAATTCTTGAGGCTTGGGAGAGGCTGTAGGAGTATATCCTAGCCTGTCTTACCATGGGATGGATGACTGACTCATCATCCAAAACTTTTACATCAGGCAAATCTCTTCCGCCCGTGACCATGTTGATCCTGCTGCTGGAGGTGCTCTTTTCTCAATTACGGTGCCCAAAGCCAAAGATTTCATTGAGAAGATGGTGTCCAACATGGGTTGGAGCGGCGAGCGTCTCCATACCCGCTACCGAGGCATGCACACCTTGAAGGAGGTGGACATGAGCGCTGCCAAATTGGACCTCCTTGTGAAGAAAATTGATGGACAAGCCAATGGTGAAGTATGTGGCAATGCCTACGCCTTAGACTCTCGCATCACATGTGAAGTTTGTGGCAACATGGGCCATTTGGGCAATGACTGCCCAGAAACCCATGGGGATGCCCTATACTTGGCCAACAATGGAAGCAACAATGGTTATCGTCCAGGAGGTCAAGGGTGGGGCCAACCACGCCCATTCTTTCAAGGATGGTACAACAACAATGGCAACAATGGAAATCAACCTAACTTCAGAGAACTTGCCAATAGTTAGCGAAAGATCAATGATGCTCTATCCAAGAAGCTGTAGGCTAATGACAAGACCCTAGAAAGCATCAATGCCAAGATTGAAGGACTATCGTCAGCCTTTAGGAATCAATTGAGTTTCAACAAGATGTCGAAGACTCATTTGGCTCAACTAGCAGATGTTGTTCCTCCAATGGAGAATGGCAAGATGCCAGGACAACATGAACCTCTCCTGGAAAATGTCAACATGATTTCTTTACAATGAGGCAATTGGCTGAAGGACCTTGGATGTCCTACAATCTCATGATCAATTGATGCACACCACTTTGACAAGGCCCTTTGTGACCTTGGAGCAAGTGTGAGTGTGATGCCCAAGGTGGTTTTCGACGAGCTAAGCTTCACAGGGCTTTCTACAACACCAATGCAGCTCCAATTGGTTGATTCTTCAGTCCGTTATCCGGCGGGTATTGCCGACGATGTCCCGGTGAAAATCCGGAACTGCTTCATACCCGTGGATTTCGTGGTGCTCGACATGGAGGTCGACAAGGATACGCCGCTCATTCTTAAGCGCCCATTCCTAAGCACCGCGAAGGCTCGCATAGATGTGAGGGCTGGAGAAATCCACTTTCTTATAATTGGCAAGGAGGAGAAGTTTAAATTTCCCCCAAAGTTGGAGCAATGCTCCATGATCCGTATCAAGTATGGGTCGAATGTTAAACACATTCAAGAGGTCAAAATCACACCTCCAAAGGTGGACCCGCTCATTAAATTCATGAGGAATTTGATCTATGCGGAAAACTCATCTTATCGTCCACGCCGACACCCCAAGAAGAAGGAGAAGTCTGGGACTCCCCAAAGACCCAAGTCCACCAAGCCGCTAGAGAAGGAATGGGGGAAGAAGCAAGACAAGCCGTTCGAGCCCATCCCTCCGGGCCCGGATGTCAATAAATGAAGAAGGAGGAATGTCCATCTTATCGGACGGTGGTGAGACCTTGCCAATAGGTTAAATTGTTAGTCATCCTTTTTTTATTTTTCTTTTCTCTTTATTTGGATTTCCCCATTTAGTTTTATTCTCCCACTGCATATTTGATTTTCTTAGCATGTTGAGAATCTTATATTCTCAACTATCATTTTTATTAATTTATTTTTCACAAATAGAAAATTGTTGGGTTTTGAAAACGGAAATTTTATTTGGAAAGCAATATTCCTGAGCTGCAAAAGTGGTATTTCACCAACGTGATGATTCCATTGTCGTTGGGGAGCCACCTGCCAAAAGGGAGAACAGGGGGGCTCACCTGTCAGGTCGACCGACCCTCCTGTTCGGCTCACATGGGAAAAATATCCAATTTGGCTCTCTCTCCTCCAATTGCTACATTTGGTGTCCTAGTGACCGTTGGGGATTGCACACTATGAATGGTGGTCGTGTGGAGCTCCTCTCTTCACACTTCATCTCATTTCATACATCCCAAAAGTCACTCTTGCTCAAATTGTTTTTCTTTCTCTTCATTGAAGCACTCTTGCTTAAAATCCAACTCAAAAAGATTTGCTGTTCATTGCATTTGCAATTTGCTTTCAAGTTCTTCAAGGGAAAATTCATTGGGGTTTTGTTTTCACTAACATCCCCTCCTTCGAGTTTTTGTCTATTGTGTTCTTGTATGTTGTGGCCATGAAAGGAATGAAAAGGTTATTTGTAAAGAGGAAGGAGGTTACAAGCTCAAGCCATGGCGGAGACTCAAGTGCACAGCCCCCTTCCATTGCTACACCATGATCACGGAGGAGGAGTGTAGGAGAGGACACTACCATTGGTGAGAGGAGCAACCCTCACCAACTTCTTCACAGCGATGACCTCGACATCCAAAGTGAAGTTGAAGATCAAGCATGCAAGATCCTCCAAGATCGTGAGTTTTCTCATACGAAAGCTTATGATCTGGATTTGATCTCCAAAATAGGTATGGATTCCAAATTCTTTTCCATTTGGTGTGCACTAGGATCGAAACATTTTGCTCACATAGAGGAGAAAGGTTCACACCTCTCTCCATATAATTCCTTTGCACACTCAAGATAGGATTTGATGGTATTACTTTTCCATTATTTCAAAAAGATACAACATCCTATGGAAAGAATTATGTGAAATCCTAGGCTTCCAAAAACATTTGTTTGCTAGAATTGGACAATTTGCCTAAGTTTAACAAATAAAGTTTTTGGCAAGATTTAACTGGTGAGGTCAGATGTAGTGCACCTAGGAATAGCCACTTGCACAACCCCACTTTACTTCATGCATAGATGGGTGGCTATGACTATGTTCCCTAGAGGATACGTAAGTATAGTGTGTGATGATGAGCTCAAAGTTTTATTTGCCATGATTAAAAAGATAAAAATTGCTCCAGATATTTTTCATGATGACACAATGGTTAGATTACATTCCAAGGGTAGGGCCAATTGAAAGAACTTCATTGATTACCCGTATTGCTACTAGGGTAGGGGCACTAGAATATTCTTCATTTGAGTATATTTAAAATGAATAAGAATTAATTGATGAAGAATATTTAGTGCAGGGACATACCCTTAAGCATGATCAAGATGGCTCTTTGATATTTTATTATCCCGGCTTTGTCAATGAAATTCGGTTACTAACCGGAATTATCATTTGTACAAATGCCGGAGGCTAACCATTGACCTACTTCCCATCGAGGAAGCCGGAAGAAGTAATGTCTCTTGCAGGGTAACTAGAAGCTGCACAAGGAGAGCGTCCATGCCCACGACAACCTCCACGGTCCATGAGTACGAAGAGGAAGAGAACCCAACGGGTGACGCACTCGGATGGACTCAACCTCCATCGTATGAGACTGAAGGTCCGTCTTGGCATGGACGGCCGGGTGCTACATGGGAAACACCCCTATCCACTTCAAGCTCTAGCAACATGCCTCCAACATCTATGAGAAGATGTCATTCCACTTCGGCTAGAAGTCATCATGACAATAACCAAGAAATGACGGACCTCTCTAGACGTATGGAGAAGCTTGAAGTAAGGACGGGTGACATCTACAACACTCTCCAAGGGCATGTCGAGGTATCAATGACTGGCAACAACACATGGACGCTCAATTCATCAACCTCAACTCCACGCTACAACAAGCTTGGGTGAGGACCCCTAGTTGAGGTAAATTGTATCAACACCTTGCATATTTATTTTTCACTTACCCATCATCCACCTTGCATTTAAAAAATAACAATATAGAATAGGTTCAATTTCTAAATAAAATAAAAGATGTGTGGTAAGAATGACTTGGAATTCACAAAGATGAAATGATGAATAGTTGCTCTGTTTTAATTTTCCTAAGTCCCTAGTTTACAACTTACTACTCTCCAACATATTGCTCTCATTGGCTATAAATTGCTTTTGCCTTGATTTGGAAATTGTGGGTAGCAAAAGCTTAATCCATTCTAAGTTGTTGTGAGATATGATATAGTGATAGGGCTGCTATTCCTCATTTGATAAGTGAAACATAGATTTCCGGAGAAATTCTAAAAAGATTTAAGTTATCCTCATTTGATTAGAAATACCCACCAAAGCCATATGATATATCACATTGATAGACCATATGCATATTCTATTCTTCTTTACATTGAGCTTTGTCAAACTAGTATAAACCTATGTGAGATTTCTTTCATTACTTTTTGAATTCAAGACATCACTTGCACATGCTATACTTCTACACTAGAATAAGCAAATTTTTCATCATACCACCATTCCACCACAATAAAAAGAGAAACTCCATATCATTCACGCTTAGTACTCTCTCCAAAAGTCATTGCATAAAAAGGGAGTAAAATACATGGGTAAAAGAAAAAGAAAAAAAGAAAATGCATGCTTACATCATAAGCATGAGAAAAAATGTAGTCATGTTTCACCCCTGCAAAGTAATAGAGTCCTCTCAAAAAGGAGTCATCTGAAGATCCACATCCACTCCATTCCATCACAGATGAACAAGTCCTGAATCAAATTATTTTGAATTGATTTCTCCTAAGGCTTGCTATTTTGACTTTGTAATATTATGTGTTGCAAATATGCCTACTATATTCCCTACCAAGCTCCACATACAAGCCTTATGTAGAGGTAGGATGAATTTAGGCACAATGCCTTGGTGAGGACATATTTCCACTACACAAAAAGGGAGAGACTTGAGAGACTCAAATTGAGATACTTAAAATCTAAATCGAACTCTCCAGAATTTAAGTGGAACTTTATTTCTAGTGTATATGTGCTCAATTTGTTGTTCTATCTTTCAACCATCCATGAATAGGAGATGGCATACGCCCCATAATAACCTAAGATGGGTGAAGTACCATGCCAATTTTTGCAATACTAGGTAGATTATTTTGTTGTGCACATAGTACTTTTGAAAAATAGAACATAGTAGCAACTCCTGATTATCAACCTAAAGTCTTGACTTTTCTCGGGACTAGCAAAGGATAAGCTTGCAGGAGTTTGTTGACGGTTGTTATACACCAATTTCACCCGTCAAGATAACTCAATTATGTGAAGGAATTGACATTTCTTGCGCACATCACCTTTCTATTTAGCCTATTTCCACTTGTCGTTGGAGAAAGTAGTGCATGCAAGGATTCTATGCAGAAATGAAGTGAAACATAGGGTGTGGATCCTATAAAATATCATTCTAGCCAATCAAGCAACGACACCTGGCACCACATGGATCAAATAGCCCACGAACAGAAGTATCTATGGCCATCTAACGATGTAGCACCCATATCAGTCAATGGGACCCACCCGTCAGTCACATGGAGAAAGCACATCGCAAAAGCGGCCAGGACCAGGTCGACCGATCCCCTAGTCGGCCGACTACTTCCTAGCGCCATTCTCGGTCAAACTCCACGTAGTGGCTGCTCCAGGCTGAAGTTAAAGTGCATCTAGGACTCTCTTGTGGGTTTTGGATGATTTATGACAAGCAAGTGGGATCCTAACCTATTTGTTGAGATGAGTGCAGGCCTATAATAAGAAAATGAGTAAAATAACAAAAAGAAGGAAGGATGAGGAGAAAAATGGAGATGAGCTCAAGGAAGAAGAGTAATAGATTATTGTGTATGGAGTGTGTTAAGGAAACTCACCCCAAGAGCTCAATCACAATTAAACACACACATTGCACAAAGTTACATAGGACTGGACTAGTCCGATGACAACCACACTAGTCTGATAACCTTTATGCACTAGATCGGACAAGTTCGATATCTGTCGTACTAGTCCGATATTGTTCTGACTAGAATCGGACTAGTCCTCCCCAGTACGGACTAGTCCTCAAAACACTTCACAAGTCACATAAAATCAGACAAGTCCGATCATAACCAGACTAGTCCGATATTCTTTCTGATCCATATCGGACAAGTCCGATATTTGCACGGACTAGTGCGAAAAACCCTCTGATCTATATCAGACAAGTCCTCCAAGTGCGAACTTGTCATCTAACTCACTTAGGGTTTCACATGTCCGGACAGGTCCGATGGATATCGGACTAGTCCGAAGATTTCCAGTAGCGAAATCGGACACATCCGTTTTCAGCCGGACTAGTCCGATATTTCGGGGTACTAAGGGTTTGCTACACACAGCACACCGGACTAGTCCGGTGACCACCACGGACTAGTCCCAACTTTCTGAATCCTAACGGTCACTTTTAGAAACCCCATATAAATAGAGGTGCATGGCCCAATTATGATACCTCTTGAACCCTAGCGCCTTCACACCTCCCAAGAGCCTTAAAAACTACATCTCTCCATGAAATTAAGTGCAACAATGATCAATCCTTTGAGGATTCACTCTAGATCATTGGAGAGCACTTGGAACATCACATTGAGCTCTTGGTTTGATTCTCTAACACACTCCTGCATTTTAATTTTAATCTTTTGAGTGTGTTTTCGGTGGAAATTTGTGTTGTAATCTAAGGGAGCTCTCAACATGTGAGAAGGCCCCTTGAATTCGGTTATTCACCCCTCTGTGATTAGTGGAAAAGGATTGGCCTTCATGGTGATCCGACGAGGGTAGGGTTGGAGAAGACCCGATCCTTTGTGGACTCCTCGACGTGAATGTAGGTTGCCTTTTGTGGTAGCCGAACCATGAGATAAATCCTTGTGTTTTGTTTTTTGGTGCTCATCATTCTAATTCATCAATATAATCTACGGTTTCATAATCATTACTTATCTTACGTTGGATTGATAAACATAATATTTAATTGTGATATAATCTAGAATAAAACAGTGAAACCTTTATTTGGTTCTATTTTTCCGCTGCACATATAAAAGAATCAATCTAATAGATCTAGCTTAATCAACTTAGTCCGTGAACACCGGACTAGTCTGCACTTTACCGGACTAGTCCGATATCTCTGGTATTGAGCTTGTTGTTGAGTGTTGCAGGATCCGACAAAAATAAAAATTGCCTATTCACCCCCCTCTAGGCCCACATTCAATTGGTATCAGAGCAAGGTTCTTCAAGAAAGAGTCTAACCACTCGAATAGATCATGTCGGACATGAAGGACGCCCACAAAATCAACAACCAAGAGGAGGTTAACAACGACAAGACCCAAAAAGTGGAGAAGTACCTCGAAGGCATTCAAGACTTCGAGGATGACGATGAGGAAACGCTGGAGATGAAGGCGCTCTTCAAAAAGAAGGCACTTTCCAAAGGGAAAGTGAAAGTTGAAGAGAAGAAGAAGGGGAGTAGTCACACTGACTAATCATGATATCCTTTTAACTATGATCGTCTAAATTCCAATAACAATCATTACTTATCTATCCCACTTGGAAAAGCCCCACACTTCGATGGAAGTGATTACTCAATGTGGAGGCAGAATATGAAAATGCATTTGATTTCCCTCAACCCAAGTCTATGGCATGTTGTATGCACAGGGATAGATATTCCGGACGACAACGAAGAGCTCACCCCAAGCCAAGAGCAGGCCATTTATAGAAATGCACAAGCCGCAACTGTAGTCACCTCCTCGCTCAATCGGGACGAGTTCACCAAGGTGGATGGACTCGAAATTGCAATGGAGATATGGGATACACTACAAAATTAACATGAAGGTGACCGACATGTGCGTGAAGCAAAGATTGAGATGATGGAAGGCGAACTAGGAAGATTCCCAGTTGAGGAAGATGAGTCACCCCAAGATATGTACAATCGATTGAAGACACTTGTCAAAAAGTTCGATCATACGGGAGCAAGAAGTGGTATGAGCACGAGGTGGTAAAGCTCATCCTTAGAGCTTTTATGCCTCGCAATGTCACGCTATGCTCCATGATTAGAGAAAGCCCCGAATACAAAATGATGACTCTAGATGAATTGCTTGGAAAAATCATCAACTTTGAGATGATGGAAAGACAAGCAAAGCAAGTCAAGGAAATTGCCGATCTCACCTCGGCTAAGAAGAAAGGGGTTTCTCTAAAGTCCACCCTCAGGCCTCTATCCAAAGAAGCAAGGGAAGCACAACTGGAGGGAGACAGTGACGACGAAAGCAGTGAGCTAGATGAAGAGGACATGATATTGTTCATGAAAAAGTTCAAGAGAATAATGAAGAAAAGACAAGGAACAAAATCAAGTGAGGGAAAGTAAAAGGAAAGAACGAAACCAAAGTTGAGGCGGGCTTGCTATAATTGTGGTGAGTATAACCACTTTATAGTTGATTGCCCATATGGGGAGAACAAGAAGAAGACCAAAGAAGCCAAGCCTCAACCTAAGAAGTTCTTCAAGAAGAAGAAAGAAGCCGAACAAGTGCACATTGGGAAGGAGTGGGACTCAAACGATGAGTCCTCATCATCCGAAGAAGAGGAGATGGCTAGCATAGCCATCGAGAGTGCGTCCAAGAAATCTACACTCTTCCCCACACTCGGCGCAAGGAAGGGAAATGGCACGTGCCTTATGGCAAAGGAAGGTAAACGCAAGGTAATCATCAAAACCCCTCCCGTGCATTCCTACTCTAGTGATGATGAAATAATTAGTGATGATGAAGATATGCTTAGTGGACTAGATAGGAAAGCTGCAACAAAAATGAAATTTTTACTTGATCAACTTGTTGAGAAGGAGAGGTAAATTCATCGTCAAGAGGACATGATTATCTCCCAAAAGGAGGAGTATGTCGAACTTGACAAACTTCTAGAACTTGAAAAGGAGAAAAGCAACTCACTAGAGCTTGAGTTAGCTTCAGGCAAGAAAGCTTGCTTGGAGTTAACTGAATCAAATGTTGCAAGCAAGGACCAACTTGCTAACCTGATCAAGGTAAACGAGATCCTTGAAGTGCAAGTTGAGTCACTCAAGCTAAGTGAACCTTCCTCTTCTTCAAGTTCACCTTCTCAATCCACTAAAACTGATTTTGCTAATATGTGCACATGTAGTAAAATAGACTCCAGTTTGAAGGAGAAGTCGACCTCCACAAAGGATAAAAATCCTAGCCAATGTGGTATATTTGACAAGGAGAAGATCAACTATGCACGTAGTGCATACTTGGTCCAAAGACCTCCAAATGTCAAGTATGGCATTGGTTACTCTTATGATGAAAAACAGCATGCTGGAAGTCATAAGAATAACAAGGGGAGGATTTCCTTTGTGATGGAAAGACACTCTCAAACTCATAAGTCGAAGGAGAAAAACCTGAACTCACACAAACACCGGACTAGTCCGGTGAGTGTCCGGACAAGACCGGTCCTCCGGACAAGTCCGGCCTTCCAGACTAGCCATGTATACAAACAACAACAATTACTCTTTAGAACCATTGATGCCTCCTATTTGTTAATGAGAAATAATTTTGGCAAGTTTTATGCTAATTATGTTGGGCCACGCCATGGGAACACCAAATCTCATGTGTGGGTGCCCAAATGTATTTTAACTAACCTCCAAGGACCCAAGCAAGCTTGGGTACCTAAAACCAAAGCATAATTTGTTTTTGCAGGACTATTCCTCCGGTGGATCCAAATGGGTGCTAGACAGTGGCTACACCAACCACATGATCGGAGAAAGAAGAATGTTTGTGGAATATGAATAGAATGAGGACCCAAACGAAGGCATCTACTTTGGAGATAATAGTCAAGGAAGGGTGCTCGGTACCGGTAAAATTGCAATATCTTCTACACACACACTTTCTCATGTTTTACATGTTGAATCCTTAGATTATAACCTGCTGTCCATATCTCAGCTATGTGACAAAGGTTATAATTGCTTGTTCACTAACGAGGGTGTGACCGTCTCTAGGAGGAGTGATGGTTCCATTGCATTCAAGGGTATGTTGAAGGGAAAGCTTTACCTCGTTGACTTCAACAAGGATAAAGCCGAACTTGACACATGCTTGATTGCAAAGACCAACATGGGTTGGCTGTGGCATAGACGGCTAGCGCATGTTTCTATGAGGAATCTTCAAAAACTCCTCAAGGGTGATCACATCCGTGGTTTGAAGGATGTTGTTTTTGAGAAAGACAGGCCTTGTAGCGCGTGCCAAGCCGGGAAGCAAGTTGGAGCACCTCATCCTGCAAAGAACTTCATGACTAAAACAAGACCACTCAAACTACTTCACATGGACTTGTTTGGTCCAATTGCTTACATAAGCATCGGCGGTAACAAATATGGTTTAGTTATTATTGATGACTTTTCTCGCTTCACTTGGGTTTTCTTTTTGCACGATAAATCAGAAACACAAGGAACACTCGAGAAGTTCTTCAAGCGAGCTCAAAACGAATTCTCATTGACAATCAAGAGTATTCGAAGCGACAATGGCACGGAGTTCAAGAACACACAAGTGGAGGAGTAACTTGATGAAGAGGGTATCAAGCACAAATTTTCAGCGCCATACTCGCCACAACAAAACGGAGTTGCTGAAAGAAAGAACCGAACACTCATAGAGATGGCAAGAACAATGCTCGATGAGTACAAGACCTCGGATCGATTTTGGGCGGAAGCGATTAACACCGCTTGCCATGCCGTAAATCGACTTTATCTTCATTGACTACTCAAGAAGACATCCTATGAGCTACTCACCGGTAACAAACCAAATATCTCATATTTTTGAGTTTTCGATTCTCCATGTTATATCCTAAACAAGAAGCCTAGGACTTCAAAGTTCGCTTCAAAGTCCGATGAAGGTTTCTTGCTTGGTTATGATTCGAACACTTACGCCTATCGTGTTTTAAACAAGGCCTCCAGACTCATTGAAATAGCACATGACGTAGTGTTCGATGAGACTAATGGCTACCAAAAGGAGCAAGTTGATCCATGCGAATTAGGTAAAGAAGAAGCTCCTTGTCAAGCATTGAAAAGAATGGCTCTAGGTGAAGTTCAACCACAAGAGCCACCTTCACACGTACATGAGGAAGATGAACCGCAATAGGAGACCAAAGATCAAGGGGGAGCTTCAGCACAAGATCAACCACAAGAATACGGAGATGATCAACAAGTCAACGAAGGCAACTACTTAGGGGGAGAAGAAGATAATCATGAAGACACAACTCCTCAAGTTCCACACCCAAGAGTACACCAATGCGTCCAAAGGGATCACCCAATCGACAACATCATCGGTGACATCCAAAAGGGAGTAACCACTAGATCTCGCTTAGCTAACTTTTGTGAACACTATTCATTTGTATACTTTTTGGAACCACGCAGTGTTGAAGATGCATTGAAAGATCCGGACTGGGTCGTGGCGATGAAAAAAGAATTGAACAACTTCAAGCGGAACGAAGTATGGGAACTAGGGGCAAGACCCAATGCAAACATCGTCGGCACCAAATGGGTCTTCTGCAACAAACAAGATGAACACGGGGTGGTGACAAGGAACAAGGCACAACTTGAGTCCAAAGGTTATTCACAAGTCGAAGGTTTGGATTTCGATGAGACTTTTGCTCCAGTAGCTAGGCTTGAATCCAGTAGAATATTACTTGCATATGCTACTCACCATGAGTTCAAGCTGTATCAAATGGATGTAAAAAGCGCCTTCCTGAACAGACCAATCAAGGAGGAGGTGTACGCGGAGCAACCACCCGGGTTTGAAGACGAAGAGTTCCCCAACCACGTATTCAAATTGCGTAAGGCTCTCTACAGCCTCAAACAAGCTCCTAGAGCTTGGTATGAGTGTCTTACAGATTTCTTAATTGGGAATGGTTTTCAAATTGGCATAGTAGACTATACTCTATTTACAAAGAATTTAGACAATGATCTTTTTGTTTGTCAAATTTATGTTGATGATATAATCTTTGGGTCAACTAATCAATCGCTTTGTCAGGAATTTAGCAAAATCATGACAGACAGGTTTGAAATGTCAATGGTGGGAGAATTAAAGTACTTCTTGGGATTCCAAGTGCAGCAACAAAAGGAAGGGACATTCATAAGCCAAACCAAGTACACACAGGTCATACTTAATGAGTTTGGCATGGACAAGGAAAAGCCCATAAAGACCCCCATGGCAACAAATGGCCACCTGGATCTCAACGAAGATGGACCTAGCATCGACCAAAAGGTATATCGCTCCATGATAGGATCTCTACTCTATTTATGTGCATCTAGGCAAGACATTATGTTGAGTGTATGTTTGTGTGCAAGATTTCAAGCGAATCCTAAGGAATGTCACTTAACAGCCATAAAAAGGATCTTGAGATATTTAGTTCATACACCCAACCTTGGTCTTTGGTACCCAAAAGGCTCAAAATTCAATCTCATTGGTTACTCCGATGCAGATTATGCTAGGTGCAAAGTAGATAGAAAAAGCACCTCCGGCACATGCCAATTCCTACGGAGATCCTTAGTTTCTTGGTCCACCAAGAAACAAAATTCCATTGCCTTATCCACAACCGAAGCAGAGTATGTTGCAGCCGGGAGATGCTGTGCACAACTCCTTTGATGCAACAAACTCTAAGGTATTACGGTTACAATATGAACTGTATTCCTCTCCTTTGTGACAACGAGAGTGCCATTAAAATGGCCCACAATCCAGTTGAGCACTCTAGAACTAAACACATAGACATAAGACATCATTTTTTGAGAAACCATTCCATGAAAGCAGATATAGCCATCTCACATGTCAATACCCAAAAACAATTGGCCGACATATTCACCAAGCTACTTGATGAAAATCGCTTTTGCGAACTCCAAAATGAACTATATATCCTCGATGCTCGGAGTGTGGCTTGAAAAGTTGCATACCTGTATGAATTCTTCAAAATATATTGACTGAATTGTGAAAATCAACTCTCTCTCAATTTTTCCCGAAAAACTATGTCAATTACTATATCTCTGTGAATTATGATCATTGCTTGATTGTTGTATGCTTACTGGTCATATTCATCAAGATCATTTGATTTAATTTGCCTCTCTATTCTCTATTTATGAACCTTCAAATATATATGAATGGGCTATGCAAATTTCTCTTGGTGACCATGGACTAGTCTGTGGTTACCCGGACTAGTCCGCACATGCAGACTAGTCCACAGAGTGCCGGTTAAGCCGGGCTAGTCCGATAACACCACGGACTAGTCTGATGTTACTCTCTGGATGAGTTCGGACTAGTCCGGTCATCTCCGGACTTGTCCAAATTTTTCGTGTCCATAACCCTAGCCGCCACCAAACCCTAATCCCTTCATCCTCCACTCTTGCTCACGCGTTCTCTCTCCTCCGCCCGAGCTCCCAAGGCGGTTTCTTGCCCCCTCCATCAAAAATCTCCGCATTTGGGCGGAAATCAAGCTTGCCCTCTTGAGGATTGAAGCTAGCGGACTTGTCCGGCCTTCAATACCCTCATCTCCAAGCTTCAATCGATTCTTCGGTAATTTTCACCCAAACCCTAGAAATCTCGTGTTTCTTCATTATTGATCGAATAGCCTAGCATCCTTCACTATATACATGCCTCCTTTATGTATCACGTGTATGCTAGACTTATTGTGCATTAGGAATCAGCTTTTTTCAAATCTCTTAGGTTTTTGAGGATGAACACCGGACTAGTCCGGTCCATGAACGGACAAGTCCGGTCCCCCCCGGACTAGTCCGTGCCTGTGCACCGGACAAGTCTGATGTTTTTGAACTCAAAACCTAACTCTTCAATTCCTCAATGCAATTCCTTGCTATCCTCTCATACCTATGCCTTGTATCATTCATTATCATTCTTGAAACTCATTCTCAGGTCATGTCGAGCACAAACGATGAGGTTTCCGATTTTGAGGCCGAGATGGACCATGAGGTGGCACCTCAGTCCTCAACGAGTCTTGGCAAGAAGCGCCAAGAGCGACCTACCGAGCCAGCTCTGTCTCCTCCACAAGTTCGGATGAAAGTGCTAGCGAAGAAGCCAGCCTCCAAGGTGCCAGTTTCTAGGGCTACCTCCAGTGGTGGCCCTAGCTCGGCAAATGCCCGCCTAGCCAAAGGCAAGGGCAAGGGGATAGCGACGGGTCCAGTTGGACCATTGAAGCTGCATGCTCCCAGGGAAGGGGTCCGGGACCCCACTGAAGTAAATTTTAATGGGAAGGGCAGCGACTCAGTTGCAAAGCTCAAGAGCATTGGTTGCTATAATCATCCAAAGCAAGCTGCAGATGGAAGATTCTGGAGCAATTTTCATGCTGATTTCTACAAATCTGTATATCTACCGATGAAGACACCAGTGGTGCGCAGTCAGTGGATCGACTGGGCACATCTTGAGAAGGAAGGATGCTCTGCTTTTGATGAAGTGATTGCAGCAGCTGAAAGACATGGCTTGAAGGACCTCTTTGCCTTCAAGTACAATTGGAATGATGAAGTGGTGGCTCAGTTCTATGCCACCTGCCATTTTGCAAGCGATGAAGAGGAAAGAGTGACTTGGATGACTCATGGATCCAAGTACACTATCACTAGTGAAGAATTTGCAAGGATGTTGCATCTTGACACCTCCAGCAATGATAATGTGATTATTCACAATGTTGGTGTCATCGAGAAGGAGAAGATGAAGTTTCTCTATGAGCCCAACTCAATGTTCATCCCCCCTTCCACAAAGAACATGAAGCCATTCTTCATGGTGCTAAACAGAGTTTTGAGGAAGACCATTGCCCCGAAGGATGGGGATGCAGGGAGTGTACAAGGGTACCTCCAGACCTTAATGAGGATCATAAGCAAGAACGGATAGTTTGATGTGTTTGACTACATATGGAACGATATGGTCAACATCTCCAGCACCCCCAACAGGTCCTGTGGCTATGCTTCCTATCTAATGTTTATGATTGAGAAGGTCACAGGGATTGAGTTTGTCAAGGATGTGTAGCACACACCTCTGAGGCCTTAGAAGCCTCAACAAGTAAATGTCCAGGCTGCTCCCTCGCCGGCCTCTAGTCCTGAGGCACCGGCAAGAACAAGAGAAGATGTCAGAGCTGTTCCAACTTCAAGGGCAGCCCCTCAGTGAGGATCAGCTAGTGGAATCCTCAAATACCTGGCTGCCATCTTCACCTCCTGCAAGAATGCCGAAGTGAAGACCCACAAGCTCAACCAGAAAAGAAAAGAGGACATGAAGTACATCAAGGCAAATGTGAAGCAAATTTGGCAGAAGCTGGAGATCAACCCCATTGGATCTCCAGTGATCTCTGAGGACTCCGATTTGGACTACACTGAGCTCAGGCCCTTGACCCCATCCGAGCTTGCCTACTTTGGCATTGGGGGCTCGAGCGTCTCCGCCCCTCCTCCTTCTCCTCCTCATCAAGCTGAAGATGAAGAAGACGAAGACGACGATGAGAGGTCCGACAGTGAAGAGTGAAGACCCTAGGACCCTCCTCTCCTTCTTTTTGGTGTCTTGATGCAAAAGGGGGAGAGATTGAGGGGGAGTCTTAGCTTTAGCTGTAGGATGCGAGGAGAGAGCTCTTTTTATGCTTCTTGTCTATTTTTGAGTCTTTGCAGTGTTTTAACTTTGTATGGTTCTGTGATGCAATGCTTAATTAATTTTTGAAGTAATTGTTGAAATCTGTAATCTTGCTCCTCGAATGACATATATGAATGGCTTTGGTTGATTAATATAAATTATGTCATTCTCAATGTCTCAATATACTTGGTTATGCATCCCACCATAAAGAATGCACATATTGATAATTCTTTCACTGCTTGATGTATTTTTTGACTCATATGTGCATACTTTATGAAAATCTCAATTTTTATCATATTTTGTGAAATATCAATTGGTTGTCATCAATCACCAAAAAGGGGGAGATTGAAAGTGCATCTAGGACACTCTTGTGGGTTTTGGATGATTTATGACAAGCAATTGGGATCCTAACCTATTTGTTGAGATGAGTGCAGACCTATGATAAGAAAATGAGTAAAATGCCAAAAAGAAGGAAGGATGAGCAGCAAAATGGAGATGAGCTCAAGGAAGAAGAGTAATAGATTATTGTGTATGGAGTGTGTTAAGGAAACTCACCCCAAGAGCTCAATCACAATTAAACACACACATTGCACAAAGTTACACAGGACCGGACTAGTCCGATCACAACCGGACTAGTCCGATAACCTTTCTGCACCAGATCGGACAAGTCCGATATCTGTCGGACTAGTCCGATATTCTTCTGAATAGAATCGAACTAGTCCTCCCCAGTACGGACTAGTCCTCAAAACACTTCACAAGTCACACAAAATCGGACAAGTCCGAATATATCTGGACTAGTCCAATATTCTTTCTGATCCATATCGGACAAGTCCGATATTTACACGAACTAGTCCGAAAAACCATCTGATCTACATCGGACAAGTCCTCCAAGTGCGGACTTGTCATCTAACTCACTTATGGTTTCACATGTCCGGACAGGTCCAATGGATATCGGACTAGTCCGAAGATTTCCAGTAGCAAAATCGGACAAGTCCGTTTTCAGCCGGACTAGTCCGATATTTTGGGGTACTTAGGGTTTGCTACACACAGCACACCGGACTAGTCCGGTGACCACCACGGACTAGTCCGAACTTTCTGAACCCTAACGGTCACTTTTAGAAACAACATATAAATAGAGGTGCACGACCCAATTATGATATCTCTCGAACCCTAGCGCCGTCACACCTCCCAAGAGCCTTAAAAACTACATCTCTCCACGAAATTAAGTGTAACAACGATCAATCCTTTGAGGATTGACTCTAGATCATTGGAGATACACTTGGATCATCACATCGAGCTCTTGGTTTGATTCTCTAACACACTCCTGCATTTTAACTGTAATCTTTTGAGTGTGTTTTCGGTGTAAACTTGTGTTGTAATCTAAGGGAGCTCTCAACGTGTGAGAAGGACCCTTGAATTTGGTTATTCACCCCTTTGTGATTAGTGGAAGAGGATTGGCCTTCGTGGCAATCCGATGAGGGTAGGGTTGGAGAAGACCCGGTCCTTTGTGGACTCCTCAACGTGGATGTAGGTTTCCTTTTGTGTTAGCCGAACCACGGGATAAATCCTTGTGTTTTGTTTTTTGGTGCTCATCATTCCAATTCATCAATATAATCTAGGGTTTCATAATCATTACTCATCTTACGTTGGATTGTTAAACATAAGATTTAATTGTGATATATTCTAGAATATAACTGTGAAACCTTTATTTGGTTCTATTTTTCCGCTGCACATATAAAAGAATCAATCTAATCGATCTAGCTTAATCAACTTAGTACGTGAACACCGGACTAGTCCGCACTTTACTGGACTAGTCTGATATCTCTGGTATTGAGTTTTTTGTTGAGTGTTGCAGGATCCGACAAAAATCGAAAAGGCCTATTCACCCCCCCTCTAGGCCCACATTCATGAAGTAGTCAGGGGTGACTGATTTGCATGCTTTTGGTGGCAGGAACTGACCCTTTTCCAAGCTATCAATAGGACCCCTCACCCCACACTTCAACACACACCACTTGAGTATTCATCCATTGTATCCACTACCCTCAATAGGTTTAGAGGAGTATAGGCTGTAGAGAGGAGAGTCTCTAGTCCATAGTCCAAGTAGGAGAGGAGTAGAAGGAGTCTCTTCCCAATCGGGAAAGGTATGCCTTCCATATTCCTATTTGTATTTGTGATATTATTCATAATAAAGATTTTATCTTTAGTATTCATATGTTCATATACTTGGATAAAGCATTTCTTGTTTGATTCTGGATTCCATGTATATGGTAGGAGTAGTATTTATGATTGTGCTATACCATGTTCATTACATTATCATAAACACTATAAACATCCACCGTAGTCTAATTTGATACGATATGGTTATGTTACCATGAATGACATATGCTATGAATTAACATTTGTTCAACGATGATTTAGTTTGTTGCCTTAGGATGGCTTGTGCCTAGGGTCTTAAGGTAATTACATAATATTCTAGCATGGTACTAGGATAGAGATTAGCGTTAAATGTCTCGTAGACCCACAAATTGAAGAGGTAGGCAGTAGGTGGTGACAGCCCTATCTGTCCTTTGTAATCCTCCATGTTCGGCTATGCCACAGGCTCTTGGCGAGAGTTGTCTAGTGTTGCTAGGGGTAAACCCGTGCCCGATGTGTTAATCCACTTAGCATGATAATTCGCAATTAACATGATCATTAGTAACTAACTTAGGCTATGTATATGTACATTTAGAGCATAGGAGGAGTCTCTACCTAACTCTTAGCCTAAATTCCTCTATTACCTCATATATCCTCTTAGGATAGAATGCTCTTGTGTGTGTCACACTACCTCAACTTATCATTTAACCCATCCTTGCTAGAATCCTACCTAGACCAACCAAAGCCTTTCCACTTGATGGTTATTTTACTTCAATCTAGCCTTCCATTGGGAAAATATAAATGACACATGTCGGTGGTTTGGAACTGGCAGATCTTTCGACACTACTAAAGTGTTAGAGGAGTTTGATGTTCAGTGTGGGCGCGTGGAGATTCAAGAAGGTGAATAGTAAATGACGCAGGAGACACAGGAGTTTACGTGGTTTGGGCCGCCTAACCGTAATACCCTACTCCACGGGTGTGTTGATGTTGTATTAGTTGTATGAGCTTGTGTTGAGCGTCTATGGCGCGTGACTAGCCCCTTTTTCAACGTGTTATCGGCCTGTCCTTTTATAGTACAAGGGCAGGCCGTTACAAGTTAGCCTGGCCCGACATGTGGCCCCGGCGGTTACTAGTATTGACACTTATTCAACGCATTTAATTGTCCTTAACGACCGGGTAATGGGCTTTGACAGCACAGTTACTGATAATTAAGGTCATCCGATCGTGTGTCATTAATATGGTATTAATGACATATAATCGGGTCTTGAGGTCCTTGATTCCCCTTTGAAGATCCGGAGCCGTTATGTAGTCTTCCGGAGATCAGAGGATGAAACTCCGACGGTTGGGCACGTGGCAGCTCCGGAGCATACTGTGGGAAACAGGCAGCTTCGGAGCTACCTGACACGTGTCAGGTCCGGAGCTTCTCTCGGTCTGGGGTTAAGTCTGGAGGTGCCATTTCGGTACATGGCTCGGAGCTTCCCCCTTGTGGGCGGTAGCTCCGGCTTTATAGTACACGTGACGACCCTGGGATTAACCATGTTGGAGAAGCGGGTCCGGTTATGTCTGACATGTGGGCCTCCAAAGGTCTTCAAACCAAGTAGATGACTTTCCCATGAGATCTTTGTAACCTCAAGGGGTGTATGGTTTTCAGGGTACCGACAGTGGCCCCCTGGACCTACCTCCGGGGAAGACCACTGGGGTGAAGTCATTCCGCCGGAGGTGGGTCCATCCTTGTGACTTTTGAACTGAGTCTTCAAAGGTCTTTGGAGGTGCCGTTGGCGAGGATTTGGAGTTAAATCTTCGTCGCGTGGCGTATCCCGCGTGCGGCAGATGAGATCTTTGGCGTGCGGATCTCACGCAATTGAAGGTCACCGGTTCCCGATACGAAAACCGTATCGGTTCCGCGCGCCTTGTCAGGCCACCGCCTTTGGGTTTCCCGCCGCATGATGACAACTGTTCACCTGGGTAAGAACCTCGACTTGATCGTTGGGGTGGTCCCGGGCCCCCTTGTCATCGGCTGGGTGGAATTTTTGAATGGTATCTTCGACTTCCTTGCGGTTTCCATCCAAGCGTTGTGAGGGCTTACTTAAGAAGGAAAGTGCGCACCGTCGGGAGTTCTTCATGCCTCCCATCTGATCTTGCGCTCAAACTCCCAACTTGTGCTTCGCTTTTCTTCTCTTGCCTAGCCGTGCCGCGATGGATTTGGGTCTCCGCGAGAGTCGCTTGAAGACCGACGGCGACCTAAAGAAGGTCCGAGCCCTCATGGGATGGTCCTCGGACTTCTTCAACCGCTCGGTCCGCGCCGGTGGAGAGCTCCCGTTCAAGAAGGAGCACGCTGGCAAAATGGTGTACTTCTCCTCGTACGCCATGGTGGGATTGATCCCACCCTTTTCTTCCTTTTTCTTGATGCAGCTAGACTTTTATGGTCTGCGGCTATACCACCTTGGCCCTCACTCCATTCTCCTTGTGTCCATCTTCGTCCACTTCTATGAGATGTGGGTGGGCATCCCCCCGGCATAGAACTCTTCCGGACCTTCTTCACCATCCATACCACCGGTAGGAGCAATGAGTACCTTGGCTTCTACTACTTCGTGAAGTGCAAGAAGTGCCCATTAAAGTACCTCCGGTCGTTTCCTTCTGGGAAGTGGGATGACTGGAAGAAGGATTGGATAGTCGTCCGTGTGGAGGAGCATGAGAGGCTGGAGCTGCCCGAAGGCCTTCCCAGCATCGACACGACAATCTGGAGTGAAGCTCCGGTGCTGGTGGAAGCTTTCAACCCTGCTTTGACCAGGATCCGCCAATGCGTGGAGGATGGATTGACTCCTCAGGCGGTGTTTTGCATCTTCTTGGTCAATAGGTGGGCGCCGCTAAAGAGGAGAGAGAAACTCGCATGGGCCCTCAACGGCGTGATGGACGATGACCGGGTCGAGACCGGGCTGAAGTCCAACATGGTGGGGAAAACCTTGGAGTTCCACCTCAAGAAGTTCCAGCACGGCATTGACGTCGATGGCGATGACTTGACTCCGCCATCAGCTTCTCTTCCTCTGAACGTGGAAGTGGAGTTCAGCAGGGAGCTCCGGCGGAAGATGCCCGTGCTTGACGACCTTGGTGTCGTCGAAAGAAGATCAACCTCCAGGGTAGCGATCCCCGGAATGCCCGAGGATGGATCCGACCCTGCTCCGAAGCCGAGGGAAGAGGTCGTCGGCAAGAGCAAGGAGCTGGCGGATGAACCCGTGAGCCGGAAGAGGAAGCTGCAGTACACTGACGGAAGGTCCGTCAGGCCTGCTACTTTTGCGTCGGCTCCTTCTCCCCAGAGGGGAAGGTCTTCCACAACTGCGGCGACTGTTCCCGTAGTGGGGTCCTCCCCGGGCGCGACTGTTCCCGCAGTGGGGTCCTCCCGGGGTGTTAGCTCCGGGCGTGTGACTCCAGCACCTGGGTCGGTGGAGGCCTCCAGGTCCGGCGGTTCATCCCGATCGAGGGGGGGCCTCGACCCGGGAAACACCCGTGGCCACGACGAGTTCCGGGGGGCCTTCCGGAGGTTCCACGCCGGCTATGACCAGCCCAGAACGCCCGGGGAAAGGTTCCGCGCAAGCTGGTGCGGAAGCCTCCCAAGGTAATTTTTAATCTTTACCTTGGATAGTTGCTTTAATTGTAGTACTATTTTTTAAGTTTCTTCGTTCATCATCTGCAGCGTCCCTAAGAAGGGGAGTGAGGCTCCACCCTCAGCCACAGTGGCTGAAGCCTTGAGGGAGGAAGCTTCTGCTCCTGTCCCGGTGCCGCCCCAAGTGGTGGATGAAGCTGCGACAGCTCCGGCGCCGGCTGTCATGGTCATGGACTTCGACTCATCCCCAGAGGCTCTCGTGGTAGCGCCGAACCGCGGGAGTGAAGATGCGTCAGTGGCACCTGTCCCGAAGGTTGAAGCTCCAGGTCCTGGTGCTGAGATGATGGAAGGTCCGGCCGTTGAGCTGGAAGAAGCTGTGATTCCGGCCCTGGAGCCGGAAAGTGTCGAAGTTCCGGCGGTCTAGCCGGAAGTGATTGAGGTTCCGGCATGCGCGCCAGAAACTGAGGAAGTTCCGGCGATTGGGCCGGCTACCTCCAAAGCACCGGCCGCTGAGCCGGTCGATGTTGAAGATCTTTCGACTCCCGAGCCGGTTGTTGGAGAGGTGTCAGAGCCCGAGCTCCCATCGGAGGAGGTGCCAAGACCGGAGCCAGAGGCGGCCCCTGCTCCGGAAGTGATGACTTCGGAGGTACCTGTGGCCGAGCCGAAGTGCCCAAGCGAAGTCGCTGGCCCCCTGCCTAAGGGGGAGAACGAAGACCTGGCGGCGGGGCCTTCCTCGATGGCGACTGAGGCCATCCCCGAGGACGGCCCTAGTGCCATGGAGACTCAGGGGACCACTCTTGTGGAGTGGGACGCAATTTTTGTATCTGAAAACCCGCTGGAACCAGTGGAGGAGACCCCAGCAGGTCCGGAACCTATCCCGTTGTCACTGTCTATTGACAATGCATGTTCCAGTCTGCGTCAAGTCCAACTGGCCTTCTTCCATGACAGCAAGGCTCTTGAAGAGGAGCGCCAAACCCTTAGGCGGTGGCGTAACCGGCTCTACCTCGAGACCAAGCTGGCGTAGTCGAGGCTAGCGGATGACAAAGAGTGGATCAAGCGGGAGAAGATCCGCTTGGAGTACTGGGGCGAGTTATTGGACGACAGGGAGAGTATGACTCGCGCCCTCAAAGCTCAATCCCGTGAGATCTACGATCAGGCCAAAGTAGTCAATAGTGCGGCCAATGAACGCCAAGAAAGGCTTGAGGCTATTAACACTACACTCATCGAGCGCCGGGAGGCACTTGAGGAGAGGGAGAAACGGCTCGAGGGTGAAGAGTAGAAACTCCTAGAGCTGCGGGATGATGTCCTGAGGAGGGAGGAGGAGCTCACCGAGAAGGTGGCTCTGGCTGACAAGGGTCTCGAGGAGCGTGCCATGAAATTGGAAGAGCGCTGCCATGAGGAAGAGGAGAAGGCCTGGGTGCGAGGGCAGGAACTCTACGAGCAAGAGTGTGCCCTTACTGCCAGGGAGAAGAAAGTGAGAGGCAGAGAGAAGGACCTGGTCGACCGCCGGAACAAGATCCACCTCCGGGAAGAGGAGCTCGGAAAACTCGAAAAGTGGGTTGCTGAGAAGATTCAGCAAAACGCCAAAGAAGTTGAGCGCCTCGCCCATGAGAATTCTGAACTGGTGGCAGCCAGAAGATCCCTGGAAGAAATAAAGAGCTTGAGGGCTGCGGACTCCCTACAAATTTGGGAGTTCCGGGGCAAGGCCAACGACGCACTGACACCGATGCGCTTCAGCCCCGTGCGCCCGGATGATCCGGAGCCGGAGCCAGACCTGGCGTTGCAGGCGTTGAGCTCGGCCGGCAGCAAACTCTCCAAGGTGGGCGATGTCATCGCGGACCAATTGGAGGTTGAGGGACAATCCCTGGCGAAGAACATCGCAGAATATGTGCTGACGTGCTACACCAGCCAGAACTCCCAATTTCCTCTAGACCCGGTGCTTGAAGGTCCGGTTGAAGGAGAAGGCGAAGCTGTAAGAGCCAACGTATCGGAGGTTGCCCAGAAGGTCGCCCAATTCTTCCATAGGGTCTAGGACCATCTCTGTAATTCTCACTTGTATTTTCTCTTCTTCTTCTTCGATTTTGTAATCCCTTGTCTCCATATAAATGAAATCCCCAAATTTTTGTGAATTTCACTTTTTTGTCTTCAACACACGCTCCACCCTCAGCCACAGTGGCTGAAGCCTTGAGGGAGGAAGCTTCTGCTCCTGTCCCGGTGCCGCCCCAAGTGGTGGATGAAGCTGCGACAGCTCCGGTACTGGCTGTTGTGGTCATGGACTTCTACTCATCCCCAGAGGATCCCGTGGTAGCGCCGGACCGCGGGAGTGAAGATGCGTCAGTGGCACCTGTCCTGGAGGTTGAAGCTCCAGGTCCTGGTGCTGAGATGATGGAAGCTCCGGCCGTTGAGCCGGATGAAGCTGTGATTCCGGCCCTGGAGCCGGAAAGTGTCGAAGTTCCGGCGGTCGAGCCGGAAGTGATTGAGGTCCCGGCATGCGCGACAGAAACTGAGGAAGTTCCGGCGGTTGGGCCGGCTACCTCCGAAGCACCAGCCGCTGAGCCGGTCGATGTTGAAGATCTTCCGGCTCCCGAGCCGGTTGTTGGAGAGGCGTCGGAGCCCGAGCTCCCGTCGGAGGAGGTGCCCAGACCGGAGCCAGAGGCGGCCCCTGCTCCGGATGTGATGACGTCGGAGGTACCTGCGGCCGAGCAGGAGTGCCCAAGTGAAGTCGCTGGCCCCCTGCCTGAGGGGGAGAACGAAGACCTGGCGGCGGGGCCTTCCTCGATGGCGACTGAGGCCATCCCGGAGGATGGCCCTAGTGCCATGGAGACTCAGGGGACCACTCTCGTGGAGTGGGACCCAATTTTTGTATCTGAAAACCCGCTGGAACCAGCGGAGGAGACCCCAGCAGGTCCGGAACCTATCCCGTTGTCACTGTCTATTGACAACGCATGTTCCATTCTGCGTCAAGTCCAACTGGCCTTATTCCACGACAGCAAGGCTCTTGAAGAGGAGCGCCAAACCCTTAGGCGGTGGCGTAACCGGCTCTACTTCGAGACCAAGCTGGCGCAGTCGAGGCTAGCGGATGACAAAGAGTGGATCAAGTGGGAGAAGATCCGCCTGGAGTATTGGGGCAAGTTATTGGACGACAGGGAGAGTTTGACTCTTTCCCTCGACGCTCAATCCCGAGCGATCTACGATCGGGCCAAAGCAGCCAATAGTGCGGCCAATGAACGCCAAGAAAGGCTTGAGGCTATTAACACTATACTCATCAAGCACCGGGAGGCACTTGAGGAGAGGGAGAAACGGCTCGAGGGTGAAGAGCAGAAACTCCTAGGACTGCGAGATGATGTCCTTAGGAGGGAGGAGGAGCTCAGCGAGAAGGTGGCTCTGGCTGACAAGGGTCTCGAGGAGCATGCCAAGAAATTGGAATAGTGCTGCCATGAGGAAGAGGAGAAGGCCTGGGTGCGAGGGCAGGAACTCTACGAGCAAGAGTGTGCCCTTACTGCCAGGGAGAAGAAAGTGAGAGGCAGAGAGAAGGACCTGGTCGACCGCCGGAACAAGATCCACCTCTGGGAAAAGGAGCTCGGAAAACTCGAAAAGCGGGTTGCTGAGAAGATTTAGCAAATCGCCAAAGAAGTTGAGCGCCTCGCCCGTGAGAATTCCGTACTGGTGGCGGCCAGATGATCCATGGAAGAAATAAAGAGCTTGAGGACTGCGGACTCCCTACAGATTAGGGAGTTCCTGGGCAAGGCCAACGACACGCTGACACCGATGGGCTTCAGCCCTGTGCACCCGGATGATCCGGAGCCGGAGCCATACCTGGCGTTGCAGGCATTGAGCTTGGCAGGCAGCAAACTCTGCACGTTGGGCAATGTCATCGCGGACCAATTGGAGGTTGAGGGGCAATCCCTGGCGAAGAACGTCGCAGAATATGTGCTGACGTGCTACACCAGTCGGAACTCCCAATTTCCTCTGGACCCGGTGCTTGAAGGTTCGGTTGAAGGAGAAGGCGAAGCTGTCCGAGCCAACATATTGGAGGTTGCCCAGAAGGTCGCCCAATTCTTCCATAGGGTCTAGGACCATCTCTGTAATTCTCACTTGTATTTTCTCTTCTTCTTCTTCAATTTTGTAATCCCTTGTCTCCATATAAATGAAATCCCCAAATTTTTGTGAATTTCACTTTTTTGTCTTCAACACTTTTCTTCAACACACTTTTCTTTAACACTTTTGTCTTCACTTGGCCCCCTGGTAGATGTACACAATTTGATTGTGAACATGTACCAAGAGGATATTATGTTTTGTTGAAGACTCATTTGCTCCGAACTTGTATAATTTAGGTCCGAAGTCTTTGATAGTGAAGGCCCCCTGAGGTTGTCGGAGCTTAGAAGCTCCGGCATTGTCTATCGCTGGAGCATAGTAGCTCTGGCAATAGTCTCTATAAACGCGTAGAGAATCAATAGTTAGTCCTCCGGGGTGTCGGAGCTTAGTAGCTCCGGTAGTGACCTTTGCCAACACTTAGTTTGTTGGGCAGCAGACTCCGTTTGCGGAGTCTTCTCACCATCTTTTATTTAGCGTCGACGGCGGGTCCTCCTAGCTTTACCGGAGCTTGATTACTCCGGTGATGCTCGTTTTCAATGCGTGACATCGATTACAAGCCACCTAGGGGAGTTGGAGCTTTGTTAGCTCCGGCTTTTCTCCATCAACGTGTATTTTATTTTTCCTGCACACTGAAGTCAAGAAGAATAGTAAAATTCGTTTCTTGTCTATAACTTTGTCGCGGCTTACGGTTCTCAGGAAAGTTTTAGGTCAAACGCGTTTTTAGACACAATCGAATGTGTTGCCTTTTCTTCCGGATTCAATTGTATTTGGACTCGCCTTACTTCGGCCCACCGGGGTGTAGGTAGAGTGGCGTACTTAGGGTGCTTGACCAGGCTAAGTCGATAGCACACTCCAGCACTAGATTGGCTTGGCGGCTTTTAGGCGAGTTGGACAGGAACAATATTTGAATCCAAAAAATTGACAATACAACTCGTATTGTATATAAACCGGTTGAACTAAAATTTCTTAAGAATTGCACGTCTTTGTTATAGACAGGAAAGAGAAAAATAAAAAATGTTGAGCGTGTACTAAATAAATGCATGTGGAGTCTGTTTCACATGAAGATGTCTTTCATTATAGGTCCGGGGTACAGGGGAAACAAGTACACTCTAGGGGTATGGAACCATGCTAAGCGTGTTTCATTTCTCGTTTGACCCAGGGTAGCTAGCCACACTTTTAGTCTTGAGACTGTGACAAGTGTTGCATAAACTTTGCGGACCTTTCGGGAAAGGTCCGGCTGTTCTCCCGGAGGTACTACCCGACTCTGTACAATGACTCTATAACATACACCTCAAGTTACTCAAGACTCACCTCCGTGGTGTTAAGTGTAGAACTTACGGAGGTGCTCGATATTCCAAAGATTTGGGAGAGGTGTCCCATCCTCGGTAGCCAAGCAAACACTTTCGGGATGGGATACTTTAATCACTCGGAAGGGTCCCTCCCAACCGGGGGAGAGTTTGTTTAACCCTTCTCTGGATTGTATTCTCCGTAGCACAAGATTGCCTTCCTCGAGCTGTCGCTTGTGTATATGCCGCTGATGATAACGCCGTAGGGCTTGGCGATATCGAGATTCCGAACAGCTGCTTGGCACCTTCCCTCCTCAAGGAGGTCTAGGTCTTCACGCCGGAGCTGGTCCTGCGCGGCTTCGTCGAAGGTCCGAACCCGGAGTGAACCCAAGGTGATTTCCGGAGGAAGGATTGCTTCAGCTCCGTACACCAGAAACGAGGGTGTCTCTCCAGTTGACCTGTTTGGAGACGTCCTGTTGGCCCATAAGGTGGGCGGAAGCTCTTCGATCCAGTTGGCTCCATGTTTTTTCAAGCGCTCATAGGTGCGCGTTTTGAGTCCTTTAAGGATTTCAGCATTTGCTCTCTCGGCTTGGCCATTGTTGGCTGGGTGAGCTACGGAGGCGTAGCAAACTTGTATGCCGAGGTCTTCGCAATATCCTTGGAATGCAGAGCTTGTGAATTGGGTCCCATTATCAGTGATGATTTTGTTTGGGACTCCTAATCTGCATACAATGGACTCCAAAAAGTTGATAGCAGATTGCTTGTTGATTGTCACAACTGGAGTTGCTTCCGGCCACTTGGTGAACTTATCAATGGCGACGTACAGGAAGTTGTAACCTCCGACGGCTCTTGGGAATGGTCCCAAGATGTCCATCCCCCACACAGTGAAGGGCCATGTTGGGGGTATCATTAGTAGGGGCTGAGCTGGTGTGTGAATTTGCTTTGCATGGAATTTACATGCTTCACATTTCTTAACCAGCTCAGTTGCATCCTGGAGTGCTGTAGCCCAGTAGAAACCATGCCGAAAGGCTTTACCAACCAGCGTGCGAGAAGACGCGTGGTTCCCACACTCGCCTCCATGGATTTCTACGAGGAGCTCACAACCTTCTTCCCTTGTGATGCACCGCATTAGGATGCCGTTGGCACCGCGCCGGTAGAGATCCCCTTCTACCAACGTGTATCTTTTAGCCAATCTGACTACCCGGTCAGCGTATACATCATCGTTAGGAAGGATGTTGTCTTTCAAGTAGTTCCGGATCTCCAAGATCCAGGCATCGGAACTAACTTGAGCATTTGAGTCTTGCGTGCTGGGTTGCTCGGAGCTTCTGGCAGCACCTACGACCCTTGATGGCTGCCATGGTAACAGGGCCATCGGGACCGTCAGCTTCGGGATGCTGATCTCGCCCCCTTCGCCCAGTTCGGCAGGCTGAGCTGTTGGCTTTGACAACCTCCGGACAAAAATTCCGTCAGTAGCCGGAGCTCCGGTTGACGCTTTCGTCGAGAGTTCGTCAGCTTCAGCGTTATGGGCACGCTGAACATGGTGGAGATCTAGGACTTCAAAGTCCTTCTGAAGCCTTTGGACTTCAAGGAGGTAACCAGCTAGCTAGAGATTATTGCAGGAACATTCACCCTTCACCTGCTTAATGATGAGTTGCGAATCTCCCTTGACCTGCAGTTGCTTGACACCATATGACAGTGCCACCTTTAGTCCGTAGATGAGCGCTTCGTACTCTGCCATGTTGTTGGTTGCCTTGAAGTCAAGGTGTACCATGTATTTCACCTTCTCCCCGGTCGGTGCAAGGAGAAGAATTCCAGCTCCGGCCCCCTGCTTCTGCATGGAGCCGTCGAAGTAGAGGGTCCAATGAGGCTCGGTGAAGGCTGGAGCTTGATGCTCCGTCTTCTGCTCACTGGGGCCCCCAGGGTTTGATGGAGAGGGAGTCCATTCTGCCACAAAATCTGCCAATGCTTGACTCTTGACTGCTTGCCTTGAAATAAATTCAAGATCAAATTCAGCCAATTCCGCTGCCCACTTTGCAATATTCCTAGTAGAATTGGGATTATGCAAGATTGCTCGAAGCGGGTAAGAGGTCACCACTGAGACTTTGTGAGCTTGGAAGTAATGGCGAAGCTTCCTGGAGGCAATAAGAACTGCATAGAGCAGCTTATGCACCTCTAGCTATCGAGTCTTGGCATCATGTAGTACCTCACTAATGATGTACACCGGGCGCTGAATGGTCCGGACCCTCCCGGAGGGGTCCGGAGCTTCCTCTTCACTGACCCGGATCCTCCTGGAGGAATCCGGATTTTCTTCGGGGACCTCCGGGTCTTGGCTGGAGGAACCCGGAGCTTCTTCAGAAGTGACTGGGACCCTCCCGGAGGGGTCTGTATCTTCTAAAGTAGTTTCTTGTGGATTTGAATCTGGGAGCTGGGACCTAGACTCTCTTTTAGGAACCTCCGGACCCTCCCGAAGGGGTCTGGATTCCTGAGTATGAGGTAGCTCTGGTCTCTCCGCAACCAGAACCATACTGACAACTTCATTAGTTGCTGAAATGTAAAGCAGCAAAGGCTCACCAGGGTTTGGAGCTACCAGAATTGGTAGGGTGGTGAGGAACTGTTTCAGCTCCTGGAATGCCTTCTCTACTTCTTCGGACCATTGGAATGGTCCAGACTTCCTTAATAACTTGAAGAAGGGGAGTGCCCGTTCCGCCAGTCTTGAAATGAACCGGTTGAGGGCTGCTAGGCATCCAGTTAACTTTTGGACGTCTTTGATGTGGGTTGGTGGCCGCATGTCTTCAATGGCCTTAATCTTCTCCGGATTAGCTTCTATGCCCCGGTGACTTACCAGGAAACCGAGAAGTTTTCCGAAGCTAACCCCGAAGACACACTTGTCTTGGTTTATCTTTGTGCGGGTAGCCCGCAACTTGTCGAAGATAGCCTGCAAGGTGTCAAGGAGTGACTCCTTGTCCCTGACCTTGACCACGATGTCATCGACGTAAACTTCCACTATGTCTCTAATGAGTTCTTCAAAAGTTTTGTACATAGCTCGTACAAAAGTTGAAGCTGCATTCTTGAGACCAAAGGGAATGGCTGTATAACAATACAATCCATCTACTGTGATGAATGAAGTATGCTCTTCATCTTCCCTAGACATCCTGATTTGATGATACCCGGAATACGCGTCTAGGAAACACAGTAATTCACACTCGTAGGTGGAATCCACTATCTGATCTATTCTAGGTAGTGGAAATGGATCTTTTGGACATGCCTTATTTAGTGTGGTGTAGTCGATGCACATCTGAAGCTTCCCGCCGGCCTTGGGCACAACGACTGGGTTTGCCAGCCATTTTGGATGGAAGACTTCTCGGATGAATCCGGCTTCGAGTAACTTCTTCACTTCTTGTCAGATGAAGTTCTGTCGCTCTTCGGATTGCTTCTGAGGCTTCTGATGCACAGGCCGGGCGTCGAGGTAGATCTTCAGATTATGCTCAATCACTTCCCTGGGGATCCCAGGCATTTGTGACAGTTGTCAGGCAAACACGTCGACGTTAGCCCGGAGGAAAGTGATGAGCGCGAGTTCCTATTTGTCGGTCAGTCCCCCTGATATACGGGTGGTCTGAGCGGCATCGGAACCAATTTGGACGACTTTGATGGGAATGTCGGTGTCGCCGCTTGGCTGCACACGAGGTGCAGAAGTCGAGCCTCGTTGACGAATGCTCGGGGGTTTTGGAGCATGCTCCTGTCTGGAGTCCTCCTCTTGCGCTGTGGTGAGTGCATGGAGTTCTTCCAGAGCAGTTACTCCAGCAGTACGATCTTCGTGGATCCGGAGAACGCCTATTGGCGTTGGCATCTTCAACACCAGATAACCATAATGAGCAGCTGCCATGAATTTGTACAGGGCAGGCCTACCCAAGATGGCATTGAATGGTAAGTTGATCTGAGCGACGTCGAAGACCAACTTCTCGGTGCGATACTTCTCCCGTGTCCCAAAGGTAACAGGGAGAGTAATAGCTCCGAGTGGGGTAATGGCCCCCGGACCTACTCCGGAGAAAGGTCGAGAGGGGTGGAGATCCGAAGGTCGAGAGGGGTAGGAGATACCATCAAAGGTAACTGACCTGCTCCAACCATGCTCCGAGGGCAGTCCGAAGCATCAAAAATGATGGCTGTGTCCATCCACTTCCGATGAGCTATAGCATCCATATCCCGACGCATAGTCTTGATGACGCGGCGGGAGGTGATGTCCCATGATCCACCAAAAATGGTGTTCATGGTCTTCCGACGCTCGTTGTCAAAGACATCAGAATCATCGTCGACGGAGGTGTAAACGGCCTTCAAGACATTTTTGGGATCCTAAAATCCTAACTCCTCTTCAGCCAGAGCTTCGTCGACTTTTTGCTTACCTTCCCTCTGTCGGAAAGGAGATTCTTCCCGGCGCTTGTTGTAGCGCTCGGCAAGGTTTTGGACCTCCCGACAATCTTCCAAACTGTGGCTACCTGTTTTGTGAATTGGGCACCACACCTTGGGCTTGCTAACATCTTCGGAAGACGGTCGAGGTCGCTTTTCGGGGTGTGGCCCCCGACCACCCGGAGCTGCAACAGCTGCAGCATTGGATGTACCGACCGACGGCTTCTTCTTGCCGTTGGTCTTTTTCTTCTTCTTGCCGTTCCCGGAGGTAACGACTTCTTCTTTGGAGGATTTCTTGTGACCCTCCGGGGTTGGTTTGGAGTGCATTTCACGGCCCTCTGCAGCTCTGGCACATTTGTCTGCCAAGCTGAAGAGTTCCGTGACGCTGGTGATCTCCTTGATCGCCAGTTTCTCCAGCATCTTCTTGTCCCGTACACCCTGTCTGAATGCCACAATGATAGAGGCGCTAGAGATAGAAGGGATAGTGTTTAGAACCTGAGAGAACCTCTGGATGAATGATCGCAGGGATTCTCCCCCTTTTTGCACGACTGCAAAAAGGTCCAGTTCAGTGCCTTGTCGGGTGTATGAACTCCCGAAATTGGCGGTGAACTGCCGACACAGCTCCTCCCAACTGTTGATAGAGTTGGGTGGAAGGCTCATAAACCAGGACCTGGCGGTCCCAGTTAAGGCCACTGGAAAATAATTGGCCATTACGGCCTCGTTTCCTCCAGCTGCCAAGATTGCAGTGGAGTAGATCTGAAGAAATTCGGCAGGATTGACAGTCCCGTCGAATTTTTCTGGCAGGTGAGGCCGGAACTTCTATGGCCACCTGACCATACGCAGATGTATGGCCAGAGCTGGACAGCCTCCTCCTACTCCTTCAGGAGCAGAAAGGTCCTGAGCTTCCCGTCTTTCACGAGCATGCTCAATATGGACTCGGCCATCTTGTTGGTGGTATCGGCGATCATGCTCCGCCCGGAGGTCATGAGTTGTGAGCCTGGATACCGTGTGAGTGCGTCGTGCCCCGGAGGGCAATGACGTCACTTGTTGTGATACAGCACGTCTCCTGCTATTGGAAACGTGCGGACCAAGTCTACCAAACAAAGTCTGCCGCGGCGACGGGGCTTGTCCTAAAGGGGGAGGACCCTGGTTGCTGAGGCATTCGGCTGCTGCTGCAACCAAATGTTCCACATCGGCCCTCCACTGTTCCAATGCATCCCGAGATGCATCCGGAGGTGGTGGGCATTGGAGAAGAGCACGCGCTGCATGGAGCGCGTGTTCCGGGTTGTCATGATTTGCCGACGCAGTGATTGACGCCGGCGCACCATCGCGTTGCCCAACTTGATTTGCTGGTGGAGGCAGTGGTGGTGGGAGCATGACTCCTGCTGGTGCTGAGGCTCCTGCTGGTGGCTGCATATTGGAGGGATTGCCCCCAACAGCCTGAGCAACAGGTTGACCATTGGATGATCCAGCAGCTGAGTTCACCATTCTCAAAACCTCAGGCGCCCCTACCTGTCGCGCCAACTGTCGGTGGTTTGGAATCGGCAGATCTCCCGACACTACTAAAGTGATAGAGGAGTTTGATGTTCAGTGTGGGCGCGCGGAGATTCAAGAAGGTGAATAGTAAATGACGCAGGAGACACAGGAGTTTACGTGGTTCGGGCCGCCTGAGCGTAATACCCTACTCTACGGGTGCGTTGATGTTGTCTTAGCTGTATGAGCTTGTGTTGAGCGTCTATGGCGCGTGACTATCCCCTCCTCAACGTGTTGTTGGCATGTCCTTTTATAGTACAAGGGCAGGCCGTTACAAGTTAGCCTGGCCCGACATGTGGCCCCGGCGGTCACTAGTATTGACACTTATTCAACGCATTTAATTGTCCTTAACGACCGGGTAATGGGCTTTGACAGCACCGTTACTGGTAATTAAGGTCATCCGATCGTGTGTCATTAATATGGTATTAATGACACATAATCGGGTTTTGAAGTCCTTGATTCCCCTTTGAAGATCGGGAGCCGTTATGTAGTCTTCCGAAGATCAGAGGCTGGAACTCCGATGGTTGGGCACGTGGCAGCTCCAGAGCATACTGTGGGAAACAGGCAGCTTCAGAGCTACGTGACACGTGTACATGGACCGAAGCTTCCCCCTTGTGGGCGGTAGCTCCGGCTTTATAGTACACGTGGCGACCCTGGGATTAACCATGCTGGAGAAGCGGGTCCGGTTATGTCTGACATGTAGGCCTCCGAAGGTCTTCAAACCAAGTAGATGACTTTCCTTTGAGATCTTTGTAACCTCAAGGGGTGTAAGGTTTTCAGGGTACCGACAACACCCTTTGGAAATACTCGTTAAAGGGGAAATGCTACATCGATAGTTTCCATGCTCTTGCAGATGTTCACTTGAGAATTAAAAAATACCAACAAACATTTTTAGCACCCCTGCTAGGGATGATTTGTTAGTAGTGCATAGGAAATATCAACAGTGGGTCTGGGGGCCACTATCGATACCCTGCATACCAGGTATCCCTTCGTACCAGAAGAAGACGCGTTGAGTTCCACCTTCCAGTATTGTGTACTTCTAGAGGCAACATGTATTACGTAGTGTCAGACCTGCCTCCCTCCTTAGGGTGGCTCCAGCGCTGCCACGTCTCCAGCAGTGCCGGATCTGCCTCCCTCCTACAGTGGCTCTGGTGCTGCCGTGTGTCCCGCTGTGCTGGACTGCCTCCCTCGTTAGAGTGGCTCCGGAACTTTCACGTGTCCAGTAGATCCTGACCCGCCTCCCCAACATGGGAAACGCTAATGCTACCACGTGTCCAGTAGCTCCGGACCTACCTCCCTGCAGAGGGAAGCCACGGAGCTGCAACGTGTCACAAGTCCGGATCTATGTCTACAACGGGAAGGCTCGAGGATCTCCAACGGTGTGGACATTCAAGGACTATCAATTGGCCATTACAAGGCCTAGTTAACACGTCATTAATTTCATATTACTGACACACGGTAAGAGGACTATCAAGTCCAATAATGCTGCCATTAAGGCACATTATCACACTATTAACCCCCTTAACACTCGTAGATTGGGTATAGGATGTTTATTACAGCCGGGGCCACGTGTCAGGCCATGGCGCATACTATAACAGCCAGTTCTTAGCATATAAAAGGACTGCACAACATGGTAGAGGACAAGTCATTCAGACTAGCTCACCAACATACTCGCATAAAGCATTCCAATACACAAACACCCCGTGGAGTAGGGTATTACGCTCAGGCGGCCCGAACCACGTAAAACTCCTTGTGTCACCTTGCTCTTGGATCTTGATTTTGCTCCCTACCCAAATACGAACTTCCGCAGGCTACTTCTTAGTAGTACCTGGTTAATTGTTGTTGGAACATTTCAACAACAGGGGAAACGAATTACTTGATACCCTTGTAACTAAATCACAATTGAGTCATTATCCTTGACTTGTTAAGACTCAATCACCTAGATCGTTGGAAATGACTGTTTCTAGTTTGCGAGGAGTTGCCGTATGACTTCTCAACCTCGTGAGATCCTTGAATTTTCTCTACTGCATGGCTATCTATTTATTGTCAAACCGATGGAACTCCTTGACATGTAATGCATGGTGAATTTGTTGGTCCCACAACCTTAGTCACCATCGATTGAGTGTTTTGTATTTTCATGACATAAGTGAAAAGAAACCTTGAATTCTATAATGTTAGTACAAAGCATTTTGTCCTTTGACTCATTTATTGAGATCGCAATTCCTTGCGGTTGATCATTCCTTGTTTAGATGTCAATACACCTTGATTCTTATTTCGAAAAGATACTGAGTTAAATCCTTAAGGATAGAACCAAAGCAAAGTAAGCCACAAGAATAGCTACATCTTCTATGATAAGTCATCATTGTGATCATGGAAATCAGAGAGCAAAGATTGAATATTGGAATCAAGAATAGGACAATAATTCCTTCAAGAAAGAACATAAATGACCAAAGACAAAGACTGTAGAGTTGAATGCTTCTTTCTTATGGAAAAGGATACCTATTAAGAGAAAAGAAGAAGACTTCAAAACACTATCAAAGATTTACATGGAAAAGATATAGACTCTATAGTTCAATCTCACCTGAGTCAAGTATCTAAATTCAGAGCACTCAGAAGAAGATTCATATCACAAGAAATTAGAAGATGTGGTGCAGTAGACTATTACAGATTAAACACATCGTTAAGGAACCTGCATGGAAATGCAAAGAATTCTTTCATCCAAATATGCTGGATAATTATTGTCTTATCATTGATAACTCTCCCTACCATACTCAATTCACTAGAATCTCGAGACGAGATTTCTTTAAGGTGGAAGAGTTGTAAAATCCCACATTTGAAAAAAACAAGAACGCAAAACGAAGTCAAAATTTTTAGGTTAAATTATAAAGTCAAACTCCAATGAATTACGATAATTAATAAATATTTATCAGAATATAGACTTTTAAGAACTTTAGATTTAGTTTGGGGAAAATGATGAGTCTATGAGTAAAATTAAATAAAATAAGTTCCAAGGAGGTTAATTCCGAAATCAAAGTCAAGTTCAAACTTAAACTTAAATCAAAAAGCCCAATTTCCACACTAAGGCAATCATCTTAGTTTTAAATCAAGTATGTTCAAAGGTAAGATTTGAATTCTTCAAAGTCTTATTGAAAATCAATTAGAATGTGCTAATGTAATTATATATTACTTCATCGAAAACTTTTAGATGAGTAGTTCAAATCAATAATTAAATTCTCAAATGATAATTCAAATTTAATTATGCAAACATGAAAAGGTATATCGATCTATGATTGGCTCATTATTCTATTTATGTGCATCTAGGTCAGATAGTTTGCTTAGTATGTGTAAGTGTGCAAGGTTTCAAGCCGCACCTAAAGAGTGCCATGTAATAGCTGCAAAAAGAATTTAAGATACCTTGTGCACACACCTAACTTGGTCATTTGGTATCCCAAAGGATCCAAATTTAACTTGATAGGATACTTTAATGCCGACTATGCAGGATGCAAAGTCGATAGAAAAAGCACGTTAGAGACTTGTCAATTTCTTGGCAGATCCCTAGTTTCATAGTCATCTCAGAAGCAAAACTCCATTGCTCTTTCCACAATGAAGCAGAGCATGTTGCAGCCGGTAGTTGTTGCGCACAATTACTTTGGATGTGACAAACTCTAAGGGATTATGGTTACAATCTGAACCATATTCCACTCCTATGTGATAATGAGAGTGCTATAAAAATTGCACACAATCCAGTAGAGCACTCAAGAACTAAGCACATAGATATTCATCACCATTTCTTAAGAGATCATTCATTGAAAGGTGACATTGTAATCTCACTTGTTAGGACTAAAAAACAACTTAAAGACATTTTCACCAAGCCATTAGATGAAAAGAGATTTTGTGAGCTAAGAAATGAGCTAAATATACTTGACTCTCGAAATGTGGCTTCAAAATTTGTCCCTTATCTCGATTTTCTCTTGAAAACTTTTTAAATTACTGAATCTTGGTGAATTATGGCAATTGTATGATTATTAATTGCTTACTGGTCATGTTCATCAAGATTATTTTTGAAATAATGTCCTTGAAATGACTATTGGATCAAACAACCAAAATATAGTTGATTCAATTTTGTTCTGTCCTGCTGACACCGGACATGTCAGACTAGTCCGACCCTGGTCCGACATACCGAACTTATCCAGTGTTGACCTAACTAGTCTGGATATGTCGGTGTTAACCCTAATCCGCCGCTAGGATCTCATCTCTCACAATCTCCTTTGCACTCTTTCTCTCCTCAACCGAGAGCTCCGAAGGCGATTTCTACTTCTAGACATCAAAAACCTAGATTTCTCTAAGGGAAATCTTCTTCTTGGCGCGGAGCTTGCCCACTACGGACTAATCCGGCCTCCACTCTGCTCCTTCAACTCGAATCTTCATCTTTTCGGTAAAATTTCACTCAAACCCTTGCTCTCAACTTTTCTTGGTTCTTTCTTATTTTACTTGATTCCTAGGTCATACATTACTGTTCTAGATGTATTCCTACTGTTGTTCTATTCACTGTGAATCAATTCAAGCTAGATTTGTTGATAATAGGAAATTAGGGTTCTTATGCTGGACCGGACTAGTCCGGTGTTCAAGTGCAGACAAGTACGATTCTCCGGACAAGTCCACAGTCTGAATACGGACAAGTCTGGTATCCTGAAAATTTAAACTTCTAAACTCCTATTTGCAAAAAGTCTATATTCCATTCTTATCATCCCTTGAATTCCTCTCTCAGGCACGATGTCGTCAGGTTTCGAGGATATCTCTTTTGACTATGATGAAGAGTGTGACTGTGCTACAGTGCAAAGAGCCAAATAGAGGGAGATGAAGAAAAGACATGACCACAATGTTCACTCCCCTCCTTCTGACGACACCCTTCCTAAGAGGAGGAGAGTGGTAGTGAAGAAAGCACAGGTCAAGGATGTTGCTAGTGCTAGCTCTACGATGCCCAATAGAACTCTCAACAAGGGCAAATGACTAGCTAGTGGTCCTATTGGCCCTTTGAAGATGAAGGCTCTTATCCACCACAACAGGAAGCCATCAAATGATGACTTTACAGAGAAAGGGGGTGAGTTTGCCGACAAATTCAGAAAGCTGGAAGTCTATGATCAGCCCAAACAGTCAGCTGATCCATGATTCTGGAGTAACTTCCATGCTGACTACTATGGGGATGTATATCTGAAGATGAGGAACCCAGTTATTGAAAGTAAATGGGTCAACATAACCTAGCTCCAGTCCAAGAGATGACAAGCTTATCAAGAGGTCCTAGAGGCATTGGAGCAACATGGACTGAAGGATCTTGTCTCTTTCTAGTAGGACTGGAACATTGAAGTCATCACTCAATTATATTCCACTCTTTACTTTTCTCGTGATGATAGAGACAAAATGATATGGATGACATATGGAGCGAAGTACAGTGTCAATATGAAGAATTTAACAGGATTCTTCACCTTTAAGATTCTTTGGAGAATGACATCATCATCCACAACCTAAAGCCTCTGGAGAAAGAACAGCTTGACTTTCACTATGATACAAGGATGCCATTCGAATCTCCAACTACAAAGCACTTGAAGCCCTTCTTTGCTGTTCTAAACAGGATCCTAAGGAAAACCGTAGCTCCCAAGGAGGGAGTTGCATGGACTATCCAGGGGACCCTCAGGACATTGATGAAGGTCATAAGCAAGGAAAGGACCTTCAATGTCTTTGAGTACATGTACAATGACATCATGAACATCTCCATCACCCCTAACAGGTCCTGTGGCTATGCACCCTACATCATGCATATGATTGAGAAGGTGATAGAACCTAAATTTGTCAAGGATGTTCCTCATACTGGACTCAGGCCCTAGAAGCCAACTATCTACACTGTCCCCTCTGTTCCTATATCATCTGCAGAGGAACAAATATCTAAGAGGACTCAAGAAGGCACAAGATCTGAGGCTGCTGCTCCTGCTCCTCCACCTCCTAGAGAGTCCTCCAGTGGTGTGCTGAAGATGGTCTCATCCATCATTGCATCCTGCCGCAAAAGTGGAAATTAAGCAGCACAAGGAGGGTCTGGCCAGGAAGAAGCATCAACGATATGTGAAGGCCAACATCAAAGCAATCTGCGAGAAGCTGGAGATGGAGCCAATGGGGTCACCTCAGATCTCAGAAGACTATGAAGAAGATATCACTGAGATGGCTCCTCTGACTGAGCAAGAGTTGGCTTCATTCGGATTGGCTAGTGCCTCTGCTCCTCCTCCTCCTCCTCCTCTGCAAGCACCTGAAGATGAATAAGAGGATGATGATGGGACCGAGAGTGAGGGAGGTAGCGGCGATGAGTGATCCCACTCAATTTTTCCCTTTCTGGTGCCTTGATGCCAAAGGTGGGGGGGGGGGGGGAGATTGAGACTAATATTCTATTTTGTAGCCATTATGGACCTGTGATCAAGGACATATATCTCGATTTCAAACTATTGTAATTTATTTTGGATGTGCTGACTTTACTTAATGTGTGATGCCTAGTTTAATGATAATGTGATGGTGGTTGCTATATGATTGTTAAGTTATTATCTTTTGCTCATCACATCTTTTGATTACACACTTTTTAGGCATCCCACAATAAAGAGTGCATATATGTGAAAAGTTTTTGTTACTCATCTATCATTCTCATATATGCACACTTTATAAAAATCAATTTTTTCTCTTAATTGTGAAATCTCAATTGGTTGTCATCAATCACCAAAAATGGGGAGATTGAAAGTGCATCTAGGCAATCCCTTGTGGGTTTTGGACGATTGATGACAAACAAATGAGATCCTAATGAACTTTTTGAGATGACTGCAGGTCAATTTAAATGAGATAGTTTGGTACACTGAAAAAGTGAAAAATGAAGTGGTGAAGGAAAAGAGAAAAGCCCAACTGGTGACTGAAGCGCAAAGTAGACTTAAATGTATAGGGTGTGTGTGAAAGACACATCCCAAGAGCTCAATTCTTTGCGTAGGGGTAAGGGCTTAAAATAAACCTATAAATTCACCGATCACCGAACTAGTCCGTTCAACTCTCTGTTGTCCAAATTCACGCCGAACTTGTCCGTACTGGGGACCAGACTTGTCCGATGTGCTGTGTGAAAGTCAGCGTGAAATGTGCAGCACACAAGAAACCATAGATTGTGTGAGTTGTATCGGACTAGTCCGGTCATCGGGATCCTAACGGTAACAATTTTTGAAATACTATAAATAGGAGATCCACGACCCCACAAACATAATTCACGTATTATACTATTCACAACTCAAACCCTAGTGCCACCACTTTCCCCAAGAGCACAAAAACACATGTCCACACGCATCTAAAGTCCTCAAAAGGTGAAAATCAATTGAGTATTCAGATATGGGGTTGGAAGATCATTGTCTATGCTTCATTGAGCTCTTGGGGTTTGATCTCTTTACACTCATGCATCTACTTGTAATCTTTTCAAATGTATTTGATCATATTTTCGTTGTAATTCTTGTGGGAGTCCTCAATGTGTGAGGTTGCTCCATAAACTCGGTGATTACCCATGATATTGGAATCAAGTCGGCCTTGTTTGGTGACTTGACTAGGGAAAGGGTTTGAAGAGACCCAGCTCTGTGTGGGCTTCCTCAACGAGGAGTAGATCTCTTTGGTGAGATCAAACCTCAGTAAAAATATATGTCTCATGTGCTTCTTTGTTTTTGCATCTTCATTAATTAGGGCACATAGTTTATCAATCTAGTAACTTGAATCAAGATTACCTTCCACATGTAACTTTACAATATTGATTGTTAATTCATGTGATCGTAAAAGTTGTCCAAATTTCCCCTGCTATAACGTTTAATTCCTGAATCAACTCGACACACATTAGCACACCGAACTAGTCAGCACCTTCAACCAAACAAATCTAGTCCATCAAGTATTTGGCAATTTGATTAAGTGTGCAGGAAATTATCAAAGCCTATTCACCCCCTCTCCCTCTAGGGCACATTCATCAATAAATGCTCATATATCACACAACATGCCATGATATCATGAATGATGCAATTATGAGGTAGTATATGTTATTAAGTTACTACTATTACTTAATAACTGGTTACAATTGAGTTTTACGTGTTTGAGCAAGTTTTGAGTCATTTCTGTAAAGACTGGGGATGTTTTAGGATATTCAAGAATTCAGAAACCGGGCTAGTCCGCAAAGGGGCCAGACATGTTTGCTCTCGATCGGACTAGTCCGCTGTGAACCGGACAAGTACACTATGGTCTAGTGTTTTGTGAACTTCCTAACTAGGGCATGGTTTAAATTAAGTGCGGGGTCAAAATCTACATTGAAAGGTTGCTTTAACGTAGTTACCGTGAGTGCAACGGTCCAACGGTCAAAGATTGGGCGTAACACGCGAAACTTGACATCTAGATCCGTTAACAACGAATCGGCGACAAGATGTAGAAGAAGAACGTTGACGTCGAAGAGTTGATGAAGAAGAACGCAGTAGCGGCGACAATCTTGCTTGATCCTTCTTTCCTTATCCTTCTCCTTCCTCCTTCTCTTCCTTCTCCTACTTTCCTTGTGGTGAGAGCTTCCTCTCTTAGGAACGGTGGCTCACGGTGAGATGGCAGGGTGGTGTGGTTTTCTGTGACACTCAGTTCCAAAAAATGAACCAAGTGCATTATATGTGTGCCCAATATGTTTAACACACATACACAAGTGATTCACACTTGATAAACAGATAATAACCACAACTCAAATTACATAAGAAGGTACTTCTATTACAATACTAAAGTAATCCTCAATTTACAACTCTAATGATCATTAATGATAATACTAGTGCAGCGGAAATAATCTAATTAAGGAACTAAGCAAACTAAGCAAATAGGGTAGTGCGGCTCCAAGCATAACCACAGGCAAGTCGACAACAGCACACAACCTAATATTCCGCATTATCCTCAAGATACTCCAAAACTTCACCTGAAACTGTTAGTGGGGGGGGGGGATTGCAAGGATGCGTACATGTCATACTCAGCAAGTGCGAGCAAGTATGGCATGTAGCTTAAACAAGGCATGATAATAAACAATGGCTAATTGCTGAAAAGTACATTTAAACGTGTAAAAAGCATTATACTATGTCTATGTGAAGTAATCCCATCATATCCAACATAATATGAAACCATAATCAATTATCCATCCATATACCAGATTATTACCATCATTATCATCCATGTTCATTTATCATAACTTAATCCATAACTATAACCATAACCAACCATCCCAAATCCCAAGTTTCCTCTAATCATGTAGGTCATCTAGGTGCTCTTAACCGGGAGCACGGCTATCATGATAGTTTGTAACACTCTGCATAGGTTGTACCACTTTACCCACAAGTTCATGATTTCGTCACCCGTCAGCGTCTAAAGGAAACCTCCATTATGCCAAAACACTAGCATAGGTGTCTGACCAAGAGATCACAAAATAGCCTTTACAAAGGGACTACTAGCATGTACGGACCCATTGAGGTTTCACCGGTGGAGATGCCTCCAACTGAGCACATCCTAAACAAAGGGCCCCCTCTTGTGCCGTTCGGATCCCAGGGAGTCCCACCACTCATACAAACCTAATCCGACTTTCCTTCCCCGCTCTTCCAAATGGTCCGCGCAATACTAGCAATACCCTAATTAATCAGCTACGCCGCACCCATACTTGGCCTCGTGGTGGCACTGTAGTCCTGGCCTATTCTCACGTGAACCGGTTATTAGATCCAAGGCAAGCAAACCATTATAACATCCAACTAAATCCCCAATAGATCTCCCAAGTCCCATGTTACCAATTAAACCATGTTCATTAATTCATATCATCCATAGGGTCATTAATTCATAATTAAGTCATTTGGTTGTTTTCCCATTCCAATTAATTTAGAGTGAAGCAAAAAGGTAAAAAGCCCTTCCCGACTCTCTATAATGTGTTCGAAGCGACAAGGATGGTCAAACAAGTCTAGTAAACACCTATTTTGGGTTTCCCATCAATTTGACACAAGCATGCAATTTTTCAATCAAAATATTTAAAACAGGATCAATATGTTCAAGAACACTTGCCTTAATATCCCGCAATTTGATGGTCAAGCAACTCAACCTCTTGCACATGAAGATCCTCGCATATTCACTTCTCAATCATGACCACTTGAGTGTACTTGTCTACTCACAATGAAGCACATACACGAGCATCATACACAATAAATGCATTGCAAACACTGACCAGTATGTATAATATGGATGCATGCAGTAAATATGTTCGTATTAATGTTCGATAAATTTCTATGACTTTTTTTAATAATTTTCTATAATTATTTACTATTTATTTGAGCAAGTTTGGAATTAATAACAATAAATTCAGAGGCAAAATAATTATTACAGAACATTAAATATGCTGAAGATAATGTTAGTAACTTACTAGAATTTATTCTAAATTTTTAGGAATTTTTCTGAATTTAATTTGACACTTTATTAATTAACTAGGCTTTAATCTTATTTATCAAATCTGAAAAACAGATTAAATAATACTTAAAATACAAATTTAGTCAAAACTAAAATAACAGATTGATTTTATATGATTTAATCTAACTTGCAAGTTTTAGGTTGATTTATGATGATCTGGTGATGATTTATGGATGCATGAATAAGAATTTTTTTTTAATATACGATTTTTAATCCAAAATTTTATTAATAACCGTGGATTTAAAAAATTTGCAGATATGACCCACCGTCGTATGAGTCTCATACGACGTAATGAATGTCGTATGAGGCTCATACGACGGTCCGACGTGGCTGCCACGCGGGCAACGGTCGCCGCGGAAAACGAGGCGGCAGCGAACGTCGTATGAGCCTCATACGACTTGCGCTAACGGTCGAACCGTCGTATGAGGCTCATACGACGGTCTGCCACTTATAAAGCGTCGCCCCCGCCCCTGCCTCGCTCACAGCCCGCCGCCTTCCTTCCTCCCAGCCGCGCCGCCCGCGACCTCCACCGCTCCCGCACGGCGCCTCCGACGCTCGCTACTCTCACCTTTTTCGTCTCCGATCCGTCGTCCTCGGATCCTCGTGACTTCGGTATTGATTTTGCCACCATACATTTATGTTGTTTTGTTGTCAATATAATATGAATGCGTATTATATTATGATATTTGTTTGTATGAATGTATAGTGTTGATAACACACGCGACATAGTCTATTGTATTTAATTTTTGTACACGTTGTTCACGCATATAGTGTATTGTTGTCAATATAATATAATTGTATATTATTACTCGTTGTGCACGCGATTGATGTCAATATTATATGAATTTATATGGTTCATGCATATAGTTTAATATGAATTTTGTTAATATTCATGCGAATGTCATGATTACGGTAGAGTACATTATTGCAGCATGTTTTCTTAATGTATTATTCGTTTAATTAAAATGTACTTGTTTTTTGATATGATTTTTCAGTTCATAAATGTGTAATATATATTATATTATGTTTTATTAGTTGTTATAAAATATTGTCATACATTACAGAGGAGCGTAAAATTGCTCCTGTAGTTACAAATGTGTGGCAAATATATACGTTTTATAGAGTCAAATTAATTTGGTTAGAGTAGATTATAATACGTTTGTTTATATTGAATACAGTAGGAATGTCGGACAAATTAATGTTTCGTATTTTCTACGGAGAAGGCACGCTTGTTTATGGGTCAACTGGGGTTGATATGTCTGCTTGGACGTCGTTGGTGAGGGGGATAGCAAGACCAAATGAGAGGTCATTTGGTAGTCTGGAGAAATGGATGATTAAAACGTTAAACCTTAATGAACAAGTATATCAAGTGAAACTGAAAGGGTTGATTAATCGAGCAAGAGATGGATGTTATTGGGATTTCGTTCCTATTAAGGGGACACAGAATTGGAGGAAATGGGTAGATACAGTTGTGGAGCGGGGTTGGCCGCTGGTGTTTCTTGCGCAAGCAGAAACGAAAGAAGTTGAAGATTCAGCTGAAGCAGACGATATGGAAGATACTGATGTAGAGGTCGAAGGCGGAGTGAACCAGATGCAAGAAGACCCACTTGGTGTCGCTGATGAAGGAGAGCACATCGAAGATTTAGTTGAACAAATTAGAATTGAGGACATGGAATATGAAAATGTTATTGAAGATGACTCTTCTGATGATGAGAATGATATTATCATTCCTGCAAACTGGAACAATGCAATCCCGAGTAATTTAGCAGCTGCAGAAAAATATTCTGGGTTATCTGGATATCATGAGAACCAGTTAACACAAGGAGATATTTTTAAAGACAAAGATGGTTTAAAAGATGTAGTAAAATATTGGTCTTCGTCTGTGCAGAGATCATTTACAGTTTACAAGTCTAGTCCAAAATTATATGATGTGAAATGTGTGTTCCCAACTTGTCCTTTTTGAGTTCATGGTTTCGAGGAGAAGTGGACGAAGCTTTGGAAAGTTTCAAAAATGGTTGATCACACATGTCAGTTGCAGGAATTGGAGAAGTGCAACGGTGCTTTGACCTCAGATTTCATTGCAAATCATATGTATGCCCGTATAGTGGACAACATACAGTTTGAACCAAAATCAATAATAGCGACTATTGAGGAAGAGTTCAAGTACACCATAAGTTACTCTAAAGCATGGAGGGCCAAACAGAAAGTGATTGAACAAAGATTTGGTACTTTTGAAGCGTCTTATGATAACCTTCCAAAGTTGTTGCAGACCATTCAGGAAAAAAATGTTGGTACTTTTTACGACATTATGGACATGCCGCATAGAAGTGTGTCTGGGAAGTTGTATCTGCACCGTGCATTCTTTGCATTAGGGCAATGTATTGCTGCTTTCAGACATTGTCGACCAATACTCTGCATTGATGGTACATTTTTAACTGGAAAGTACAAAGGTCAAATTCTTACTGCTATTGCAGTTGATGGGAACCAACAGGTGTTGCCTGTGGCCTTCGCATTTGTGGAAAGTGAGAACACTGAAAGCTGGTATTGGTTCCTTAGTCGGGTCAAGATGGCTGTAGTTCAAGAACGTCCTGATGTCTGTCTCATACACGATCGTCATGCTGGATTGCTTAAAGCAATATCTGATTTGAAATTTGGATCATCGGATCGGGGACATCAACCTTATTGGATAGACATTCAATCAAGATATTGCATGAGGCATTTAGGTGCCAACTTTTTTAGCCACTTCAAGAACAAGCAACTTATGAATTTGTTCAAGATGTTGTGTAGTCAAAATCAAGAGAGTAAGTTTATTGCTCTTTGGAAACGTCTCGACGAATTGACTTCTGGCCGTGCAGAAGCATCTTCAAGCACTAGCAATCCTCGTGACATTTCACGCAGAAACTTCTCTCATTGGATTCGGCGCGAAGCGAAAGAGAAGTGGTCCTTGTTATAAGACACCAATGGTGCTCGGTATGGTATCATGACAACTAATTTAGCTGAGGTAATATCCATCATTCCTAAGAGTTTTAGTTGTGTTAGTTATGTATTTCATCATGCTAATGCAGTGATACGAAATGCAGATATACAACTGGGTCATTCGCGGTTTAAGAGGGTTACCTTTGGTTGCTATTGTTGAGGGCATTTAATATGGGACATGCAAATATTTTCATCAACGTTATGCGACTGCTATTTCAGCACTGAATAATGTGAATTTGGCTTATTCACCATACCTGTGCAAATACATGGAGAAGAAGATTGAAAAGGCCCGATTTCATCGCGTCAGACCTATGGGACTCGACCGTTCTCACACGAGGTGTACGAGGAGTACTTACGGTGGTTTCTTCCTCGCACCCGAGCAGTTTCGGACACACTCCTACGGAGCGACAGCCGCACGTACCCAGGGTGGTAGATACGTATCCGCGGCATAGAGATGAAGCTACATCAATGGCGGTAAGAGCTTTCATATTGTAGTTACTTTGCGTACTTTAACGTATAGACATTACTTAATTAAATTGTTTCTCTGATTACTTCTCATAAATGTGAAGATGCATCGGGTCCGTCTCATTGCTGAGCAGTCCGCAGCAGGACTTCAGCGTTTGAGACAGGGGATATCGATGACTTTGTCGGACATGGTACACGTGCTCCATAACATCTACAGCAACGCGGTGGAGAGCTTACGGTTGGCTTGTTGTACACAGTCCTGTGTACAAGACACTACGTTGCCTTCAGCACAGCACATGAGGCGTCACAGCACAGCAGGTACGAAATGCGTATCAAATTAAGTATTTTTAAACATTAGTAATACTGTACTGACATTGTTTTCGCAGGCACATCTACGCAGGTACCTACGTCGACGACCCCACACGTTACAACCTTTGCAGGGACGTCTACATAGGTCCTTGGTCCCGACTTCGCAGGCACGTCGACACAGGTGCCTGCTTGGAGTTCGGACTACGCAGGCACGTCGACACAGGTGCCTGATTGGGGTCAGCACTTTACGGATCCCTCGGCACAGGTACCTGCTTGGGGAGCTCCGCATATCCCACAGACGGACGCAGGTACGATGTAGAATAATTTTTCTCATTCATTTATATTTTCATAATTTGAGTTTGTACTGATAATTATTCTATAATTGCAGGTACGTACGGAGCGGACTTTGAGACTACGATGTCCGACTCACAGACGCAGCACGACACTCCTCCGATGACACCTTTCCAGGTCGAGGACTTCCTAGTTGATATAGCGCAATATGATACACTTCATGGGTCTCAGTTGGCCGGTGCTCCCATTCCGACTCAGCAGACTCAGCAGTTTCAGACACCGGAGCAGGCTGGCCGTCCGCAACGGCAGAGGAGACCGCCACTAGACATTTCATATGACCGGGCTCATGTGAATGCTGCGCGTAGGGCCGACAAGCGTGGTAGACGTTAGTGTTATGTACGACGTATATGTGTGACTTATGATGTACAAAACTTATGTTCTATTATATTACTTCATTATGTTTCTATTTTATGGTGTTTCGCATGGAAAGGAAGTATTACATACTACGCGTTACTTAAAAAACTAAAGCAAACGAGTATCTTATTGAAATTGAAGGCATAGGAACATTTAAATGATACATTTGATGGAATAATGAAACATAGTTCGTAACTAGTACATTTTCACATGTGGTGAGGACATTCACAGGACATATTGTTGCACTTAGGACTAGTATCATCCTCCAATTGTTCTAACTCCATATCCGCAATATGACCTACTAGTTCTCGGTTTCGATTTTGCAAATATTTTATGTAATCTTGAATAGGCTTGATAGGTACTGGATCAACCCACAATGTGTATCCGCAGTTATCTTCATCGAAATAAGACTACAAAAACAAATTTAAAGTAAACATAACAAAAAGAAATACGTGAACGTACACAAAAACGATATGAACTTACTGCACGACCCACAGGGCAACGAAAGAATCGACGACCGCTATCCTCTTTTCCATCCATCATTTGCACCAAACAATCCAGGCCGCAACGACACTTGGGCCATTCTTCTTTGGTACTATCATATGGACGAAGAGGATTAAACACACCAAAATCACTTTTTCCTAACAGAGGGAATTCATCAAGTGGTTCATCGAACCACGAAGGACCGCCAACTAAGTAGTTTTGAGGCACTGGCCTAATGTTTCCTTCTCCTCTCCTTGCACGACCTCTGTTTTCCATTGTGTTACTACTAACTTTAATCGTATACGAAATGTAAGAGGTGCGGACCCTTTTATAGACGAACGTGGATGGGTCTATAGACCAAGTGTACGAAAGTCTATGGACCATGTCAGGCGAATCTCGTAGAAGACACATACGACATTGCACTGGTACATGTCAGGGGAATCTCGTACAAGAGACATACGAAATTGCACTGCTCCGTGTCAGACGAATCTCGTAGAAGACACATACGACATTGCACTGGTACATGTCAGGGGAATCTCGTACAAGAGACATACGAAATTGCATTGCTCCGTGTCAGACGAATCTCATACTCCATCATCCGCTCGTCTATATAACACTCACCCCGGTAACAGCTTCACCACGCACTACCAACAATCATTCTATATACTTCACTACCATGGACGAGAACTCACCACCCACAAATAGAGAAAAGGTTCCAATCCCCGAGGGATTGCAACCTCCAATGTGTTTCTGTGGCACTGATTGTAGGTTTGTAAGAGATCTTCGACCTGGTTACTCGTATGGTTGCCGGCTTTGGATGTGCGACAACTACGAGTACGATCCTCCTCACAGGACGTGCCCATTTCTTCCAGGTGGTAGGAAACAGGTAATATGCAACATTACTTATGTTTTATGCATGCTATAGAATCTAATTTTTTGGACAAACACTTGTGCAGTCGCCGCCACCTCTATGCGACTTCAGGAACTACATCGACCAGGAACAATCGGCAGAAGACGCCGCAGAGGTTGAGAGAATGGCTCAACTTTCATATTGGAAGTTCAAAGAAGAAAGAGAGTGGGATGAAAGAATAGAGCAAGAGAGGAGGAATAGAGCTGCACAGGAGGAGCGTCGTCGCAAGAGGCAAGAAGAAATTCGACAATGGAGAGCAGAGTGTGAGCGCAAAGCGGCAGAGGAGGAACGCGTCGCAGCACAAGCACGAGAGGCTGAGCGAGCACGCATGCGCGAGAGAGCTCGTCGCGCAAAAGAAGCCGGTCCGGATGCTTTGCGTAAGGGAAAATACCCCCGTTGCACTCAGTAGCAACTTGGGTAATTCAACTAAGGCGTGTTAGAATTAGATCGGCGTATCTTTAGTGCGTCGTACACACGCCATTTGTATCACTTATTTTACATTTTGTTCCAGAAATATGTGCACTTATGTTTTGCCTCATGTACCGTAGTAGTAGACTGGTAAACAACATGCACATACTTTTGGAACTACGTAATTTCATTTTATGTAACCGCCGCCGAGCTTACAATTAATTATCTTCAATTATTATGCATTTGTATAAATTTATACATTAATTGTATCATTTTTCCAAACTATGCATTTCTAATCACTATAGGATTTAAAAAAATTGATACTCCCATTAAACTCTCATATATTATATTCATAACTTATTTTTTATACTCCACAAAACTTACATTACAATAACCTATATGAACATTTATGTCGATTCTAACTACAAATATTTGTAAACAAAAAATAAAACTGAATACATTTTACAAATTTGCAGAAACGTGATCGTTTTGCCTAATAACACATACAATTACTCTAGTTTCTACATACTAAACATAGATAAAGTTCATTGATTTCAAAACTTCACAATGTATTCTCTATTTTCTACTTTAGAAGTTTTTAGCAAATCGGTCTACAAATATTTTAAAAATTTTGACTAAAATCCATTACAAGATGGTTCAACACGGGCTAGGGTTAGGGCACGCACGCATGTCGTATGAGGCCCATACGACGGTTCTGTGCATGTCGTATGGGCCTCATACGACATGCCACCGTGGCCGGTTTCGGCCCCGCTGGACGGCCCAGCCGACACACGTGGCACCCATGTCGTATGGGCCTCATACGACATTTGCATGTCGTATGGGCCTCATACGACATCCATTTTGTCGTATGAGACTCATACGACGGCCGGTAAGATTTGAAAAAAATTTGAATCAAAGGGTTATTAATATAAATTTGGATTAAAATACGTATATTAAAAAAAAATCGCATGAATAAATTAAATTCTACACATTCTATAATTTGGGTATTAGATTAATCTGTGTCTTTTATATCTAAACTCTAAAACCTACCATGTGCGCATCTAGTATGGACGGTCGTGGAATGACGGCTTAGCGTAGACGAAGTAAACAACGCAACGATTCTACACAATGTAGCGAAGAAAACCAAGGTCACCATCAAGCTCACGGTCGCCGCCACTGTCGCGTGCATGGCTCCGGTCATCACTGGCATGCGCCAACCCCACCACCGTGCTTAGCGTCATATTATACGCTCAGGCGGCGAGTTTGGGGAGGAGAGTTGGCTGGGAGAGGTAGGATGGTGAGGTTGCCGGAGCGCGCCACCGCGGGTAGCCCGGGCGCCGCCCCGAGCGCGAGGAGAATGAAGGAGTGGCAGGCCCCACTGGTTAGCGGATGGTTCTGTCTCTCGCGGGATCAGTTGTGCAGTTGAATCCGGTGTGGCTGCACGGGTTAACTCCATGGCCCATCCTGTGGCCCTCATCGATTGGTCCATTTTAGATGGACCTGGATTACTCAAACATTTCCGTTAAAGAAAAATTCCAAAATACATTCAAACTACAAAATTCAGTTGCTCCTAGTAGATTTGCTCTGATAATTCATAATAAATTCTTATGGACTCATTTTGACCCCCACTATGCAGTAGTGCAATTTGTTGGACATTAGAGTCCTAATATTATTGTAATTAATTTATTTGAACTAATTGCTTGGAAAATTGATTACTACTATTTTGATAATTGGAAAATTCCCAATTTTGGTCAGAACTCTCATCCAAATGTCCTTGATCTCCAGCAAAAGCTTCAAGTTCATTGGACTTTATGTACTAGGTCAATCAGTGTTCCAATCTTCAAGGTTCATTAAAAATTCAAAAAATTAACAGAACCATTTCCAGAATTTAACCCAAACTTGTAAAATTAATATCTCCCTGTTCAAAGCAGAGAAACTTGTGAAATTTTTTTTGCTAGAACAAGTGAGACCAACCCTAGCCAGATCCTCCCCTATTAGCCATGTTAATGCTCCAGATTTAGTACCAAAATTCAGAAAAGCCATTTATCTGTTAGAATTTTAGAGACAACAAGCTTCCATGAACAATTTCCATTGTTGGCCCAAATCCTTATCATAATTGTCCCAAATATCAAAGCCAATTAAAATCATTTAATAATGAACACTGTGTTTAGAAGCTCGAAGCATATGATTTCCATATCAGTCATGTATATTATATCTTCATAGAATATAGTGACCGAGCTCGAGGAGGCCCCAGAAGCACTTGAAACATCATCCAGAAGCTAACTTTGAGTTTGACTCACAACCAAGCAAGCCCCGGTTTCCATTTAAGATCTAGTGCAATGTTGTCATTTGTATCACTATTAAGTCTATGTTTTGAATTGCATTAGGACTAAGGTTATTGAATACTCCAAATGCATGACCCACAATCCCATGGAGTATTTGGGTAGTGTATAGCTTGACGATTCAAATTGCCATGATAATGCATAGAGAATCCGGTAGAAGTCGAGTAGTTGGAATCTACCCGCAACATAGATTCTACCTCACACGGGATTGGTTTTATTTGAGAATGGCACATGAGTATGAGGCCGAGCAACAGGCTAGGAGTCAGTGAGACATGGTCTCACGTGCATAGCGTTGCCTATGTCAATTGAGTACCGATCTATGTGCGGCCCCACTGAGCAAGTTTAACTGTACCGACAACATACTAGATATATTGGCCCTAGTAAATAGATGTAGCTTGTTAACCTGGCTGTCGACGCATATCCTACTATTTTATAGGAGTGGGCTAAGGTTAGCAAGGTGTAAATCTGCCGTTGGGCAACGATGTTACTGTTCGCTCTGCCCAAGGACCTCCTGCCCGATACAGAAGGACCGGCTCGATATTTGGGTGTCCTGTGAAAGGTTGCCACCTAGAGCGAAGTATTGAAGTGTGACACGCTCCACTTCTGAAAGAGCATATGTGTCGTGTTGTCGGGGTGTCTACTGATTACAATCACCATCCCTCACGGTTATTTGAGCATTGCTTGTTCACTATGTCATGATGTAGTAAATACAGTAAAAGCCAGAAGAATATGATGTATTGGAATAGTACATTATGCTCATTAAAGTTACATTTCTAAACCATTAATTTGCTGCATGAAAGTAATGATACACTTGTAGGCGAGTCGTTGTGAGACCTATATGTGCTGAATACATTGGCTATTTCGATAAAAAAATTGAATATTGCCAAAATAACCTTTTCCGTGGGGTCCGACTCTAGGTCCGAGCTCCGGCATGGTCCGACAATAGGTACGCCATGTTTAGGGTAGCTCTGGCAAGGTCCGATGTGAGGTTTGACAACTTTGGCTAAGTCCGACACAAGGTCCGGTTAGCTTTCGCAAGGTCCAGTTAGCTTTGGCAAGGTCCAGTTAGCTTTGGCAAGGTCCGATGCAATATCGCAATGGTTCTGCTTTTAACTTGCAATGTTTTAAACTTGCTTTACGCTTATGGGAAATTTTCTTAGTATTCTTTTGCTATGTTTGGGTGTGTTTTGGTGGTTAAGGCTGGTATTATCTTGCTATGTTTGCAACATGCTTATGTGAGGTGCTCACATAAGGTGTTGTGGTTCTCGAACTAACGAGAGTAAAGTCGAGGACTTGTGCTCGGAAAAATTGGTTGTGTGAGACCTATGTGTGCTGAATACATTGGCTTTGACAATAAAAGTTTTGAATGCTGCCATAACATCTTTTTAGCAAGGTCCAACTCTAGCTCCGAGCTTTTGCAAGGTCCAAAAATATGTCCGACTTTCTTTGTCTAGGTCCGACATGTTTTTGGGTAGCTCTGCTGACCTTTTTCTTTAGCTCCGTCATGTCTTTGATAGCTCCGTCATGTCTTTGTTAAGCTTCGATATGTTTTTCTAGGTCCGACTTATGTTGGTTAGCCCCGACATGTTTTTCTAACTCCGACTTTTTGGATGACTAGTTCTGACTAGTTTTGGTTAGCTCCGGCGTTAGGTCTGACTAGTTTTGGTTAGCTCCGGCGCTAGATCCGACTAGCTTTGATAAGCTCTGGCGCTTGGTTGTACTAGCTTTGGTAAGCTCCAGCGCTAGGTTGTACTAGATTTAATAAGCTCCAGCGCTAGGTTGTACTAGCTTTGGTAAGCTCTGGCTAGCTTTGGCAATGTTCGGAGCTTGATTGTAATGTTCCAAATTTTCATGTGATATGTTTCGAACTTGCTTTATACTTATGGAAAGGTTGCTTAGTATTCTTTTATTAAGTTTTTGGTTTGTTTTGGTGGTTAAGGCTTATATCATTTTGCCGTGCTTTGCAACATGCTTATGTGAGGTGCTCACATAAGGTGTTGTAGTTTCGGAACGAACTTGAGTCAAGTCGCGGACTTTGGCTCGTACGGATTGGTTGTTTATTCATGTGCAGCTGTTTCTTGAGTTCAAAACATGGCTGGCGACGGGATCCATTGAACTAGTCTTAGGGAGAAGATCGGGTTCAACAACCAAGTTCAGGAGGAATTGTGGTCGAGTTGATCGGGAGGTTGCGCAACATGTTTGAATAAAGAACAATGCATATGAAGGTACGGTGGACATAATTGAAAGATGTTTGCACGTGTACAAGGAGTGCATGGATGTGGCTGCATGGTTCTGAGGCGTGATGAAGAGGTGTAGACGTAAAGAATTGGTCGGAAAGGTCCAACCGACTAGGTTATGGACTCAGGCTGCGGCTGAGTCGGGTTTGACTCAAATATGGAATGTTTTGAGTTGGTTATGATAGGATTTTGTGTGGGTCACAAATTTGAGTTGTTTTAGAAATGTGAGATACGTTTCTAAGGTGTTTAGAAGTCTTAAGATTGTTTCTATCTGTGTATAGAAGAGTCCTAAGCAGTTGTGGAAAGTTTCGATTCGTGAATGGAGTAGGATTAGGGTCCTGATTTGAGTTTAGTTGGCTTTCGAGCTGGTTATATAAGCAAGGGAGGCCAGAGCTCGTGGTGAACGACTTTGGGGTTGTTCCTCTTGTGTTTTATTGAATAAAATTCGTAGTCTAAAGGAATATTTGTGCCTTGTTCGTCCGACTTGTTCCAGACAAGTTTTACTCGTCGAGTTTCTGGACAGCACTACCTTTCATCGGTGGTTTTATCATAACTCGAGTTTTACAGATCTAATTGATGTGATTCTTTTTGGGTTTTCTTCACAACTTGATTATATATCATCTTTCAAAATTTCACGGTCATTGGATTTGTGGTTTCTTATCTACACGAGTTTCTTTGCAGCATTCCAGAACTGTTTTTCTCGGGTAGGACAGATTGACCTTTGTTCGATCTTTTGATCATAACTTGAGTTTATCTCGACGGATTTGAGTGATTCTTCTTGTGTTTTCTTAGTGACTTGATTCTCTCTGATATATATCACTTTTGTCATGGTTAAACACGTTTAGATTAGTCTCAGACATGATTTCTTTAACAGATCATTTTTCTGCCAAAGGGGTTGGGATATAATTGTTTCCGCTGCGTAAGATTTTTTAAATCTACCATTCACCCCCCCTCTGGTAGCTTTTCACGAGCTCTTCGATCCTATAATTGGTATCAGAGCCACGGTGCTCCAATCACTGTGATTTGCACGTGTTTTTGACTAATCATCATGGAGAAATACTCCGCCAAATCTTGTGTTTTTGCTGGTATTGATTTTCAGGTTTGGATGGCACGCATGGAGGCCTTCATCCAGGCGCAAGGCTTTGCAATATGGGAGAAGGTGTACAAGCCTTATTAAGTGCCGTCAAATGATTAAGTTACAGCTATAAATCTGAGAGATGTTGACAACAACAACAAGGCTCGAAACTTGATCATACAAGGATTAACTCTAAGCGGCTTCAACCGTGTTGCACACCTCCAATCTGCATACGATGTGTGGAAAGCACTTTGTGACCACAACAAAGGATCCAACACGATCAAGGAGGTAAGGCAAGATATGTTCAAGAAAGAATACATGCGCTTCGAGATGCAACCCGGTGAGTCAATTGATGATCTCTTTGCTCACTTTAATAAAATTCTCAGCAACTTGCGTAGCATCAATGTTAATTTTCTAGATGCTGAAAATGCTATGCAATTGTTAAGGCATTATACATGTCAATTTGGGAGATGAAAGTTATATCCATTCGTGAATCTACTATCATGAGTACACTTACTTTAGATGTGTTATATTCCAAGTTAAAAACTCATGAAATTGACATAATATCACGTAAAAACCCCAAAAAGTTTATTGCTTTTGTTTCACAACGTGACATGCCTAGCTCCGGTCAATCTTCATCTTGGGGTACACTTGCTTTGTTGTCCTCTCTAATCCTTGAACAGATTGAGGAGCTTCCAGAGGAGGAGCTAGCACTTCCCTCTACTAGGTTCTCAAAAGCATTGCAAAATGTGAGAGCTACATGGAGAGGAAGCTCTGGAGCTCAACGATGCTTCGAATGTGCTACGACGGGACACTTTCGTACATAATGCCCTAACCTTTCAGGTTCTTCTTCCCTAGAAGAAAAACAATCAAGGACGAAGCACTCCTCAACAAATGATAACAAGAAGAAGAACAAGGGCTTTACAGGTCGCCAACTGGTGAACAGTTTAATCTCCGCACTCCAGGAACTTGGCTCAAGCGATGTGGACATTGGAAGTAATGAAGATGAAGATGATTTGTCCAACTTATGCTTTATGGGAGGCAAAACAAGATCAAGATCAAGTCAGGAGGATGTCGAACACAACAGTGACGACGATGAGGTATGTTCTACCTGTAATGAAATGTGTGATGCAATTTCTCGTGCAACTATTATTGTTAAGAAAAAAAAAGACAAAAAGCTTAGGGATAATGCTGCTAAAATTGAGTCACTAGAAACTGAAATCAACCATTTAAAAACCTTGATTCCTAGTGATGATTCTTTTCCCTCGTGTGATTTAATCTATGAACAATTGTCCACATTAAGAACTGCACATTCCTCTACTCTAGATAGACTTGAACTTGAAATTGAAAAGAACAAAAAGCTTGCTGCACTTGATATTGGAAAATTAAAAGATGATTCTTGTTCTACAATTGATTTGCATTGTTCTAGTTGTGATGATCTTGAAAAGAAACTGAAAGATGCTATGAATGAAATTTCAATATTGAATAATGCTTTACGTTCTCATGAATTTAAATATTGTTCCAATTGCAAATTAAAAGGAAAAACTTTATGTGAAAATTGTCTTGATATGTCCAATAAACTTGATAACATGCATAGGACATTAGTTCGGTTTGTAATGGGAATAAGAACCTAAACTTGCTGCTGAATTCTTCCAAGTCTTGCCAAGATAAAACTGGTTTAGGTTTTGATTTTCATGCTCATGCCAAGGCACATCCACCTCAAATTGTAAAGTCATTAGGAAGTGGTTTGATTCAAACAGTTCCTAAACAAAAAGAAGTGGTTTTCAAATCTACAGAAGTGTTGTCTCATTCGGTTTCAAATAAAAATATTGCTTGCTCATGTAGACATGAACACAAAGTTAAATTTCATTGTACCTACTGTGGTAGAGATGGTCATGTCATAGATTTTTGTTATAGACTAGCTAAACAACAGAAAAAGGAAAGAATGATCGCTAGATCTCATAAATTTCATGCAAAATTTGCTGCACATATTAAACCGAATGCCAGGAACATGCAACCTGCTGCTATGAGTCAAAACATTCAAAGTTTACTTCCGGACCTTCTGTTTTTGCCTCCAGAACTACTGATTTTTGTGCTACACAAGTAACACCTTATAGGTCAGTAGTTAAAAAACCTCAAACTTTGACTCATAAACCTGCTGTTTTATCTCATCTTTTGCGTGTTTTTCCTGCTGCACGTCGCGTGACTCAGTACTGGATTGCTAAATGCCTTGTGACTAACCCTAGTATTGAGTCATCGACGTATTATGCTTCTATATAGGTTACACGTTTGAGGAAGGAGAACATTTGGATTGTGGATTCAGGTTGCTCACGCCACATGACCGGTAACAAAGATTGGTTCTCCTCCCTCTCCAGTGTAGAGAATGTTACTTTTGCCGATAATTCTTCATCTCCTATAATTGCTAAGGGTTCGGTTAGAGTAAATGATCACTACACTTTGAAGGATGTGGCACTTGTCAAAAATTTGAAATACAACTTGCTTTTTGTTTCACAATTGCTAGATGAAAATCTGGAAATTATTTTCAATAAAAACTGCTGCAAAGTTGTAGGTTCAAATAGTGAGGTTATTTTTAACATGTCTCAATTTGGAAGAGTTTTTAAAGCTGATTTTGATATGTCTTCCTCTAAGCATAGGTGTCTAGTTGCTAATGATTCCAAAGATTTATATTTTTGACATCATACACTTGGTCACGTAGGCATTGATCATCTCACGCGTGTTAGTGCTCTTGATCGCATACGTGGGCTGCCTAAGCTTAAAGGGGACAAAGAAATTGTGTGCTCTTCTTGTAGACATGATAATTATTGCAGGTTCACATACTCCTCTCACAATGATTATGACAACTGAACCGGGTCAACTTTTGCAACTTGACACCGTAGGACATTCACGTGTTCAATCCTCCGGAGGTAAATGGTATGTTCTTGTGATTGTTGGTGATTATTCTAGATACTCTTGGGTTTACTTTATGGCATCTAAGAATGAAGCTTTTAGTCACTTTAGAACTTTATTTCTTAGATTATCACTAGATCACCCAGGATCTTCAAATGCAATTAGAAGTGATAACAGAATGGAATTTAAAAATCAATCTTTTGATCACTTTTGTGCTGAAAATGGAATAGATCATCAATTCTCTTCACCATATGTACCTCAACAAAACGGTGTTGTAGAAAGAAAGAACAGAACCTTAGTTGAGATGGCTAGGACTATGCTTGATGAATATAAAACTCCTAGGAAATTTTGGGCTGATGCGATTGCAACCGCTTGTTATGTCTCAAATCGTGTTTTCTTGCGCGCTAAGCTACATAAAACACCATATGAGCTCCGATTTGGAAATAGGCCTAGTGTTACGCACTTTCGGTTCTTTGGTTGTAAATTCTTTGTTAAGAAACATGGTAATCTTGATAAATTTGAAAGTAGATCCATTGATGGCATGTTTCTTGGTTATCCATCTCATACTAGAGTCTACCGTGTTCTTTTACTTGACACTAACAAAATTGTGGAGACTTGTGAAGTCTCTTTTGATGAATCTAGCCCAGGTACTAGCTCAAACATTGCAGGTCCAGATCCATATCCGAAGGGGGAGAGCATTTTCGTTGAAGATGAGGAAGAGGTGGAGCTGCTGCCCGAAAATTCAGCAGCTAATGACATTGTTCGAGCTCCTGATTTTGATTCACAGCCAGCACCAACGACCACCATTGCTAGTCCAGATCCTCCTTAAGTCACAAGCTCATCGAATTGTGATGAACATGAAGAAGAAGAATCTTGTGAAGTGTCCACTCCCCTCCAGGTTCTCAAAATTCATCCTACGAAACAGATTATTGGAAGCTTGCACGAATGAGTTACACGGTCCAGGTTTTGCGATCCAAACTCTCATGCTCATTCTGCCTTTGTTGCTTCTTATGAACCCAAAGATATATCACACACACTCACTAATGAATCTTGGATTATTGCCATGCAAGAAGAGTTAGAAAATTTTGAAATAAATAATGTTTGGAAACTTGTACCTCCTCCTCAAGGTCACAATTTAATTGGAACTAAATGGGTGTTTAAAAATAAACAAAGTCAGGATGGGGTTGTGTTTAGGAATAAGGCTTGGTTGGTTGCTCAAGGTTTCACTCAAGTTGAAGGTCTAGATTTTGATGAAACTTTCGCTCTATATTAGAAGCCATAAGAATTTTGTTAGCTTTTGCTGCATCTAAAGGTTTTAAGCTATATCAAATGGATGTTAAAATTGCTTTTCTTAATGGATACATAGATGAGGAGGTTTATGTCAAACAACCACCGGGTTTTGAAAATTCAGATTTTTCTAATCATGTTTACAAACTGTCCAAAGCCTTGTACGGTCTCAAACAAGCCCCTAGAGCATGGTATGATAGGTTAAAAACATTATTACTTGAAAAGGGGTTTACCATGGGCAAGGTTGATAAAACTCTTGTTGTGCTTAAGCATGGCAATGACTCATTATTTGTTCAAGTATATGTGGATGATGTTATGTTTGGTTGTGCTTCTCATGATCTTGTGTCCAAGTTTTCAACTATGATGAGTTCAGAATTTGAGATGAGTATGATGGGAGAACTCACGTAATTTTTGGGGCTGCAAATCAAGCAAACCAAGGAGGGTACATTTGTTCATCAAACGAAGTATACAAAAGACCTCCTAAGGCGCTTCAACATGGACAAAAGCAAGCCTCTTCCGACACAAATGGGAACAACAACAACACTAGAACTTGATGAAGATGGTTAACCCATGGATCAAAAAGAATATAGAAGCATGATCGTATCACTTTTGTACCTCACGACATCAAGACCGGACATACAATTCAGCGTATGTCTTTGTGCACGGTTTCAAGCCTCCCCACGTGCTTCACATCGTCAAGCCGTCAAAAGGATTCTCAGGTACTTACATGGAACTCAAGAATTTGCCTTTTTTTCCTTCTTCCTCAACCGTTACATTGAAAGTTTTTTCCGATGCTGATTTTGGAGGTTGTAGGATTGATAGGAAAAGTACTTCCGGTGCTTGTCATTTTCATGGTAATTCACTTGTTGCTTGGTCCTCTAGAAAACAAAATTCAGTTGCACAATCCACAGCCGAATCTGAACATGTAGCTGCTGCTAGTGCTTGCTCACAAATTCTTTGGATTGTTCAAACACTTAAGGACTATGGGGTTGATCTAGATAGTGTTCCACTGTTTTGTGATAACACTAGTGTCATTTGCATTGTTAAAAGCCCTGTGCAACATTCTATAACTAAGAACATTGATATTAGGTATCACTTCCTCCGTGATAATGTTGAAAAAGGAAACATTGTGCTTCACCATGTAGATACCGAACAACAATTGGTTGACATTTTTACAAAACCTTTTGATTTCACTCGTTTTTGTTTCATTCGTAGTGAAATAGGGGTTATGCATCCTCATGGCTTAAGTTGAGGGGGAGTTTTCAAACTTGAGAAGTCTATGTGTGAATCTGAAATTATAATAATATGAGCATAGTATTTCATACATATATGACTTTATGATTCCTCTTACATGCTAAAAGTTCTTACTATATTACTCATGTTATACATTTTGTAGTTTTTGCCATGTCTAGTAATTGGAATAATTACTTACACTAAATCTGGCCATGGTTGAACTTTCTTGCTGTTTTGAACTTGTTGCATGCTCACAAGTGTTTTTAATCATAAAGAATTAATCAAGTAATCAACTCACATGTTGAGTTTTTGTGAACAAATATAAGTTGAGAAAAGATCAAGAGAATATGCATGCATCACACTTCTTATTTTGAGATGGCTTATCATTGCACTTAGATATGAACTTGGAAGAAGTTGTGTATGACTAAAACCATGTTTTTAAGCTTCTGATTGTCAAAAGACATAGGCTTGGCTTGGTTGGTTAGAATAAGGCAGATGCGCATATAATCTCTTGCAAATATCATATCATCTAAATTTGTGCTTTGAAAAATAATAAAATGCAGCAACAAGTGTCATGCTTTCAGGTATTGAAATAGTTAAGTTTGTGATATCATGACTTGCTTAAATTGAAAATTACATTTGATCTCTAGCATGACTTACACTACTTTATGTATCTCATTGTTGTGATAGTGTAAGTTACTTGATAGTATGAATTGAATGAGCTTTTTTTTATATGTATATGTTATAATATGCTCATAACAATTAAAATTTCTCTTTTGAACCTTGCTGAATAAATTGTCAAAGGGGGAGAGATAATATGGTGAATTATGCTAGGGGGAGAAATATGTATAGGGGGAGAAATTTATTTCTATCTCATTTGATTTTTAAAAAGGGGAAATTGTTCTCAACAATTTTGTTGGTTAGCTCCAACATGTTTTTCTAGCTCCGACTTTTGGGATGACTAGTTCCGACTAGTTTTGGTTAGCTCCGGCGCTAGGTCCGACTAGTTTTGGTTAGCTCCAGCGTTCGGTCCGACTAGTTTTGGTTAGCTCCGGCACTAGGTCCGACTAGCTTTGGTAAGCTCTGGCGCTAGGTTGTACTAGCTTTGGTAAGCTCCGGTGCTAGGTCGTACTAGCTCTGGTAAGCTCCGGCGCTAGGTTGTACTAGCTTTGGCAAGGTTCGAAGCTTGATCATAATGTTCCAAATTTTCATGTGAAATGTTTCGAACTTGTTTTACACTTATGGAATGGTTACTTATTATTCTTTTACTATGTTTTTGGTGTTCTTTGGTGGTTAAGTCTTATATCATTTTGCTGTGCTTTGCAACATGCTTATGTGAGGTGCTCACGAAAGGTGTTGTAGTTTTGGAACTAACTTGAGTGAAGTCGCGGACTTGGGCTCGTACGGATTGGTTGTTTATTCATGTGCAGGTGTTTCTTGAGTTCAAAACATGGCTGGTGACGGGATCCATTGAACTAGTCTTATGGAGAAGATTAGGTTCAACAACCAAGTTCGGGAGGAATTGTGGTTGAGTTGATCGGGAGGTTGCGCAGCATGTTTGAATCAAGAACAATGCATATGAAGGTATCGTGGACATCATTGGAAGATCTTTGCATGTGTGCAAGGAGTGCATGGACGTGGCTGCATAGTTCTGAGGTGTGATGAAAAGATGTGGACGTAAAGAATTGGTTAGAAAGGTCCAACCGACTAGGTTATGGACTCAGGCTGCGGTTGAGTCGGGTTTGACTCAAATATGGAATGTTTTGAGTTGGTTATGATAGGATTTCGTGTGGGTCACAAATTTGAGTTGTTTTAGGAATGTGGGATACATTTCTATGGTGTTTTTAAGTCTTAATATTGCTTCTATCTGCGTATAGAAGAGTCCTAAGCAGTTATGGAAAGTTTCGATTCGTGAACGGAGTAGGATTAGGGTCCTGATTTGAGTTAAGTTGGCTTTCGAGCTGGTTATATAAGCAAGGGAGGCAAGAGCTCGTGGTGCACGACTTTTGGGCTGTTCCTCTTGTGTTCTATTGAATAAAATTTGTAGTCTAATAAAACTTTTGTGTCTTGTTCGTCTGACTTGTTCCAGACAAGTTTTACTTGTCGAGTTTCTGGACAACACTACCTTTCGTCGGTGGTTTTATCGTAACTCGAGTTTTACAGATCCAATTGACGTGATTCTTTCTGGGTTGTCTCACAACTTCATTATCTATCATCTCTCATAATTTCACGGTCATTGGATTTGTGGTTTCTGATCTACACGAGTTTCTTTACAGCGTTCCAGAACTGTTTTTCTCGGGTAGGAGAGATTGATCTTTGTTCGTTCTTTTGATCATAACATGAGTTTCTCTCAACGGATTTGAGTGATTCTTCTTGTGTTTTCTTCGTGACTTGATTCTCTCTGATATATATCACTTTTTTCATGGTGAAACACGTTTAGATTAGTCTCACACACGATTTCTTTAACAGATCATTTTTTTGCCGAATGGGTTGGGATTTAATTGTTTCCGCTGCGTAAGATTTTTTTAAATCTACCATTCACCCCCCTCCCTATGGTAACTTTTCACGTGCTCTTCAATCCTACAGGTTGTTTATTCATGTGCAGGTGTTGCTTGATGTTAGGACATGGCTGGTGATGGGATCGATTGAACTAGTCTTAGGGAGAAGATGAGGTTCAACAACCAAGTTCGGGAGGAACAACATGTTTGGTTCAAGAACAATGCATATGAAGGTATCATGGACATTGTTAGAAGGTGCTTGAACATGTGCAAGGAGTGCATAGACGTGGCAATATGGTTCCAAGGCGGGATGAAGGAAAATGGACGTAAAGAATTGGTCAGAAAGGTCCAACCGGCTGGATTATGCCTCAGGCTGCGACTGTAGTGATTATAGTTCATTTATAGAAAGTTTCGAGTTTGTTTTCATTAGATTTCGTGTGGGTCACAAAATTGAGTTATTTTAGGAATGTAGGATACATTTCTAAGGTGTTTGGAAGTCTTAAAATTGCATCTATCTACGTATGGAAGAGTCTTGAGCAGTTATTGAAAGTTTTGGTTGAAACTGGGTAGGATTAGATTCCTAGTTTGGATTGGTTTGGCCTTATGGCTGGTTATATAAGCAAGGGAGGCCACATCTCATGGTAAGACGACATTGGGATGTTTCTCTTGTGTTCTATTGTATAAAGATTATAGTTTTAGAGAAACTTTTGTGTCTTATTCGTCCAACTTGTTTCAGACAAGTTTTTCTCGTCGAGTTTCTGCACAGCACTATGTTGCGCTGGTGTTTTGATCATAACTCCAGTTTTACAGATCCAATTGACGTGATTATTTTTGAGTTGTGTTCACTACTTGATTGTCTAGCATGTGTTAAAATTTCACAATTATTGGAGTTTTGGTTTCTGATCTACACGAGTTTCATTGCAATGTTGAAAATCTATTTTTACTTGGGTAGAATAGATTGACCCTTGTTCGATCTTTTGAACATAACATGAGTTTTTCTCAACGGTTTTCCGTGATTCTTGTTGTGACATCTTCGTGACTTAATCTTCACAATATATACTGGTAGATTCCAGCTACTCGACTTCTACCAGATTCCATATAACATTAGCATGACAATTCTACACGTCGAGCTATACAGCTACCCAAATACTCCATGGGATTGTGGGTCATGCAATTGCAGTATCAATACACCATAGACATAATGCAATTCAAACTATAGAATAGTGATACAAATGAAAACTTTAAAAAAACTCTTAAATGCAAACCTGGGCTTGCCTGGCTGCGAGTCAGATTCAAAGTTTGCCTCTGGTGATATACTCTCCACGGGCTTCGGCTCCTCCGCGATCTCGGTCACTATATGATATGCAATATATAAAGTACATGAGTGATATTGGAACTATATAGAAGCCTTTCTAAATACTGATCAGGTATGAAGATGATTTTAATTGGCTTTGGGATTTTTACATTGAATACTAGGTTCTATGAGGAAGAACTGGACCAAGAATTGGATATGTTCAATGAAGCTTTTTGTCTCTAAAATTCCAACAAGTAAAAGCCTTCTCTAGAATTTGGTATAAATCTAGAGCTTTGTCATGGCTAACAGTGGGTGATCATGGTAGAGGAGGTCTCATTAGTTTTATGAAAGTTTGTTTCATAATTTTCTGAGATCCCTACTGAAGGAAATTGATTTTACAAGTTTGCAAGGAATTCTGAAAATGTTTCTGTACATTTCTCATTTTTGAAATGACATAGATAATTGGAACACCAATTCACACAGTAAATTATTTCCAATAAACTTGAAAATTTTACTGGTGATCAAGTGTATTTGATTGACTATTCTTACCAAAATTAGGAATTTTTCAATTAGTAGAACAGGAGTAAACATTTCCCAAGCATTTAGAACAAAGGAATTAATTATGAAAGTTCTGGGACTTTCATGTTCCACCAATTGGACTTCTGCAAAGTTGGGATCAAGATGAGTCTACCATAATTTATTTTGAATTATTTGAGCAAAAATACTAGGAGTAATTAAATTTAGGAGTTCCATTGAAATCTGGACTTATTTCTGAATAGGAATATTTAAATTAAACCACCCGAGCCCACTGGTTTAAAATGAGCCAGTCAGAAAGGGGCCACACGGGGGCCACAGGGTAATGCGTGCAGACACACAACATCCGTTGGCCGCAACAGATCCCATGGGACGCCAGCAGCCGCTGACATCTGGGCCCGCACCATGGTCTTCTTCCTCGCGGCACGGGCGGCGCCCGAGCTGCCGCGGCAGTGCTGCGCCGGCGAGCTCGCTGGCTTTCTTCTCCCTACCATCTCCCTTGCTGAAATTCTCCTCCTAACCATTTTGAGGGTCGAGGAACACGATGGTGGGGTCGAATTGACGCGGCAACGGCTGGAAATGGCGGCACAACGACGGTGGTGGCGGTTAGGGTTCCGACGATGTCAGAACCGCTGTACCGTAGCCTAAACAGAATGAAAATTGGTTTGGAAGCTCCAGGGAATATTGGAGAAGATGAAAATGGATAGAAAAATGGATGGAACAGTCGGCCATATCGAGTTCGACGGTGAACCGAAGCTTTTTCCATGGTGGTGGGGAAAACTCGCATAACTCAGCAATCACTTGATGGATTCCACTGAGATTTGGTAGGCGTGTGCTCTAGGAGGTATTGAACAATATTCATAAACGAATTAAAGGATGATTGCAGGTAGAAAGTGAATTTAATGGAAAACATAGCTTCATGTGCAACAGCCAAGAGTAAAACTCGAATCATTTGCTCGATACGTAAGGAAATGAAGATCGTATTTCACCATGAGGAAGGGGTCATGATGGCGATCCTTTTGCACTTGGAGTCGAGGTGCAATTTGGTCCGGAGCTCGAGCTAGACGGGGAGGCAGTAAGGGCGCCGCTGAGAGCTGTGCTTGCGCTAAGAACAGAGAGAGGGGACTCCAGTGTTTTTCCACTGCGGTCAGGAAATGAAGATAGGGATGAGAAGGTGTAGAGAACACACCATGATGCAACCAACCAGGCAGGCAGCTCGGTGGAGCTTGCATGCCATGAGTGTCGCACGGTGAAAACAGAGGCGCTCCTCTGTTCAAAATTTCGGCCCATCCTCATCCTTTCTCTGTTCAGTAATTTCTCCTACCAATATCTGTCCAAAAATTCCAGACATTTGTGGGGAAGGCAAATCAATTATGGAGAAGCTGGTTCTGAAATCGAAATCCACATTTGGTCAGGTTCAGTTTGAACTCAAATTTGAATTTCTTATTTGAATGCAATTCAATGCCTCACTCCAATCGAATAGCAAATATGCCTCAAAAATTATGAAATTTTGAATGACAGCTATTTAGAATATTAGGGATCCAATGGTGAGATCAGATTGTTATTCTGGCAACGTTGGAACTGGAGCATGTTTTGAATATTTGAATTCCCTCCATTGAAGTTTGAATTGGTTTGATGTTTCAATTGCCATTTTGATTTCTTTTTTCCCATTCATGTTTTAAATTCTCCTATCTGAACTTTGCACTATGAATTTTTGGGCTTTTACATCCTCCCCCCTTAAAAGAATCTCGTCCCGAGATTATAAATGAAAGATATGGAGGTAACAAAATTACCGGATATGAGATGATAACAAATCCGGATAATTTGATCGGAGATAGTCCCCGCTTTCCCATGTTGCTTCCTCAGCGTATGGTTACTCCGCAAGACTTTATAGAAGTACAACATCCGGTTTCTGGTGGCGCGAGTCTTTTCTTCGATAATCCAGATCAGATATTACGAAAGTGAGATCCGGTTGAAGAGCTTCAAAATATCCTCGTTGCAGATTTCAGCCGGGGACTTGAGACACTTCTGCAGCTGAGATATGTGGAATACATTATGAATCCTAGAGATTGATGCTGGTAACTCCAAACGATAGGCCACGGGTCCATATTTTTCAATGACGGTGAACGGATCAATGAATCTTGGAGCAAGCTTTCCCTTCACACCTAAGCGATGAATTCCTTTCATCGAAGAGACACAAAGGTAAATGTGGTCTCTGATGTCGAAGTGGAGAGGTCGACGTCTTTTATCCGCATACCTTTTCTGCTAAGATTGAGCAGCCTTGAGATTTGCTTGGATCACTCGCACTCGTTCTTCGGCTTCATTCACGAGATCACTGCCATATATCACTCGCTCACCGGATTCACACCGGTTGAGTGGTGTGCGACATTTACGGCCGTAGAGAGCTTCATATGGCGCCGTCTTGATGCTAGCTTGATGGCCATTAGTATATGAGAACTCCGCCAACAGTAAATGATCATTCCAATTTTTACCGTGGTGGATGGCACAAGCGCGTACCATATCTTCAAGAACTCGATTCACCCGCTCAGTTTGACCATCGGTATGCGGGTGATATGCGGAGCTTCGGATCAGCTTGGTCCCTAATGATGCGTGCAGCTGCTCCCAAAAAGCGAGCAACAAACAGCGCACCGTGATCTGAAATAATTGTCCGGGGCATCTTGTACAAGAACAACACTCCTGCAATATACAAATCCGCATACTTCTTAGCAATGTACTTTGTATGTAAAGGGATAAAATGAGCTGATTTGGTTAGTCGATCGACTATCACCCAAATCGAATCATGCTTTCGGATCGTGAGAGGTAATCCGACAATGAATCATTAGAGCTTGAATTCGAGGATAATATGTTTTGTGAAATAAAATTTGATAACTAATCTTGTTCTGTGGTAATTTTCTGTATACTCTTTTGTGATTGCACTCATGTATGTGTGATGAACATCCTGGGCACACATATGCGTTAGCTTGGTTCAGTTTTCGGGACGAGGCGTCACAGATTGGTATCAGAGCCACAGGTTGACCGTAGGACGCAGCCTAGATAGAATGGACACTTTAGAGCACATAGGAGCACTCAGGGATCGATGTGTTTTTGCTTGAAGTGTTGTTTGCTATATATATTGGTTGCTTGTGTGCTTAATAGAGGATTTTGGGATGCTTTAGCATTGCCATGTCCACCTAGGCTAGTATAGCTAGTTGGTTAGCTTCATATCCCTTGATGCATATAGTTGGGGACGTTTCTTATTTCTTACCTATTGCTCTCCTTTAGATGGTGAGGACTCGCAATCAGAGGGATGTCAATGGTGAGGAGGAGAACCATGGAGTACCTCAGAACAATACTGGACAAGGACCTGCTCATGGAGCCATCAATATCGAGCAGTTACAGGCTATGCAAAACCAGCTCATGCAGACCATGATACAGACAATGGGATAGCTACAGGCTGGCAATATCAACAATCAGCCCCACATGCCTCCACCGCCACCCCCACCTCCTCATAACCGATTGGGAGAATTTATGAGGACCAGACCGCCGACCTTTGCTCAAGCTGCCGACCCTATGGATGTGGATGATTGGCTGGAGTCCATTGAGAAGAAACTTTTTATTGTCCAGTGCATTGATAGGGAGAAGGTTCTCTTTGCATCACATCAACTAGTTGGAGCAGCCGCTGACTAGTGGGAAGCTCTTTGCAACGCTCATGATAATCAGGAGGCAATCACTTGGGCTGAGTTTAAGCAGAGTTTCCGTTCCCACTATGTACCTGAAGGAGTTATGATACTGAGAAGACAAGATTTTGAAAATCTCAGGCAAGGAAGCATGAGCGTGAGTGAGTATCTCAACAAATTCACTCAATTATCAAGATATGCTCTAGAAGACATCAAAACTGATAGTAGGAAGCAGTATCTGTTTATGAGGGGTCTCAACAATGAAATTCAAGTCCAGTTGCTCAATACTGATTATCCAAACTTCCAAAAGCTGGTTGACAAGGCTATTGTGGTTGAGAGCAAGATTCGTGAGATGGAGCAGGACAACAAGAGGAAGATGCCACGTCATGGACCGCAACAAGGAAGCAATGTTCGCCCCCGCTATGCACCACCTACTGCACCACACTACAACCCATCTGCTCATGCATACCGTGCTGCTTATCCGCCCCGCCCAAATCAGCCACCACAGCAACACCCCGCCATGCAAGCGCCTCGCTATCCTGTGCCACCTGTGTCGCGTCCTAACATAGCGGCAAACGCTCAAAACCAGTTGCGCCCAAACTTCCCTAATGCTACGGGCGGTAAGACATGCTATGTGTGTGGAGAGCCCGGACACTTTGCAAGTCAATGCCGCAGAAGAAACTATGTGCCTATGAACAATGCACCAAGGCCAAATTACCCACGACCAAATGGAGGAGCACCACAAGACAACCGGGGACATCAGAATTTTGCTTGTGGCAATGTGAATCATGTCTCTAACAAGGAAGCCCAGCAAGCTGATGACATCGTGATTGGTATGTTTCTTGCCAACTCCAACCCTGCGACTGTTTTATTTGATTCGGGAGCATCTCATTCATTCATCTCGTCAAAGTATGTTGCCAAGTACAATTTTCCTATATCTCATATGAAGCAAACTATGCTAGTAAGTTCTCCTGGCGGAGAGATGAGGACAAATATAGTATGTCCGAAAGTAAGCATTAAAATAAGGGGGGTAGACTTTCTCGCAAGCCTCATAGTATTGGACTCCCAAGGAATAGACATAATACTTGGAATGGACTGGCCGAGCAAGTACAATGGAGTCATTCAATGTGCTGAGAGGATTGTGCAGTTCACAAGTGAACACGGTACACGCATCGAAGTTGAGGCAACCCAACCTGCAAGAGAGAAAGCGATGCTGAATCACGTGGAAGGAGTGACATTGGAAAGCATTCCGATCATTCGCGAGTACCTGGACGTGTTTCCAGATAAGTTGCCAGGTATGCCACCTGATCGTGACATAGAATTCGCCATTGAGTTGATACCCGGAACTGCACCTATAGCTAAGAGGCCGTATAGGATGCCTCTTAAGGAATTAGCAGAGCTCAAGAAGCAAATTCAAGAGCAGCTAGAGAAGGGTTTCATACGCCCAAGCTCATCCCCGTGGGGAGCCCCAGTGCTATTCGTAGATAAGAAGGATGGAACCCAGAGGATGTGTGTAGACTATAGGTCTCTCAACGAAGTGACAATTAAGAACAAGTACTTACTGCCCCGTATAGAGGATTTGTTCAACCAAATGAAGGGTGCCTGTATTTTCTCCAAGATCAACTTGCGGTCAGGATACTTCCAAATGAAGATTAGACCATCAGATATACCCAAGACAGCATTTCGGACACGATATGGATCTTATGAGTACACCGTCATGTCATTTGGATTGACAAACGCGCATGTGTACTTTATGTATCTCATGAATAAGGTCTTCATGGAATATCTGGATAAGTTCGTTGTAGTGTTCATCGATGACATTATGATATACTCGAGAAGTGAGGAAGAACATGAAGAACACTTGAAGCTTACATTACATAAGCTATGGGAACACCAATTGTATGCCAAGTTCAGTAAATGTCAATTCTGGTTACGGGAAGTTTCTTTCTTAGGCCATATTATTTCCGGAGGAGGAGTATCAGTTGACCCAGGAAAGGTGAGAGATGTGCTTAAGTGGGAACCGCCACAGAATGTCAAGGAAATTCGGAGTTTCCTTGGAATGGCTGGATATTACCGCCGATTCATCAACGATTTCTCCAAAATAGCCAAACCTATGACCGAATTACTCATGAAAGGGAAGGCATTCCGATGGACTCAAGCTTGTCAGGATAGCTTTGAGGAGTTAAAGAAAAGGTTGACAACCGCGCCGGTGTTAGTATTACGGGACGTGAGCAAGAGTTTTGATATATATTGTGATGCATCAAGACAAGGATTATGATGTGTGCTCATGCAAGAAGGCCAAGTGGTAGCTTATGCATCAAGGCAGCTAAAGAAACATGAGTTGAATTATCCTACACATTACCTTGAACTCGCAGCCGTGGTACACGCCTTGAAGATATGGAGACAATATGTTTTTGGTCACCGATGTGAGATTTATACGGATCACAAGAGTCTGAAGTACATATTTACGCAAACGGATCTGAATTTGAGGCAATGAAGATGGTTGGAGCTCATCAAGGACTATGATGTGGGGATCAACTATCATCCAGGAAAGGCCAATGTAGTGGCCGATGCCTTGAGCTGAAAAGGAGTAAGTCATCAACTCACAGTTCGAGAGCTGCCATCCGAGTTATGCAAGGAGTTCGAACGATTGAACCTTGGATTCATAAATGAGATGGGAACGATGGAAGTTAACCCAACATTAGAGCAGGAAATACGGGAAGGACAGACAAAGGACAAGGAAATACAGGAAATCAAGGAAAAGACCGAAGAAGGAAGAGAATTCAGATTTGATGAGGACGAACAAGGTACCTTATGGCTTGGAAAGAGGATTGTGGTACCTAATGTCAGGCATATTCGGGAAACAATATTGAAGGAGGCACATGACTCGCCTTACTCAATTCATACTGGCTGTACGAAGATGTACAAGAACTTAAAGACATGCTATTGGTGGGCCAGCATGAAAAAGGACATAGCCGAATATGTTGCATATGTGATGTGTGCCAACGAGTTAAAGCAGAACACCAAAGGCCAGCTGGATTGTTACAACCATTGAAGATCCCAGAGTGGAAGTAGGATGAGATTGGTATGGACTTTATAGTTGGATTACCGCGAACTCAGTCTGGCTATGATACAATATGGGTTATTGTGGATCGGTTGACAAAATCAGCTCACTTCATCCCTGTCAAGACCACATATACCACCGCGAAGCTAGCAGAATTGTATATGGAGCATATTGTGTGCCGACATGGAGTACCGAAGAAGATAGTCTCGGATAGAGGTTCTCAGTTCACCTCTAGGTTTTGGTAGAAACTGCATGAAGCTATGGGTACAAGGTTAAATTTCAGCTCAGCGTATCACCCTCAAACAGATGGACAAACCGAGAGGACCAACCAAATTTTGGAAGACATGTTAAGAGCTTGTGCATTAAAGCATGGGAAAAGTTGGGATAAAAGTTTGCCGTATGCTGAATTCTCGTACAACAATAGCTACCAAGCAAGTCTGAAAATGTCACCCTACGAAGCATTGTACGGAAGGAAGTGTAGGACTCCCTTGTATTGGAATGAAACCAGAGAGAATCAAGTGTTTGGCCCCGACGTGTTACAAGATGCTGAAAAGCAAGTCCAAATAATACGGGAGAACATAAAGGCTGCCCAGTCTCGACAGAAAGGTTATGCGGATAATAGGCGAAGGACTCTGACTTTTGAAGTTGGAGATTTTGTATACATCAAAGTGTCACCTATCCGAAATCAGCGACGGTTTAACGTCAAAGGAAAACTGGCACCACGTTACATCGGACCATTCAAGATCTTGGATAAACGAGGAGAAGTGGCATATCGACTTGAGCTGCCGACGTATCTCTCCGATGTACATGATGTATTTCACATCTCTCAACTCAAGAAGTGTCTCAGGGTACCGGAAGAACATGTGCCGATGGATGAGTTAGAACTTCAAGAGGATTTGTCCTATGTCGAGCAACCTATCAAGATCTAGGAAGTGAAGGAAAGGGTCACAAGGAATAAGAGGATCCGTTGGTGCAAAGTGCAATGGAAACACCATACGGAAGCCGAAGCTACGTGGGAACGTGAAGAAGACTTGAAGGCTGAATTCCCTCATCTTTTCTCCACGCTATCGAATCTCGAGGGCAAGATTCACTTTAAGGGGGTAGGTTTGTAACACCCTCAATTTTTGCATCGTGCATTGCATACATGATCATGCAGTAAACATTAGTAGGATAAAAGGAAAATAATAAAAGATAAAATATACATATATGGTGTAGCAAAAAGAAGAAAAAGAAAATAATAATTATAGCCTAAAACTTGTATTAGGGAATAAGTATAAATATATATATATAAATATATATATAAATAATATATATAATAATTATATATATAAAAAAATAAATAGTATAAAGAATAAATAAATAATAAAATATTTATAAAAAAAAAGAAAAAGAAAAAAACAAAACAACCGCCCGATGGCCAGGTCGAGCGGCCCAGCCAGCAGCGCGCGCTCCCGCGCGCCCTTCCCCGCCGCCCCGATCCGCCCGCGCCCTGGGCCCCGCGCCATCTCGCTCGCCCAGCCCCAGCACCGCGCGCAGCCGCCCGCGCCTTGGCCCCCGCGCCAAATCGCGCGACCCCGCCGCACCGCCTGGCCCACGCGCCAGTGTGCCCCCCCCCCCCCACCCCGCGAACTGCCTCCCGCGCGCGAGCGCCGAACCGCTCGCCCGACCGCGACGCTCCCGTGGCCGACCCGGCCTCTGGCCGATAGCCTATCGATCCCACCCTATATATACGTACGCAGTCTTCGTGTTTTTCCCGAGCCACAGAAAACGTCGCCGCAGAAAACCCTAGCCGTCGGGTTAAGGGAAAAAGAAAGCACCAGGAGCTGTGCCGCAGGGAAGAAAAAGAAGAAAAAGGAGGGGAAGAAGAGGAGGAAAAAGAGGAGAGCGCCGCCGTCCGCCAGAGATCGTCGTCGCCATCGCGTCGCCGTCGTCGTGCCGCCGGAGGATCCTGCGCATCTACTTCATCTATGCATTGTCCCCATCCCGCGATCATCGAAGCCATCGCATCTACGGTAGGCCTTGTTTCCGATGCGAATTTTAGCGACCATATTGGATCTAATAGACGTAAATTGATCGCAGTTGTGTCGTATTTTTATTTTCAGCAGCATTAATCCACTCTAAAACTCCCGTAAACTCATATGAACACGTATGAACTAGTTGCATCTAATTAATAAACAACCGTAGTAAATTAATTATTGAATTGTGCATGCATACATGTCATTGCATGTTGATTATTTTGTGTGCATCATATTGAATTGTATGTATTTTCTTGTATGTATGATCACGCATAGAGGAACGTGCTCAAGAGGCCGCATACGAGGATTTCCAAAATCAAGACTTTGAAGCACTTGAGCAACCCCATCCATCGGAGCAAGGCAAGTGTCCTTGATCATATTGATCCTGTTTTATTAAATGTTTTGTTTGCGAACTTGCATGCTTGTGTCAATATGATGGGAAACCCATACATAGGAGTTTACTAGCGTTGTTTGCCACCCCTTGTCGCCGGGATATATACGATGAGTCGGGTATGGGTATTTTTATTTTTGCACCGCATCGCTACATGGGTTATGGGTAACTTAAATAATATGGTTGACAACTTTAATTACGACAACTTGGGATGGTAATAAGATTATGATTAATTTAGCAACCTGGAATTTAGGAAATCTAAGCAAGCAAGGTTTTGTGGATGGGTTGGATGATATGGTGGTTTGCTTGCCTTAGATCTAAGGACCGGTTCATGCGAGAATATGCCAGGTCAACAGTGCCACCACAAGGCCAAGTATGGGTGCGGCGTGGCTGAATAATTAGGAGCACTGCTAGTATTGTATGGACCATTGGATGGCGCGGGGAATGGGAGTCGAGGAGGACTGTCCTGGGATCCGCATGGCACACGAGGGGGCCCGTGGGTGGGAGAATGGAGATTCAAGCCTGCCGGTGAAACCTTAGTGGGCCCGTACATACTAGTAGTCCCTTTTGAAAGGCTATTTTGTGATCTCTTGGCCACACACCTACAGAAGTGTGAGATGGCATAATGGAGGTTTCTTAGTCATCGAAAGGTGATGAAATCACGAACGTGTGGGTAAAGTGGTACAACCTTTGCAGAGTGTTTAAAACTATCATGATAGCCGTGCTCCCGGTTATGAGCGCCTGTATGACCTACATGATTAGAGGGAAATTGGGATTTGGGATGGTTATGGTTTGGTAATGGTTATGGTTGATATTATGGTTATGGTTATGGTTATGGGATAAAATCACGGTTTATGACGTTGATTATGGTTATTGGCAATGGTGAAATCTGGACTTATTGATGATGGTAATGAATTCAGTTTGGTATTATGGTATTACTCGTGATTATGATGGGATTACTTCACATACATATAATATATTGCTTTTCAAATGTTTTACTGTACTTTTCAGCACTTTGCCATTATTATTGTCGTCATTTGAATCAGCCACATGTCATACTTTCCACACTTGTTGAGTACGACATGTACTCACTCTTGCAATCCCCCCCAACAGTTGCAGGTCAGGATTGTGTGTTTAATGGCGATAATGCGGAGTTCTAGGCCGTGTCTACCGTCAACTTTGCCTGTGGTGTTGATTGGAGCTGCGCTATCCCTTTTGCTTAGTTTGCTTAGTTGCTTAATTAGTTTATTACCGGTGCATTAGTTGAACTTGTCATTAATATTCATTAGAGCTTGAATTCGAGGATAATATGGTTTGTGAAATAAAATTTGATAATTAATCTTGTTCTGTGGTAATTTTCTGTATACTCTTTTGTGATTGCACTCGTATATGTGTGATGAACATCCTGGGCACACATATGCGTTAGCTTGGTTCAGTTTTTGGAACCGAGCGTCACACGTTGTCCAGCAGGTCATTCAAATGCTCTTTTAATTCTGCCAACTCATTTGGTGCCATCTCGCACGGCCTTTGAGAAATAGGTGTTGTTCCCGGATTAAGTTCAATCTTGAACATGTTGTCCCTATCCTGTGGCATACCTGGAAGGTTGTCGGGAAACACGTCCTGGTATTCACAGACCACACGAATGTCCTCAAGCTTTGTGGCTTCTGTGTTATATGTGGCTGGAATTTCTTGGATAAGGCGGTCTAGAACTAGAGTGTGTTGTTCATGTAGTGAAGAGTTTAAATTACCTCACATGAAACAATGTCGAGAACAACACCATGGCAGTTGTCGGTACCCTGCGTACCAGGTACCCTTTGATACCGTAAGAAGTGCAAAAGAGTTCTACCCGTCAAAGTTGAAGGTCTCTTCAGGCCCCACATATCATATTACACCGGACCCTCATCCCTCATATGGGTAGCTCCGGAGATTGACACGTGTAATATAAATCCGGGGCTAAACTCACAACGCAGGGAAGCTCTGCAATCTACACGTGTATAATAACCCCGGACCTAACCCCCAACAGAGGGAAGCTCCAGTGTTGACATGTGTATAGTTGTTCCGGAGCTACCTCCCAGCAAGGGGAAGCTCCGAAGCTGCCACGTGTCAAGCCTTCGGACCTTGACCACCAACGAATACATTGATGGATCTCGTTCAGCACGGACATTCAAGGGACTGTTAAAGCGGCAATTACAAGACTTGAATACGTGTCGTTAATGCTGTATTAACGACATACGATCAAAGCGCTATTAATAGAGGTAACGCAGCCATTAAGGCTCATTATCACACTATTAACAATGCTTAATACTCATAGACAGTGTATTAGGATATTTAATATGCCAGGGCCACATGCCGGGCCAGGTTAATTATGTAATGGTCAGTCCTTGGACTATAAAAGGACAGAGCCGCATGTTACAAGACAACCCCAAGCTGATCCAGAGACTACACTTTCTAGCGATTCATAATACAACACATACACACACCCCGTGGAGTAGGGTATTACGCTCAGGCGGCCTGAACAACGTAAATCTCTAGTGTCGCCATCTTGATCCTTATCTCGGCGTGCCCCAACCGAAACAAGAACCTCCACGGGCTACACTTTAGTAGTACCGGGGGAAGTGTCATTGCTACACTTTGACATTTGGCACGCCAGGTAGGGGGAGGGCAGCAGGTACCCGAGACCTCAAGATGGTGAATTCTGCTATATGATCTTCCAACGGCAATCGTGCTGAACAACCTACTGGAGGCAATCACTCCAACGTGCAGCAGCCAACAGGTGCCATTGTTCCAGCAGTCACTATGGCACCACATCCACCATCTGTTCCAGCAAACAATGCTGGGTGACAAGATGGGGCATCTGCGTCGATCACTACATCGACGAACGACAACCCTGAGCACGCACTCATGGCTGCACGAGCTCTTCTACAATATCCACCACCTCCAGTGGCACCTCATGGTGCTATGGAACAGGTTAGAGCCGATGTAGACCATCTGGTTGCAGCTGCAGCCGCTGGCATCAGCAATCAAGGTCCTCCCCCTTCGGGGTGAGCACCATCACAAAAACGAACCTTGTCTGGCCGACTTGGTCCACAAGTCTCCCAGCAGAGGAGACGTGTTGCATCCCAGCAAGTGACTTCGCTGCCTCCTGAGGCACGACGCACCCACACCATCACCAGGATTATGACTCATGGCCTGCGGTCGGAACATGATCACCATTACCGGTAGCAGGATGGCTGCCTCCATATCGAGCATGCTCATGAGAGGCGAGAGGCTCTGGACAACCTTGCTCCTCAGGGAGTAGGAGGAGGTTGTTCTGCCCTGGCCATGCATTTACGCATGGTCAGATGGCCTTAGAAGTTTTGCCCTCACTTTCTAGAAAAATTCGACTGGACTGTCAACCCCGCCAAATTCCTTCAAATCTATTTCACTGGCTCTGACTGGATCACGAGGTCCTGGTTCATGAGTCTTCCACCCGACTACATTAATAGTTGGGCGGAGCTATGCCAAAAGTTCACTGCCAACTTCAGGAGTTCTTACACGCGGCCTGGCACTGAATGGGATCTGTTTGCTGTAAAGCAAACAATGGGGAATCGCTGCGATCCTTCATCCAGCGGTTTTCTCAGGTATAGAATGATATTCCTTCAATCTCAAGCTCTTATGTTATCGTTGCATTCAGACAGGGTGTTCGAAACAAAAAGATGTTGGAGAAGCTGGCCATCAAAGAATTCACCGGCGTTACTAAACTATTTAGCCTAGCAGACAAATGTGCTAGAGCTGCAGAGGGCTATGAAATGCACTCCAAGCCAGCTCTGGAGGCCAACAAGAAGTCCTCCAAAACTGAAGCCACTACCTCCAGCAGTGGCAAAAAGAAAAATAATCCCAACATCAAGAAGAAGCCGTCGGCTAGTGCACCAACCACTACAGCTGCTGCAGCTCCGGGTGGCCGAGGGCCACGCCCTAAAAAACGACCTCGTACTTCGCCAAAATACGACAACAGTTCCAAGGCGTGGTGTCCGATCCGCAAGACGGACAGACACAACCCGAAAGAACATAGGGAGGTTCAGAACCTTGCCGAGCGTTATAACAAGAACCGAGAAGAAGCCCTTTTCCATCTGCGGTAAGGAAAACAAAAGGTCGACGAAGCTCCGGCTAAGGAGGAGCTAGGTTTCCAGGATCCCAAGAAGGTCCTGAATGCTATCTACAACACTGTCGACGATGATTTCGACATCTTTGACAACGAGCGCTGGAAGACCCTAAACACCATCTATGGTGGTTCTTGGGACATCGCCTCTTGCCGCATCCTCAAGGCAATGCGATGGAACATGACTGTGGTAGCTCCCACTGCTAATGCGGAGTCTAATAGGAAGTGGATGGACACTCCCATTATTTTTTATGCTTCGTACTGCCCCCAAAACATGTTCGGAGTTGGCCAACTCCCATTGATGGTGTCACCCACCATTAACAATATTCAACTCCACCATGTAATGGTGGACGGAGGTTCAAGGCTAAACCGCATAAGCTTCGAAGCTTTCATTAAGCTTCATCTCTGGCCTTCGGACCTCACCCATCCCAACCTTTCTCTGGGGTAGGTCTGGGGACCATTACTCCTCTCGGTTCCATCACACACCCAGTGACCTTCGGGACTCGGGAGAACTACATAACTAAGAAATTGGTCTTCAACGTCGCACAAATCAGTCTGTCGTTCAATCCCATTCTGGGCCGACCAGCCTTGTACAAGTTCATGGCCGCTGTTCATTATGGTTACTTAGTGTTGAAGATGCCAACACCTGTGGGCGTTCTCTGGTTCCGCGGAGATCGCATTACAGGAGTCACTGCTCTAGAAGAACATTATGCGCTTACCACGGCTCAAGAGGAACCATCCGGTAAGGAGCCAGCTCCGAACCCTCCGAGCATTCATCACAAAGGCTCTACCTCCTCACCCCGTGTGCAACCAAGCAGCGATACCGATGTTCCCGTCAAAGTCATCCAAATTGGTTCCGATGCTTCTCAGATTACCCGTATATCGGGAGGTCTGAACAACAAATAGGAACTCCCGCTCATGACTTTCCTCCGGGCTATTGTCGACGTGTTTGCTTGGTAACCATCACAAATGCCTGGGATCCCTAGGGAGGTGATTCAGCACAATCTGAAGATTTACCCTGACGCACAGCCTGTAAACCCGAAGCCCCGAAAGCAATCAATCAAGCGGCAAAACTTCATCCGTCAGGAAATCAAGAAGTTGCTCGAAGCTGGATTCATCTGGGAAGTCTTCCATCCAAAATGGTTGGAAAACCCACTTTTTGTAGCCAAAGCTGGCGGGAAGCTTCCGATGTGTATCGACTACACCAGCTTAAATAAGGCATGTCCAGAGGATCCATTTCCACTACCTAAAATAGATCAGATAGTGGACTCCACCTCCGGGTGTGAGCTATTATGTTTCTTAGATGCATATTTTGGATATCATCAAATCCAAATGCCTAAGGAAGATGAAGAGCATACTGCCTTCATAATAGTAGATGGATTGTACTGTTAAACGGCTATGCCATTTGGTCTTAAAAATGTTGCTTCAACATTTGTGCGAGCTATGTACAAAACATTTGGAGAGCTAATTAGAGACTCGGTGGAGGTGTACGTTGATGACATCGTAGTGAAGATCAAGAACAAGGAGTCACTCCTTGATAATTTACAAGCTGTCTTTGATAAGTTGTGCACTACGCGCACCAAGCTGAACCCGGACAAGTGTGTCTTCGGGGTTAGCTCCAGAAGCTTCTAGGATTTTTGGTGACTCATTGATGAATTGAAGCAAATCCAGCGAAGATCCAGGCCATAGAAGATATGCGGCCCCCAGCCCGCATTAAGGATGTCTAGAAGTTAACTAGATGTCTAGCTGTGCTCTGCTGGTTTATCTCAATACTGGCAGAATGGGCGCTACCCTTCTTCAAACTCTTGAGGATGTCCAGACCATTTCATTGGTCTGAAGAAGTGGGAAAGGTGTTTCGAGAGCTGAAACAACTCCTCACCACACTACTGATATTGGTAGCTCCGAATCCTGGTGAGCCTTTACTACTTTACATTTCGGCAACCACCGAAGTTGTCAGTATGGTCCTGGTTGAGGAAAAACTGGAGCCACATCCAGTACACAAACCCAGACCCCTTAGGGAGGGTCCAGAGTTAAATGAGGGTGTGTCTGGGTCCCAACCCCCAGATACGGATCCTCAAGACAAAATACTAGGAGATCAACCTCATTCACTTGAGGGGGTTCATCTGGCCGACCAAGAAGATCTATACCCTTCTAACAAGGTCCGAGTCGAACAAGAAGGAGTTTTGGACCCCTCAGGGAGGGTCCAAGAAACACAGCATGAAGGTCCGGACCCCTCCAGGAGGGTCCAGGTTGATGGAGAAGAAGCTCTGGGTCCTTTTGAAAGGGTCCGGACCGTCCAACGCCCCGTGTAGTATATCCGCGAATTACTCCACAACGCCAAGACAAGATACATTGAGGTGCATAAGCTGCTTTATGCTGTTCTTATTGCCTCAAGAAAGCTTCAACACTACTTCCAAGCCAACAAAATATTAGTGGTAACTTCTTTCCCACAACGGAACTGGCCGAGTTCGATCTAGAATTCATGTCACAACAAGCAATCAAAAGTCAAGCTTTGTCTAACTTCGTTGCGGAATGGACTGCCTCTCCATCAAACCCTGGGGGCCGCAGTGAGCAAAAACCAGAACCCAAGGTTTCGGTATTCATCGAGTCTCATTGGAATCTCTACTTCGATGGCTCCATGCAAAAGCAGTGGGCCGGAGCTAGAATCCTTCTCCTTGCTCCGACTGGGGAGACGGTCAAGTACTTGGTTCACCTTGATTTCAAGGCGACCAACAACATCACGGAATATGAAGCTCTCATCTACGGACTCAAGGTGGCACTATCTTATGGTGCCAAACAGCTGTTGGTGAAGGGAGATTCACAACTTATCATCAAACAAGTCAAAGGTGAATGCTCCTGTAACAATCCTCAACTAACTGCTTATCTCCTTAAGTCCAGAGGCTCCAGAAGGACTTTAATGTCCTGGATCTCCACTATGCTCAGCGTCTTCACAACACTGAAGCCGAAGAACTCTCGACGAAAGCCTCAAATGGAGCTCCGGCTCCTGACGAAATCTTCGTCCGGAGGTTGTCAAAACCAACAGCTTAGCTTTCCAAACTGAGCGAAGGGGGCGAGATCAGCACCACGAAGCTGGCAGTCCCGATGGCCCTATTAGCATGGCATCCACCAAGGGTCATAGATGTTATTGGAAGCTCCGAGCAACCCAGCACGCAAGACTTAGAAGCTCAAATAAGCTTAGATGCATGGATCTCGAAGATCCGTAGCTACTTGAAAGACAATATCCTTCCTGAAGATAGTGTATCCGCTGACCGGATTGTCAGATTTGCTAAAAGATACACGTTGGTAGAAGGGGATCTCTACCGGCACAGTGCCAATGGCATCCTAATGTGGTGCATTGCAAGGGAAGAAGGCCACTAGCTCCTCATGGAAATCCATGGAGGCGAGTGCGGGAACCATGCTTCTTCTCGCACGTTGGTCGGTAAAGCCTTCCGGCACGGCTTTTACTGGCCTAGAGCACTCCAGGATGCGGTTGAGGTAGTGAAAAAATGTGAAGCGTGCCAGTTCCACGCAAAACAGATTCACACACCAGCTTAGTCACTACAAATGATACCTCCTAGATGGCTATTCGCTGTGTGGGGCATGGACATCTTGCGACCTTTTCCAAAAGCCGTCGGAGGTTACAGGTTCCTGTATGTTGCCATCGACAAGTTTAATAATTGGCCGGAGGCAACTCCAGTTGTGACAATCAAGAAGCAATCAACAATCAAGTTCTTGAAGTCCATTATATGCAGATTTGGAGTTCCAAACAAAGTCATAATTGACAATGGAACCCAATGCACAAGTGCTGCATTTCAATAATATTGTGAAGATCTTGGCATTCAACTCAGCTACGCCTTAGTAGCTCATCCAACAAGTAATGGCCAAGCCAAGAGAGCAAATGTAGAAATTTTAAAAGGACTCAAGACACGCACATATGAGCACCTGAAAAAGCACGGAGCCAACTGGATTGAAGAGCTTCTATCCACATTGTGGGCGAGCAGGACAACACCTAACCGGTCAACTAGACAAACACCTTTCTTCCTGGTGTACGGAGCTGAAGCAGTCCTTCCTCCGAAGATCACCTTGGGGTCCCTCCGCGTCCGGACCTTCGACGAAGCCACACAGGATCAGTGATATGCCCACACCGACCATACCATCAAGTATACCGATTACATCAAGCAAGATGGAACAATCATCAAGTCAAGCTGCACCAGCTCATGTTGTCGATGGACCAATTACTCGTAGCCGAGCTAAACAGCTACAACAAGAGGTGCACGCGCTACTTTGTGAAATTCCATTTATTAATGAGAATTATATACTTCCTAAATCGTACATGTTTCTATTACTCAGGTTCACCAAGGAGGATGACAAGGACACGCCAAGACTGAACCAGAGAGGAGAACTACGTCGAACCAGTTCGGCCTGGCAGAACTGTCATGAAGAAACAGTCATATCTCTTGATTCATAGAAGCTGTGAAGGTCCATGAGTACTTGTTGGAAAGGTGTTGAAGTCAACTTTCAAATGCCACTAAGTGCCGAGTGCTTTAGAGGTTCCAGCTTGGCAGCCGAGTGCTTTTGGTGCAGACTGTTCAGAAGATCAACAGTCAGCCTGATATCCAAGTTTCCGTGAGAAACTGTATCACTCTACAATATTTCGTGAAGCATGCTACACATTGTGTGAAAGGTTATCAAATTATCTTTCCAACGCATCTGGTCCCATGTCTTTTGGATGTCTCTAGGTGGAGTTATGATTAAAACACTGAAGACCACCCAGAAGGCCAGAAGACATGCGGGAAATTGATGACCACTGCATGAATGATCAAGCCAGTTGGCCTTCCACCTTCCCACGTGGATTTTTCAGTTCACACCTATTCTTAGACTAGTTGTTGGTATAAATATCCCTCTTTTGTAAGCCAAGGGCAACTCTTTGATGAATTAAGATTATTCCAGTGAAATTTGCAGCCGAGCTGCTTGAGTGTCTTACTCAACCCTTGTTCTTCCTTGTTCTTCTTGAACGTGTGGGGAGATCTCTCTGAGATCCACTAATTCGTGCTCTGCGGGTTCCAGTACGGCTGCCCCGTCTTGTGTGGATTAGCTCCGGTTGTGGTTCTGCGGTCGTTCGGAGATCGAGTCGAAGTCTTCGCGGTTTCGGTGTCTCTCTCCCCGTCGCTTGGTCGCATCCAACCTTGGTCAGGTATAAAGCTAGTTATCCGCGCTGTTTCTACAGCAAGTTATCTTTTTCTTGAACCTCCTGTCGTGAAGATCGGGCCACCCTTCACCGAACCAAATTCGGTGCATATCAATCAGCTCCGCCGTGAAGACCTTGACCTCGTCGACGAGGGAAGGTGCCAAGCAGCTGTTCGAAATGCACGATATCGCCAAGCACTCTGGCGCTATCATCAAAGGAATGTGCGCAACCGAACCGTTGAGGAAGGCGATTTGGTGCTTCAAAAGATACTAACTCATGAATAGATGAACAAACTTTCCCCCCTCTGGGAAGGTCCTTTCTGAGTGATCAAAGTATCCCGACCCGAATGCGTTCACTTGGCAACTGAGGATGGGACTCCGCTTCCTAATCCTTGGAACATCGAGCACCTCTGTAAGTTTTATGCTTAGAATCACGGAGGTGAGTTTGTAATTACACACGATGTAAGTTATAGAGTCGCTAAATAGACATGGGTAGGTCCTCCGGGAGAACGTCCGGACCCCTCCGGGAGGGTCAGGGAAGTTCAAGTACACTTCATACAGTCACAGCACTAAATGTGTAACTACCTACCCTGGGTTAGCACAAGTTTTATAGCACAATTAGCTTGGTCCCGCACCCTAAGTGTGTCCTTGTCTCCCCTGTAGTCCAGAGCTATAATGAAAGACATTGTTGTGTGAAAACAGACTCCACGTGCATTTATTTTTGTACAAGGCTCGATCTATCAAATTATTGTTTTTAACCTTCTTGTCTATAATGAAGTTGTGCAATACTTTTTTATTTTTTACCCAAGTTATTCATATGCGTTGCAAGTTATATTGTTGATCTCTTTAGGTCTTAACATGTTGTATAGTCTACTTGCCTGAACGCGAAGCCAACATAGGTCCGGAGTGTGCTATCGACTTAGCCTGGTCTTGCACCTTAAGTAAGCCACTCTACCTACAATTCGGCAGGCCTCAGTAGGGTGAGTACTTAAAAAACATATGAGTCCGAAAGGGTTACATTAATATATTTGTTACCATATCGAGATACTTTGGAATAAAAACTCAAGTAAGAACAATAAGTCACAAACGATTTATAGACAAGAGGACGAATTTTACTTTTTCTTGTATTTAATGTGCAGGAAAAAAGAAATTCATAGCAATGGTGGACGACGCCAGAGCTACTAAGCTCCGACATCCTCCGAGGGGACCTGTCGTAAATATTTAATATGATGACAGTGGGTAATGTCGGAGTTACAAAGCTCCGACAACCGCTGGGGGGCCTACTTCAACTATTTGTGAAACGACATCAGGAGCTACCAAGCTCCGATAAATCCTAGAGGGCCCACCGTCAGCGTTTTATACGTTGGTAGTGGGTACCGTCGGAGCTAACAAGCTCCGCCAAACCCAAGGGGCCTGCCGTCGATGCATCAAAAATGAAGACTTCGGACATAAAATCAACAAGTGCGAAGTGTTCAAGTCGTCAATATACTGTCAAATCCTTCAATACATATACACACTTCAATTGTACACATATACCAGGTGGCCAACAAGACAGAGCACACTATATTGAAGACAAAAATAAAGTGAAGTTCATGGCTAAATGGATTTCATTAATTTGAAGCACTGGATTACAAAATTGGTATTACAGCAGAAGGCAGAAGGAAAAACTACTAGCTACTGGAGGGTCTAAGACCTGCAGAACAATGAAGCGACTTTCTTGGCAACCTATTGGACACTGGCCTTGGCGGCGTCTTCCTCTTCAGCAACGCGACCTTCAAGCACTGGGTCCAGGGAGAATTGGGGGTCTCAGCTTACATAGCACGTCAGCACATATTCCGCGACGTTCGTAGCCAAAGACTTCCCCTCTATCTCGAGCTGGTCCGCAATAACATCGCCCATTGCGTCGAGTTTGCCGCCAGCACCATTGAGGGCCACCAGCGCTCAGTCCAAGTCTAGCTCCGGGTTGTCCAGACGTACGATACTGAAGCCTAGTGGTGTCAGCGCATCGTTGGCCCGCCCCAAGAAGTCCCACACTTGAATGGACTCCGTCTCCTTCAAGCTCCGCAGCTCCTTCATCGACTTCTGGGCGGCCACAATGATATGCACCGAATTTGGTTCGGTGAAGGGTGGCCCGATCTTCACGACAGGAGGTTCAAGAAAAAGATAACTTGCTGTAGAAACAGCGCGGATAACTAGCTTTATACCTGACCAAGGTTGGATGCGACCAAGCGACGGGGAGAGAGACACCGAAACCGCGAAGACTTCGACTCGATCTCCGAACGACCGCAGAACCACAACCGGAGCTAATCCACACAAGACGGGGCAGCCGTACTGGAACCCGCAGAGCACGAATTAGTGGATCTCAGAGAGATCTCCCCACAAGTTCAAGAAGAACAAGGAAGAACAAGGGTTGAGTAAGACACTCAAGCAGCTCGGCTGCAAATTTCACTGGAATAATCTTAATTCATCAAAGAGTTGCCCTTGGCTTACAAAAGAGGAATATTTATACCAACAACTAGTCTAAGAATAGGTGTGAACTGAAAAATCCACGTGGGAAGGTGGAAGGCCAACTGGCTTGATCATTCATGCAGTGGTCATCAATTTCCCGCATGTCTTCTGGCCTTCTGGGTGGTCTTCAGTGTTTTAATCATAACTCCACCTAGAGACATCCAAAAGACATGGGACCAGATGCGTTGGAAAGATAATTTGATAACCTTTCACACAATGTGTAGCATGCTTCACGAAATATTGTAGAGTGATACAGTTTCTCACGGAAACTTGGATATCAGGCTGACTGTTGATCTTCTGAACAGTCTGCACCAAAAGCACTCGGCTGCCAAGCTGGAACCTCTAAAGCACTCGGCACTTAGTGGCATTTGAAAGTTGACTTCAACACCTTTCCAACAAGTACTCATGGACCTTCACAGCTTCTATGAATCAAGAGATATGACTGTTTCTTCATGACAGTTCTGCCAGGCCGAACTGGTTCGACGTAGTTCTCCTCTCTGGTTCAGTCTTGGCGTGTCCTTGTCATCCTCCTTGGTGAACCTGAGTAATAGAAACATGTACGATTTAGGAAGTATATAATTCTCATTAATAAATGGAATTTCACAAAGTAGCGCGTGCACCTCTTGTTGTAGCTGTTTAGCTCGGCTACGAGTAATTGGTCCATCGACAACATGAGCTGGTGCAGCTTGACTTGATGATTGTTCCATCTTGCTTGATGTAATCGGTATACTTGATGGTATGGTCGGTGTGGGCATATCATCCTCCCCCCCTTGAAAAAGAGTCGTCCTCGACTCTTCCAATCCAAAGAATGGAGAGAGGTCGGACACATTGAAACTGGTACTTACACCATAAGTACTTGGCAGATCAATTTCATAAGCGTTGTCATTGATCTTGCGCAGAACTTTGAATGGTCCGTCAGCCCGGGGTTGCAACTTGTTCTTGCGCGGCTCTGGAAAACGATCCTTTCGAAGGTGCACCCAAACCAAGTCCCCTGGTTCGAACAACACCTTCCTGCGACCCTTGTTAGCGTGCTTCTCATACTTCTTGGTCATCTTTTCAATATTGGCCCGAGCCCTATCATGAATGTTCTTGACAAATTCAGCTCGCTTGCTTGCATCAAAGTTCACACGTTCCTGCATGGGTAGAGACAAAAGATCTATGGGAGCAGTGGGTGTGAATCCATATACAATTTCAAATGGACAAAATTTAGTGGTTGAGTGTACTGCCCTATTGTATGCAAACTCAACGTGTGGCAAGCTTTCTTCCCATAGTTTCAGATTCTTCTTAAGGACAGCTCGGAGCAACATTGATAGTGTTCGATTCACAACTTCAGTTTGGCCGTCTGTTTGCGGATGACATGTTGTGGAGAACAACAGTTTTGTCCCAAGTTTGCCCCACAATGTCTTCCAAAAGTAGCTCAAGAACTTGGTGTCACGATCCGACACAATGGTACGTGGCATTCCATGTAGTCGCACGATTTCCCTGAAAAATAATTCAGCAATACGGGAAGCATCGTCGCTCTTGTGGCAAGGAATAAAATGTGCCATTTTGCTGAAACGATCAACCACAACAAAAATTGAATCCCTTCCCCCTTTGGTTCGTGGTAACCCAAGAACAAAATCCATTGAAATATCCTCCCAAGGTGCATTAGGAATAGGAAGGGGAGTATATAAACCATGAGGGTTCAGACGAGACTTAGCTTTGTGACAGTTTTCGCAGCGAAGAACATGTCTCTCTACATCTCGTCGCATTTTTGGCCAAAAGAAATGGTCGGCCAGCACTTGCTCCGTCTTCTTGGCTCCAAAATGGCCCATAAGTCCACCTGCATGAGCTTCCTGCACGAGTAAAAGTCGAACAGAGCAATCTGGAATACAAAGTTTGTTAGTGCGAAATAAAAATCCATCATGCACATGATACTTTTCCCATCCTTTTCCAATACGGCACTTGGCATATGGTTCAGCAAAGTACGAATCAGTGGCATATAATTCCTTTATACTTTCCAATCCAAGAATTTTAGCATCAAGTTGTGTGAGCAAAGCATGACGTCGAGATAAAGCATCAGCTACAATATTGTCTTGACCTTTCTTATATTTGACAATATAAGGGAAGGACTCAATAAATTCACTCCACTTAGCATGTCGTTTATTCAGTTTTAGTTGTCCCTTAATATGTTTCAATGATTCATGGTCTGAATGTATTATAAATTCTTTAGAATAAAGGTAGTGTTGCCAAGTTTCCAAACTCCGAACGAGAGCATATAATTCTTTATCATAAACTGAATAATTCAAAGTCGGACCACTTAGCTTTTCACTGAAGAATGCAATTGGTCTCTTTTCTTGCATCAGCACGCCTCCAATCCCAACTCCACTTGCATCACATTCAATTTCAAATGTCTTGTTGAAATCAGGAAGTGCAAGGACTGGGGATGTTGTGAGCTTCCTCTTTAATTCTTCAAAAGCATTTTGTTGTGCTTCTCCCCATTTGAATGGTATGTCTTTCTTGGACAGCTCATTGATTGGAGCAGCGATCGTGCTGAAATCTTTCACGAAGCGCCGGTAGAAACCAACAAGTCCAAGGAAGCTTCTCACTTGGCTCACGTTCTGTGGGGGCCTCCATTCGTGTATATCCTTGACTTTCTCAACATCCACCTCCACGCCTTGTCCTGAAACAACAAAACCAAGGAAAACTACCTTGTCGGTGCAGAAGGTGCACTTCTCAAGGTTAGCGTACAATTTTTGTTTACGCAGGACAACAAGTACGCTCTGGATATGTGCAACATGTTCTTCAAGTGTCTTGCTGTAGATTAGGATGTCATCAAAATAAACCACAACAAATTTACCAATGAAAGTTCTAAGCACATGATTCATTAATCGCATAAATGTACTAGGTGCATTGGTTAAACCGAAGGGCATCACTAACCATTCATACAATCCAAATTTTGTTTTGAAGGCCGTTTTCCACTCATCTCCTTCTTTCATACGAATCTGATGATAGCCACTTCTTAAGTCAATTTTAGTGAAAAATTTAGCACCACTAAGTTCATCAAGCATGTCATCTAAGCGAGGAATGGGATGCCTATATCTTACTGTGATGTTGTTAATTGCACGACAATCCACACATAGTCTCCAAGACCCATCTTTCTTAGGCACTAAAAGAACAGGGACAGCACAAGGGGAAAGACTTTCCTGTACATACCCTTTTTTCATCAATTCCTCCACTTGTCGCTGAATTTCTTTTGTCTCCTCTGGGTTGGTGCGGTATGCAGCCCTGTTCGGAAGTGACGCACCAGGAACCAAGTCAATTTGATGCTCGATCCCTCTCTTAGGTGGCAGTCCTGGTGGTACTTCGTCCGGAAAGACGTCTTCATATTCCTGCAAAACATTCAAAAGAGTACTCGGCAGGGTAGAGGGTAAGGCATTAGTAGAAAGAAAAGTGTCCTTGTACATAAGTACAAAGAACATGGCATTGGGTTCACTCAATGCTTTGATATCCCCCTTCCTAGCCATCATTACTAAACCCTCTTTTCCCAGTTTCTGGGTTCCTTGCAGCTGTGGGGTTTGATTTGGCTGTGGACACTCTTCCTTACTATTTTTGTGGCTCACTCGCAAGTGGTGCTCGCTCTCGCGCTGTTTCTTCCTGATATCATCCTTCAAAATTTCTTCCGGTGTCAAAGGAAGCAAGGAAATTCGCTCTCCTTTGTACACAAAAGACAGCTTGTTGGTCCTTCCAAAAATCTGGACATCACGATCATATAGCCATGGTCGACCGAGCAGAAGCTGGCAGGCTTGCATAGGCACCACGTCGCACTCCACATGATCATTATATTTACCAACAGAGAATGGTACAGTCACAGTATGACTAACACGTAGCGCACCACAATCATTAAGCCACTGCATCTTGTATGGACTAGGATGACGCCGTGGTTTCAGTCCCAATCTGTCCACCAATTCTTGGCTAGCAATATTGTTGCAGCTACCATTATCAACAATGATGCGACACACCTTATCTTTGATTATTCCACGGGTATGGAACAAATTATGTCGCTGCCCGTTGTCTTCCTTTTCTGCTGTTACACTAAGCACTCGTAGAGAAATAAAGCAATTATGTTCTCCTTCCTCAGGCTGGATCTCATTCCCTTCCTCCTCAATTTCTTCATCACATATCTGTCCAGCATCCTCCGGATCACTCTCGGATTCCCATTCACCTTTCTCATTCAACAACATGGTCCTCTTGCTTGGGCATTGGGCAGCAATGTGCCCACGACCGTGGCATTTATGGCATACAATTTCTCTGCTTCGAGAAGAAGATGTAGCTCCCGAGGCATTGCTGTGGGCTGCTGAACTTGCAGCGGGTCGCTGCTGAGTTGTTGGTGATGACGCGGTGGAGGCTGCCATCTTCGATGGAACAAATGATTGAGAAGACCTGGCTGCAGCCCCTTGAGATCGTCCACCACCATAGGAAGTACTTGACTGCTGTTTGCGCCATGGGGCAGAAATAGAATAATTTCCATAAGATTTTCCACGTGACTCTTGCTGAATCTTTTTCTCTGTTCGCATAGCTTGATCAACAAGATCCTGCAATGTACGATATGGAAACATCTCCACAAAACCAGAAATTTCTTCATTAAGACCTCCTAGAAATCTTGCCATTGTTGACTCTGCATCTTCTCTTATTCCCGCCCGCACCAACAGCAGCTCCATCTCCTTGAAATACTCATCAACTGATCTCTTCCCTTGCTTTAACATTTGCAACCGGTTCCTGAGATCACGCTGATAGCTAGATGGCACGAATCGCCTTCTCATCACTTGCTTCATCTCCTCCCATGTATTGATATATCCACGTCCCAAATCACGTTGATTCTCCTGCACTTGGTTCCACCAAGTGAGAGCGTATCCAGAGAATTCCACCGAAGCAAGATTCACACGGCGCTGAGCCGAAAGATTATGTACTCGGAATATTTGATCACACTGTTCAGCCCATTCAAGAAATTCATCAGGATTCTCCTTTCCAGTAAACTTTGGAATACTCAATTTGACACGAGCGATGTTATCTGGGTTGTCATGAGGACGTCGACCACGATGGTATTCCCTTTCTTCAAAATCAGCAGGCCGGCGATGATGACGCCGAACAAACCTGCCACGTCGACCGAAAGGATTTTCATCATCATGAGATCCTTCTTCATGATCTTGATCTTCAAACTCATCGTCTTCAAAATGCACGCGGCGACCATCAGCATTGCGCCTATGTGCGCGACGCCCACCATGGTAATTATTAAAATCATCATGGCGACCACCACCAGATCCGTCAGGGCCATGTCCGAAGCGATTGAATTCATGGCTGAAACCAGAATTCTCATCGCCGGACTCCTCTCGATGACGGTCCTCTTGATCACGACATGCTCGACGTCCTCCAGCCGCGGGAAGATGCTCATCGAGGAGCCTGCCCATCGCCTCCATTAGTGAATCAGCCATGCGACGCATCTCATCCCGTGAGACAGGGGGTTCCCTATCACCATGGTGTCCACCATGAACACTTGAATCTGAGCCTGCCATGTTAGGAGCAGCAAGAAAAAAAATATATATGTGGACACACTCGATCTCACCTCTTACTTACCCAAGTTCTTGCATGATCTCAAGAACTGTGATGGTGCTGGTGTGATAGCTTCAACGGAGGTGGTAAAGAGGCCGTAAGGAGTACAAATCGAAAGTCCCGGTTTATGTTTTTAGTGGAGCTATAGGTGGCTGACCAAGGCAGGCTACGGTACTGCCAATCAAGTGAAAAAATGATGTGCTCAAAAGATATTTTTTTTTTGCTGCTATCAAGATTACCACCAACTTGGATTTGAAAACTGAAAATTTCAACACCCAACCGTAACACAAAATTCTTCACAATCTTTTCACTTGTGCTCTCTTTTTTTTTACTGTATTCTTTTTTTTATAACACTAACAGGGGTGCTGATTACAAAAGATATAGGTAACCGGTGGTGACGAGCAACTGGAAGAAAACAAACACAAGATAACAGTACCGTCAAAGGGCTATAGGTATATTTTTTTTAGGCTTTGGACTATAGGACAAACAAATATATGTAAAAGATAAACACTGGAATGAATATGTGGATGGTGGAAACTGTAACGGATTGAAAAAGGGTGGGAGGGTGGGTGATAAAAAAAATGAACCTACCGTGACAACGATAGCTCTGATTACCACATGATATGCACCGAATTTGGTTCGGTGAAGGGTGGCCCGATCTTCACGACAGGAGGTTCAAGAAAAAGATAACTTGCTGTAGAAACAGCGCGGATAACTAGCTTTATACCTGACCAAGGTTGGATGCGACCAAGCGACGGGGAGAGAGACACCGAAACCGCGAAGACTTCGACTCGATCTCCGAACGACCGCAGAACCACAACCGGAGCTAATCCACACAAGACGGGGCAGCCGTACTGGAACCCGCAGAGCACGAATTAGTGGATCTCAGAGAGATCTCCCCACAAGTTCAAGAAGAACAAGGAAGAACAAGGGTTGAGTAAGACACTCAAGCAGCTCGGCTGCAAATTTCACTGGAATAATCTTAATTCATCAAAGAGTTGCCCTTGGCTTACAAAAGAGGGATATTTATACCAAAAACTAGTCTAAGAATAGGTGTGAACTGAAAAATCCACGTGGGAAGGTGGAAGGCCAACTGGCTTGATCATTCATGCAGTGGTCATCAATTTCCCGCATGTCTTCTGGACTTCTGGGTGGTCTTCAGTGTTTTAATCATAACTCCACCTAGAGACATCCAAAAGACATGGGACCAGATGCGTTGGAAAGATAATTTGATAACCTTTCACACAATGTGTAGCATGCTTCACGAAATATTGTAGAGTGATACAGTTTCTCACGGAAACTTGGATATCAGGCTGACTGTTGATCTTCTGAACAGTCTGCACCAAAAGCACTCGGCTGCCAAGCTGGAACCTCTAAAGCACTCGGCACTCAGTGGCATTTGAAAGTTGACTTCAACACCTTTCCAACAAGTACTCATGGACCTTCACAGCTTCTATGAATCAAGAGATATGACTGTTTCTTCATGACAGTTCTGCCAGGCCGAACTGGTTCGACGTAGTTCTCCTCTCTGGTTCAGTCTTGGCGTGTCCTTGTCATCCTCCTTGGTGAACCTGAGTAATAGAAACATGTACGATTTAGGAAGTATATAATTCTCATTAATAAATGGAATTTCACAAAGTAGCGCGTGCACCTCTTGTTGTAGCTGTTTAGCTCGGCTACGAGTAATTGGTCCATCGACAACATGAGCTGGTGCAGCTTGACTTGATGATTGTTCCATCTTGCTTGATGTAATCGGTATACTTGATGGTATGGTCGGTGTGGGCATATCACACAAGCTCCGAACCTTCCCGAGCGAGGCGATCGACCAATTTAGCATGCTGCTACATACTCTCAGCAACTTGCTTCTCACGATCAGTCAGCACCATCTCTCGGAGGTGGATGCGGTTCCGCCTTTCTGCCAAGTCCTTTTCCCTGCCTTTCATCTTCCCTTCCTTGGTGGCAACGTCAGCTTCTTTTTCCAAGAGCTCCTAACCCAGTTTCCAGTACTTCTCCTTCTCCTCTTTGCTCCATAGATCCAGCTTCTTGTTGCGATATGCCAAATTCTGTTCACCCAGAGTCAATTTTTGGGTGACCTCGGCCTCCCTTTTCACAACATCCTCCTGCTGCTCCAGGAGCTTTTCTTCCCTCTCCTCTAGGTCCGCCAGACGCTTCAGGAGAACATCATTCAATTTATTGAGGTTTTCATGACGCTCATCAGTAGCATCATGCCTCTCCTTGGCTTGCTCAAGGATCTCCCTAGAATTAGCGTTGAGCACCCGGATGGCGGCTTCCTTCTCCTCCAACAGCTCGTCCCAGTATTCGAACCAGGTCTTTTGCCTCTTAATCCACTCCTTCTCATCAGCCAGCCTCGTCTGGGCAAGCCTGGTCTCAAAGTGGAGTCTATTGCGTCAACGCCTCAAGGTGTTGCGCTCCTCCTCTAGGGCTTTGCTCTCATGATCGAAGGCAAGTTGGACTTGTCGGAGGCTTGAGCAGGCGTTGTCTATAGACAACGCCAAAGGGATAGGCTCCGGACCAGCTGGGACCAACTCCGTCGGCCCCAGAGGATTTTCCATCACAAAAAATTGGGTCCCACTCTACAAGAGTGGTCCTCTGAGCTCCTACAACACTAGGGCCGCTCTTCCAATGCCCTTCAGCGGTGGCAGAGGAAGAACCCACTGGGGGAACTCCCACCTCCAGAGTAGAAGTTGAATGCGCTGCTTCCGGGTCTTCGGTCACCGACTTTGAGGGTGGAGTGCCTGTCGCCACCTCTTCATGCAGCTCCGGCTCTAGTTCAGCTACCTCTGGGGTAATGGCAGGGGCTTCATCCAGGGCCTCTACCCTTGCTGGCTCAGACACCGGCACGTCAGCTCCTTCCGGTTCAGCGACCGGAGCTTCAAACATTTACGGCTCAGCCGTCGGACCTTCAAAAACTTCTGTCCGAAGGGCCGGAGCATCAACCATCTCTGGCTCAATGGCTGGGGCTTCAGTTGCCTCTGGCTCAGCGGCCAGGGCCTCAACGACTTCCGGTCCAACGACTGAAGATCCAAACATCTTCGGCTCTGGTACTAGAACATCAGCCTCTGGCAACGTTGTCAGAGGTACACCTTCAACTTCTCCCCCGTGGTCCGGTGCTACCACGGGAGCTTCCGGCGAGGACTCTAAATCCAAGTCCACGACAGCTGGCACCAGAGCTGCCGTGACTTCTGCCAGAACATGAGGAGGAGGCTCAGTGCTTGAAGCAGGAGCTTTGGCATGCGCGGCTCTGGTCGCTGCGGCAGACGCCGAAGGTACTGACCCATTCTTCGACACCATAGAAATGAAGGGAGGAGAAGATTAAAGACACAAAAAAAACAAGATCAGCGTTTTAAGGTGAGCAATCAATGCTTACCTAGGGATGCTACCACCCCAGTTGCCTCGGAACCTCTTCTTCTGAGGTCCAGAGCCAAAGCCCACCAAGTCTGGTGAGACAATGACTTCAGACCGCAGCTGAGGACTACATGCGGCAATCGGTGTCCTCTTAGCTAGAGCTTCTCTTCGTCGAGAAGAACTCCCAGGCCTGGAGCTTTTAGCCGACACTGAGGCCGGGGTTGACTGCTCGGAGCTAGCGCTACTGGAAGATGCCTGCGTCGAAGAAGGTACAGTCACAGAAGACCGCCTCCGTGGGGGAGAAGGAGCCATCATAGAGGGAGCAGCCCTGACGGACCTTCCATCGGCATGCTTCGGCTTTCTCTTCCAGGTGGATGGTTTGGCTGGCTCCTTGCCCTTGCCCTTGCCCTTGCCTAAGTCTTCAAGCCTCCGTCTTGGGGTAGAGGTAGGCCCCCCTTCGGAAGCTCTCGGGATTACCACCCTTGAGGTCGGGCACCTTTCCACCTCACCAAGATCATCAAGCACCGGCATCTTCCTTCGGAGCTCTCTTGTTAACTGCGGCTCCATGTTCAGAGGAAGGAAAGCTGCCGGTGGAACCAAGTCGCCGCCATCGACGTTTATCCCATGCTGGAAGTTCTTGAGATGACGCTTCAAAGCTTTGTCATCAAAGTTGGATTTCAGACCAGTTTCAATCCGATCTTCATCCATCACGCTGTTGAGGGCCCAAGCAAGCTTCTCCCTATTCCTCGGCAGAGCCCATCTATTCACTAGGAAGTTGCAGAAGACAATCTGAGGGGTTACTCCATCCTCCACGCATTCGCAGATCCTGGTCAGGACGGGGTTGAAGGCATCTGACATCACCGAAACTACACTCCAAGCGTCGGTGTCAACGTTGGGGAGTCCTTGGGGCAGCACCAACCTCTCGTGCTCCTCCACTGCAATGATGACCCAGTCCTTCTTCCAGTCATCCCATTTGCCGGAAGAAAATGACTTCAAGTACTTGAAGGGGTAGTTCTTGCCCTTCACGAAATAGTAGAAGACAAGAAGCTCGGTCCCCTTGCAGATGGTGTGGACGGTGAAGAGGGTACGAAACAGCTCAATATAGGGGGGAACACCCACCCACATCTCACAAAAGTGGACAAAGGTTGCCACTAGCAGAAGAGAATGGGGGCCAAGATGATACAGCTGGAGACTGTAAAAGTCTAGCAGTATTAAAAGAAAGGTTGAAAAATGTGGGATCAATCCCACCATGGTGTACGCAGAGAAGTTCTCCATGTCGCAACTACGCTCCTTCTTGAACTGGAGCTCGCTGGCACGGATCAGGTGGCTGAAGGAGTCACTGGACCACACCATATATGTCTGGACCTTCATCAAATCGTCCTTGCTCTTGAGGCAGCTCTTGGGAAGACCCAACTCTATCGCGGCAAAGTGGAGCAAAGAAAGAGGCAAAGTTGGGAGGCTCTGAGTGCAAGTTTGATCGAAAGCGTAAAGAGTCCTCAAACCACGCACACTTTCCTTCTTATGTAAGCCTCCGTGACGCTTGGATGGAAACCACAGCAAAAGTGGGCTTACATTTCAAAAAATCTACCCCGT